>OY987249.1:16216482-16816482 GCA_963920765.1 Ulota crispa | reverse complement strand
TGAATTTGGTTTTAGAGATTTTGATTTGGTCTAGCACCACAAAGGAGGTTATAATTGAACAACGTCTAGTGGAAAAGCTTAGCATCTTTTACAAACAATGATAAAAATAATAATTTGCCTCCTAGCGAAGCTTTTCCACTAGGCGTTGTTGAATTGTAACCTCATATGTGGTTCTAGACTAAATCAAGATCTCTAAATCCAAATCTAATTTCAAACTTCCAAACACAACTTGTTGATGGTAAATATCTAAATTTTATCCCCCTGTGGTGTGCATATATCAAGGGACGAACTAGGGAGACACCCCCCTAGTTGCTAGGGAGACACCTCCTATAGCCCAACTTATTAATTTTGAGATTATTATTACTTTGAAATATGAAATAAAATCAAAACAATATTTTAGAGCACATTTGCATCTGCAAGCATTGCAAATATACAATAAATATGTCTCATTTGTGACAAGGTCAAGAGTTAAACTTACAAACAAAAGGAATGACTAGTTTTAACTCTTGACCATGTCACAAATAAGACATATTTGTTATATGTTTGCAATGCTTGCAGATGCAGGTGTGCGCTAATTATTATATTTAAATTAATCCATATTTCAACATAATAATATTCTCAAATTTAATAGATTTGGCTAATGGGGTGTCTCCCTAGTCCGTCCCTATATCAAACCTTGGGCGTGCACATATCAATTCCTAAAAAAATATCTAAGTGAAAATGAACGTTCATGTTGGTAAAAACGTAATGGTATGTAAGATAAACATAGCAGTATGCAAGATAAGTGCACTTAGAATCATTTTAACCCTTAGTTTTTAAATGTCTGAGTGTGTTGATGTGGTCAGTACAATATGAGGTATTTTTCTTGCATATGGAATGGATTCTCACCTTATTACATTTGGAATCAACAAAGAAGTTGGAATATATATCAATGTGGTTCTAGTGAGCTATTTGAGATCCCAAATAAAACTTCTTGATATTAATAAATGTCAATTATACGATAACGTATCTACAATATGTCCTAGAGAGGTTTAAGGGTTAAACGATGAACTGGTCACAATGACTACTTATTATAATGGCCCTATAGTGTTGCAAAATGATGCCCATAAAATTTAATACTACTTCCAAAAATTGCATAAGTTTACATGCAATATTGCTCTCCTGAAAATTTGGAAGAAAACAACACACTATTTTTGTGAATCTTCTCACAATTTGAAGTATTTATAAATATGAGTACATTCGATGAGATTTTTCTTTTGCGTTCAATTATGAACCATGTCTCCATGATCACCTTCATAAAATAACAAATGAAAGACAATTTTTTCACATGTAACAGACTTGTGATTTTATCATCCATCACGCAAAAAACGTCCACATTGGCGTTTGTGGGTCAACATGCATATGAGCATAATTCCTATTCTATAGTTGTTTGTATTTTGGTTGAGTCCTTGTTGACAATTGCAAGAAGATTTTCGAAATTCCAAATATATACCTCTTGGACCCAACTTAACCCCTGGGCGCCCAGAGTTGAAACGAAAGAAGTTTGACTTCTGTGCAATCAAAGTACCCTTGTGCACTGAAAAATACGATTCACAAGATCTGACCATATGAATTGTTAGTGGAAAGAGTTTCCATCATGCTAGGCTTGATTGGAAGTTATTTCACCAGACGTGCAATGAGATTATAAAGGTCAAAATTGAGTTGATGCAGCTTTTTGAGCGATAGTATATTGTCGCCCAAGCTCTCAAGGGTTAAGGTATGTACACCCATAAGTGTCAAACTAAGGGATTTGAACATGATGAGTATCAATAAACAGCTAGCAAATTATAGGATCCTATTAGCAAGAGAAAAATAATGAGTTTGCACTTTCAAATGTATTATTTGGATACTATGAGAATAAGTTGTGAATTCCTAAAGAGCAAACTGCCATTGCACCCATAACCACTTTCAAGATTTCATGTTCATATGCTGTACATCCTTGTCATTACATCTATTCACTTCCACAGATTTTCCAAGATTTCAAAGGGGACGGTTATGGGGACACTGATGCTTATGGGTGTACATACCTTAACCCCTAAAGCCCACAGGGTGTTGCGGAGAAAAATAAGACTAAAACTGCCATTTTTTGATGATTTATTTAAAGTTTGTTTTTTTATTTTTTGAGTTTCAACCATAAAAATGCTTAATATACAAGTAGGGCAATGTGTGAAAAAAAAACTCAGCCCAATTGACCATGTAGAGATTGTAAGATTATAATGTTTGAAGTGATAAAAAAAACTTTATTTTGTTCTTGCAAAACAAGGTCAACATACTTCAAGCCCTCTCAAAAGTAAATTTTTTGCTCTACAAAAAAACAAGATTTTTGACCATTCACAAGTATATGATGTTAAATTCACTCATGAAAAAATTCAAAAGCAAATATAGAATCTAAATTATTCTTAATCAACTTGCAATGCAAGGAGGTTAAGTGAATTGGCAATACAATAGTTATTTTTTCATGATTTCTTGTGCAATGAGGAAGTTTTTTATTTGAAATCCAAAGGGTGAAAGTTAGAGACACATTGAAAATATGTAAAAAAAATTCAAGAACTTTGAATTTATGGGTTGCAAAATAATATGACCTAAAGTTAGGAGAAACTATTTTTTCTTGAAACTACCCAAATATAGTTAACAAAGTTTGACTCCCTTCAAAATGTGATGTGAGAGGTCAATTTTTTTTGGACAATTGTACACCATACATTTCTGGTTACATACATGCCAAATTTCAAAAGTTGATGAGAGTTTTAGCATAAGATTCACCAAAGATGCCCGAATTGGCCAAGCTACTCAATTATTGAGCATCATAACTTCTTACTCCAGCATCCTATCATAATTATTTATTTCACACAAAGGCATTCATTGTGTGCATCTTGTTTCCAAATTTCAGAAACACCCACCAAAAATTAATTTCATAGGAACCTACCTGTACTTTCAAGCAACTATTGAATGAACTTTTGTGGTTTAGGGGTTAATTAAAGGATGATTTTTGATTACAATCATAACCAAAATTGTTCTCATGTTTGGAAGGGCTACGCTTAACCTTAAACGTCAGTGTGGATACTTTCTGTCATTGACACAAAATAGTGTGTTGGATGTACACTTGGATGTAAAAAAGCAAATTTTCATGTGTTAAAAAATTGATCAAGGAAACGTAATCCATGATGGAAAGCAACAAACACTAGAAGAAACCTGTGTTTTTTATAATAGATTTTTTTGGATGTCCACTTGCTTTCATGTCACAATTGATGTTCAAATTAACATCTTGATGTTATTTTTGATGTCATGAATAACGTGAAAACAAGTGGATGTCTAAAAAAATCTATTATAAAAAACAAAGGGTTTCTTCTAGTGAAATAGCCTCATTGAATGCACTCATATGTTTTTAGGTATTGTAAATTGTGAGAAGATTCTCAAAGACACTATTAGGCCCCGTATTACCTCTCTTGCAATTTCCATGAGAGTAGCATTCAATATTGTCTTGTGCAACTTTTAGTAATAATGTTAAATTGTGTGGGTACTTTGTCACATCACTACACCATGTACTTTCTATGTTTACAACAACTCACTTTGATACAATGACTAACGCATTGTTTAACCCCTAGAAGAACAGGCATAATTTTTTTTAAACCCTCAAAATTACAATTTCTAGTCATCTGATTCCAAGAACAAGTGACGTTCTACATTAAGGATTGAAAATATATGATCATGTGAAGTTACTATAATAAATTTTTGACCTCTGGCCGAAATATTCGAAGTATTTTTGATTGCATGCTATGAACATTTTTTTCACGAGGGTGCTATGAAGATATCTTCAACATGCTCTAAATCATGTTAGGCATGCTTTTACAAGTTTTCATGACCAAATATATACTAAACCCATCCTACATGGACTTGCATTGTAAATATGTGTTTGAATTTCATTCTACATTAATGTTTTTTGCAATCCAAAGTTTCAAAAGATGTTTTTGAAAATATGAAAATTCAATTGGTGAATTGGAAAATATTAGCTTTATTGACGATGAAAAAAAAACTGAAAAAAAAAAAAAAAAAAAATCTATAATAGACATTCCAATGTTAAAAGTTAGTGTATTTTTGTAATACACTAATGTAATTATCTAATAAACTATTGTTTTGGACATACTATAGTGAAGGGTGATACCTTCATTAATCGCCCTTGGGAGAAGACAATGAAAAATGGCATGTATGGCTTGCTCCTCCAAGTAAAATTCCCATATAATCCCCCATAACTTTTGAACTATAAATTTGATTTCAATAAAAAACTATACCCCTACTTAGCCCTTGCAAAACCTTATTGTAAAAAAAATGGTCAAAAGTGTTAAAGTATAAGCATACCCAAAATTTATTTTATCTTATAGGGACTTTGGTCCTTTAGGGGTTAACCATTAAATGCCCGAGAGAACATTTTTTGTCCCTTGAATAACAAAAGGAAAACTAATTAGGACAAAAAAAAGCTATATTTCATTTGAATCACTTTAGTAATGATCATAGATACAAGGCACATCATGAAAGGCAAAAAATAACCTCACCAAATGCACTCATGCTTTAGGTAACCCAAATTGTGAGAAAATTCAAAACATGGTGATAAGGCCTATGTTGCTTTTCTTGCAATTTTTATAAAGTCAACATGCACTGTTGATTTATGTAACTATTAGAAAATATCATAATGGGTGGACACTTGCCACATCACTATAGAACACTATAGAGTTATTGTAAAGGAGTAAATATGGTGACTAGCGCAAGAGTGCAAGGGTTAATGGTTAAAAAAGAGTTTGTTGGGGTTGGTATTGTATCAAAGTTGCAAACCAATGTGGTAAGTTTAACCCCTAAAGGACCAAGTTGCGTTCTTTGGCAAGATAGCAAATTTGCGCTGGTACATGTGACTTGAGGTATGTGATTGGAGATTTCCATGTTTTAGGCTAAAATTTTAATAGAAGGTGGGGACAAGGAATATCTTTCATATATATTAAATTTCATGACATTTGGAGCCATGAGTAAAAAGTTATGGCCTAACATGTTGCTTTTTCCCCTAGCCAGATCAATGGTGCATGGCTAAGATTAACCTCTCCAAATAGAAATAGAGTTCACCTTAGGAAAGCATTAATCTTAGCTAACTGCAGGGCTACTTTGAGCTAAGTCAGTGAGATGCCAAGTTGGGACAGTAATCTTAGCAAATTGTTTTTCTTATAGGGGTTAATCTTAGCCAAGTACTACTGTAGTCCTAGTAGCTTTAAAAAAATCACTTTTTCAAGAAATAATAATTTGAAATTAGTTTTCTAAATTTGCGTGTTGAATGCTTTGAATCATTCCATTTTGCTTAATGAGATGAAAGTCATGAAGAGTTTTAGTTTGCAAGTAGCTTGGAAATCTATCCTCTAAAACAAACTTTGAAGTCTTGTATTCAACCCAATTTTCAATATTTTGGAAAAAAAATGAAATTAAAGAATGTAGACTATTTATCATAACATTACAACCATTGGAATTGGCAATTTTCTTTTCTATTACTAAATTCTTAACAATATGGTGTTTTGAATCATTCTCTACTTCTTTTTACTTACTATTTTTTCCCATGTGTTGTATAATTCCAAACAATTTGTAATTTTTCATCTATGAATCCAAATTGCTTTAAAGAATGAATCCAAAGAGTGGCAACCATTTTGGAAAATTTTCATACAAATGTGACTTTGTGAAGTAGCTCCCTAGGTTTTTATAAGGACAAATTACAACTTTTTGTCAATTCAGACTCAAATTCCTCAAGGTAGGAACACCCATAAGCATCAGCGTCCCCATAACCGTCACCTCTGAAATCTTGGAAAATCTGTGAAAGTGAATAGATGTAGTGACAAGGATGTACAACATGTGAACATGAAACCCTGACGTTGATTATGGGTGCAATGGCAGTTTTCTCTTTACAAATATTCACAACTTATTCTCATAGTATCCAAATAATACATTCAAATGTGTAATCTCATTTTTTTTTGTTCCTAATAGATCCTATGATTTACTAGTTGTTTATTAATAGTCATCATGTTCAAAACCCTTAGTTTGACTTTTATGAGTGCTCCTACCTTACAATCTGATGAAAACTCTAAAAAAATCTCCACATCTTTTGAAACTAATGTACTACAAGATCTTACGGTTGTGTGTGTCCAAAAATGTTTTTATTTTAAGTTCTGGTACTTGTACTTGAAATGGCGGCTTTGGAGCAGTTTCCGTGAAAACTTAGTCAAAAACCTTTTAGGGGTTTAAAACACGTTTCAATTGTACACCGCCCTCGTTGGAATAATAAGCACAATATTTCATACACGACTGTGTTTAAATATGGTGATCCAAAATCAAGAAACACATGCATATATATTTTTTCCATTGAAGGTACTTGTATCCGCCAACCTTCATTGGGATCTTTGAATCATCCGTTCGATGAATGTCGTCAGTGGCGGCACGAACGAGACGGCAAAGGCGACGGCATTACTTTTATGGCCATGGCTATGACGACAGTGTTCCACGTCTACGACCGTGGCTAAGGTAGGAGGACCCCAATTGCAATACTACTCGTTGTGCGACATCCAAAATTAAACCTAAAGTAGACACTGTTGCACCCAAATAAGACATGCATGCATTCAAATCAAACATGTAGGTTGACATGAGGGAATAGGAATTGTGTAGGTAATAGTTTGTGATTGGGTGTGACATGGTCTTTTTGTTGTCACGTTTTCAAAAGTCTAATGTTCACTGTAAGTTAATCTAAGGAGTTACCTTCAACAATTCATAATTTATTCATATGATCTCAAAAAATTCCAAAAACAATTTTGCTTGAATCCATACCCATTTCCTAACAAGCACATGCCATTACATCCTCAAAAGACCTTCCAAATTACCACATTTGAGGTAAGTGTCGCATTTGGGTGCTTCTACACTAAATATTGCATTTAGGTTGCCTTACCCCAGTAAGTTACCTCATGACTCATCACTTGGCCACTTGGACGCACATGCAACTCACTAAATACTTAGATTTCACATGGTTTGTGACTTGAAAGCTACTAATTTGTCTTTTTGTAGCTTCATTGTTGTTGATAGGCTATCTAAAAATGGTTTGTTGGAGTGATTTTTGATGAAGGATACCGTAGCAATAGTAAATATTTATATAGTATGAAATGTCAAGAAATTAGTGTGGGGCAACCTAAACGCAATATTTAGGGGCGGTTCAGACTACGTCCCAAGTCTCATTGAAATTTGATGAAATCTAAGAATCTAATTGGCGAAGAGGTAAAAAATGGGATTATGCATTTCAGACTATGTCCCACGTCCTACATCCCACTTGCTTACATGGAACCTACATGGCAGCACTTTTCCAAGTTTTGAGGTTAAAAAAAGTGGGACTTCACTCCAAGATTGAATGGAGCATTTTGGTAAACCCATCTTTTAGCCCAAGTCCCATCTTTTCCCATCTTCTCTAACTCAGAAAGATGAGATTTCGCACTCCCGTGGGACTTCGTCACATGAGACGTGAGACGTGGGACGTAATCTGAACCGCCCGTGTACCTTACGGCCAATTGGCCATGGCCATGACGACAGCATTCCGCGTCTACGACCGTGGCTATGGCCAAGGCCATGGCCGCCCGGAGCTTTTGGCTCGTCACCTCCGCGCATTTATTTCCTTTTCGAGGAACGGTAGAAGCAGACGGCGGAGTGCTTTTGAGGTGGAGAAAGAACGTGGGAAGGACGCGATCTTCTGGAGTTTGGAGTTGTGTGTTTTGAGACTGGAAGAGCAGTGCTTGTTGCTGTGGAAATCTGAGAGCTGTCGTTGTTTTTGGATGTGGAGGGAGGGAGGGAGGTAGCAGGGGAGAGGATGTGTACTTTGCTGCCACAGGGAAGTTACCTTGACTTGCCCGCACGGATCTGAGATCTTCTGTGGTAGGAGGTTTCCAGTCGTGTAAGGAGGGCGGAAACAGAAGCTGCTGTGGTGTTTCCGTGGCGCTGGTATCTTTCAGGGTTACAGTTTTGGCATGTGTTGTTGTTGGCTGGTTTCTTCCTACTAGTTTCGTTGCTGTTTTTATTTTCCCATTGGATTGGAGAGGTATGGACTGTGGAGGTTAGAGAGAAAGGAGAGAAACGAGTTTGTCGGGAGAAGGCCGCTGGAAATTTCAGTCAAAGTGGTGGCTGAAGATGTTGTTGTTTGTGGACGCTCTTCTTTGTTTCCGACAATGGCCTTAGTAGTTTGTAATTGTAATACGATATAAAATATCTTCGTACTAGTACTGTAGTAGCGGTAACATAGTCTCCTTCTCTTAACTGAAGAGGTTTGAGAAGTTTCAAACGAAGTTGTGTTTCAAAGGGAGTTGCAGCTTCGTATCTAGAAAATAGTTCTCGTTCTTAAGATTTGGTGTCTGTAGTTGTCCTTCTCTCGCGTGGAGGTAAGTTATAAAGCTGTACCGAAGGCCGGTGGCGAAGTACGAAATTGTTGTGACGGCGCGGACGTTTAGGTTCGGCGGTAGTCAGAAGTTAGTTGTGTTCTAGGTATTTTCGGGAGAGCTGCTTAGAAAAAAAAATCCCTCGAGTTTCCACTCTGGCTTACTCAGCATACAGCTCAAGTACTGGAGCCGCTATGGCGAGAGAGAAGCGAGACCGAGATGGCTCTAAAGATGGTATGCCGGAAGAAAAGCGGCAGCGGCCTCAGCTGGCAAGGTTTGCATACTTCCGTGCCCCCCTCTGAGCATGGCCGAGCGAAATTCAGAACAGTAATTGTTTCTGTACGAATGTTGTATTTATTTGCTTGTGTTCTAGAAGTCTACTTTGTCAAGCCCTGGGAAGATGTCTGAATTTGTGGAGGATGGCATGGTTACAGAATTGCATAACATGCCTTTATCTGAGCATGACTGAAGGAAAAGGTAGTATAACTAGTAATTATTGTTTTACTTTTCCTGTATGTACCTGTTCATCATGTCTGCATCTCAGACAAAGCTGTGAGAACTAAGAAGATGTCAGAATGCTGTTTGGGATGGCGAGCTTGTAGAATTGTGCATTATGCCTGTGTATCCTTAGTTTTTCATTTTTATTTTGTTTGTTTAGTCTTTCTGATAATTATTGACTTTCAGAATAGGGCGATGCTGTTGTTAATCGTCACTTCCTTTCTAGTAACTTGGCGCAAGAATCTAGCTAATTCTGGCCTTCTGTATGCAGTGTCATAGTTGAAGCTGTGAAAATGGACAGCTTGCAGAAGTTGTGTTCGACTCTGGAGCCGCTACTTCGGAGAGTGGTTAGTGTTTTCTCTAGCTTGTCATGAGAAGCTGTATAGTCTATACATGACACTAGTTACATCATTCCCTTGCAGAAACAATGTGGATGGTCGTGGAGCTTTACCCCGTGAAGTCGTGGCATTGAAATTGCCTGGTCTAATGTTTCAGTCAAATTAGTGTATGTAACATGAACGTCTTACTAGCTGAGTTTCACTACCTTGTCTTTTATCTGGATTTTTTGTTTTTTAAAATGTGTACCTTCGTATGCTCAATTCTATGTTTTTAACCGCAGGTCGGAGAAGAAGTGGAGCGTGCACTTGCCAAGTTCGTCCCTCCCAAAGTTGGGGGAATTCGGTATGTTGTTCCTCATGTTAGAAATATGTTTGTCGACCATGAGTGCGTTAATTTTGCTTATGTGGAAGGCTAGAAGTTCCTTGCGCTGTTTAATGTGAGTTAAACGTTAGTAACCGCTCTAGTCTCATTTATCTGGCGTGCAGTCATCTGGAGTCTATTTCTAGCGAATTTAAATAATAAGCACTGATGCTCTTTACTTGCTTTGTGTTTTTTATTGTTTTATTTGCAATTAGGCAAGGAAGAGTTTTTGTTCTTAATATGCTGATTCCAATAGGTGCAAAATTCAGTAGAACCACATAGCTCTATACTTACCTTTTTTCTAAAAGTGTACTGGCCACTGCAATCTGTGTAGATCTTCGCCGAAGAGGATACAGGGTCCCGACCAGCAGGTTCTGCGGTTACAATTTAGAAACAAGTTAGCTCTACCCCTTTTCACAGGAAGCAAAGTGGAAGGAGAACAAGGTTCTGCAATTCATGTGGTTCTACAGAATGTGAACACTGGTCACGTTGTCTCAACGGGTTCAGAAGCGTCAGCCAAGATGGACATAGTTGTGCTGGAAGGTGACTTCACAGCCGATGATGAGGAGAATTGGACGCAGGAGGAATTTGAAAATTACGTGGTTAGAGAAAGGGACGGAAAGAGGCCACTTCTTACAGGAGAACTTAGCGTCAATTTAAAGGATGGTGTAGGTACCTTGGGAGAATTGACATTTACAGACAATTCCAGTTGGATACGCAGTCGCAAGTTTCGTTTAGGTGTGCGGATTGCATCGGGTCAATGTGAGGGCATAAGAATTCGAGAAGCGAAGACGGAAGCCTTCACCGTCAAAGATCACCGTGGGGAATGTACGTTGTTTACTCTGAATTCTGGGTTCGAAGGAACTGTGATGTATGTCTTTCAGCTGTTGCATTGTACGTCTCTTTGCAGTAGTCTTTAAGCGCAATGATTTTTGTTCCGTCAACGGCATGGTAAAAATTAAAGTTTGCATTATTCGGATAAGATGTTTTGTGGATCTTCTCTTGGTTCCAGTTTACAGATTTGCGGCACCTTTTAAAAATTGTTTCAATGAGTTCCTGAAGACTATTATTGATTCTCTTTATTGCATTGGAGAAATTTGTGCAGTGTACAAGAAGCACTATCCACCAGCCTTGCATGATGAGGTGTGGCGCTTAGACAAAATTGGCAAGGATGGAGCCTTCCACAAGCGCCTCAATCAATCCCATATCATGACAGTAGAAGATTTTTTGCGGCTGGTGGTTATGGATCCACAAAGGCTACGCAACGTAAGTATCTGGATACCAAGTTTCTGTTCTTTCGAAATGTCTATTAAACTGATTGCAACTTGTCTCCATGTTACTTTGATGTATCTCCTGATATTGGTGGCTCACCTGATTTTTGGTTCTTTCAATTGAGTCTAATATTTTGAATTGATTTTGGAATTTTTAGATTCTTGGAAATGGAATGTCAAACAAGATGTGGGAAGGCACTGTGGAGCATGCCAAGACATGCGTGTTGAGTGGAAAGCTGCACGTGTATTACGCTGACGAGAAGCAAAATATTGGTGTCATATTCAATAACATTTTCCAGTTGATGGGGCTTATTGCGGATGGTTCGTATATGTCCGTTGATTCTCTTTCGGACAGTGAAAAGGTAATCAGTCGTATGAACCAAGTGTATTATTATGTTTATATGTACATGTTTTCTCCATTTTCTTTTCTTAGAGGCTGACACTAGAGTTTACTTCATAAGTGAACTTTGTTTTCTTGCACATTTTTTCAGTGAATGGGTAGATTTTGCTATATCTGGCAGAAACTAAATTTCTTGGTGCTTGATGTCCCAGGTATACGTGGACAAACTGGTAAAAGTAGCTTACGAAAACTGGGAAAATGTGGTGGAGTATGATGGAGAAGCATTGATTGGCGTCAAGAACCACCAAGCGAAGGGTTTCGATAGCCATACTGAAGATCCTCTCAGTGGCCGGAATTTCCACTCGCAAGGTCCGAGTCTGAACCATCAGCAAGCATACACACATACAAATTACTTGTAGAGGGTTTCCATGCATGAGTCCACTTTCCAATTATTTGAGTTTCGGGAAGTAGGTAGCACAGCAGCTTCGAGTCCAGGTTCTAAAAGGTTAGCACGATGTGGTGGTGGTGTCTGTGCCTTTAAGTGCAGCGCACCTTCCAGTCTGTTGAGAGCTCTCAGCTTTTATCCTAGCAAATGTACATGCATTTAGCTGCCAGGATATTGCAGTCTTGAAATTCTCAAGACAATTGAGTGTAACATAGATTCCATTCTGCAAATTGCTGATTGAATCATTTCAGCCCTCTTGTCGATCTTGTCTTATAATTGAAGCTTCTACTTTCCATTGGCACGACATAAACACCCTTGGGTCACGTAGTTTGATTTTTTTTTTGGAATGTCTGAGTATATCCTGTAGTGCTTGTTCGATATGCTGCTGCTTTTTTGCTGTTTCACATTTCCTTTCAGATTCGCAATCTATGGTTACAGTCTGATTGCCTGTCTCTCTGCTTAAGTATGCTCAATTTGGAAGCTCATCATTGATCTAGGTTGAAGATCAGGCCTGAAATTCGTAGTTGACCCTTCGTTTACATAGAAGGGTAATGATTGGGTGATCGTTAGACTAAATGCCTCTTTGTGTAGGGTCTCGGTTGGGGTAGGGGTTTCCGTTGAGACTGGCAGTTTTACCAGACGAAAGAAGGAATACTGCCTCTCTTAAAGGTTGACCTTCCCATACTCATCCAGGTATGGAGCTTGCAATGAGATGAAGCTTTCCACAAAGGGTCTAAGTAGTTCCGTAATATTAGTCATGCTACTTTTACCATCGGCCTTCATTTTAGTAGAAGGCATGGTGCCATAAGTTGTAGTGCACGGAGTTTTACGTATGTCAAGCTGATTGGGCATATGTATCCACACCCATGCAGGTAGTGGAGGAGCAGGGTCTCGTGCATTCGGACAGGACCAGAAAGGAATGGTAACGCGATCATACTCCGGTCCTACCAACCCGCAGCCAGACAGTAACATCGTGGGGCCTGTACTTCAAATGAACAGCAACAGGGAAGCAGCAAGCCTGCAGCTACAATCACCACCTGTTCTGGGAAGTCCATCTGAAAACCTTATGCTGGGGAGCAACTCCGGCTTGACGGGGTTAGCCCTGGGGCCCCCCCAGAGTGGTCACACTACTGCTTCAAGTTCTGGAACTGTAGCAACTCCTCTTGTCCCTGCATTGATGAGCCTTGCACCACAGTGGCAGGAACGCAGCCGTCACCAGGAAAGCTTTGGCCGGGTCGTTCAGCCCGAGGAGATCGTCAGTGAGGACGAAATCCGTCGTCAAAGTCTGGAGCTTTTAGAGAACGAGGACATGCACACGCAGATCCAGCAACTGCTCCGTATGTTCAATGGTCAAGGGGGAGATGTTCCCTTCAGTCCGCCGTATGGCACCATTGGAGGAGAGGAGGGTTTCCCCTACGGATTACCCGAGGACGTCAACTTAGAAGAGCTCAAACCCCGAGAGAATAACAAGGCTTATGTGGGCTGGTTGAAACTGAAGGCAGCTCTGCGTTGGGGCATTTTCATTCGCAAGCGTGCAGCTGCCAGAAGAGCGCAACTGGAAGAGGTCGAGGAGGATGCATGAGCAGACAGACTGGACCCCACCCATCCACCGTAGTAAGATTCATGGTTTCGTTGTATTTTCTGTAGATTTTTATTTTCATCTTCGATTGACGTAGTTTTTTTTCATTCAGGCGGAAGTTCTCACCTCATCCTTTTTTCCTCATGTCGAAAAGCGTGCTTGCTTTCCCACAATGCAGGAATGGAAAAGGTAAAGATGAAGCTTTCAACGTTCTCTTTTTCATTTGTATCGAGGTTTTTTTGGTTTTGTCTACCTGGAGAACTCGTGGAGTTTCTGGTAATTTTGCTCCTTCGAAATTGATGTATTTATGTCCCCTACCTCTTCAGTAGGCACAAAATAAGGGCAACCAGTAGGACATCCGTAGTATAAGCTACTCCAGTTTGTCAATTTTTTTTTTTTCTCTAGGATGTGATTTGGGGCAATTTTCATCCATTGCATTATATACACTGAACCTTATCTCAATGCCCTCGTCAACAACAGCACATTCTCTCAAAAGTGTACGTGATGCTCCACCTGCCCCTTTCATAGAAATATTTCCATTTGCCATTTTCAGTAACGTGCTATCAATGTTGAAATCTAAAGCAATCTCGATCAACCATGCTTAAGGTATGTACAGTCGGGTACCCGGTTCTTACGAACTGCTAGTTTGAGCCTGTGAGCTCTTTGGTTTAGGCATGGAGTACAATGGGTCCATTTTGGTATGAAAAAATATCATTGCATCCTTATGCAATGTAAACCAAGTATACCAAATTTCAGGTCCTAAAAACCAAAACTCTATTTTTGGTGAATTGTTTTGTAAGAAATTCATGGTTTTACATGATGATTTATTGAAAAATATTGGTGATGAATTTTTGAGATTTGATTCCATGGGTATGTAGGAAACATCCATATGCACATCTCCCATGCTAAAAAACATCCCCTTAAGTAACAAAAAAATTAGGAGCAAAAGATTCAATGAAACTTGTGATAGGCTCAAATTCTATATAATATATACTTTTGTTTTTTAACTAGCTTTTCATTAAGTAAAAAAACATGATGTTTAGAAATACAAACTTAGTTACAATATTTGAGTCAAACAACAAAATTTGATTTTCATACAAAAACATGTATTTTACAAAATTTGGGCCTATCACAAGTTTCATTGAATCTTTTGCTCCTAATTTTTTTGTTACTTAAGGGGGTGTTTTTTAGCATGGGAGATGTGCATATGGATGTTTCCTACATACCCATGGAATCAAATCTCAAAAATTCATCACCAATATTTTTCAATAAATCATCATGTAAAACCATGAATTTCTTACAAAACAATTCACCAAAAATAGAGTTTTGGTTTTTAGGACCTGAAATTTGGTATACTTGGTTTACATTGCATAAGGATGCAATGATATTTTTTCCTACCAAAATGGACCCATTGTACTCCATGCCTAAACCAAAAAGCTCACAGGCTCAAACTAGAAGTTCGTAAGAACCTGATACCCGATTGTACACCCTTAAGCGTCAAACTAAGGGTTTTGAACATGATGTGTATCAATAAATAACTAGCAAATTATAGGATTCTATTAGGAATAGAAAAATAATGAGCTTGCACTTTTGAATGTATTATTGGGATACTTTGAGAATAAGTTGTGAATTTTTAAAGAGCAAATTGCCATTGCACCCATAACCACTTTTAAGAATTCATGTTCACATATTGTACATCCTTGTCATTACATCTATCCACTTCTACAAATTTTCCATGATTTTCAGAGGTGACGATTATGGAGACACTTACGCTTCTGGGTGTACATACCTGTGTTGCAGTCTTAATCAGTTTATGTTAAATATTTTCATTTAAATTTCATTCATTTACAAAAAAAAAAAAAAGCATGGTAGAAAAATGAATGATGTGTTTTTAAGATATCTGAAAATCTTTGTTAGCATTTGGAAATTCATAGCACAATAGTGTTTCGAAGCTTAAAATTGAAATGTTGAACATTTACAATTTAATTAGTTCTAGAAATGTTTATTTTAAAAAATGTAGGCAACTGATGTTAGTAGAAATAATCCCTTATCAAGATAGTTCTATAACTTTGTTCTTGAGACTTTTGTTATGAGTAAACATGTGTGCATTGATGATTTGTACAAGATTGTGCAATAATATATTAAGAACTCATCATCCATTTTTTATCACCTTTTCAATAAATGAAGTTTTGGGTGTTTGAAAAGCAAAATTCAGCTTGGTTGATTGGGACGACATAAGAATTGAACATTGCTTGTGCATTACTGAAAATGACAATTGTGATGGCACACAAATATTTATATAAATATAGACTGAGGTAGGAGCACCCATAAGCATCAGTCTAAGGGTTTTGAACATGACGATTATTAATAAACATCTAGCACATTACAGGATCTTATTAGGAACATAAAAATAATGAGTTTGCACTTTTGAATGTATTATTTGGATACTATGAGAATAAGTTGTGAATTTTTAAAGAGCAAACTACCATTGCACCCATAACTAACACTAAGGTTTCATGTTCACATGTTGTACATCCTTGTCATTACATCTATCTACTTCCATAGATTTTCCAAAATTTTCAGAGGTGACGGTTATGAGGACACTGACGATTATGGGTGCTCCTACCTTATGGAGCAAACTAAAGTTTTAACACCTTTTGTCTTCATGGTTAGTTGTACATTTCCTTACACTTCAATATACAATTGGATGATGTTTTGCTATGAATCAAGCCTCTTGATGAGTCACTCCTAATAAGTTGTGATGATTTTCCATTAGTGTGTATCAATCGGTAAAGTCTAAGGAGAGTATGCAAAGGGCATTATTGGAAGTTGAATCAGCAAAATGGCATTTAGTGCCAATGATACATAATGCTATCACTACAAGCTTGATAGTTAATGAAAGTTTTGTTCGACGTGTCACAAAATCACATGCTTCAATAATTCATTGGAGTCATGTGTTAAGAGATTTAGAGTAAATGCTGCATGTGTATCATTAACATGTTAACCCTTAAACGCCAAATAGGACGTTTTTCGCCCTCTGGCTCTCAAAAAAGATTCTGTATGTCAGAAAAATGCTTTTCTTCATTATATATTTTTTCAAAAGTGATCATAAACACATGGTTTATCATGGAAGGTAAAAAATTACCTCATTGATGCACTCATATTTCTAAGTAACATAAATTGTGAGAAAATTTAGAAACATAGTTTTAGGTCCAAAACTGCTCTTGTTGCAAATTTCATGAGATCAACATGTAATTGTTGACTATTGGAGCTTCTTGGGCACCTGCTATACCAATGAGAATAGTAAACAATCTTGTAAATCACTATAGCCGGGCTAGCAATTGAATATATTAAGTTTGTGAAGCAACGTAAAATATGCCTCAAAGAAAGTAGGAGCAACATGTTTATTCTCCGATTCAAAAGATACCCTAAGACTAAGAAATGAAAAATGTTTTGAAGAACTTCAATTTATCTTATTAATCCCTAAATGCATCATGAGGCACCCAATTTGGGTGTTGACAAGACTTTAAATTTCAATAAGCTTAACCAAGTTGTTATGTTCAATGTTTACATTTTTGAACTACTCTTTTTGAAGTTTAGTTTTAGCACCAAAAATCCAATTTCGAAAATGATTGATTAAGATTTTTCTATACAAGATTTTGTGCAAAAGTCTTGACTTGTTGAGAGCTCTTCAAAATGAGCCTCAAATACACTAGATCTTAGAGAAAAATGTGCACTAGAAATCCATTTTAAAAATTTGTAAAAGAGTTTTTGAAGAGCCATAAAGTGGTTGGAGTTATGTATGTTATATCCTTAACCTTAAACTTTTTTGGTGAACAATTTTTTAGACTCAACATGTGAAAAGAGGATTGAAAAGCTTTAAGTAATTTTCACAATTTTAACATCCTCTTGATCAAACTTTATAATCTTGCAATCCATAAATGATATTGTTGTGTTTACTTTCCCTATATGATCTCTAACATATGTGGTTTGATTTTCTAAGGTTACAATTTAAAAAAAATTAATACAATTTATCAAAATTTTGACTCTTTGTTCAACTTAGAACAAATGCCTGGAAGCTCAAAAAGTGCCTTCGGCATTTAGGGGTTAATCAATTAAATTTAAACATGAGAGACCTAAGATGCATTTAAGGTGGCATATAAAAGATCTAAATATGTTCAAGCATGTTCAAAATGTGCTCATAAAGATGATTGGAGTGCACGTACCATAAAAAGTCTTAGCTCAACCACCTCAACACTGTATGCCAGATCAATCTCCACTACAAGAGATCCATCCAATCATTAAAACATCATAAACAAGGTATTACACTCAAAAAAAACTGTATCAAAATGATAGTTCTTTCAATATGTTCATTCTTCTCAAGAATGAACAAAAGGAGCAAAATTTGACGTCGTATGACTAAAAGATCTTCACTATGTAGGGCACCTCATTCACTGTCCCTCTAAAAGCATTTGCTAGTGTTGAAATAATACATTACGTTCTACATGAAGGGGGATTATCTTCTAAAGAATGAAAAGCTAAGCTAAGCTAAAAACTCGTGATCATTGTACAATCAAACCCAACCCCACAATGTGGCTAATCCAAGGGTCAGATACAGGGCCTGCACTGCAAAGATTTTTTTTCTATCAGCAACAAAAACCAAAATTAATCAACCCCAAACAGAGTCAGGTAACCCAATTAAGAGCATCACCACCTGTCCAACAAAATGCAAGCTGATTTGCAAGCCTGTCAATCCAGATCCAGTTTACAAGCCTGTCAATCCAGTTTGTAGGTCAAGGAAGAAAGGTCGCCTTACCCATAGCCTCTTAAGAGGCCATCTCCATCTAATCGGCTACGTCCATATTCACAGATCAAGACCTTGTTTGTTGTAAAATTGCAAAGGGTGCTTATCTCATGCAATTTGCAAATCTTATGCAATTTGCAAGCCACTCTTTGACCCAAGCTTGCAAGCCACCAGAGGCTTTTGGCTTGGCCTCTCAACAAGTTCATCCATTTATGCAAGGCTGGTGGGACGATTTTGCAAGCCATCTGTTTTAGAGGACAGGTGGTGATGCTCTAACTACCGTCCCTCTATATCCACAAGGCTAATACGCCCAGGCCCCATTCGACTTCCACTACCAGTAGTGTCACCTGATTCATAGCGAGACAAATTAATGTGATCGTCATCATCATGAAAGGGCGAGATGTTGGTGTAGTCATGAATGTCATCATCCCACCTGTCTGGATTGGACTTAGCGACGATCGGAGACGCGTGCAAACTCTGGACGAGGGACTTGAGCATGTGCTCAGGCACATCCTGTGCTCCTAGAAGCATCGACACCACTTGGGAGATGGAAGGACGGGCATTGGCTACGTCACTTGAACACAGAAGGCCGATCTTCAACACTCTTAGGACTTCTTCGATGTTGTATACGTGACGAAGGTTTCGATCCACCAGGCGGAGCAGGTACTCTTTCTTGCCTGATACGAGGGCTCTTCGGTACAGCTCTCGCATCTGCAATATAGCCATGAACATAGATTATTAGGAATCAATCGCAGTGAGGCAATGGTTGAGAGTTATTGCACCTGGGAGAAAAGGTTTTTGAGATGGCACGAATGGTTGAAAGAGAAGTGATAACCGTATTTATGTGACATTTATCCAAACAACCAAACATGGACCATCCAAAGTCCATAAGTAATAGACAGTACAGAAACTGCTTTTAGTTTGTAAAACATGAGGAGGTACTTGCAAAACGTTAGGAGATATTGGCAAAACATCAAGAGATATGTTTAAATCAAAATATATGCTAAACTATAAAAAAATGTAAAATATTAGAAAATCTCCAATGCTTAAGACAATAGAAAGTTCATAATTACATGAACAGTCCATAAGTAGTTGAATGTGTTGTACTTATTAAACTAGCAAAATTTCACACAAGTGATGTGTTGGAAAAGCCTTAGTGCAATGAGCTAGCACAATTTGTATATCATGTTTAAGTAAGTATAGATTGTATGGATTATTCACGTGATTATGGACTAAGCAAAATATTGAGAGGATTCCCTTTTGTTTAAATAAATAAAGCAAAATGTTGAGAAATCACTTGATACTTAACCCCTAAAGGACCGAGGCAACCCTTTGCGATCAATACAATATGGGGTATTTTTCTTGTATTTGGAATGGATCCACATCTCTACTACATTTGAGATCAACAAAGAAGTTGAAGAATAGATCACGGTTCTAGTGAGCTACTTGAGATCCCAAATTAAAACTTCTTACTAGTAGCAAATACCAATCATACGACAGCGTATATACTATGCCCTATGGTCCTTTGTAGGTTAAACAAGATTGGGAGATCTCCCACCACCTTGCATATATTTCAAAAAAATTGGATTATTATTTATGATCTTTCCAAAGTCTATATTTAGCTTCTATGATTATATTTATTAGACGGGTGTATTTTTAGCACCAAATCTGTGACATCCAATTGCTGACAACTCCGAATGTTAGGACTAGTATAAATCTAAGATTCTGGACATATGTTTGGAAAAGTGACAATTTCTTGAAAACCTGAAATCGGTCAGATGAGACTTAAATCTGGACGTGGCATAGATTTTAAGGCTATAAGCGCTTAACTTAACGACACATGTTCGACCCTGTGAATTTGCTAATTTTACAAATACGACCATCCTGGCTTTCCATTTAAGACATCCAACCAAAACTTTTGGCACTCTGAAATGCACAAGATTGCCTGATATGAGGTTAGTGATCACTTACTTCGTCAATGATGCAGAATGGAATGCCGAATTCAGTGGTGCTCATTGTCACTCTGCCCGTTACAATTTCCATAAGCAGGACGCCATACGCGAACACATCCACCTTCTCTGAAAGCTGCCCGCGCGTCATTTCTGGTGCCATGTAGCCTCTACATCCCCCATTTCAACAACACCTCTTGAACGTTAGTTTCCTCAAAGATAACAGGGTAGCAGAAGATTTTCTACCACATTTCTCTCGATGTGGCCTCCATACCATGCAGGGAGTTCCACATTGTAAGCCCCGTGTAAAGCCGAAAACTAAAAACAACTGTCTTAGTGAACTATATATGTAGGTATTTCCATTACTTTAAAAAGCTTATCTTTTTATATGAATAAAAGTAAAAGTAACATTTTTCCCCTAGCTAAACTTTTTCATTGTGTGTTGTTGAATTGCAACTTTTTTTATGGTTCTAGACAAAAGCATGGTCTCTAAGTCCAAATCTGAATTCAAAATTCTCAAATTCGGCTTTATGATGGTAGAAATCTAAATTTTCCCAGGGGGAGTGTGCAAATATCAACCCCCCTGTGTGCATATATCAATTCCCTATTTAAAACCGATATTTCACCTTAAACTAAACAAATATGATTTTGAGCAAGATGCTGAAAAATCGTGCTTTGTGTTCTATTTTCTTTAATGTAGTTATCTTATAATCTTATGTAAGCAATTTTGTTTTTTATTGTAATAACTTATGCTGTTTCGTTCTAAAGAATTGGGAATGGTCTAAAATGCGGGTTAGAGAGGAGGCTTACAATGTGCCGGCGATGGCCGTGGTGAGATGGGTTTGTTCGTCTGGGCAGAGCTTGGCTAGTCCAAAGTCCGAGATCTTGGCTTCGAGGTTTGCGTCAAGAAGGATATTACTGGCTTTTATGTCCCTATGAATGATGCGAGGTGCAATTTCGTCGTGCAAATATGCGAGACCTCGAGCAGTTCCTACGGCAATGTTGAATCGCGTTGTCCAATCCATTGGAATTACCTGCGCCGGAGTCCCTGCAATTTCAAACCTTTTTTCAGTACAGATGATCGACGCACAGGAATGAGAGCTAGACTAGGCACGTTCAAAAATCAAGTCTCCGTGGACGAAGAAAATGATTCCAAATTGAAGCTTCAGTAGGAGGAGTATTGTCACCTAGCAAACTTTCGCGAAGACTTTTGTTCGGCAGATACTCGTAAACGAGCAGCCTGTGCTGCCCTTCAACACAACAGCCGCGCAGCTTTACGAGGTTTCTATGCTGAACTTTGCTAATAATCGTCACCTCCGCCAAAAATTGAGGCTTCCCTTGCTTGGAGTCGTCAGAGAGCTTCTTCACAGCCACGAGCGTGCCATCTCTGATTTTCCCCTGCTCGATAGAAACCGAAACAGCAGGAAGTCAATCAATTAACCATGAATCTCGTATTAAGCATGCAGATATATTCATAAACCGATACAACAAAACCTCGCATGCTTGTGCCCTGCAAGACAGTTCTTGGGAACTCTGGCTATCTGAAAACTGAAAATTCTCATTCCCTGGTTGTAATTCAGTGATAATCGGAAATTGTTTAAACGTATTTCAGCATTAATTTTGAGTGTGTGCTTAAAGCTCAAGAACAGAGTATCCACGAACAGAATCGAAAAAAACGCAGTCTATGGCGACCAAAAAAGCAATTCAAAAGTTGTGAGAAGAGAATATTCCGATTTACTTTTGAAAGTGTCTACCTCGAAAATTTGCACAACGATAATCATTGCATGTATGAAAGAGGACGTTTCTAGTTACCAGGAACACTTCCCCGAAGCCACCCTCGCCTAACTTGTTGTCTTTGTGGAAACGACGAGTCGCCTTCGTCAGCTCTCGGTATGTAAAGAGGTTGGTTGCTATAGACGCCTTCGCAAAATCTGAACAGGGAAAACCACCAAGTCATGATTGAATGACCACAAGCATGTGAATTTGGTCCACAAGTTTGAATAAAGAAGCCATAGCACCGGAGAAACGACAGATTGTGATGAAACTTTGGCGTACCTTCTTGAATTTCTCGAACGTAATTCCGGGCAGCTCTGTATTTGGAAGCTAGGATTACGATGATAAGCATGAGGATGAAGACCACCACAGAAGTTCCTACCACGGCCAAATAGATCAGCAGAAGGTTTTTTTTCTTGTTGTGCTTGATGGCACAAGTATCACAACATAAAAGCTTCTTATAAACCTCTTCGGGCGATTCTTTGAGATATTCATCTTGTGGACACAATGGCTGCAGCCCTGGATCGACACTTTTCAAACACTGGCTGAGATTTCTCTGCAAAAAAACCAGATCAGAGGTCAGTCTCGGGCACATTCGATCTTCTCCTCCAAACATGTAAGCACAAGTGGAAGCAGATGCCTAGAACAACACCGTTCTTACAACAGTAAAAGAGAATCCATTAGAGCAACATATTTTACTGTCGTTCAAACGTGGTACAACGAAATTAATTAATGTTGTTCTGGCACGTTACAGTTACATGATTTTCATGATATTCCAATGTCGTTACAAGTATCATTCTAATTTGCTCGTCCCATTACTGAAGATTGATCTCCATCGAAGTACAGACTCTGTAGCTAACTAATGATTTGAATACAGTCATACTTCAGAGAACTAAACTTCGTTAAGAGAAAATGCAACATCTCAATCTTCGGTTACTAATTCACCAACGAGTATTCAATCTTTGTATAAGCGTTACAGCATGTAAACAGGATAACATAGCTCCACAGCCTAGAGCAGCAAAAAAACAAATAAAATTTGCTACAAAATCCGGCTAACAGGGGTATTCCTACGTATGAAAACATAGTAATAGACAGAGTAATAGCTAAAATAGGATTAGTTTTGGCTAAAGCACCTAAATCTGCTATATATTTGAAACGGTTTTGACGCAAAGCTAATAAATAGAATAGGAAAGGAAAAGATATTGCAGCGTAAGGAAATAAAAAAGCAATTTCGAAATTCTAAGAGAACGAGAGTATTCGGCTATATTCTGCTTTCAAGCGACACCGAAACAAAATGACTGAACCTTCGCACTCACGTTTGTTCGTTGGCAAGTCAATGCAATAGCCGGAACTACCGGGTTAACAGCTTTTGCATTGATGGTAGTCTCATCGCTTGCGTTGACAAAGACATCAATACCGGCAACTCCGTATAAGATACCTCCCTGATAGACTGCACATAAAACATCAAGAGTCACAATTAATACTCAATTAAAAAACTTCGTCACGACTTCTACAGCATTGCAACTGCTTGATTGAGCTACAATTTAGAATGGGAAGAGGAAAACCTGGATATGTGACGGTGGCGACCTCGCCCAAGCCATCGAAGTCCACGTAAGTGTTAGTCCAGAATGTTTTATTCGGCACGAACCGCAGCTGCGCTTGGTAATCAAAATATGGCCGAATAGCCCAAAGCGGATTCCAGATTGCATCCAGTACGCTAACATACGTCACGGAGCTATTCATTCGACATGACAAATTACGAAGTGCTGTGAGTTTATCAATATCAGGATCGTCGGATTCGAGCGGACCGATGCTGAAGAAGAAGACGATCACGTTGTTCGCATTCACAGCAGCAATTGCATTCTGGAGTGCTACATCGTGGGCGAAGGTGACACTCTTAGAAAAGTTGCCGTCGGTGAGCACGAAAAGTATCTGTGCAGGCGGCAGTTGCTTTCTCAGTCAGTGTTTTGTAGGATCCTTGAGTGAAAATGCACAACAACATGATCAAGCCTGTTATAACCTAATTCTAAGGCTAGCATTCGAGAAAACAGAATTCGCCGTTCTCCAAACTTTAATTCAGCTACAATTTGCACCTTTTATAAACGTTTTAAAATCTTGCAGCTTAAGTATTGAATTCTTTAAAAAAAGAATCGAAAGAGTTGCATTTTAAGGCAATAAAAACGCAGTTCCAAATCCGTGAAAAGGAATATTACTGTTTTCCAGCAACACCGTCGAAGGCAATGAATAGTGAAATTTGAACGAGTAGATAACACACTCGTGCAGCATTGAAGACAGCTTAGGGATTTGAGATTACTCACTTTCAGTGCGCTTATCGGATTGAGCGTCGACAATGCGGTGCTAAATCCTTGCCCGAGATTCGAGAAGCCGCCGTTGGCGCTGTTTGCCAAATTGGATAGACCGAAAGTTGAGCGCAGCTCTGTGCCGTTCCCGCTGGTATTGCCATTTATAAGGAGCTGCAGGTTGACGAAATCAAGAGCACCGAATATCAGAGACTTTCAAAACTCCTCGCAGATGATGCCATGGTACTTACTACAGTATTTGTGAATTGAGACCTACCGAACTCGGTTGCGTTAGAACTGCACCGACGGAATCAAATGTGACGACGTTCACAGAATCGTTGATCTGCAGAGTATCGAAGAGCTCGGACATTATATTTACTGTTGAGTTGAAGTTTGTCGAGTTCTGCTGCCCGGTGTCGAGAAGGATGACCATGTCCTTCGTCACCGCCGTTGCCAAAATATACCACACCCGTTTGCGAGGATCGTATGTGGTGCAGCCTCCTTTAGGATCGGAAACCTATCGTAAGTCACTCAAATCTGATGAATTAGCAACAATTTCACAATTCATGTCGTTTAAGCGGACCAAATTTTCATTCCATAGCGTGTGTTACATAAAAAAAACTGAAATTCGACACCACTCCACACGGTTAACTCAATCCTCCAACTACTTGACGATGTTCGCTCACTTCCATGCCCCTGTGACTACCTCCTACAATTTATTTAAACTAGAGAGGTAAAAGGAGATAGCAAGATATTCATGGCTGAGGCTACATGAAAGACAAAAACACTGTATTCCAACCACAGACTGGCAACACAAGAGCTGAAGACAAATGAGAAAGAAGGCGTTATGTGGACGAAGAAACGTGAGCTGTTAGTAACAGATAACTTTTAGTGTTTCGACTTCCGCCTCTCTCTCTCCATGAACATCAAATAATATTGTTTTTTTATTATGACAATCCGTATCAACTCCAAGGCCTATTGGTGAATGATTCAAATCGCAAGAAAACAAATGGAGCAGTAAATTAGGAGCTTACTCGGCCAGGATAACTTCGCCATACACCTTCGGCGGAACCAAAATAGTTCCAGAAAGTGAGATTGATTTTGCTGCTGGCCGTGAACTGAAGATTCGATTGCGAGCAGATGGCGCGTTTGATTTCCGGTCTCAGATTTGAATTCGAGAAGTTGTGAAACGGTGGCGGAACTCTGCAGGAATCGCGTTGCAACAAGAAAACCTTAGTTAATTCTCGCGACTATTGTCAAATTACCAGCTCTCCTTGCGCTCAATTTATCGTTTTCAAAGACCATTCGACACACACGAATTCAATCAATCAATTAACAATCGAAACGATTAATTCAGCAGCAGTAATTGTTTTGCGAATGAGTACGTACTTGACGAAGCCGTTTTTGCCGAAACTGAGCTGAATCTGAAAGCATGTTTTGTTAGGGTTCAACGCTTCGCAATCCTGAACAGACCGTAGCGTGTTCGCACACATGAAGTCGTCTGTGTGCGTTGCCGAGCAGGAATGACGAGCGCAGTTGTCCACGCACAACGAAAGCCCTGCAATTCAAAGCCACCGACGATCAAAAACCTCCACTCACTGATCAAAACTTTCAAACTTCTTCCAACTTTACTGCTTCTTTGTTCGACGGAGACCGTGTGTTGCCAAACTGACCGGCCATTCGAGCGCCGGGTGACAAAAGCTCAAGCAATCTCACAACCGAGTGCCAGAAAATGAGGCAAAAATCGTCCGAATAGTGCATTGCAGAGCGTGAAATTTAAGTGATCAGAGCTAAATGAAATACGATCAATACAAACATGAGGTTCTAAGACCGCACTGAAAACATCGATCTCTTGAATTTTGTACCAGGTTAATGTTTTCACAATTTCAAAAAAATTGGCGCGTTTGAAAAATGGCGCTCAAATAGTTTGAAACTCCCGCCAGGCACTGGAACCCATCAATGCGGCATTTAGTTTACAACTTACAAGATAGACGGTTGGATTTTGAGAATTGTCGAATGGAATTCTTTTTTAATATCTTTATAGGCTTAGTTGGGAGTACACTTTAGACAATTGGTTGGTACAAGAGAATGTAGGATATTGTACAAATTGGTTGGTACAAGAGAATGTAGGATATTGTAGGATATTGAGCGGTTAACCCCTGAGCGCAAATAGTTGAAACGAAAAAAGGTTAACTCGTGTGCAATCAAAGTGCTCTTGTGGATTGAAAAATACGATTCACAAGACTGGACCATATGAATTGTTAGTGGAAACCGACTCCATCACGATGGACTAGATTGGAAGTGGTTTCACAGAACATGTAATGAGATTATATCGGTCAAAATTGAGTTGACCCAGCTTTTTGAGAGACATTACACAATGTCTCTGGGGTGCTTAGGGGTTAACCCCCGAGCGCCCAAGAGACAATATATTGTCATTTCAAAAGTTGGGTCAACACAAGTTTGACTGATGTTATCTCATTGCTCTTTTTATCAAACCACCTACAGTCAAGCCCATCACAATGGAGATACTTTCTATTGACAATCTATATGGTACAGATTGTAATTTTCAATCCACAAGGGGTATTTTTTCTGCAAGTAGGTCAGGTTTTCTTGGTTCCAAGTCTGGGCGCTCAGGGTTTAAGAAAACTCCCCGGACAGTGAACCGATGGCGACACTCATCTCAACCTCAGATCTACATCCTTCCTAGATTTTAGAGCTCCGAGGTTTAACTTAACCCTCGTTAGAGTACATGAAAGGGCTGATTTCCAGCACACATCCTTATGACCGTGCAATGAAGTTCGCCGTAGAAATTACGAATGTGACGGGTACCTTACTTACCGCAGTCTTCGGTGTCCGTGGCCAACTGAAGCGCGTCTTCAGCGAGATACCTCACATTCGTTTCCTTGATGGCAAACTCGGCCGGTGTCAGCGAATTCGCCCGAAGAAATGCCCGTGACGACAACAGCAACAGAAGCCACCACCACCACAGCACCACCACCACCATGGACAGGTTCAAATCTCCACAACCACTACTACGACTCCCCATCGCAAATTCTTCCTCTAGAACGTTAGCCACCCATGAACCTCTGTCTCCTCACACCAAGAATCCTGCTGCTGCGCTTGCATCCACGCAAGCTGTACGACCAAATGTGCGAGACAAGACATCATCGAACGCCTAATGCTTCAATATTCCTGACAATGTTTCAGTCCACACGATCGGCACTGGTTTCGGTTTCTACTACTACCACATCTACGTCGATGACCGACCACACAAAGCATCTCCGAAAGGTTCGTTAGGCTCGGACTCTTTGAGCGATTCACTCCGGATCCCTGCATCATCATGTCTCTTGCTCACTAGTCCACAACGTGCTTAACTTTCAACCCGATCAAGTTCGCATTCAAAAAAGCGAAACGCTCCTCCGTCGACACCTGCTTGATTGTGTATTGAACTCCGAACTCGTGCTCTACAATAGCAAAGCGAAAACAAGCTCACGGTTTCGTACAAACGCATAATGAGCACCGTCATGGGCGGGGTCATGGGCTAGAGAGTAGAGCCTGGTTCTAGAAGTGAGGAATTCTGAAGAGTCGTCCAACTAGGCGGGAATCAATTGTGAAGAATTCGAGAATCTCAGTACACTGATGACTGATCACTTGGTCATCGCAAGTGCTATCGCAAGTGCTAACTAAGATTCCAGGTTTCCAGCCAACAGACGTCTTGCCGACTACTGGAAATACGGAGGAGGAGGATATTTATGGCGCAGCCTGGTTGACTTTGTAGTTCCATTTCGAGACCCCACCGTCGCCAGGGGTCAAAAAGCTCTGATTTTTCACCAGTTTAGATTTTTTACCTATTTGGGAACTCTGAATTCTCAAGTTTGGATTCCTGAAGAGACCCTGTTTTAGTTCGGAAATCTGGAGGAGGATATAAATGAACTAAGGTAGAAGCACCCAAATGCGACACTAGCTGTTTAGCAACATCTAAAATTAAACTTAAAAGTAAGCACTCTTGCACCCAAACAAGACAAGCATGCACCCAAATCAAACACCCAAGTTGACATAAGGAAATGAAAATTGTATAGGTGACAGTTTATGATTAAGTGTGACATGATTTTTTTGTTGTCATTACATGGTCTTTTTGTTGTTGTTTTTTCAAGGGTCTAGTGTACACAATAGGTCAATCTAGGGAGTTACCTTCAACAATTCATTATTTATCCATACGATCTCAAAAAATTCTGAAAACAATTTTGGTTGAATCTATACCCATTTCCTAACAAGCACATGCCATTACATTCTCAGAAGACCCTCCAAATTACCACATCTGAGATAAGTTTCTCATTTGGGTGCTTCTACCCTATGACTATAGTGGGCAGAATCGGCAGATTATTAGTTTATTATTTGTACCCTTTCCTCGGGCATTTCCTGTAAGAAAAGCTGAGGTTTTTGACACTGGCCCCACGTCGACGTATGTGTCTGCAGTAGATCGAGCGGGTTGCACGGGAGCCTCCAAAATCGGCACCTTCAACCTCCATTTACAAATGCCAGTTCACAAGTGCAAGTGACTCCGTTGAATACTCGAATTATAAGGGAAGGGACTCTCAAACAGTGTTTTTTTAATGTTTTTGCCAAGGGTAGACTAGCAGTGATCCCAAATATGATTTTCATTTTTAGTATAAATGGCTAAAAATACTGTTAAAAAGCTAAAATTTTCAAATTTAACATTGGAAAGCTTACATTTTTTCGCTACGAGAAAAATTTGTTAGCAATCTTGCTAAATTTAACCAATTTAAAGAACGCTGGGTAGAGCGACTCGCACCTAGAAAGTAGAAAGCGCTTAGGTAAGGAAAAATTGGCTAATATTGTAAGGAATGAATGATGTGTGCAAACATAAACCTACTACTTTCATCCTATAGATGGCAAACATCATGTTTGCTCAATAAGAGATATAACAATTTCATCCACTTTTTGAGTCTAATTTCTTAGTGTAGTGGTAGCCACAAAGATTTCAAGGTAAGATTTAGGCTAAAATTTGCTAATAAAAAAGATGGTACTCTTGAATCTCGATCAAACTTTTAGTTTCACGTGCATTTCTACAAGGCTGGGCCACACATACCAAAACCAACTTTTCAAACTAGCAATTTGTAGAAAACAGGTGGTGAATTTTACATGTTTGTGAAAAAGTAGATTCTTTGCCTTTAATGCTTTATTCATTAAATTGGGAAAAATGGAGGTACCATTTTGTACTCCACCTTAAACCCAAAAAGTCACCTTAAACTAGTTTCAAAGGTATCAAATTCAGTTTGAGCCACTAAGATTTTTTCCCTTGCAAATTACTCCTCTCTGGTGAGGGCACGTGTACAAAACAAATGCTGTGAACTTGGTTTCAAGTGCTCATCTGAAACCTTCAAAAGTCCCAAAATGTACTATTTTTCCCATTTTAACAAATAACGCATTCTTTCTAAGACCCACTTTTCTAGTCTATTCAAAACTACCAATTTTGAGAGTACACAAACTAACGT
This sequence comes from Ulota crispa, assembly GCA_963920765.1. Lineage (NCBI taxonomy): Eukaryota > Viridiplantae > Streptophyta > Bryopsida > Orthotrichales > Orthotrichaceae > Ulota > Ulota crispa. The sequence goes on along the minus strand of OY987249.1, from coordinate 16,786,840 downwards.
CTCAAACCTCTTATCCTAAAATGGTGAAAAAATTATCTTTAGATGAAAACTTGAAAAATAATTATCTCCCAATTTTCCAAAAAATACAAGTTACTTCTTCATCATTTTAAACAGCCGGTTTTGGGCTTCTGTAGGCCCCGGCAACAGTCTCCGACCTCCAGAGTCTGTACGTATAGACTTTAAGAGTTGTCTGTACCAATTAGTCGGGAGATCGTGCATGGAAAAATGCCGACAGAATAGCTTGTCATGATCGTCTTCAAAAAGTCGGAATCTCCAAATTTACTAAGCCTTTCCTTCTATTTTTCTCATTTTTTCCATCTTCCTTCCCTTCTACACGCTACACCAAATAGTGCATTTAGGTTGCCTCAACAATTAGATTACTTTACCTTGGCAAAGTTACCACATGATTCACCTTTGACCACTTGGAGGGGCATGTAATCCTCTTTATGCTACAATGATTTTTAGTTTTGTACAAAGTCTTAGTTAGCTTCCATGTTCCCTAAAGTTTCAACTTCCTTGCTACAATGGTGCTTGGTTAGCGTCAACACTTTGGGCTTGTAGAAAGTGTTGACCTTATCCAAGCATTGATCATAAACATACCCTCCATTTGTGTTACTTTCCTTAGTTCTAAGGGTTGCAACTTTGGAGGTACTTTCCCACCCATGTTTTTGTGACACTAACCAAATACCATTCTAACTAAAGAGTCAAAATGGGAATGGATGAAAAGAAAACATTGACTATATGCAAGCACTTGACCTTAACCACTAAATGACCATGGCCTTTATTTTGTCAAAAGACACTCAAAACTGCCACCTCTATGGCAAAGAGTAAAAAAGTTTGAAAATCAGGCATTTTGCATAACTGACCGTAGGATCTTGTGCTAGACTATTATAAAAATGTGTCATACAAAACTCAAGAACTTTGACCGCACAGATTGGAAGATATATTTGCATTTAAAAAGTAAAAAACAACTTTTTTTGCACCTTACTTGACTAGATTTTTTAACTTTGAACATTTTTAACTTAAAATTTTTGCACCACAAATTTTGGAATTCTATTTTTGCATGGTGGGAAGTTGAGTTGGGAATCTTGGGAAAAAATTTCAAAAAAGAATACTTAATTTTCATTCTTCGAAAAAACATTAGGTAGAAGAAGGTATGAGATTGAAGAAAAACTTAAATTGCTAATAACCCTGCAATGGAATTGAAACGCAATAATCCCAATGGTGAGACTATTCTAGAAAGAAAAATTCACCCTCTCCAACAATTTTTTTTGAAAAAATGTTACACCTGCATTCAAAAATGAAGTTTATAAGTTATTTTTTCAAGAAGAAGCTTGAATTGCCCAAAAAACAAGATTGTCCATAACTTTCTCATAACTAGTCCAAATGGAATGAATCAAAGCTTCAGAAGTAGATAAAGATATAATCTATGAGAAAAAAAATTTAATTTTTTTTTCAAGTTTTTATAAGAATTTTTTTTGCTGCCCCTAGTCCCAAAGTTGTGCTTATTTGGGCATAACTTTTGCTCCCTGGCATCAATTGGAATAAAAATTAGACTCCCCAAAAGTTAATATGTTTTTCTATCTTCAAAAAAAGTTTCAAAAAATTAGAACAAAAATTGAGGCTGTAGGTACCTGCCCAAAATCCCATTTGTCCCCCAAAGGGACAATGGCCCTTTAGGGGTTAACCAAGCTCATAATACATGCTTTTAAGCAAAAGGGAAGTGGGGTTGTGATCTTATCCAATTGTTACTTTTACAAAGGTTGACGCTAACCAAGCACCACTGTACCTGGCTTTGACGCTTGTTGCAGCATCCAACCTCTGCTTGCTTCCTCCAATGTTTGTCACATGAAAGTTACTTGATAAATAATTTAATAGTGTGGAATGTCAATAAATAAGTATGAAGCAACCTAAATGCACTATTTGATCATTTTGTGTACAACGTGTGGTTCATTTTTCAACTGATGTTTCGAAGACGTCTTCTTTCTCAACCGGTTTAGGGAACGTGGTTTTTTTTCCTCAACCGGTTTGGACTTTACTTGGAACGTGCTGTTTTTTTTCTCAACCGGTTTTGCCTTTACTTGCAGCGAATTATCTTTTTCCTCCACCGGTTTCAAAAAGTGTAAATTTTCAAATTGCCAAACTTTTAATCTTACTAGGTAAAAATATATTTCTTTCATTTGTGACTTTTTTGACATTGTGAGTTCGTGCGCAGACGTTTTGTAAAACCACTCCTATTGGAATATTGGTCATCAAAACATTAAAAGCAACAGTATAATTATGGGTGCTTGTAGTGTTTCATATAGAAGCATCCGTTTACGGTTTGTTTTTTCATACAGGTCTATAACCGTATCTGAGAAGTGGCAATTCAATGTCATTGAGGGCCTTCGATGTGGACTTGATCACCACAATAACTTTGCTTCACTTGTTTAAAAAAAAACTCAAACGCATATATTATGGTGATATTGCATGTAATTAGAATAAGGTTGTGCTTTTGAATATATTAACATTTGGCAAGTATTATAATTTACAAATGTACTGGCATTTGGCATTATACGTATGTTTAAAATTTTCAAATGTCCAATTGTAAGCAAATTTTCCTTTGAAATTGTTTTACCTTACATCCATGTTTTGCCAAATGTATAGTTGTAAACACTTGGCCATGACTATTTATGTTATATTGCTAACATGTCAGAAGATACCTCTTGTAGAAAATAACTGTACTTCTCTCCTGGTTTTTCAAGGATTTAAAGCAAGGCTGGAATAGACAAAAGTTGCTGCAAGTCATTCTTTAACCCCTCACCGTCCAAGGGGACCAAAAATATCCACCCTGCATTTTAACTAGTAGTTTTTTTACTTTTCTTGAAGATCAATTTTAGTGGTTATTTTTTTAAATTATTCTTATTGAAGTTTTTTTTAGTATCAAAAATCCGATTTTGAAAATGAATGACTATGAGTTGTCTATTCAAGATATTGTGCAAGGGTGTCCATTGCAAATCTTTACTTTCTAGGGTTGAGAGCTCTTGAAAATGAGCCTCAAGTACACTAGAACTTGGAGAAACAATCACATTAGAAACTTCATTTAAAGAGTTGTAGAGTAGATTTTAAGAAGCCGTAAATTAATTAGGGTTACACATGTTGTACTTTACATACTCATATTTTTTTGATATCCTTAATTATAAATTTGAGATCAATGTGAAAAGAGGATTGATAGACTTCAACTCTTTTTCACAATTTCAACACCCTCTTGATTAAATGTTATAATCTTTCAATCCATAAGTGATATTGTTGTGTTTTCTTTTCCTATGTGATTTCTAACATATCTCGTTTGAATTTGTATGGTTACAAATTTTTTTTAAATGATGCAACCTATCAAAATGTTGTCATTTTGTTCATCCGAGAGTAGATTATGAGATACTCGGGAATATCCGTAGGCGGTGAGGGGTTAATGCCTCCATTCCATTGTTTTATGCATTAAGTATGGGACTTTCAAATCTAAGTTTAGTCAAATGTATTCTACTTTCTTTATGTGATAGTTCATCAACTTTTTGTGAAACATATTGATATAGAAAAAGTTGAGTAAAATAAAATTTCATTGATTTTTCTTAACTAAAACCATGGAGATTTATCAACATTAAATTTCGTAAGGAGATTTTATATAAAGAAGTATTTGTTGAGTGGATCCTACCTAGAAAATATCTTATGGAGCAACATTTTTGTAATTATATCAAGATTAAAATAAATTATTGGTTGAATGAATGTATATGACACCATAATAGACTTATAGTCAGATATAGGCAAACCCCACAACAAAGCCGCAATTGGATATATATTAAAAGTGAGTCAAACTCCATTACAAAACCACAGTCACATTTATGTTAAGAAATAGCCAAAGGCCACAACAAAAGCACGTTGATCATATATCAATCTTGCCTCTTCTTTGGTGTGACATAGTGAAATGCAATTCTAATAAGTTGAAAGTTGCACAGCTCCTCAATTACCAAGAAATACTTCAAATTTCCAAGAAAAACAAAACAAGTTAATATAAAGGGCATTTCAGAAGTGTATTTTATGGATGAATTTAAACTAAAGTTTAAACTATGACCTGTGGTTGGATCTAGCATTGCGCTCACTAGAATATACCAATACAATTTGATACATAGAACTCAAAATGCCTTGAAACTTTATTACCAAGTGGAATTTAATATCATTTGCCTAAAAAAGTCTTTGCAATTACATTGTTAAATCTTATATGTGATATTTTTCAAGGATATATTTTTATAGCGGTTTGTTTTGAAGCTATTTTGAAGGGCCACAATTTGAACTACGTGTAGGTTTTGAGGTCAAACAAACTTGTACTCTTAACTTGATAAAATAATTGTAGAAGGTTTTTTTTTGAAGGTCTTTGTATAACAAAAACTACAAAAAACTACAAAAAGAAATCGTAATGACATGTAGGGGATGGACAATCACATCCATGGGACTTGTCTACTTTAACAAGTTGTTCAAAACTTGAACTCTTGGTCCATAAATAGATCAAGAAATCTATGTACTATATTAACCCCTCTGAGTGCCAACTTCTAGTGGGTGGAGACAATGCGGCATGGTTTCAAAACTTGAAACTTGAGCTACAATCAAACAATGCTTTAGACCTCTTATATATATGTTGCAAGCAAATCTGGTACAATTTGATATTGCAAATAGGTACAAGGGATGACCCGTATTAAGTTGAACTTAATTTGTGCTCATGCTCCCACATTTAATAGGTGCTCTTGCACAAGGAATATTTCTCTTGACACCGTGCCCCTGGGGATGGGTGAGTTCTTTAAGGATTAAATATGAACAAACAATTAGATGGTTAGATGATTGAAATGAAGGGGAAATTTAATAGGCTAAATATAGAAAGGAAGTTTTGTTAACCAGTGAAAATTAGTATATTAGGCTACATCTTACCAAATTTGAAGGCCCATTTTCACTAGCCCATCTACAGTGGTGCTTGGTTAGCATCAACACTTTGGGCTTGTAGAAAGTGTTAATCTTATCCAAGCATTGATCATAAACAAACCCACCATTTGTGTTACTTTCCTTAATTTTAGGGGTTGCAACTTTGGAGGCGCTTTCCCACCCATGTTTTTGGGATATTAACCAAGCATCTTTCTAACTAAAAAGTAAAAATGGGAATTGATGAAAATAAAACATTGACCATATGCAAGCACTTGACCTTAACCAAGCTCATAATACATGCTTTTGAGCAAAAGGGGAGTGGGGCCGTGACCTTGTCCAATTGTTGCTCTTACAAAGGTTGACGCTAACCAAGCACCACTGTATTGCATTTCCGTGACCAAGTGTGTGTTTCCTTTGACGTGAGTTCTCATAAATATTCTTTAGTTACATTGTGAAATGCATGGGAGAATGTGTCAATCAAGTGCAGTCTTCCCACATGACATATCTCTCCGTTCCATGCAACAAATGAGGTGATTTCACATGACCCCAAAAGATTGGAATTATCATGTGGGGCCTTTTAGGTGATAAGATTCCGCAGACCTCATGTGCAATTGTGCATTCGGCGTTATTTCTGTTTTATTATTCACATTCATGATTCCTTCGCCGCTTCTCGAAACATTGCATGCGAATGAAACATCCGAAAAGGCTCAGTTTATGGGCCAGTGCCAACGGGACACGTGTTATAACCTGTCATGGCCAGTTGACGTTGCAAGGTGGCATTGCGGAGGGCATTCCGGGCTTGCTTAAGGGCCCGCAAACTGGTGCAAGTAAAGGGAGCCGAGAGCCCGGAGCCATGCACATGAAGGACGACCGTGCCGTCGCTGTCCTTTATTGAGCCCGACCAGCCCCGCAAGTGGAAGCCAAGTAATTCGGCTCCGCAGCCACAGTTTACTGAACACGTGGCCTTGATCATCTGGACAGACCAGCTTATGGGGCTGTAAGGGCCTCCTTCCATGCTCAGCCGGTGGGGTAGAATTATAGCCGATCGATTATCGGTCGGATTGGAGCTTCGATTTCTGAAGCTCCGATCCGACAAATAATCGGTCAGCTATTTATAATTCTATCCCCATCGGTTGAGCATGGAAGGAGGTCCTAAGGCAGCGGCACCTAAACTAAAATTGATACTTAGGTCCGATTCAGACCAGGACGTCCGGTGCCACTGGAGGAAAATTTCTTTTTAATGTTTCATCCGGTGGGTTATGGAGGGAAATTGCCATGTCATTATGATTTTGTCCATTTGGTGAATGCATTCACACCGGGCACCGGATATCCAGTAGAGGATCACTTTTTTTCTTTCTATTCTTAGTTGACTTGATTTTGTCTTTTCCTCACATGGAGTGAGAGGGAGTGTTTTGTCCAAAGGAGAAGATTTGAAGTCACCTCCCAAGGTGGGGTCAAATCTTGGCAACCACAAGTGAGCTCTTCTCCAATTTTGGAGGGAAAAGGTGATGACATGGACTCATCCTCCACTGGACGTCCCTCCGGTCTGAATGCTCCAGTGGAGATAATCTTCACATTGGCCTATCACAATGCTCATCCTTTCCTCCAGTGGCATCGGACGTCCTGGTCTGAATCGAGCCTTAGAGCATCATCAATGTGCACACTCCAAATGGGACTCAGAAGTAGCCAGTCTTGCGTTGCTCCCCGCCCCTTAAGTATGCAGTTTCTTTCACCTGCTAGATCCTCCCAATGTTGGCGCAACTCCCGTCGCAAATTCAAGCACGATAGTAGAAGAATGTAATTACTTGCAAGTTGTTGCTGGGAAATTGCAAGCTATTGTAAGCCATCACAAGCAACATGTCACTTTTTTAGCAAATGTAGTGCGCACTGGGAAAACGACCTGGGGCACGGGAAAACGACTTGGGGCACGGGAAAACGAGACAATATGCCGCTCCAGGAGGTGGTTTTAACAGGGTTAGGTCCGACATTTCCATTCTGGTGGCAACGTTGGAGCCTTAAAAGTACCTATAGTTCCCGTTAAAGTGGTCTCCACCTAGAGAAATGCAGAACCAGCCCATTCCCAATGCACACTTTGATGATGCTCTTAGGGCATCTCCTGCAGCACACTTGCCAAGCCTTGGAAAAATGAGGTTTCACAAGAAGAATGACGCGAACCTTCACGGCAAGACTTGAAGTTCTCCTACAATCTTGGAGGTTTTAGAGCTTGCACCTGTATTACAACAAATCGCACAATACACCTAGCTATGGAGTGGGTCGTGCGTGAATAGTGTTTGACAGGGACCGTGAAGGAGGCCTGGAGAAAGCTTGAATTTGACGGGAATGAGGCTCAATCTAAAAGCCCCGTGACCTGCACAAGGATGCATTGAGTGTTGTTGGGGACTTAAAACGCAAAAGTCGTTATGGCTAGGGAGGGCAGGGCTATTCAATGTGCTATAGGAGATGCTCTTACTTTAGTTATGGTGATTTTGAGCAGTGCTTAACCTTTAAACATTGAGGTGGATGTTTTGCGTCCACCTCAAATACACGGGGGGCTGTGTATCCACAATCACCCCCCCCCCCCAAGCGTTCAAGCGTTACATTGGATTTTTGTGTTTGGTGCTAATTTGGCGATTGCCTTTTATTTAGGTGCAAATCTAGCTCCTTTCATATATTTTTTGGTGAAGTCCACATGGGTTCCTCAGCTTTTTAGTGCAAAAAAACATCTAAAGGAAATGATTGTGATTTGACATGTGGAAAAAGGGGGGCAAAAGTAGTCCCCTAAATGGAGAATTTTGGAGAATTTTGGTGAATAAATCTAAGTGAAACCAATAGTTGTAGCGCTAATTTTAGGCACCCTTAAAAAAACATTATGGCTTTATGTTGCCAAAAATAAAAACACTAATTTTGAGGGTCTTTTGAGAATCTAATGGCATGCACTCAAGGTTTATTCTTTGAATTTGTTGAGGTAGAGCAACCCTCACCTCAGAATGCATGGAGATAAGAAAAACTTTGCTAAAATTGGAAGTATGAATGATATGTGTATTTTCATCCAAAATTTCACTAATATCAGCTACTTTCATCCAAAATGTGGCAAATTGTGTGTCTGCCCAAGTACGGATTTGGCAATTTCATCCACTATTTCCCTTGAAATTTTCAATGTGACAATTGCCACATGCATTTTGAGGTAACATTTAGGCAAAAATTTGCCAAGAGAAAAAACCCTGCATGTGCTTTTGTAAGGAAATGGGCACAAATGCAAGCAAAAAAAATTTTGGAATTTTTTGAGATTGTATGAATAAATTACAAGCTCTTAGACGTAACTCCCTAGATTGACCTATTGTGGACACTAGACCCCCAAAAAAGCAACAGCAAACAAATCATGTCACATGCAATCCCAAATTGCCACCTCCACAATTTTTGTTCCCTTAGGTTAACTTGTGTGTCTAGTTTGGATGCCTGCGTGTCTTGTTTGGGTGCAAGCGCGTGCAACATTAGGTTTATCTTTGGATGTCACTAAAAGGCTAGTGATTCTTTTAGGTGCCGCTACCTTGGGTTTTCATAAAAATATCATCAAATTGAAAATAGATGCCATAATTTAAAATTATTTGAGGGGTTGCCTACTCCAATTCCATGAAATAATTAAGTAATGCCAATGGTTATCTAGATATTTTCAAAAAAAGACCAATGAATATTGTTTGCTTGCCAAAAAATACCATAATGTGACAAAAATCCATGCATAGGGGCCACCTTCAACTCCAACCAAAATAGGGATGGAACTTGCAATCTACAAACCATTTTCACAAAATGCCACACCATTGGAAAACCAAAAAGAAAACCTTGATCCTCCAAAGAAGAGGGTGGAGAATCTTGTGTTGGAGAAAGCAAACCTCAATGAGAGAAAAAAAGAAAGCCACCCAAGGTAGGAGTCTTGAAAACTACCCAAGCATTTTGAATTGCCATATAGATTGTTGTGAAATGGACAAGAGGTGGTTCTTAAATTGGCCTCTTACAGTCATTGAATGCATGGAAGAAATGTTGTTTTGAATTGCAAAGAGCCAATCATTCTACTTGCTTTCCCAAATCTCTTCACAAGTTGCAAGTGAATAGGTAGTGGAAGACCTAGGGTCATAAATAGGGACCTATGACACATGCACATTGAAAATTCATAAGTAATTCAAAAATACTTCAAAAAATATGAAACGACTTGTGTTACATTTTGCGTCTATTTCCCTCTGTCTGAAGAGTAAACTAACAATCCTCCCATCCACAAAAACCATGAACATGGGGATGAGCCCTTAGTACATGGTTGGATTTTGAGTCTCCTACACTGAATATTGCGTGTAGGTTGGCCCACACTAATTTCTTGACATTTCATACTATATAAATATTTAGTGTTGCTGTAGTATCTTTCATCAAAAATCACCGCAACAAACCATTTTTAGATAGTCTATCAACAACAATGAAGCAACAAAAAGACAAACCAGTGACTTCCAAGTCACAAACCATGTGAAATTTAAAAATTTAGTAAGTTGCATGTGCCTCCAAGTGATCAAATGATGAGTCATGAGGTAACTTACTTGTGTAAGGCAACCTAATTGCCAAGGCAACCTCAATGCAATATTCAGTGTACCTTACTCGAATATGTTTTCGAGGGTTGGGGAATGGATGAAGAACAGCACTTCTGTGATACAGACGGAGGACGAGAACCTGGAACAGAACAGAGAGCAAGCAGAGCAGGCTTGGTGAGAACGCCGGCTGCGTGTGAGTGAGTAAGCATATTGATGGAGAAGACGACAGACAGGAGCCATAGTTATGGGAAACGCAGCGGAGGATTTCGATTCTAAGCGCAGCAAGAATCATCGCAATCACGATGATATCGCTGCGTCTGCGTCTGCGTCGATGGAGGAGGCACAAAAGCAGAGAGCCCGAGCGGCTCTCTGTATGGCCTTGCTCACTCTGCAATACGGAGTGCAGCCCCTCATCTCCAAGCGTTTCACTGGGTAGTATAACTTAGTGAATTCTTCAGTTTATACAGTGCAATAACCAACAACTCCCAATTCAAGTGGTTAGCCTAAGGCTTTGTCAAAAAAAATTATCAAAAATTTGAGAAGCTTAGGGTTTGTCCCTCTTCGTGGTGGAATTACTTTTGAGCTAATGAGTATATGTGTTGTTGTGCCTTAGTGTTTCTTGTTTGGCCATAGTTGTTGATTATAAGCGTCATGCATCTTTCTTTGTCCTTTCTTTCTTTACATGCACAACCCTGTTGCTCCTGATATTTCATCGTTTGAAAGAAGTGCTGCAAGAATGTAGCTTAGCTGACATTTTCGGATTGTTTGTTGGGGTGGGCAGGAAGTCCGTGATTGCGACATCGGCGGTACTCACATGTGAATTGGTCAAGGTACATGATCTGATCTTTGCCACCTGCTTGGGGATGATGCTACTTGCTTGCTTGCTGATCCTGTAATTGAGATACTTTGTTGACGACGCTGGGCCTCGCGGATTGCTGAGTATCGGGCTGCTGGTGAAACCCTAATTTAGGGTAGGGGTCTCCGGGGACTGAATGAATTGGATGGCATCCAGCTACCTTGCCAAGGGTAACCAGTTGGATTGGATCCTTGTATTTGCGAACAAGCGTGTAGCATATTGACATGACAGGGTAACATATGCCAATCTTTATGTGGAGAATCTCCATTGTTTTGTTTCGTTTGTGTGTCCTTGTGCTCTTTGGATTTTTTGACCTAATTACGAAGGGACAGCTTCCATCGAGTGCTATTCTTGCTCCTCTATGTTGAGTGAGGGTGTATAACTTAAGGTAAGGTAGGAACACCCATAAGCGTTAGTTTTAGGGTTTGAACATGATGACTGTTAATAAACAGCGAGCAAATTATAGGATCCTGTTAGCAACAGAAAAGTAATAAGTTTGCACTTTCGAATGTATTATTTGGATACTGAGAATAAGTTGTGAGTTTTTAAAGAGCAAACGGCCATTGTACCTATAACCAACACTAAGGTTTCATGTTCACATGTTGTACATCCTTGTAATGACATCTATTTACTTCTACAAATTTTTGAAGATTTTAGAGGTGACGGTTATGGGGACACTAACGCTTATGGGTGTTCCTACATTTAGAAGCACCTTATATGGACACTTTTGTGAAATCAATTCAAGAGGAAGGTGCACTGAGATTTTGAAATCAAGTTTTGGTTAGCAAATGGGCATAGATGGGCAAAAAATTGCCCTCATATTATTTTGCAGTTTTATGAATAAAGCATGAATTTTTGAAGACGAGGTCCTAGATACACCTATTGTGGCCCCTAGACCTGCTGTAAACCGGTCATTGAACCTTGGGAAAACAAACAGGGAGAAGATCAAATGAGTGAGCATGAGAGTCTAAGAAAAAACCACTTAAACCACTTTAATGCTTAAAATGGTCAGTGCAAACAACACTTGTCACATTTGCGTGCAACAAAGGTTTGATTTGCATATAACAAGGGTATGATTTGCATGCAACTAGGGTTTGCTTTGGGGGAATTCTAGGGTCCGAAAAGGGTTGGTGTCCATATAAGGTGCTTCTATTTAGCTGAATCCTCAGCAGTGTAACGAGGAAGGTTGTTTCTGCTCTATATTTATTTAGAAGGGTTTTTTTTAATCTTCCTGCTGACACTTGGCAGCATCAATCATGTGGCGCAGTGTGCGGCCGCTCTTTTTTTCATGGCTCGAGAAGGTACCTTATGGAGGCTGTCAAAAGAGTGGAGTTTTGCTGACTCACTGAAAGCATCTGCGTTACCAGCAGCAATCTATGCGCTACAGAACACTCTTCTCCAGCTTTCGTATCGAAACCTGGATTCACTTACATTCTCCCTTTTGAACCAAACCAAACTCGTCTTCACGGCAATGTTTATGTTTCTCTTTCTTGGGTATATATATATATATAACCTCTCCAGTCAGTCAGGGATCTGTCTTGTCTTGAGCCATTTGCAGAATTTGTAGGGCAGAAACTACTCTTTGTGTGATCTTGTTTCGTAACCAAATTATTTTCTTTTACTCCTCCCGGATTGTTTCTGGTCTATTTTATTTAATAGATCATCTGTTGTAGATTTCACTTGGATTTATAGATGGTAAAGAAGTTTTTTGGACGAGGAGGCGATGTTATTCGGGCATACGTTTACACGAGGTTTTTGTTTTGAATGCAATGACAGGTCCAGACAGACCAGGCAACAAATTGGGGCTTTGATGATGCTATTAATAGCAGCAATGTTGCTAAGTCTCGGGAAGACTGCCCCTGATCAGCGAAGCAAGAAGGTTGAATGGGAATCAACACTGTGGTTGGGTATTATCCCTATCATATCTGCATCCCTGCTTTCCGGTCTGGCATCCACCCTCTGCCAGTGGGCCGCTCAGGTGAGAAGCTACATGAACAACCTGCTGCTATCGTTTTGTGACTCAATATTGCTTGTTGTTGAATCAAGTGGCTGTTGAAGATGAGTGAGGGCGATCATTAGCTTTTGCCTGCTTAAGGTAGCAGCACCCATAACTGTCAAATTAAGTGTTTTTGCACATGATGATTATTAATAAACATCTAGCAAATTATAGGATCCTATTAGCAAGAGGAAAATGATGAGTTTGCACTTTTGAATGTATTATTTGGATACTGTGAAAAGAAGTTGTGAATTTTTAAAGAGTCGATTGCAATTGCACCTAATACCAACACTAAGGTTTCATGTTCACATGTTGTACATCCTTGTAATTACATCTATTCACTTCCACAGATTTTCCAAGTTTTTAGAGGTGATGGTTATGGGTACAGTGATGGTTATGGGTGTTGCTACCTTAGTTGGTGGTCTTTCTAGAGCGTCACTCATTGCTGAGTTGACATGGTCTTTCTGTTCTGGAAGTTGGTCTCTCCTTCTGATAAAAGCAAAGACTGACAAATGTGCAGGTGAAGCGCCGAAGCACGTATTTGATGACAATAGAGATGTCCACCTATGGAAGCTTAGTTCTATTGATTAGCATGTGGTTGTCGCCGGATGGTGTGAGCATACAGAAACGTGGTTTTTTTCATGGATGGACCATATTAACATTTGTAAGGCGTTGCTCTTTACCTTTTTCCTTGTTACTATGTACGCTTCATTTGACAATCTGCAGCTTTATATCTTCTACTCTGGGACTTCTCTATTATGAGGTTTTTCTGTAACCACGTCTAATGCTCTTGCAATGCTGGCGTGACAGATTCCAGTCATCTTGAATGCGTTTGGTGGCATTTTAGTGGGTTTGGTTACTCAGTATTCTGGGGGCATTAAGAAGGTAATGTGCTTACATCCAGAGATGTGAATCTATTTGTCCACATATGTTCAGGATCAGCATGTATACATTATGAAAGTATCTAGCATGATCAAGTCTGAGCAGTCATGTTTTTTTGGGCTAAATATCGCCATATTTCTACAATCTTTTGGTTTGTTTACGTGCGTTGAGGTTTTAGATGGAAAATGCAGTTTTTCAGCAGGATTTTAAGAAATATTTGATAATGATCACCAAAATTTGTTTCATGGCTAGCAAAATAAAAGAAAAAAATTGTGAGAATTGATAGCCTCAACCAAAAGTGTTGGAGCCACTCCAGCTATATAATAATGGAAAATAAGGGTCGAGATTGACAGTTTTGCTGTGGCTTGGGTGCAGGGATTTGTCATTGTTTCAGCACTGCTCGTCACGGCTTTGTTAGAAGTAGTGGTGGAAGGAAAATCTCCATCTAGTTATGCTGTAGCAGCTCTTCCATTGGTGGTATCCAGTACCATCATCCATCAGAATTATCCATACAAAGCGAAACCCAAAACTGCGTGATTTTAGTTTTGTAAAGTGTTAACCCAGATATAAAAAGGCTCATGTATCACAAGCTTTCGGGGTGCATTTTTGGGGTTCTTGACAGAATTTTGAATTTAAGATGCTTCGATAATTGTTTGGTTTTTGGTGTTTGTTGGAATATAGATCTATATATTATTCCATGTGTAAAAAGTGTGACTTCAAATCAGAATATAATAGAGTAAAGTTCATTAATGCTGGTTCATGATCTGTCTAATAAACGACACAATGAAGGAGTTGTGTTCGTGTGGCTACAATCTTCGTTTGAACGGTGAACAATGGTACTGTATGTACCATATCCAAATAATCATATCAAAGTATCGAACTTTCAAACAAAAATAATATAATAAGTAAAGGGAACTGATATATGCACACCCGGGATTTGTTTTATGTATACCCAGGGGTAAATTTAGATACTTACCATCAGGGTTTTTTTTTTGTTTGTTTTCCAGCCCAATGGCTATGTGGCGTTTTTTGAAAATGGTTTGTAGATTGGGGGCTCTATTCCTATTTTGGTTGGAGTTGAAGGCCCTATGCATGAATATTTGTAGCATCATGAGATTTTTTGTAGGTAAAAAGTATTCATGGGTTTTTTTTGAAAATATCCAAACAACTATTGGCATTGCTTAATTATTGTATTGAACTAGATTAGACAACACTTCAAATAATTTTAAAATGATGGCATCAATTTTCAATATGACAAGAATTTTATGAAATCCTAAACTGCTATGCAATTTTACTTGTTGTAATCTGGCATTTTTTGAAAATTTTCCCCCTTTTTTTTTATAGGCTTGAAGTTCACCTTTTCTTTTTGAGGCAATTGGACCTTTAATTGCCCAAAAACAAATCCTTGCTTACCATTAACAAGTTGAATTTGGAAAATTTGAATTCACATTGGATTTAGAGCCCTTAATTTAGTCTAGAACCATAAAGGAAGATATAATTGAACAATGCCTAGTGGAAAAGCTTAATTAGAGGGCAAATTATTACTTTTCCTTTTGTTTGTAAAAAAAGTTAAGCTTTTCCATAGGGCATTGTTCAATTGTATCCTCCTTTTTGGTTCTAAACTAAATTAGGGTCTCTAAATCCAAATGTGAATTTGAATCTTCCAAATTCAACTTGCTGATGGTTAATATCTAAAATTTGTCCTCCCTCCATGTGTATATAACAAACCCCGGGTGTGCATATATCAATTCTCCAAGTAAAACCTCTAATACAAAATGACAATGATAATGTTTTATTTTTGAAGGCTTGTAGGTTGAAACATTTTTGATTGCCAAGTAGCACAATCTTGTTGAACAAATTGGAATGTTTCAAAACAACTGATTTGAATTTTTTTTACACACACCCAACTTGGTCTTCTACAGGGAGCAGTCAAACCTCAACTTTTTGTAGAACAATTGTTTTGCTATAAAGGTGGTTAAATGCTCTTGGAATTTTTGGGCAAGAAAGAAAGAAACTTTATATTTTCACTTCAAATGTCAATATCTCACTCCTCTCCATTTTAAATGAGTTTTTTTTGCCCAAGTACCTCCTGTAGTCTAAGGCAAGATCCTACTATTTGGATTCCCAAAAGTATTTTTTTTCCTACTTTTGTACACATTCTCCTTAAAGTGACAATGTTTAATGACTTCTGGAGAAAAATAGGCTTGGCCCTTTAGTTGTTAAAATGAAGTATCATTAATCACTAATTACAAAAAAACTAACTTCTAATAACAATATTATAGGACACCATTGAGAAATTGTTACAAAAGTGTTTGATAGAAAACAAGTTACAATTAGAGCAATTGCTGAATGCAAGTAGACTAAATCTCAAGAAATTAGAGGTGAACCAAACTCACATTGTGGAAGGAATATGAACACAATACGGATAGACCTAGACACGGTTTAAAAAAAAATTGTCAACATTAAATGTTTACTCAATCTTGAGTTATGTCTATACCAATCTTGAATTATGTCTATACCAATAGCTAGAATATTATAGTATATGCTTTTTCTTATTTAAGAGACTTGTTTGTCAATCAACTTTTCTTTAGGAAGTATTCAAAATAATTCCAACTATATCCTACCACGCCTACTATACATGGCCAATGTTTATAAGATGAAAGTAGGCATGGACCACAGGCAAAACATCACTAATTTGAAAATACAAATTTGATATACAAGTTATAATTATAATTTTGTTTTTTATCTTCAAATCCCACAAACAGTACTAATTAAAAAGTTTGAATTATGCTTAGTTTGATTTAAATTTTTTTAATTAATATTATGAGCAAGATTTGGAGCTAAAAAAATTAATATTGCAACTTCTATAACAAATTGTATTTTCAAATTAGTGGCGTTTTACATGTGGTCTAGGCCTACTTCCATCTCATAAATATTGGCCATATATAGTAGGTGTGGTAGAATAGTTGCAAAGGGGTGGTACATATATCAATTCCCTTAACCCTTTAACGAGCACACCCATTTTCACAAAATCCACTGAAAACAAGGAATGTAAGCTTAGATTTGGAATTGACTCAAATACGGACCCATTTTCAATAATCCAACCATACAAATGGGAAGTACACATTGTTCACTTTAAAGAATCAAAATTTCAGCTAGATCTACTGTTGGAGGTGAAATATTATAATGATTGAGTGAGCTGTATGTGGAAAATCTCTAATGTTTCATGCTTGTGTAGTTTTGAATGTTAACGCTTCATGCAAGCTTTGATTGAAAAGAGCCTTACATTTCTAGAAAGCAGGGTTTCCCACCTTTCCAACAAGACTAGTTTCACACAAAATAGACAAAAATAGCAATCACAAGGTGTAGCTAAGTGGACAAAAATGATCAAAAAACCCACTTTCTTTGCTACCCTAAAATGATTCTACAAGAAATTTGATAGTTATTTTGGAAAATCCAATTGGTGAAAACAATCAAGAATTGGCCTTAAATGTGGGATGACAAATTTTAAAGCCAAAATGACAACAACACTTCAGTAGATCTTCAAATACTACAATTATACTACTACCATATATGAAAACAATACAAGCATATTTCTTAAGTAATTTGAAATTTTTTAGAATTGTGCAATTAAAATTTGATGTTCTTCTTGCATACTTGGTGTATTGTATTGTTGCTTTGATCCATCTTTGACAAAAATTGGATATGTATTTTGAAACCATGCCATATAAACACCATTATTTATCAACTCACATACCCAATTGCATTGTTACTTTTTTAGATGGATGCAAAATTCTTGTGATCACATGCATACTTCAAGACCAAATTCCAAATTATTGAGCAATTTCAACTTACAGGCCAAAAACCACTCCCAACAACCAAAATATGGTTGCATGGTCCTTAAAGGGTTAAGTTATATCCATGTTTTTCCCAATTGTTATAGTGTTAACCCTTGAGCTCCCCAGAGACAATATAATGTCTTTGGGGATTTCAAAAGCTTATTTGAGGAAGCGGATCTAAATTTTTGGTCTTTTTATAAACTACAATTATGAAGGCATTCAAGTTGTCCATGCTAATGGAGTAATGGCAAGGAAAGTCAAATGTTGTACAAGTGATGTAAGATATTTGATTGGATGAAACACCATACGGGGTGTGGTGGCAAGCAGCGTTTTACATGTTGCAACCATTCAATACCCCTTGCAAGCTTCCTTGTGTGTGCTTTGTGGTAGCGGGAAAGTTGTTTGCAAGGGTTCAAGCATGTTCTAAACCCTTATTGTGGCAACCGTCACCGACTATGGCGGTCATTGTTTTCCGTGCAATAGTGATTTGAAGCCCTAAAACTTGACTTAAAAAGAAGTGCAATTTTCAATAATTTACAAGTGTGTGCGTTCACATCTAATCTTGCTACTCACAAAATTTGAGATGAATCTAGAGGCTTATGGAATTTTGTAAAAATCATCGAATAGCAACTACCTACCAAAAAATGAGATTTGCCATAAGAAGTTGTTAGATCAAATGTTATAATCTCCCATCTCCCATGGTGAATTGTTCCCACAATTTGCAAGCCATTTTTTAAGTAGGTGTTCCACTATTTTCAATGGTCACTTTCTGTGGATCATGTGATTGACTAAGATACAATAGGGGGTTTCAAATATATCCTAAACCAGCAATTTCATTCACGTGAATGAAATTGGTGAACAAGTTAGTCAAGCCACCGTTCATGTCCTCGCAATTACCCATTCAAATATTTGAATTGTAGTGAACTACTTACACCCTTTCAATTTTACCCACAATCACCCATTCAAATATTTGAATTGTAGTGAACTACTTACACCCTTTCAATTTTACCCACAATCACCAATCCCGTACGGATCCCTTGAACACCATTGTTGCTTCTAATCTGGAACACTTCATCTCCACAATTGTCTGCTTCTAATCAAGATCTCTTCAGCTCCACCATCGTCGCTTCTAGCGCATTGCGATTCCTTCAATAACCTTGACCTGGTAATCAACTCTGCATCCAAAATGTATAGAGGTGTGGAGCTAGAGACAAAGGTGCAGAGCAAGAGCCAAGAGGCGAGCAACAACACAAACAAGAGTGCGCGTGCGTGGGAGCGATAGGAACACAATTGAAGAGCTAGCGGGAGAGGCACGTGAACAACCCATGAGAACCTCCTGAAGGTCCTCATGGATCGTACACTTTTGTGACTTCACGTTCACAATGAACAAAAACTCATTCACGACCATTCGTTCACCACTTTTTTGAGATATATGAAACCCCTAATACATCAAAGTTGTTGGTGAAAACGGCCTGGGCGCTCAGGGAGTTAAGCGCCGGAGTTGGTGGTGATCGGGGCGCTCAGCGATTCACGGACCCAGGCAGACCAAGCCAGGCGAGTGCGGATCCGGATGATGCGGGGAGCGGTCACTAAGCGTACTTTTGAATCCTCTTGACAACAATTGTGTCGGTGGATGATTTTGTAAGCACGACCTCACGACAACGACGCAGAATTACAGTAACTTAGTGGGGGAGCCATACCATTTCTACTGGCATGCACTCCTCAGCTGCTTCCTCTTAGAATCATCGACCTCAGTTGTTGTTCCTTGCAAAGATAAGTTATCAATTGGGTTCTTCTTCCATTTCAGGTGCATGCCCACTAAGTTGCTGCTGAGAGCCCTTGTGTCCCGAAACCCTAATCCTCGTTCTATCAGCATAGCACTGCATTGGATTGTATCGAGCCAAAATCATGTCGCATTCTGGGTGCCACACTCGGGAATCTCTGCTCTATTTTCTTAAGGTTCGTTTCCTTTTTCCGTCTCTTCCTTCTCTTCTCTTCTTAGGGTTTTGGAAAGTGCTAGATCTTTCTATTATTGCCTCTCTCTCGCTCTCTCGCTCTCATTCTTTTTTTCTGCCCTTGTGGTCCCTGCATGTCTCCGCCGTTTGTGCGCCTCTGAATTCCGATCCAATGATGCGACGGACTGAGGAAATCTGAGGTTTGCCCGGCTTGATTGCTTTCCTTTTGTGCAGGAGCATGGAGTTGCCTGCGAGACATATGAGCATCCCGTGGTTATGACTGTCGAAGAGCAGGTTAGGTTAACCTTCGTGGTGGTGGTTTCTCTTTCCTCGTTGCATTTTGCTAACGATCCTGATTGGAGGGAGCAGTTGTTTCAATCAATTTAATTTATGCCCCTCTTAACTGAACGTTTCTCTTCTTCATCGTTTGTTCGGTTGCTCTTTCTGGGGTGCAGGCTAGGCACGTTGGACATCTTGATGGAGGCCTCAGCAAAAACCTGTTTTTAAAGGTAGGGGGATTTTAGGGTTTAGGGTTAGGGTTAGGATTTACGGTATCTAGTTGGTAATAATGGCGAGCGAACGTGTAACGGTAGTCAGTTGGCATTCTGTTGCTCATTGCCATCGTGTACTTATCTATTTGGCAAGTTGGGTTTTTACAGGCTTGTTGTGTTCCATGGTTTATTGTGAGTGAGTGCAGGATAAGAAGAACCGGCTGTATGTAGTGTCAGCATTAACCACTACTCAGGTGGATTTGAAAGGTGGATTATCTCAATGATTTTGCTGGAGGTTTATGATGCTCTCATATCCATTCTATGTTGTTTTGATGATGCGATGGATGCGTTTGGTAACTTGAGCTGACACGCTGTTTTTTGTAACAGCACTGTCAGTAAGGCTCGGATTAGGCAAAAGTGGAATACGTATGGCTCCAGCGGAGTCCTTGCAACCTGTTCTCCAGGTATTATCCAATCCAACCAAATTGGTGATTCCAGTGGTTTCTTAATATGTTGGTGAATTTGAAACGGATTGCTTCTGAAACTAGAATTGACTCAGCATCACATATTATAGCTATTAAGGTCTTACGCAGACTCTCTCTCATGAGGAATTTGATGTAAATGGGGCTTTTTCTTCTCACAGGCCTGCTTGCCTGCAAAACATAGTCATAAGAAGGCACATTTGGTCACCTGACATGTAAACTATGCGTGGCTGGACCTTGCAAAAGCTTTGGCATTGTTCTTAGAATCTTCTTTTCTATGTAGGTGCCGCTCGGATGCGTGACACCGTTCGCTCTTATCAACGAGTCTGCAAGGTGTGTTTAATCTTTTTTTAGATCTATCAATATGCTGTTTGTTCATGTTCTTTTATGCTTATTTGGGTTTTTTTTCATTTTGAAAATGGTGAAACATTAAACTCGCTAGATTTTTTCAACTTATGATCATGTTCTGAATTTATCCTCGACTTTCTCCCTGGTTTTTCCTACGATACTGCATTGCAGGAACAATTTTGAGTATGTCTCTCCTCGTAGAGTATTATTTTTGCGTGATGGATGCATTCATCAACTTGCTTCAGACCATTTAGTCATGTTGAGAAGCTTACAATTTTTAGTCTGTATTACTACTGTCAGGGCTGTATCTTTGCTACTGGATATTGGATTTCAGAAGCAATCTAGGATTTTTTTTCATCCTCTCGCCAATGACTCCAGTACAGGTCGGAACTCGAATTGCGTTATCAGAGTTTGCATGTCTTGAAAAATAAATGCTGTTCAGTTATTATGATCGTAAACGTCTTTCAAATTGAAAAAACTTTCTCTGCGGTGTCTGTACAGCTCTTACAGCAGAAAATTTGGACGTATTTTTGAAGGCTATTGGTAGGGAACCTTCATACGTTGACCTAGAGGTATGAACCTACTAATCTATTTTCCTGAACATTTGGAAAGTGTTGTTTACGTGGTAAGGATGGAATGGAGTCACTGGAGCAACGAGTTGTTCTGAATACATCTCATCTTGCAGGCCGCAGTAGTGGTGGGCAAAGACCAACCGCCTGATTTAGCATATTTGGTACCAAAGGAGGCGAACAAGGAAGAAGATGCTCCAGGAGTATCTCTAATATTGAAAGGTACACTGAATCAAGCACTAATTGGTTATTGGGGAACTCGTCTAATCGTTTCTCTGAGATAGTTTTGTCCATGTTTCAATGCTCTGCTGTAATTAGCTTACTGCGGTTGATACTAAAACCGAATACTGTTTTGCTGCTAATATTGCTCCTTTTGTAATACTATATAATTGAATTCCGTAAGGCTACTGTTTTTATAGACATTTGCCTGCGTGCACTCGTTGTATACAGAATAGCAGCAGATCCTTTGGATACCCAGAAATGTAGCTGTCGGCTTTTTGTTTGTATGGTCCACACTAACCAGGAAGAATTACCTCCTCAATAAATGACATCAAAGCTAGGTTAGGATTAATGGTTAACCCTAATGCCTTCATATATGTCTTGGCCGCTGATATCTGAAGTGCCTACAACTTAACTTCGTTCACTCCATAATTGACCAACTGCACATTAAAATTCCTCTAATCAGTGTTGGCAATTGCCCATGCCGTGCACAACATTCCAAGCTTAGGGAAAGTGTATACACTTCTAATGACCAGATAAAAGATATTAGCTAATGCACAATGGTCTATAATGGGTTCCATTTGCTGAACGAAGTTAAGTTGTAGGGCTGCGGTACAGTGAAACATTTGAAACGTGGTCACAGCCGGGAATCTTTTTTTGGTTGATTTAGTGAGTTTTCATCATTTACAATTTGCTGACATAAAAGTGTCATTTTTTCAGCACCTGCTGTAGCACCAATTGCGAAGCAGTCTCTAGCTCTCTCTGCAGATAAACCCAAGACAGGTGTGTCCAAGGCCAAAGACTTATCTACAGTGGACATAGCCTCCGTCATGGCCTCTATTTTGGATTATGCTGTTGGTGCTGCTGTTACTGAGGTTGATTCCTTGGCCTTGGAAGAGGAGAAGAAGCTGACTGCGGCTGATACAATCGATGCTGCTGTAAGACGCAGGCTAGCTCCAGACCTGGAAAGCTTACTAGTAAGACCTCAGATCCTCGTGCTATGGTCTTTTTTACGCAGACAGGAATACAGTTCTGCCAATGGTGTACCTGTGCATTTTGACTGAGACTTTTGATTTCTTGACGTCAACTGAAATCTTTTTTTTTACTAAGTTGAATTCAGGACTTTTTTTTTATAATCTTCTGAAATTAAAAAATTGATATTAGAATTTTCCAATTGAATTATTGAATTTAAAGCATTGATATGTGTACCACACCCTTTGAACTATTGTACCACACCCTAGGGTAAATTTTAGATTTCTATCATCAAAAAGCTGAATTTGAGAATTTTGAATTCAAATTTGGACTTAGAGACCATGATTTCGCCTAGAACCATAAAAAAAAAAAAAAATTGCAATTCAACAACACCCAATGAAAATGCTTATCTTTTTGTACAAACAAAAGTAAAAGTAACACTTTTCTCCCTAGCTAAACTTTTTCATTGGGTGTTGTTGAATTACAACTTTTTTTTTATGGTTCTAGATTAAATTATGGTCTCTAAGTCCAAATCTGAACTCCAAATTATCAAATTCAGCTTTTTGATGATAGAAATCTAAAATTTTCAAATTCAGCTTTGTGATGGTAAAAATCTTAAATTTACATTGCGGTGTGGTATAGTAGTTCAATGGGTGTGGTACACATATCAATTTTTGATTTTAAAGGATCCTCTATTTCAAAAATTAAATTTTCACAAAAAGAAAAAAATATTTGAAGACCTAAATTATCTTCTAGTATTTTTTCGTTTTTGTATTATCTTATTTTTATATATATTTTTGAATTTTCAAAAGAAATAGAATTAAATTTATCTTTCACTCTTTCAGATGATGTTCAAGAACACGGTGTACGCTGAGGGCTTTAAATCTGCAATCGAAAGTCAACGATATTCTTCTACAAGGCAGTGAGAGATCAACTGGAGCATCATCTACTTCGCATCTTATTATTAGCTATCTTATTCTAAATCCTCTCATTTTCCATGTCAAACAGAAAAAATCTGCTCCGACATCTTCTCTGTCGCCCATTTTTAATCAACTTAATTCTAGATCACTGAGTTAGACTCGTCTTGGGTTAGTCTTGTCCTTGCAGATGCCATTCTTTGTCTTTTGACAATGTCCAATTTCATGTATCCAAATTTTGGTTCTGTTACTTTCCTAAAATTTGTATGGTATGGATTGTTTTCTTAAACCTTGCTTGCAAAATAATGTTTTGTTATGACAGTCATGCCTTCTGCAAAAAAGAAATAGAAAAAGAAACAATACCGGCATACTTGCAACAACAAACAAATCTCTTGAAATTTCCATGTACAGGCAAGCACATATGTTCTCTTCCAAATCATCATTTTCTACCTGAAATTATGCAATAATGGTTACAGACCCCTTAGTTCTTGACTCTCAATATTGCCTTGATGACAGCAAAGATAAAAAATTAGGTAACGAACTTCTATAACGTGTTATTCATTAAATTGGGAAAAAGTGACATTTTGGGACTTTCAGATTTTATGTTTTTTTGAAGAGTATTTATTGAGTACTCTTCAAAAAACATAAAATCCGAAAGTCCCAAATTGTCACTTTTTCCCAATTTAATGAATAATGCGTTCTATACTTTTGAAGAACGTATGTATATTTCACAAGAACCTATTTAATCTTGTAACTGTCAGTATTGTCATGATTTTTTTTTGCATGTATTCAATTGTTTCAAGAGTATGTTGGAATTCAGTTTTGGAGATTTTTATTGCCCTCAAATAAGACCTTCAAATGAAATTAGGTTTTCTTGAGATGACTTGTATATAGAACAACCATTTGCATTATTATAAAGTGCTTCTGCTACTCTTCTTGATTCCCAATCAACAATGGTCATTTGTGTCTGTGGATTTTATTAAATTTATCATTGTCTGAAACAACCATAAAGATCCATCTCAAGACCATTCCAAGGAATTTACAGATGAGCAAAGTATTGGGGAAAAATACTTTGCTTTCTAATTGGCAACAAAGTTTCAAGGTGGCAATAAGTACGATCGTTTGATTTTGCAACAAACTGTACTTATTGAAAAAATTGAACCCTTTGTGTTTAGCAACAAGTAATTCATGTTCTTTATTGGTTGAAAAAACTATCACCTATGAATGTACATACTCTTCCATGTTTCTTTAATTGCATTGGTATGGGAATTCAATTGTATTTGTAAGAGTTTAGCTTCCTTTTCCTTACATTGAACCAAATAGCCACTAAGAATAGGAAACAAGTGAAGTGATTGATTTGATGCAACTCAAACGCACTTGAAAAGCAACAACAAATTTGATTAATACAGTGTAAGGATATAAGAGCTTCAACAAGATCATATTGATATATTAAATCCCAATCAACCATTGGACAAGCTCGGATGCTAGTGAAGGTTCCACTTAGAATAGTGCAAACATAACATGAACACAATGTATAATTAGTTATTAACCCCTAAATGCCCAAAGGGTGTTTTTCTTGTTTTTGGAAGGTAGTTTTGAAGTTTTTAAATTGTCCTTGTAAGATCATTATTAAATGTCAAAATAAAATTGTAACTATTGAATCTTGAACTTCAAAGCTTCTAAATGGCACTACCCAAAAAGAATCCAAAATGGTCGTGCGGATTTTAAGATATTTGCAATTGAATGATGGTGAGTATGGAATTTTTTGCTTTTTCTGAAGCTGCCCAAAACTTTTAATGCAAATTGGTAACTTCTGGATACAAAATTGGAAGACAACTACTTAGTGTTTATTGTTGTTACTTCAATACCAATGGCCTTCCTTCCAAATCCATGACCACAATTTCACAAATGAGCCTGCAACACAACTGTCTAATACAAAGAAATTTTCAACTTCAATTGCTGACCAAAAATCATTATGGATGAAAGAATTTTCAACGGTGAATGGATTCTCATTTTTATAACAAATACATACCAAGTGAAATTAGTCCAAAAGCACTTTTAGATTTTGTTAGATGTCAAAATTTCAGTAAAAAGGCCCTAATTGCCCAAGGGAGTGCCCAAAGGAAATCTTCACCTTTTGCTCAACTTGATGCCCGCCTTTTCAATGTGGCAACTTCTCATAGGCTTCGTGACACTATTCACAACACTATTCATGACACTATTCATGTCACAAAATGTATGCTTGTAGTTAACCTTTCACCAAAAACAATTGAAATAAGATATGGAGGAAATTTAATTTGAATGATGAAGCTAACTTTAGTGCGCAACTTGTCCAAGAAAAAAAAACCTGAAAATGATAAAATCTATACCTTCAACGAGATTTCAAAGTTTTCTTAAGTTTTTTGGACACCCAAATTGGGTGCCTTGGGCATTTAGGGGTTAAAGAAGCTTCCAAGTTAGGACAATTTAGGAGTACGTACAAAAATTCAGGTTGACGGACTTGATCAATTTTGACAAAGCACCATCAAACCGATTATTATCCACATAATGTCTTCACTCACCTAAGGTGGGAGCACCCATAAACGTCAAACTAAGGGTTTTGAACATGATGACTATTAATAAACAACTAGCAAATTATAAGATCTTATTACAAATAGAAAAAAAATGAGTTTGCACTTTTGAATGTAATATTTGGATACTTTGAGAATAAGTTGTGAATTTTTAAAGAGCAAACTGCCATTGCACCCATAACCAACACAAAAGTTTCATGTTCACATGTTGTACATCCTTGTAATTACATCTATTCATTTCCACAAATTTTCCAAGATTTCAAAGGTGACAATTATGGGGGCACTGACATTTATGGGTGTTCCTACCTTAGTTGTTTTTTGCGTATTGATTCTTGTTAAGTATAACAAAAGTTCTACAACTTCAACAAGCTTTTAACTTATTTAGGATTCTATATCATATTTTGCACATTATTCCTTGAACTATATATATACTAAGTGGGAGAATTTTCCTCAATATGCCTTTTTCCAATACCCTCTAAATTTTTTGTTGTAAGTTGAAGCAATAAAGGATGCACAAGATATAGAACACCAAGTGCTCTTCAACCATGTTCTTTGCCAAAATTTTCTATAACTTTTTGGTGGAACTTGACACAATAAGCCATGTCCCAAGTATAAAACACCAAATACCCTCCATGCGTGTGTTAGAAAATTAATAAAATGCCAAGTGCCCCCTGGCAAAGTTTATATTTGAACATTGTTATGAAAGCAATTGATATTTTTAGTCTCAAAAAAAAATCAAAATGATGGGGCATGAGGGTTAGACTCTAGACCACTTGTGAGCTAATGAATTTTTGCAAAGTACATCAAGATTGAATTTTAGACGAATTGATTTATGAGATATTAATTTTTGTAAAGTTGAATGATGCATTATCCATACATGTCCAACTCAAGCAAAGTCAGTATCTGTATACTATATAGATACATACAAGTATGTATGTCTGCTTTTTGTAACAAATAAAGACGTCTTTACTAATCTTTCTTAAAAAAGAAATGCCATTTCAGTTTGACATGTGGTATTTGTATGCTTCAAATCAATCAAGTATCTCTATTTACAAAGAAATACCTAGGTTGAATGTTTGGTGCCTTCATTTTGATACCGACACCATTTCAACACCTAGTTGTAACTATTTCAAGTACATTATTTGGAGTGATTCAAAAACATGGATAGTTGTAGGAGTATTCTACCTGACTTTAAAAAGATTAGTTGAGTTTTGTATCTAAAAAGCTACACGTTTTTATTTATTTTTGCTCTTGCATCATTTGCTTGGGATTGAGATTCTTTGTAACCATATGTAGCATGTACATTTTTTCACTCACATTTAAATTCACAAAGAACATTAAGTATTTACTCCTGATTAACCTATTCCAATTTCTAACTGACCTTTTGATAAAATTTGTTATTTTGAGCTGTTAAGTGCATGTTGAAAAAGCTTGCCAATAACATTCAGAAAGTTTGTTATCATGAATGAGATCAAAATAAATACAATTTTTTTTTGTAGCAGTAATACCACATGTCATATAATGTAGTCTATTCTTGAAGACAAAAACTTATGCATTCTTTTGATCTGTTGATAAATTGTTGAACATAATTTGTAACAATATTGCTAATAGGTGTGTTTCTGCCATTGAGAAGCCCTTGAGCAATATTTGAGCAGTTTCATGGATTTATAATTTTTTTTTCAAAGCAATATACCTATCAGTTCTTTTTAAAATCATCAAAATAGGAAAAAGAAAAAGAAAAAGATGAGAACACCATATTCATTAAATTGGGATAAATGGAGGTACCATTTTGTACTCCACCTCAAACCCAAAAAGTTACTTTAAATCAGATTTGAAGGTATCAAATTTAGTTTGAGCCACTAAGACTTTGCCCTTGCAAATTCCTCCTCTAAGATGAGGGCACGTCCGCAAGTGTACCAAAAACACGATGCAAGCTCGGTTTGAGGTGATCACCTGAAAGTCCCAAAATGTACTCTTTTTCCTAATTTAACTAATATGGTGTTCCAGTTAGGATTAAGCAATTGTAATAGCAGCAATAACATAGATTATTCATTTTGAACAACAAGAGAAATTCATTGGGTTATTTGTTTTATTTTAAACCGTAGATTTTTTAACTGGAATATACGTGTTTGATATTTGTAAAAGTTCTCAAAAGGTACTACTTGGACTTAGGAAGAAACTTAAATTTGAAATACTTTGGCCCTCTAAAAACTTGAAACAACTATTTTTTTCATGAAAATGAAAATTTATTAATTTGTTTTATGAGATATGGAAAAACCTTAGAGCTCAGATGCATTATATAATATGATGTTACAATTGTAACATTATATCATTCATTCAAACTAGCATTTTGATGATAAATCCTTGCGATATAAGCTAACGTGTGTAAGTGTGGAACTATTAAAGGCCCTCTATAAAGGGATGCATCCATAGAGCGGATAAAGTTTGAACTTTACATATTTTTTAACAGAAAGAAAAAATTCTAAAAAAAAGAAAAAAAATTGAAACATTTTAGAGGACTAAATTATAGGTTGGGCATTAAAAGTTGTAATAACATGTTATGCTGATGCGTTTGTTGAAAAAATAGACTCAAGCGTTTTCTACCCAATTCATTTGTTTATGATGATTATAGATTACGCATTTCGATCCATGAGCCTAGCAATTAATTTTTGGTACCTTTAGGAAGCCCAATAGATGAAAATGTGACAGTTTTTTTTTTTTTTTTTTTTTTTTTTAAATTTATCGTTGAGTAACTCGTACCAATAAGGCAACAAAACTTAAATTTTGAATTAATTTTGTCTTCAATTTATTAAAAATTTAAACCTAGAATTTGCTCCACAGATTAATTTGACATGACTATACTATACTACCGTAGATAATGTCAAAGTCATTTTATTTCTATTGTATAGTAGCATAGTTGTGAATTTTTTTACACAATTCAAACACTAAAAGCATAATTACTATTGTTAAACAATAACTTCCAAAAAAATTAAAAAAGCAATATTGGTATTAAATATTAGGGTTGCAAGAACGAAAATCATAAATTTATTATAAAAAAACAAAGATGCTTGAAGCTTGTAAATGATCAGATACTTGAATGAACAATATCACTATTAAAATTTGTATGTTATGGACGTTGAATGATAAATGGAAAAAAACAACAAAACTTGCTTTGGGAAAAATCTAAATAACACGAAATCAAGTATTAATTGCAAAACTGATAATAAATTAGACGATAAAAGTATAAGATGGAATGCAAGTCAAAGTTTGCAAATGTGGGCAGCGCAAACAACAAAGAAATTTCCCTTACGTGTATCTCTTGGCCAATGCTTAAGAACACTACTAAATATTGGAACAAAAGACCTTATTCCCAACCCCAAATTTGTAAAAAGGCAATTTACATTTCCGTCATTTAAACTTCAACTCAAATACCCACAATGGCAACTTTAGGTATGAAAATTCTAAGAAACAAGAATCTAAACCATTCAATGAAATCTTTCAACCAAAACTTTATTTACTTTTCAAACAAGTTCTAGAGTTTATCATAATTCAGTAAAATTACATCAAGACATATTGATAAATTGAATATTTTGTTGTATAGAATTAACACGTAATAAAATTTTCTAGGATTGAATGCTACTATATATTCTTTTATTAATTACAAAAATGAATACATCATATTCTAAAGAGAGCCCTATTCAAAATCAATATCTTCAAAATCAATATACAGAGTTTTGAAACTCAAGCATGTATTATTTTGTTTGTGCAAGACATAAAGGTTGTAAACTAGCTATTTATTCAGATATACCTAACCTGATTGAATTTATTTTCATATGCTGGCATCAATAAATTCACATCTTCTTAAATTCGTGTAATTTAGTTATGAATAAAGTGAACTTTGGTAAAAATTTAGGTAGGTGTTATATGATGGTGTTGTTTAAAAGTATATGAAATATGAACTATACTAATATTTAAAACCATCCCATGCACCACACAAAACAATGTGATTGCCAATTGAGTGTATCTTGGTATTCTTTGGATAGATTAATGAAAGTGACTGTAACAAGAAAAATAACACAAGAATTGGAGTAGTTGATACATGAAAATGAACCAAAAAGAATCAACAAAAAATATAAAGCCATCATTGAAGCCCCTTCCTACTTCCACCATCTTTCGCAATAAAGAAAATTTTGTGAGCTCTGAGTACGAACGACAGGCTTTCCAGATCAAGTAAACTATACTACATTAATAAAGTTTATCATATTATTTAGTTTCATCATATAAAACCAAGATGCATAACTTCCAAAATCTACACTTGATCAACACACACTATATATATATATATATATTCGAAGTTGTTGTATGATACGCATCCATGATTTTAATCATTTTTTGAGATTGCTTAAAACAAAATGATAAATTTAAAAACCATGAATACATATTTAATGACATACAAAGTGTACTTACTATGTAAGAGAAATCAAAGACACAAAAGTGTTTTTGATATCCTAAATATAATAAAACATGATCTTGATATCATATCCAACACATTTCTTGTAACTACGCTTGAATTGTGCTTGTTTCTTGTTTCTATCCAACTGTAAAGATTTTATTCCAAAAGTAAATACAATTAATTAATGAAGCTAGAGTATTGGAAATAGACATTATACAAAAAAAAATTGTTATGTTTTGTTCATATCGCTTGAGTGATTCAATATTTATGGTATATCCCCCCATTTTTTTTCATTCACTGGAATAATATATAACTGTGTTTACTAGAAAACAAGATGAAGATTTACAAGGATTGGGAGAAAGTGTACAACGTCTCGGAAACATGGGCAAATCGATTAATGAAGAATTAGTTGATCAAGTAAAAAACCTTTTGCAGAAAAACATAAACATGAAATAGATTATTTGAGTTAAAAAAATGTACTTTTTTATATATGATTATGATTTTCTTATAGCTTTGAGAAAATTGAAATGACCGTATCTCTTTTGTATAGAACAAGAATAAAATAGTAGTGTATTAAGCTACAAGCATCAACCAGTATTCTATATAAATCACATGGCCTTATAATTAGCCATTATAATTCTGAACTAGGGAAGGCTTCTAGTTGACGTAGAACAAGATATCGACACAACAACCACTCGCCTTGATTTTGTGCATGTAAGGTTACTAACTTAAATTGCATATGCACAAACTGTTAGAATTTTGATTCAAAATACTTACTTGAATACTTTTTTTGGATCATTGAGATGCTGCAATACAATGTGTAGTAAACATTCATGTTAGTTTTTCCTATTAATATTTCTTATTTAGATTTATGCACAAATATATGTGATATTTGCAAAACTTTTTAGTTTTAGAATAATTTATACTATTTTTGTTTATATCAAATGTGGTTTATGAAATCTTAAGACAGGATCTGTGTATCGCATACTAAATTTAGGTTGTTTTTACTAACATACATAATTTCTATTGATAAAAATTGTAGAAAAAGATGGAATTGATGATTGTCAAGGCGGGAAGCAATAAACAAATATTCATGATAGTTTTCCTTATTTGTTTGCTTGTTGTCTTAATAATACTTATATTTTATACATAGAACATTCAAATTTTGATTATATGGATAATTTAATTTACTTCTTTATTCTCTAAAAATTGAGAGTACTTAATTAACATCTAATTCTACCATGTACTTAATTTCTTAAAACTTTATACATTAGCTTTAATTTTCCTTACAAATATTTAGAAATGAAACAAACACTCAAAAATTATCAAAAACTAGACAACATTGAAAGTGTGAGGATTACAAGTAGACATGTGGAATACAATTTTTTTTTATACTCAAATTATAGTAGCACTTGATTAAACTAATATGCTTGGGATTGAATGGGGATAATGGTTGTTGGATGTTATTTGTTTACATAGAAGGGTGGAAAGGGAGTGACCTATAACAGATATTAGTTACAAGAGGATATTAGCTTAGGTAATATTAGTTTAGTTGAGTTTTATTGTACTAAATTTCTTAGAAGCTTTTAATATACTCTTATTATTTAATTTTTGAATATAAAACAATTGCGTTCTTAAAATAAATATTAGCAATTATGTGTTGTCATCTATATTTAGGAAAATAAGGTGCTTTTCTCATGTTTGCTAGTTTTATAATGGTTTTTGCTCAATCAATGAACTTCTTTCTAGATCACAATATTTCTTACTTTGGGAAAAGGTCTTTCCCAAAACAAATTTTGGAGGCATTCAATTTTTCATTTTTGAGAATATTTTGGTGATTTGAAGTGATTTTTTTGATAACTCTTTCAAAATATTTTATCCTTGACGTAAGGTTCCAAAAGAAATCATCATAAAATTCACTATAAATTACCAAAAACTCCTTAAAAAAGTATAATCCAAAAGTTACAAAATTGCGTTTTTTTTCCCAAATTATGATATTGGGATTTTGTGATTTAGATAATTTGATTTTCTGTTTTTTATTGTTACTTTTGATGAAGAATAAACAAACTCACATATAAATTTAGAGTTTTCATTAAGCCTATGCTACCAAATTCTAGAAGAAAAATGACAATAAACAACTAGATCACAACTAAACAACTAAACAACACCTATAAAACAATTACAAAATGACTCAATTACAGTCGTGCTGTTGTTGTGCAGTTGTTGTGTACCTAGTTGTTTATTGCATGTCTTTTTTCTAGTGAGGATTTTTGTGGACTTATCATTAACTCTTCATAATGTTGTCATACTTCATGCTTATATTGGATAAGAGCACCTTTTATATTTCATTTCTACATGGTAAATCTTTATGTAAATTTTGCAATCAAATTGTTGTTGAACTTCTATTGTTGAAAGTTGTTGGCACTTAACAATCTAGCATGGTTGATAGCATATTATTTCAAGAAGTAGTATAAATGAAAAAGCCCAATTGAACAAGTGCTTGATTAATGGATATCAACTAAATTCTAAAGTTCTCTTGTCCAAAGTTCCAAACTAGCTCTCAAATTGGCTTCTTTTGCACGTACTCTAGAGATTTGCGGATCTCATCCATTGTTGCCAAGAAAATTGATAGGAATCCTGGTAAAAATCAATGGAAACTCAAAAAAAACTTATTCTTGTGGATGATTAAATATTGTTTTATGAAGTTTGTCCACTTTGGTTCCTCTTATCTATTTGTAATCTAGAAGTTTTTTACTTCTTTTTCAAGAGGTTGTTTAGTAAATTGCAACTTAAATTCTAATAGAAAATTTTCAATCAATCTTAGGGTGCTCCTTGATGCATTTAGATTATAGGCTTTGAAGAAAAGATTCATTGTGTAGTATGAATGCTTCATTTCCTCTAAAGGATCTTATTCTTGTAACATTTGTCATTTGTAAAAACCTATTTGTAATTTTTTTCAAGTACATAATTTGGATCTTTGCAATTCACATTTCATCATGGTTGATGTTGGCATTTTGATTTGTTCATCCTTTTATTAGTTTTACATTTTCTTTAACCCCTAAAGGACCAAGTGATTGTTCAGCGGACACTTGAAAACTCAAGTAGGGTCATATGTGGTTAAATTTTATTGGATGTTTTCAAAATTGAAACACAATGTCTAAACTTGTATCCTCTAATTGGAAATGTAATTTTTTCTCCAATTGGGTGCTTGATTCAAAAGTGATTCTGCCTAAAAGAATTTGGGCAGCTTAGGCAGTTGGGCATCTTTGGAGAATTTTATGCTAAAACTCTCTCCAGTTTTTGAAACTTGACATGTATGTAACTAATAAAACATGGTGTACAATTGTCAAAAATAAATAAATGAGCTCTCAAATCACATTCTAGAAGAGTCAAATTTTGCTAACTATGTCCATGCAGTTTCAAGAAAAACAGCTTCTTCTAACTTTAGGCCCTATTATCTTGCATTCTATTCAAAGTTCTTGAATTTTTTCACATATTCCAAATGTTTGTCTCATACTTTCTATTGTTCAAATTTCAAATAAGAGACTTCCTCATTGCAAAAGAAATTATAAATGAATGACTAGTGAATTGCCAATTCACTTAACCTCCTTGCATTGCAAGGTGATTTAGAATAAGCTAGATTTTGTATTTGCTTTTGAAAAATTTCAAGAGTGTACCTAACATCATATACTTATGAATGGTCTAAAAGCTCAAATTTGTGTAAAAGCACAAATTTTACTTCTTGAGGGCTTAAAGTGTGTTGATCTTGTTTTGCAAGAATAAAATCCAATTGATTTTTACACTTCAACTGTTATAATCTTACAATCCACACTGTCAAATGGGTTGAAATTTATAAGTACACATTGGCTTTATTTTCAATACATGTTTGTACAGTTGAAATTCAGAAAAAACATTTTTCAATTTTGAGCAATGCACTAAAAGTTGGCAATTTCTGAGATTTTTTCTCTTTTGGCACTCTTGGTCCTTTAGGGCTTAAAGTTTGATGATTAGAATTAAAAATATAGAATGATTTAGGTTTGTATTTTGTATATACCTATGTATACCCATACATACATATATGTTAAAAAAAATCATTCTTACATCTTTATCAACTCTTATATAACTAAAATACTGTAATTATTATAATGTAGTTATTATAGTTCAAAAAGGGGTATACCTCCACAAATACATATTTGAACATTTGTATTTATTTGGAAGCCATGAACTTTTAGCAACACCAAGATTTCATATGACTTTGGCATATATGAGCGAAATGGGTTCATATTAAAATTACTTTTAATAGTGTCACATAATAAATCAAATTGTGACTCTTCTAGAATGTGATTTGAGAGCTCATTTATTTATTTATTTTTGACAATTGTATTTCATGTTTTGTTAGTTACATACATGTCAAGTTTCAAAAGCTAGAGAGAGATTTAGCATAAAATTCTCCAAAGATGCCCAAACTGCCTAAGATGCCCAAATTGCCTAAGCTGCCCAAATTCTTTTAGGCAGAATAACTTTTGAATCAAGCACCCAATTGGAGAAAAAATTACATTTCCAATTAGAGGATACACCTTACACATTGTGTTGATTTTGAAAACATCCAATAAAATTTGACCACATATGACCCTACTTGAGTTTTCAAGTGTCCGTTGAACAATCACTTGGTTCTTTAGGTAGTTAATTTCTAAATCCTAAGTGCGAAATACCATACTCTAAAAAATTAAAACTTAAAATTTCATAAAATTTTAATACCCACATTTAGATAGATTGTTGATTATGAGATTTTAATATATGTAAATTAATTCTAAATTTTAAAATTAAAATAAATTATTACTAATTTTTTAAAATAAGTTTCTGTAAAAATTTATGAAACTGAGACTTATGACATCACAAAGCTTACTCTTGTGGTATATAATAAACTCATTTTTGAGTTTTTTTAGCTTATCCATAAATTATATGTATAAAATATAATTTTATTGTACATTCAAAAATGAATTTGATTAAATTACCTAACTGATTATATATATAATTTAAATAGTAAAATCAACAAATTAGCATCAAATTTTATTTAAACATCTTTTGATTGAAATCAGAAGTTGCAAACATTTGCATAATAATTCATTTTATAAGCAAAATTTTAAAGATTTTGAGGGATGTAAAAAATATTATAGTCTTTTACATAGAATAATTCTAAACAAATGACTAATTATTGCAACAATGGTAAAATTACATTTTCAACTCTCCCTTTTAAAAAATAATAAAAATGCAATATAGAATTAATGTTTATTATGTTTTTTAAAGTTTCATATTCATTATCATATCAATCTTATAAAAAAAAAAATTCATCATTTTCATTTAAACATCATAAAGTTAAATTTTAATTCTTTGAGTTAATGTTTTAATAACATGTAAAGATTTACCAATTCTCATAAAACTTACATTAGTGCATGATGAAAGAATCCAAAGACAATCCACTATTTTTTTAAATTAACCCATCATACTTATTAAAATTAACACAAATTTTATAGAAAGTCACTAAAATTTCATTTACCTTATTATGAAAATCATTTTTCCTAATTTTAAATTAACCTCATATATGGAAACTAGAGTCTCTATGCCCAACACACAAGTATTAGTATCATTATCTTTGTGAAATAAATTATTGAGATTTTGCATGATATAAATTTTATTAAGGAAAAATGTGAATATCTCATTAGATAGTTTATTTATTTTTTCATGTGATAAAATATCAAAATTTGTCATTATTAAAATAGTTAAATTAGTGGTTACTAAATTTCATACAAACATATTTATATAAAAACGGTGCTAATATTCAGAAGTGTTTTTTATTAAAAGAATATATATTCAATAAAAAAAAATTTGTTTATTTTTTCATTCACAAAGAATACCAATAATTTTTTGGAGTTCTATAATTAAGGATAAAGTGTTATAATTGTCATGCAATATGGCATTGTGAACCATATCACATCAAATGAAATTTACCTAAAAAATATTTCCCATTCTTAGTTGAGTTAGAAAAAAATAAGATTTATGTTAATATAAGAGGCTTAATCATCAATTTGATTTTCTTTATATAGTCAAACTTTGTAAGGTTAGAGAGAGATTATTGTTGTATTTTGAGGTTAAATTGTTATAATTTGTTTTTTGTATTTTTCTAATTTTTTGGATTTTCCTTGAAAATAGAATAAAAGATAGCTTGATTGTTAGCATGCATAAAATTTATATTCAATTGTTGATAATATATTTGCATGTATGTTTTTAATTTGAACTTTTTAAATATGATTTTGATATTAACTACAATAAGTTATATATAACAATACTTGTTTGTATGACATAATGTATAATTGGTAGTTTTTACTTTCCAAGCAACAATATAAGATTAATAAATAATCTTTACAAAAATATGAAATGTAATTCAGATAATTATTAGTAAATGTTAAAATTTCAATATGTTTAGATCATTCTTTACTCATTTCTTGTGGTAAAAATTACAACCCATAAAACAACTAAAATTGAATTTATTTAAAATCAAGCTATTAATCAATTTATCTGTTTTTCATACAAATGTTTAGTAATTAACAATCTTTTATATATTTAATTCATTTTTCATTTACCAACAAAAATTTAACAAATACATGCACTATACATTGTACCTATTTTTATTAAATCTTAAAAATCTCATTTTTGATAATTTTTCTTGTTATTCCATATATGAAATTTATATCTTTTTATGTCTCTTTGAAGTGCGACGTCTTTTAGAATACTCTAAAGTTTAAATATACTTAAGGCTTGATTTAAGGCATGTTATTCATTCTCAATTATATTCTCAATTCTAACCCTTATGTACGCAGAGTGATTATTTTAGTTTTAGACTGAACGCCATAGGTGTTTGAGATTCAAAATTGAGAACATGGTTAATAAATGACAATTTTGACGTATTTGACACTCAAAATTTTAAAAATTTGTATTGTTACTACAAAAAATTGTGTCATAATTAACATGTCCAAATTGACTATGTGTATTCAAAATAACAAAAATATTGTCAAAGTGAACAATTTGTGTACATTTTGCTATGTTAATTTGGACGTATTTTTATCATTTTAGACAGTTTTTCTTGTAGCATGTGAATGTTAAGAGGAATATGAGTTTATATGAGTTTTTTTGTTTTCAATTCACGTTTGGTGATGTTTTTGATAAACCATCTAGTCAATGATATAGTTCATTTAACTTTTAACTTGAAAAATTTAGTATTGAGTATTTTTCTATCAATTTTATATTAGATGAATCATAATTGTTTTTATAATGCTGAAAAGGTGTCAAAGTACAATTAAATCAAAAATTGAAAAACAAAGAATAAAAAAAATTAAGAAAAAATGTATCAAATTGAACATAAAAAGTTTGACAATATTAATGTAAAGTTTGAACGGAGTTTGAAAGTAGTACAGAAAGTAATTAAAGACCTACCCCTTGAAGTTTTCTATTAATTTAGAGCTTAGAATTGATTCTTGCTTACAAAAATCTTGGCTCCCCGTTCATGGTTCACTGCTCTATGCTATTACCCCATTCTATGTACTCCAGAATTGCAAGCCAGGGCTAATTTGGCATTTCGGTAAGCCCAAAGGGCAAGCCGGCTGGCTAAACCATAATGCCGAATTGACCTATATCATCTAAACATTATACAAAAATCTCATATTTTTAAAAACCTCTCCATTAAAAAACTTTTGTAGTTATACACTTTCTCTGCACAACCATGAAACTTCCTGACTCATGCTATAATAACCTATTTGCACATAAATATTTCAAATAACATTAAAATTAATTATGTTTGTAAGATTGTATAATGAGAGTATTATCCCTAAACCCTAACTAACAAAATATTATCAAGATAAACATGAAAAAATATGAAACGTGAAAAAATGAAAATAACTAATAAAATCTAAACTTAAAAATATGGATGAATTAAAATAAATGACCATTCAATTCAAACAACATGAAATTATTGGAAAAATACACAGTTTAAGTACTCAATGGCATACTTGACTTTGCATCATCTACTTATAATTTTATGCTTGTAACAATTAAAAAATACTCCTAAGTCAAAAATGTATGTATCATTGCCTGCTCTTTCTCTGTTCTAATGCTTCATGACCAACTTCTTTACCTTCATGCTTATGGATTTGTTGATTTCTAACAATATGCTAATCCGAGTGAAACTTTCACGTATCTCTGATTTTCTGACTCCATGGTAATGTGGAAATTCTTCTTCCCCCTCCAAATCATCTGCACCACTCCATTGCACGTGCCAAAGTCGACATATACTCCATAAAATTCTTTAATAAAATTTCCATTAGATGCGTAGAAGGCGTCAACTTGTCTTGCTAATGCGCCGCCATCTGAATGAATCAAAGCCCATATACCAAATATATAGTTGCTGCTGCCATGGTCCATGTGAAAGTGATTGTTAAAATCCTTGAGAATGTAAGTAATGTTGTTAGAAAAGATAAAATTATCAATAGATGATCTTTTCAGCTCCTCATCTGACATAAAGCTAAACTCCGTATCCGCCAAAACCGGCAGTACAATATTTATTTTATTGAAAAAAGAAAACTTATGAATGTAGAGAGTGCAAGAGAAATTATTTTTCATCTAATATTAAAAGACTAATACTACATTTTTTTAATGAACACTTTATAACTTTTAAATAAATTTTTATGCATTTGGAATTACAAAAGTGATATATAGGAGAAAAACATAGTTATAAAAATAAAGAGAGTACAAAAAATAGAGTCAAAAAACATAAGTTCAAAGAATTTTTTTGTTATTATATATATATATATATATATATATATATATATATATATATATATATATATATATATATATATAGAAATATTATACATTGATTCTACAGGCTTTAAATTATATATTTTTTATGTTAATGTTCAATTTAGTTATAGTACGCTTACTGCTATTACAGAATTCACAATATTTTTATGGTCTTATAAAAATTGCATAAAACTTAGAGAAATGAGAAAAAAGAATTAAGGTGCATGAATTGTAAATTTTGGATTTTATTATGGTCATGACAAAATAAAAAGATGAGTATATTAATGTGAATGTCAATATATAAACTAGTTACTTATTTAATGATTTTTTTCATAGATTATATTAATAGTATGTATGTTAAATTTATAGATATTACTATGGTGTTACATAATGTTATTGTCAAACAAATCTTTTTAATTCTTTGGTTAATAATCATTTGAAGATGTAGTTTCAAAATATTTTTAAACATTATAAAAATGTTCATAGTGAGAAAGTTTAAAATAAAATAAAAAAAACTACCTTTGAAAACTTTCTTCATACAACAATGAATGTCACAAAAAATTCCTATTGTAAAATTTATATAAATTCTGACGATGTTTTATATAGTTTTTTTTGCTCATAATGGAGCAAATGATATGTATATATTTAATTTAATTTAATTTATAATATATTTGTTTTAATTTTATATTTTAATGCATTGAAGACTATATAATTCATTAAATTATTTTGCACATGTTAAAGACCAACAAACAAGAATATGTTTTTAAATATTAGGCGTCTAGATATTCAAAATATCTTACATTAGTAATGTAATGCTATATAAAACTTTGGGGCTTCAACAACATATAAAAATTGTTGGAAAAAATTAGCAATTCGATATTGCTCTTTATCAAAAAAAAACTATTTGTCAAGTAGTGCTCTATAATGAACAATTTACATTTAGACAATAATAATGATAAATTTATTTTTAGTTAATTAAATTTTTGTAGTTTTTAGTATTAAATTTTTATATAAAAGTATAATATAAGATTATTACTTGGATGTACTTTGCTTTTGTACATGATAAAATTTATGTTTCAAATTGCAGTTAACAAATAACATATTGTTATGTTTATTCAATGCAATATTCTAATCTAAATACATGTCTAAAGTATTTAAATAATCTAACACAAATGATAATCAATTAAAAAATCATGCATATAAGCTTGTAACAAGTTGGTGTCTAATAAGTTGATCAAATTTAGATACTTCATATCTTTTTGTGTCTCAATATTATGGTCTTTATAAATGATCAATTTATTTTCTTTATCCAACTCTTTTATAAAATCCTTCATTAAATTCAATATAATCCATATAATATATTTAAAATAATAAAATTTCACATTTTGACAAAATAATTGTAGACATTATATTTTTGATAAAATAGATTTAATTCTAACAATAGATGAAAAATAAAAATTTAATTTTCTTTATTCTATTAGAATTATAAAATATAAAAAATTTATATAAAATTACTTCTTACTTACTCTTATTGACAAAAATTAATTATAACCTTCAATATATATGAAATGAGAAAAGTTATTAAATTAATTATAATAATTCTAGAAATATCAATTTTTGTAAAAAGATGTCGTTTTTAATAAACAATTATATTAAATGGTAGGAAAAAACAGCAAACAAACTTACAATCTTTTGGACCAAAATATTTCATTTAAAACAAGTATTTACAAATTGATGTTGGTAAGATTGATTAGGCTTACATAAATGTGTAATGTAATAAAAGATCATATCAAACAAATTAATTATACAATTCACATTCTAAGTGAAAAAAAATTCATTCCTAAAATAATCTGCATAATAGAATTTTAGGCTATTCTATGTCATTAAAAATAAAAATATTAAGTTTTATAATATTTAAGAAAAATTTGCATTCTTTCACCATACTAAAATTTTATGGTTTGGTTGTTTAAATAGTGGATGTTGAAAAAATTCAAATATTATTAACAGTAATTATTTTGAGTTTTAGAACTTTGAGATCCTCTAAGTTTTCAAATTTTAAAAATGTGTAATTTATAGATTTATAGCTCTGTTAGTGTTGATACTAATTAACTTTTAAATTAAATTAGTTAAATTAAAAATGTCATTTCTCTTTAAAATGGTTTTAAATAATCTTAAAAAAATTTAATTTTAAAGTATATTGACATTTCAATTAGATAAGTTGTTTGCAAATTTATTGGTTCTTGTATTTTTACAATTATTTGCAACATGGTTTGCAATACTAATCTTTATTTTGGTTATATTATTATTTTTTTCTATTGCTTTGATTACAACACTTGTATAAAGTTTTTAATACTAAGTTGTTTCCATTTTTCAAATATTACATATATGTATGTATATATATATATATATATATATATATATATATATATATATATATATATATATATAAAGTTTAGAACATAATATTATCCTACATTCATCCCATTGCTTGTTTACATGGTATTTTGTTCATTATAATTATTATTATCATGAGGTAATATTATAGTTTTCACATGGTACTTTGTTGTGTTATTTCTATAACTTCTCTACATAACAACTTACTTCATCTTTACTCATATTTTAAAGTTAAACCCAATATCATGAGATAGAGTTGCTAAAATATGAGCATGATATGGAATAATGAGCATTGAGCATTGAGCAATTAGATTTTAGCAACAATTTTTTTAGATTTTCTTTTTGGTCTCATAATGACACCACAAATCAAAATTTGGACATTGAATTTTTTCCTAGTAAAAACTTTGGGATGTAAATAAATAAATACATTCAAAAAATTGGATGAACCAAATCTAGATTGAATATAAGAACAATTTCATCCAAAATTTTTAATGAATGAAATTTAATTTGGACAAAAGTAGATGAATGTAAAAGTGCTTTCAATGAAACATTCTAAAGTTTTATTTAGCCTCTTTAAAACTAAGGAGGCTCTTAATGTGGATGAAAATTATTACTTCAACTTAAAAAAAATTAATAGCAAGTTGTTTCCTTTTTAGTTCAATAGATATTCATTTGCACAATGAGTATAAGCGCATGCAATAGTTTGAG
Source organism: Ulota crispa (assembly GCA_963920765.1). Lineage (NCBI taxonomy): Eukaryota > Viridiplantae > Streptophyta > Bryopsida > Orthotrichales > Orthotrichaceae > Ulota > Ulota crispa. The sequence continues at coordinate 16,744,824 of OY987249.1, read as the reverse complement.
CATATCAAGGGCAAAAGGCTAGTGTTGAAACTATAATGTACATTCAAAGCAAATTAAAAAAACTGATAATACATTTATGGTTTATAGTAAAGAAATTTGTCTATTTGGCTTGAAATAAGTGTTTGTATTCTTTCATTACTATTATTGACAATGTGTAGTAGACCAAGTTTATTTAAACACTTATCATATGGCAGATGTATGGATGTTAACCCCAAAAGGACTGAGCCTTTTTTTTTGTCAAAATCATTGAAAACTGCCACTTCTAGGGGATGAGTAAAAAGGTAGGTTTTTATTTTTATTTTTGAAAAATCCAACCGTAGGATCTTGCCTTAGACTAGAAGAGGTACTTGTGGAAAAAAATCATATCATTCTAGATAAAGATGAGGGAGATATTTACATCTGAAGTGAAAATTAAGGTTTTTTTCCATGCTATCCAAAAAATTTAGAAGCCTTTGACCACTCTTAGAAGAAAAAAATTGCTTTACACAAAGTTGAGGTTTATTTTTTCCATGTAGAAGACCAAGTTACGCATGTGTGGGAGAATTTTCAAATCAATTGGAACTATACAACACATGGGAAAAAAATAGTAAGTAAGAAGTAGAGAATGAGTCAAATTACTAAATTATTAAGAATTTAATCATTGAAATGAGAAATACAAATTCCAATGGTTATAATGTTGTAATAAACAATCTACTTCTTTTGGTTTAGTTTTTTTTCCAAAATATTGAAAACTGTGGAAAATATAGGACTTCAAAGTTTATTTTAGAGTAGAGGATCCGTAACTGCCCACAAACTAAACACCTCGTAACTTTCATCTCATAGATTGAAATGGAATGATTCAAAGCTTCTTAGGTGTAAAAAAATCTAAAGAACCAATTTCAAATTTTAATTTTAGAAAAATGGAAATTTTAAAGAAGTTTTTAGGCTGCCTGGATTGCCCTCCCACCCTTGGGCAGCAGAAACTCTTGCATAACTTCTTTGTCAAATGTTAGAATGAGGAAAATATTAGATTCCCACATAGATTTTTAAATTCCCCATCTTCCATTAAAGTTTCAGAAAATTACACAAAGTAGTTTAGCCATAGGTACATGCTTAAAATCCCCATTGTCCCTCGAAGGGACAACAGTCCTTTAGAGGTTAAGCCATGCGTATTTGGGTAATTTATTGTTTGCTTATATACTTTATTTTTTGAGTGCTGGTTGCATGACCAATTTTGTAAAAGAAAGTTTTCATCCAATATGAATACCAATGGATTTAGATTGATTTGCCACAATATTTTGTAATTTTTTTAATGGACTTCTTGCGCACAATATATTTTGCAAACTCTTAGCTTCAAATTTCAAAAACAATTGAACCAACTTGCATTACACATTGACATCACACTATTTTTGTCTTTTTCCATCTGAATGTTTTATTTGTTTATTCATTTTCTACTCTTTCTATGCATGTACAAGATGTTTCATACATACCCATATATTCATACTCTCATACATATAAAAATAGTTGTTTGAAAATTTTGGTGGCTACTCCTCTAACACCTTAATTTAATCCAATAAAAAAAATTGCCATTTACATTTGTTAGTTTTTTATCTTTTTGATGAACTTTGACCAAGTCCAAATTTGATGAATTTTATCCCACACAAAAAATATGTATCTTAAATAGCCCAACTTGTCCAAATTGTAGTGTACTTCTTTATTAAACTTTTCATTTTAACCCTTTAAAGACCACACATGTCTTTTTAAAATCCACCATGTATAGAGGTTGTAAACTTTGATGTGCAATTGAAAAAAACATGAACCCAATTTTAATAATCTAACCATACAAATGGAAAGAACACTTTGTTTACAACAAATTGTTAAAATTTCAACTAGATCTACTATTGGAGGTGAAAAATAATAATGATTGAGTGAGTTGTAGGTGAGAAATCTCTAGTTTCTCATGCTTATGTGGTTTTGGGTCTTATTGTTTCATACAATCTTTGCTTAAGAAGAGCCTTATATTTCTAGAAAGCAAGGTTTCCCACCTTTCTAATAAGATTAATTTCACTTAAAATGGATAAAATTAGCAATCACAAAATGTAGCTAGGTGGATAAAAACAATAAAAATCCCACTTTGTTTACCGTTCCAAAACAATAATACAAGAAACTTTATAAATGACATGGAAAATTCAATTGGTGAAAACAATCAAGGATTGGCCTTAAATGTAAGGTGACAAATTTTAAAAATGAAATGATAGCACAATTTCAGTAGATTTTCAAATATTACAATTATACTACTACCGTATAGAGAAAAAATATAAGCGTACTTCTTAATTGATTTGAAATTTTTACGGCCGCACATTTGAAATGTGGCATTCTTCTAAGATGTTTGATGTATTGTTGGTGCTTTTATCCATCTTTGACAAAACATGGATACATATTTTGAGGCCATGTTGTTGTATAAACACCATTATTTATCAACTTACATACCTGATTCCATTATTGTTTTTTGGTTGGGTGCAAATTCTTGTAATCACAAGCGTTCTTCAAGACCAACTTTCAAATTCTTAAGTGATTTTATTGTATAGGCCAAAACCCATTCTCCTGAACCAAAACATGGTTTGGTGGTCTCTAACAGGCCAAACTAGCTAATGATCATTCCAAGTACTAGTAATTTTATAGGTAGGCTTTGCCTTAAGCCAATAAATCCTCATCATTGTAAATGCACAAGTACATGTTTTTGTCTCTCATTTTATAACTATTAATAGATTCTAACTCAAGGAAAAGCACATCAATATGAACAACAAGCCAAGCAAATGGGCAATTGTTATTCTATGAAGCGAAATCTAAAATCTGCATACCCTAGTTGGCTAGAATCTAAACTTCCATATAATAGGATTGAAGTTCAATTTTTCCTTGGCTTAAAAAGCATTGAATATTTGCTTGTATATCAGCTCTTACTATAAATTATTTTTAGCAACAAACCACTTTTGTAAAATGAGCATAATATTAGTTACCATATCAGCCACATAGCCAAAGAATTTAAAGCAAAAAAATATCCAAACATATGAAGCATCCAATTTTTTCATTTGTTTTTCTCTATATTGCATTATTTCATTTTATATTTGGCTAAATACCCTCCTAAAATCTGAAGAACCTCCCAAAACCACCATAGAAAATTGTGAAGGGTTTGCATGAGGACCTGGCAAGCTTATTTACAAGCCAACTTAAAAGACCTATGAGACTCCTCAAATCCAAAAAGGCCCTTAGAAACTCCAAGTTGGCTTATAAATGAGCCTACACAATTGTTGAAGAGGCTCTCTTACAAACCCTTTTAAGAGTTAAAAGGCTCATTAGATCCAAAAGCTCTTTAACACTTCTAACAAAAATTGTAAAGTAGGCTTTGTAGAATCTAAAGAAATTCTTTCACAAGCCTTCTTTGTGGCCAAGAAGGGCTTTAAGAAAGTTCATTGCATTCCAAAGAGTTTCATTCACACTTTTTGCTGGGGGGTCAAAAATGTTATAAAGACCACTTGTTTTTATGAACACCTTGTTCAAATTTGAACTACCTTCTAGCAAACCAACCTTGATGATGATACAACACCCTAGCCTGGAGTTTCTTAGTTTTGTTTATACTCTAATCAGCTTTAAAATTCGAATTACAAAGACCGCTTGCCTTCATAAAAACACTATTCAGTATTGAATAGCACTTTTACAATCAAAAATATATTTTTTGAAAATTTTGGGATAATTATAATAATAATAATAATGTTGAAGTGGACTATTTGTATCCAAATAGCCCACTTCAACAATTATTTTTATTTTTATGAATTTTCCAAAAAATTAGATTTTTTTTTTATTGTAAAATTGCTACTCCCTTTGTCTCATTATAAAGCTCCAAAAAACTTCTCCACAAGGAATTAACTGTATTTTTAGTCATTATGCTAGTGACAAATGCATTCTAGAATCAATATACCATCTACCAAGTGTGTGCAAAATCTCCAGCTTTGATGTTGCATTTGGGCACCCAAATTCCATGCAAAAAGTTCCATATTTGTACATGTTGCTAGCTTCTCATTATTGATGATTTAAAGATTAGTAGCAACAATGGTACCTCATATGGGCAAGGCCAAGCTTGTTAGGAGAGGAATGCTCTTGAATTGCTTAACTTGCCCCCATGAGATCATTGGACATGACAAACGCTTTCTCAACAATTGAAATTTGCAAAAGGGAGCTTTTTAGTGGGACAAGAACTATGCCTAATTTGGAGCTTTTTATTGGGACAGAGGGAGTATTCATTATAAAATAGCCTATTAGTAAGCCATTTGAAAATGGCATAGCACCTCAAATTGTAGATTTTAAAAAATTTTACAATTTGAGCTGTAAAATTCCAAGTAACGCGTTATTCATTAAATTGGGGAAAAACTTACATATTGGGACTTTTGAGATTTTCATTTTTAAAAGTTTTTACGTGATTTAAAATGAATGTTATGATGATTTTTTCAAGACCTTACATCAACAATGAAACACCTTATAGGAACTATCAAAAATCTCACTTTAAATCACCAAATATTCTCACAAATGAAAATTTTAATAGGACCAAACTACTATTTGTGAAAGTGATTTTTCCCAATTTAATGAATAATGCATTAAGTAAAAAGATCATTTGCCTTACAAAATTTCTATTCAATACCAAATAACCTTCTAGCAAGCCATTTTTGAAGATGACATACCACCTTAGACCAAAGGTTTTTGTAGTTGGGACCTTATATTTAATCAAAATATTAACAAATCTAAGAAACTTTGGTCCAAGATGATATTATTTTCAAAAATGGCTTGCTAGAACGCTATTGGATATTGAATAGTGGTTTTGTGAGGCAAATGGTCTTTGTATTGGTATTTTAAAACCCATTAGATTGTAAACAAAATTGAAAAGTTACAATTTGAGGTATTATATCATCTTCAAAAACGGCTTGCTAATGGGCTACACAATATCTAATAGCACTTTTATAGTTGATTTTAAAATTTTTAAAATTTAAAAATTAGAATGTTGAAGAGGTCTTTTTGGATTCCAAATAGCCCTCTACAAACTCACTAAAATTGCAAAAAGTACTATCCAAAAACATTAGAAAAAATCTGGGCCCTCAATAAGGCCCTAACTCCCCTGAGTTCCTTAGCATGCAAACTTTGGGCCCATTGCACCAAACTCTGCACATGCACAATCTGACGTGGCACCAATGGTGCCACGTCATTTTATTAATTAAAAAAAATCAAAAAAAAAAATTTCTAATTTTTTTCTAAGATTTTTCTTTTTTTTCTTTTTTCTTTTTTCTTTTTCCAGATTAATCATTCTAGACTTATGGATGATTTATAGTGGAAATTATAACATGCAACATATACTATCTTACTAGTATGACAACAAGTTTGCTTGATTGAAAAGGGTTATTTTGAAGATAAACTCATAGGAGTTGAACATGCACTATGTCACTATGAGCTTCTAGGAATACCAAGCTCCATCTTGAGTATACTATTAGATCTCAATAGCTCATACTAAAGTAATGAGTGGCAATGCCTTTAAGGTTACTAATGCATACTATTTGCACATATTATATTGAGGTGTACATTACTTCCTTTATAAGCTATGTTTGGATTCCAATACACATAAGCTATGCTAAGGTTTTGGAGGTTTTTTAGTATATGTTAAATATACTATACACCCTACTAATAGCTGTATTATATTGATCACATGCCAATAGATATGTGTATCTTTTATATAAAGGGCCGGATCCTAACTACCGGCATTATAGCTGAGGAGGTATATGGGGGCCAAATTCATAACAAGGTTTGGCCACGTACTTGGTTACAAGATATAGCATGTCAGGTGTAATCATCACATAATTAGGGTATGAGTACAACCTAAATTTTATGCTAAATCCTTCCTGCTTTGTATTCTAAGGTCTCTTTTGCTCTGGATACAAATTGTGAGAAGTCTGGCTACCACTACAATCTCTATGTAGTACTCAGAGTGTACTGATGCTAGCTTTGTAACTTGCTGTGGTCTGTTGCAAAATGGCTTCTTCTTCTGCCAATTTTCAGGTTCAGGTTCTTGCTTATACTATTGCATGTGTATTGGACTTGAGAGAGAGGGGGACATGTTGTTTATTCTTGGAGTTTTTGATGTGAAAACGATAACAAGTGACAGCAAGGCTGAAGACACCTCGTATATATACAAAAACAAACTAATTGTCTGTTTTTGTGCATGGGTGCACGTGAGGCCCTTGTCCTCATAAAAATACTTTAAAGATTTGCAAAGTTCTGTCTTAAACTCCTTCTTGTCCATTAGAAAAAAGTTTGCATAAGATGATAGTTTTTCGAAGGTTTTTTACCAAGGAACTATGACTGTACCTATAAGCCAGATCATGCATGAATACTTGGATCTAATGAGAAATGTGGTTCACTGCATTGTAAAGTTGAGTTTTGATATTCTTGTATACTACCAATTTGATTACTGTAAGCTTTGCAAGAGACCAAAATGTATTAGAAGGGATGGATCATTGAAGCGCTCTTGTTTAAGAGGTTTACCAAAAGCTGCTTTTTTTTTAAATTTTTTTTTGGCAACCAGTAGTGCTGGTTCCCACATCAAGAACAAAAAATTTTAAGGCCTTATTGAGGGCTCCCATTTTTTCTAATGTGAATGGGCACTTTGAGCAAAAATAAAATAAAATAAAAAGTTGTTGAAATGGGCTATTTGGGTTCCAAATAGCTCTCAACTTTTCCACTAGGATTGCACAAAGTGCTTCTTGAAATCAAATAGGCTCTTTAAATCAAAAAAATAAAAATAAAAACCTCACAAATTAAAAATTAAAAATTGATTTGATTTTGTTTTTTGTTTTTTTTGTCAAAGAAGCTTTTTTGAATTCTAAGATGGCTCATGAAAGTGTTTCTTTGGAATCAAGGAAGTTTCTTTTGGTTTTACGATGGCTTGTTAAAGAGCCTCTTCAAATCACACTCAAATTCATATTAAGCGGGTGGTTAGATTGATGATTAAGTAACAATACACACATTTTAGAGAAGTCATTAGTTGTTGAAAATGACCGAGAGGCTAAGTTGATAAAGAAGTAAATAATCTATAAGTTTTGAGCTTCAAAAAAACTATAATTGAGCTTAATCATAAATAAGTTTAGATTTCAGCCACCTAGGTTGTGTGGATCTAAAATTCCATTTAATAGGAGAATAATGACTTTTTTGCTTATTGCATACAATGAACATCATCAACAAATATTTACTTTGTAAACATGCATTAGAGTGATTGTTCTTCATATTAACTATTTTATTACATATGAAATGCTTTATTTGTAACATTTCAATTTATAGATCATTAGTTTGCTTGTTGAAATTTACCACAAACGCAAACGCAAACGCAAAAGCAATCTTTGCACATCAACTTCACAAAATTCATACTTATGGATCTTTGATGCTTGGTGATTTTGAGTATTTTTTTTAAAAGATGAATTCAAAACTAGAAAGAATAAGATAGAACAGTATACATGGCATCTTTTCATGATATATATTTTCATATGTCTTTTCAATTAGATATTTTTATTATATCTTTTTTTCATGCTTCCATTTAGAATTGTGGTTTCTTTGTTTGACACCTTTTAGCAAGCTTTAAAGGAATTTAGAGATGTTCATTTGCTTGAAAGATTCATGATATTTTTGTTGATGAGGGTTTCAAAAAATGCCTACAACAAATGAAGTAGCTCATATTTATGAAAATCAAACATCACCCAAGGATAAAACTTCAAAGGCTCTCTAGAAGGCCATGTTAGATAATACAAATGCAAAATTTGTTGCCACGCATTGGATTTAACAAGCAAAGTGCAATTGACTAGCAATCTAGCATGACTCATGCAAATAACTTGCATGGTAAAACTCAAGTGAGATGAATTGGATGGCTTTTCATTTTATTACTCCATTCAAACAAAAAGTTAAAAACTTGTCTGCCAAAAGCTATGTTTTGGGTTAAGGTATACTTTTGATTTTAACCTTTATTTTATATTTTAGTTTTTATTGCATAAATCATGGCAAATTTCATTATGTGCTTGTTATGTAGTAAGCAATTTATCTGATTCATATTTAATTTGATATTTTGTTATAACCTGAAGAGCATGACTACATAGGTAAAGTTGTCAAGGCAATTTTAAAATCAAAGCATATTGTAGTGAATTAAAAAGCAGATGACTAAATGGACAAAAGTGTCCACTATGTAAAGCAATATCAACTCATTTTTTTTGGAATTTTGCTTACTTTTAATTTAAAACAAAATGAAAGATATTCATAATTTGTATTTTTTTGAGCAAAAGAGGATGCAAGCGTGCCATGTAGCAATAAGTGTATATAGGTATGTTTTGGAAATCCTAAATTCTAATTCATTTCTTTGTAAGATCATTTGAAACAAGCTTCTTTTATTAAATAGAATATGTTTTCATTTTGGCATTTGATTCAAAACAAGGCTAAATTGCTCCAAGAGGCCCCTACTCAACTCAAAAGTAATTAATAATGATATGAGATCAATAGTACTATCTTTCAAACCGTATAATAATCATTGTTCTCAACGTTGCTTAAATCTGATACTCCCTTGCTAATACGTTTGTTTGGCTACAAATGCTTCAAAGGAGCATCGAAGGGCCACTGCAAAGTCAAAACTTGATGGCATGGCTAACATTGCTTGGAAGGCGCACTTCTTGACCGTGGTCAGTCATTGGTTGTAGAGTCCTAAGACCATAGGTGTCAAAGGTTAATCGATGCTAACACGGTGCAAAGACTAGCAATACCAAATGCACCATTGGCGTTTACGGGTATCCAATGCAATTGAAATCTGCTTATTGTGCAGCAATTTTTGCTACCCATATGGGTGGGCTTAGGTTTCCTTGAAGTTAGTTATGTACCAAGACAACTTGTTTTTTGCTCACCCAAAGCCCGATATCTTCTAATACTTCATAGTGCATTTCAATACCTTATGTCATTGTTTTCTTGACTCTTCACTTGGTAATCTATGAATTGAAGGTAGAAATAGCATCCATGAGACACAATTTCAGCATACTCTATGCATGGATATGCATTTTAAATGATTTTGTACTTTGAAAATTTGATGAAATTCACAATTGTTTGTGCAACTTTTCTTCCAAGACCAGTATTTTTCATTCCTCTTCCTAATCTAAAAATCCAATTTTCAAACTTATTTGCTCAATTTAACCACCCTAAACTCTTTGATCTCAGGGTTATGAGTGCATCTACCTTAAGCTGCAAAGATATAATGGAGGCTGTCTTGCTAATCGTGCTTTAGAAATACATATAAAACTACAATGAAAATAGAGATCCCCTAGAAATTAATCTCGTTGAAAATTGGTTTTTTAAATAGAATTGATATTCATCATTAAAATTAAAGCACTAGGTCTGCAATGCTAGTTCTTTGTACTACTGTCCCATACCAAGCAGGTCCCAAGACTCACACTGCTTTCAGTTTCAATGCAGTTGGGTTTTCCCCAATTTTGCATTTTGTTAGATTTGGAACATGTTGTCATACAAAGCATTACAATTCTGGGGTCTTTTTGAAGAGGGTATTATTTAGCAATTGACAAAGCTCTTGCAAATTTAGGCAGCTGAGCAAAGAAGTCAGTGACAAGCAGTACAACGCTTTGAGGCACGTTGAAAGCAAGGTTCCGTGTTAAAATTCACAGCAAAACCTGCTGGGCTGATCTAAAGCAACTAAACACCTTTACAACCAAACGGTAAGAAATATATGCCATTCGAGATGCACAATTTCAACCTAAAATAGTGTCAATTTTTTTTTTTTTTTTATCAAATGCCACCACAAGAAAATAGTGTCCAAATTGACACATCCAAATTGACTAGTCGTGTCCAAATTGACAAAAAAAAACGTCCAAATTCAAATTGACAAAAAAAAAAAGTCCAAATTGACAAAAAAATATTTGAACTGACATGTCCAAATCTATAAAAAATGATTGAATTGACATCATTTTCATTTTGCGCAAAATGATGTTTTACCTTAATGAATTGAGTACTCAATGTTGTCTTGCATCTCCTCCAAAAGATTAGTGCTCTTGAATTGTAGTTTTATATTTTAGATAAAAAAAGATGATAGGAGCTCTGAAAGGAATCTCTTCAATTTGAAAAGACAACAACAACCAAAGCTTAAGGTAGGAACACCCCTCTTCATGGGCGTCCCCATCCTTGAGACCTACTTCTATTTGAGCTTGTGTGAATGACTAACAATAAAAAAAATTTGGTTATAGGTGACAAAGTGATAGTTGTGGGTGATTAAGTGATGGTTCTAGGTGATAAAGTGATAGTTATGGGTGATTGGCATGAAGGTTTTGAGTGCCCCATCTCACTACTTAAGACCTATTCAAGTTAGTATTATAAGCATGTGAGCACACTAAAGACATCTCCTACACACAACTATACATTTCCAATGATTTAGGACTTTGAGAAATCTTTGTGAACAAATGCTTGCAATTGGAACTTTCAAATTGATACCAATATTTTTAATTTCCTCTTCCTAACTTAACACTATTTTTTTCAAAATTCATCACCTAGTTTTCCTACTCCAAAATCCTTAGTTCCACGCTTATGGATGTTCCTACCTTAAAGAATATTAGTTGGAAAGGATGTGCACGTTAAGAGATGGATCATCAACGTCCACATTGGCAATGAACAAAATTGAAGATTGGCATAAACTTATACTATGAATCTAATGGCGTCATCTAAGGTAGTCAGCTCCAAAAGCGTTTGGTCATTTTGAACCGCCCATGTAGACTCTACTGAAATGGAAATGAGGTGGTTCTCAAAGCGTCCTCTTACAATCATTGAATGCATGTAAAAAAGTTGTTTTTAATTGCAAAGAGCCAATTAGTCTCCTTGCTTCCCCAAATCTCTTCACAACTTGCAAGTGAACGCTTCTTGGAAAGTCTAAGGTCATAAATAGGGACCTATGACACATGCACTTTGAAAATTCATAAATAATTCAAAAATACTTCAAAAAATATGAAACGACTTGTGTTACATTCTACATCTATTTCTCTCTGTCTAAAGAATGAACTGAAAATCCTTCCATCCACGGAAAACCATGAAAAAGGGGATGGGCCATGGTCGGTTTTTGAGCCTCCTACCTTATCAACAGCTGCAGACGTTGTTGCGTGTTGGGAAAGACTCTGAGGACTGAGAAGGTCGTAAGCTTAAGAGATTCGGCCTCAATAGCGCGGCTGTATCGGCGGTGTCAATGATCTTGAGCATAAGCTCGTCGAAGCAGCGTTGAACGTTGATACTTGTTTTGGCACTGGCCTCTAGAAACAAACAGCCGTGCTGCCTCGCGAATGCAATCCCTTCCTTCTTCGTCACGACCCGCGTTCTCTCTTCTAAATCCACCTTGTTGCCTATCAATATCTTGATGCAATCCTTAAGGTAGAATTACCATAAACGGTTAACATAAGCCAATTAGCCTGATAAGATATGAGGAATTTCTTGAGAAATTAAGCTCAATCTGTGTAAAAACAAGGATATTTAGGAAGAATGAAAAAAAAAAAAAAAAAAAAAAAAAAAAAAAACTCAATGATGAATATCTTATGCAATACAAATGTGGATTCTTCATTGGGACTCTATTCTCGTTTCATAGGTGTACCTTAAACAATTATCTCTAGAACCTTATTCTAAAATAGGTGTGAATCAAACAAATGCAAGAAAACAACATCTTTTTAGAATCTTTCAAAATCTTTTTCAAAGCCCGCTATTGCTGGTTTTAGAACAATCTACTCTCCAAGTAAGGTAGGAGCACCCAACTACAACAATAGCCGTTCTGCGACATTTAAAATTAAACTTAAAGTAGACACTCTTGCACCCAAACAAGACACGAATGCACCCAAATCAGACACACAAGTTGACATAAGGGAATAGAAATTGTGTAGGTGGCAATTTTTGATTGTGAGTGACATGCTCTTTTTGTTGTCATGACATGGTCTTGTTGTTGTTGCTTTTTCAGGGGTCTAGTGTCCACAATAGGTGAATCTAGGGAGTTACCTCCAACAATTCATAATTTATTCATACAATATTAGTAAATTCCAAAAACAATTTTGCTTGAATCTATACCCATTTCCTAACAAGCACATGCCATTACATTCTCAAAAGACCCTCTAGATTACCACATCTTAGAGCAAGGTAATTGTTTACGGTATTCCTACCTTATTAAGGTGGAAGCACCCATAGCTGATAACATCCCATTCCCAACTAGTAGGGGGTGCTATTTCCACCATGAGCAAGGATAGGTGCTTTGGAATGTATTTATCTAACTTTTTCAAAGTTGGGGCTAATCAAGTCATGCCACATGTCCCAAAGTAAGGTAGAAAGAAATGAGCTGAAATTAGTTTGGCTAGTATTGGAAATGTATACAAACACAATATTCATTAAAATGGAAAAAACATGTGTACCATTTTGTATTTCACATGAATCCAAAATAGCCACCTTAATTGAATTAATGAGATCATCTGAAACCTACTTAATGAACTCTTGTCCAAAATTCCAGACTCTTTGTCCAAAAAGAGAGTATTTTTGGATGATATTTATCTCATTTCATTGGAAAACAATTAATGGATTCCCAATTCAATGAATATGGCATTCCCAGAAGAAAAACACTAGAAGTCCCAATTTGTAAGAGATTTCCCTTTTTAACCCTTAAAGGACTGACCTTGAATCCATGGCTCAGACCCAAGAGAGTGTGCACTATTCATGGGCAGTGAACAACCTGTGGCATGTGTCCAAGAGAGATAATATTCTCCTCAAAAGAAGGAAAAGTCAATAGTGTATCCTCACAAAAAGGATAGCAGGGACCTTGTACATCTCTTTACAAATTGGTGTATTAAAAAATATGGAGGCATTGAAAGCAGCTATTTTTGGCATTTAGTGATGTGGCACATCTCTTTGACCACTTTCAAGAAAAAAAATTTGAAAAAAAAATCTTTTTCCACCCTCGGGGTGTGTTTTCGGCATTGAAAGGACAATTTTTGTCCTCTTGGACAGTTAGGGGTTAATGAATATGACGTTTCCATCTAAACATTGGCAATGGGTATAAAACACTTTTTGACTCCCAAAATTCACAATAATTTCAGTTTTGCAAACAAAATTATGAAAAATTTGCAGCCACAATATTTTTTATCTGGGAAAAATATTTTTTGCCTCAAACTCTTTGTAGTTTTATGCAGAATCGCTAAAGTTATCGGTTATGGGTGCTTCCACCTTACCTTATTAGTGGAGAATCGCTCGATCTCTTTCAACCACACATCAGCTAAATCGGTAAAACTCGCTCGTCTTGTCACGTCGTAAACCAAGATAATGCCCTGCGCTCCTCGGTAGTACGTGCTCGTCAAAGTCCTGAACCTCTCTTGCCCTGCGGTGTCCCAGATGCTCAGCTTCACACGCTTCCCTCGCAAACTAAGCAGCTTCACCTTGAAATCCACGCCAACTGTCGTCGGCGACTGGTCGTCGAATCTGCCGGCGGTGAAGCGAATGAGCAAACTGCTCTTCCCAACGCCAGAGTTCCCTATCAAGAGAACCTTGAACAAGTGATCGACGCCATCGCCAATGCTGGCCATCTACTCCTCGCACTACTATTTAATTAGACTACAACACCTCTCTTCCCTGCCGCGGTTTTCTTCCTCACCTCCTCTGTTTATCTTCCTGCTCATTCTCAAGCCTGCCGCAAAAAACCTTAATGCGTACCTTGCTAAAATTCTCTTCAGTTGTCACTCAATCTCCAAGTCTGAAGGCACATAGAGCTTCGCCGGCCGGCAACGCACGACGTTCTCCTATTCCTTTACGTCACGCAATCCGCACTCGGAAATGTCTCAGCCACAAAATAAGTTTTGCGTCGTAGGAGCAGAAGCGATCCGTGCAAGTGAAAAAAACGCAACCCGAGTTATATCCGATTGACATTAGATAACAAATGTAGTACCCTTGCAGCACGGAACTAACTACACAATGCGACGAAGATAAAGGACCTGCGGTTTCTACACTCTAAGTTAAATGAAGGAGCTCTATCATCAAAACGAAGTGAGTAATAACTTCTTTTGCTTCGTTGCTGCGAAGGCACTCCTCAGTTCTCACAACATCTAGAAATCTCTTGAAGTATCTGGAAACATATAAGAGTAAGGTTAGTACATGGACATGTAGAAGGTGTTTTGGAGACTCGAGTATACTAATCCTGAAGCGCATCGCTACAGTTTGTCATCTTTGTAATCTCAAAGATTATGTGAAGTCTATTTGAAGCTGATTTGAAAATACATGCAGTAAATGACGGGAAAGGATCAAAATAGTACTGAATATGATGAGTCGAGGTCATCGTCTCCGAAACACTGCAGTGTAGCCATTTCTGCACCAAATATCAGGGCGAGTTGAAAGGTATGAGGCCATAAACTAAAGGAGTGCTTTGCCAGTCCCTTGGCCAGTTCCTTTGCCAGTGAGTCCCATTCGGTGTTCATGTGCTGAGGTGATCACGTCTCTGGCATTTGCAGTGCCAGCAAGAGATGGAGCACTCGAGATGCCATTGCTTTTTATCTCACTGTATAATTGTACAGTTGATTGTAGGGGATTGATATATCTACCACACCTTTTCAGCTATTCTACCACACCCCCAAGGTAAATTTTAGATTTCTACCATCACATTGTTGAACTTGAGAATTTGGAATTCAGATTTGGACTTTGAGACCTTGATTTTGCCTATAAGCATAAAAAAAGTTTGTAATTGAACAACACCCAATGAAAAAGCTTAGATCGGGGGAAAAGCATTACTTTTACTTCTTTTTTTACTTTTTCACTGGGTGTTGTTCAGTTACAACCTTTTTTTTTATGGTTCTAGACAAAATCACGATCTCTAAGTCCAAATCTGAGTTCCAAATTCTCAAATTCAACTATGTGAGGGTAGAAATCTAAAATTTACCTTGGGGGTGTGGTAAAATAGCTGAAAGGGTGTGGTAGACATATCAATCCCTTTGATTGTACTGTCGGCCAGCTAATTGTTGTTTGCATGGATTGAACTTGTGGAGCAATTCAGCCCTACTCAGGTGGATCACTCTTTGTATATTGGGTACTCCACATGTGGCAAGGGGATAATTTATAGGGGGCTATTTAGTTCCTTGGGTTGAATAAAAGGGTCCGTCTATAATTATATAATTGAGTCAAATGGCCAATTTTAGGGCACTCTTTGATTATTTATAAGGGCTAAGCAAAAATATATATGAGGCTATCTTCTTTATAACTGAAAATTTTGAATTGTTAAGTAATTGACAATTTAGGCTTTAGGGGTTAGGGTACAAATGCAATAACCTCATATTCATTAAAATGGGAGTTTTCCATTGAAATGAGAGGTAATGTAAAGGAAATTCAATGAAAGGTTTTATGTCAATTCAACTCAATTTGAGTTGAATGGACATAAAACCTTTTAGATTTGACCTAAAATTAGAAAGTTTTAACTTAAGTTTAGAAAGTTTTATTGCAATTTAGCTCAACTCAAGCTAAATTGCAATAAAATCTTTCAAAACTAACCTAAAGTTGAAAGGTTTTATGTCTCATTTGGTTATTTTGGGAGGTGTCCAATCTCCCATTTTAATGAATATGGTGTTCAATATGCTTTTATAAATAGTTTCAAGACAAAGATCAAATAACACCATATTTGTTATAATGAGAGAATGGGGACCTCTCAAAATAAACATGTTGATTTTGACCAAAATCAGTAGTTTTCATTAAAATGAGAGTTTCTAGCTCAAATCAAGTTGAATTGACATAAAATCTTCCAATTTTAGGTCAAATCTAAAAGGCCTTATGTCCATTCAGCTCAATTCAAGCTTAATTGACCTAAAACCTTTCAATTTTAGGTCAAATCTAAAAGGTTTTATGCCAAATCAGCTTGATTCAAGCTGAATTGACCTTTTTTTTTTTGAATTTTGGTTAAATTACCTCTCATTTCACTGGAAAACTCTCATTATAACAAATATGGTGTTAAATCCTTCATAGAAATATACAATGCAATTAGAAATGCCTCTTCTCTCCAAAAGTTCAAGAGCAAATTAACCAAGAGTCGAAGCACTGTGAATGAATGCCGTTTACATGTATGTATTAAGAAAACCCTATTGTACACAAGTTAAATGAAACAAGCTAGATGGTTGGAATGTGTACTCTAACACCAAGCAACAAAACCCTGACCCAAAAATGAAGTAGACCCTAACCATTCATCCACATTAGTTGCCCTCATTTTTCATCACCCAACACCTGGCACCCTCATTGGAACATCAGATATCCTATACCCACCATAAATACAATAGGACCATAGGATACCCCACGATACTGGTCCCTTAATTACTTGTAAAAAAATAATAAGGCATTTTTAAAACCTACCTTTATTACTTAATATAATCAATTTTGCCATTTGAATGAAACCTTTCTTAGTTGTAAATTTTTTATAATTATTACCTCAAAAGAATAAACCCCTCTTTATATTATGTTGCATGTCAAATCTAAAATGCGTTAAGTTATCCACCCGAGCAGCCCTATCGTTCAGTGAGCAACCAATTCTTACTCAAATATGTCAAAAATCGCTTTCCTACGGTTAAGAGTTGACACGTGAGTGCGCTTTTCCTCGTAATCACAATGTACAATAAATAATGCTCATCTCTCCAAATCCTTCACAAAAGCTCAACTGTTACAGTATTATCCTGCGTCTTACATTCATATGCATATGTTGAACCCTTTTTTTATCAAATTGCTGTCACAGTCCTGGCACCGCGTGAAACAAGCCTGACTTGCTTTTCAGACATGCAGCGATTTGGCAGGACAGGATTTGCAGCGCGGTGCATTAGTCTATCTACAACGACAATCCAAGCATCACGTGGAGCCACGAAACCAACGACCGAGTAGAATATGAAGGTTATCGTACTCTTACTGGATCTCACCAAAACAGGTCTAACCTCAGTTACTAACTAAGAGCATCTTCAATGTATGCACCGCAAACGGGACTCGGAGTAGCCGGTCTTGCGTCAC
This sequence comes from Ulota crispa, assembly GCA_963920765.1. Classification (NCBI taxonomy): domain Eukaryota; kingdom Viridiplantae; phylum Streptophyta; class Bryopsida; order Orthotrichales; family Orthotrichaceae; genus Ulota; species Ulota crispa. The sequence continues at coordinate 16,727,742 of OY987249.1, read as the reverse complement.
TCCCTGCCCCTTAAGTACATGCAGTTTCTTTCATCGGCCAGATTTTCTCAATGCTGACGTAATTCCCGTAGCAAATTCAAGCACAGTAGTAGAAGAATGTAAGTACTTGCAAGTTGTTGCTAGGAAATTGCAAGCTATTGCAAGCTATTGTGAGTTATCACAAGCAACTTGTCACTTCGTCAGCAAATGCAGTGCGCATTGGGAAAACAAGCTAGGGCACGAGAAAACAAGACAATTTGCTGCTCCAAGAGGTGGTTTAAACAGGGTCAATTCCGACTTTTCTATTCCCGTGGCAACGTTGGAACCCTAAAAGTACTTAAAATTCCCGTTAAAGTGACCCACACCCAAAGAAATGCAAAACCAACCCATTCCCAGTGCATACATTGAAGATGCTCTTAGTGCATCAATTTTTTCAGAGAAAAACAGTGGCCCGTGTAAGACTCTGTAATCGTAAATTTGAAGTACTGAAACCTAGGGTTTCTAAAGCGGATGCCCTTGAAATGCTTAAGTCCTACTTGTACGCCGGATTGGCAAGCAGATTTTCATATTATGTGGTCTGCATCAAGAATATTAATTCGGTGATTTCGTCTGTAAAGCCGTCCTCCGGAACGTCAATAGGGCCGCACACATGCTGCGAGCCCGTCCTGCCATCAGCCACCAGCCATCCATTTGCCACGATATGTGGTGATGCGGGAGTGGCACGGGAATGGGAGGGTCTTTTGATTGCCTAGCGAAGTTTGACAGAGTGGAGTGGCAGGCTAGTGGTTGCAAAATCCGCCAAGGCCAATTCCGCTACTGCGCCACGCTATGCCAGGCGGTGCTAAATGGGTTTTATCGACACCCGCCAAGAAAACAAAGCATGTGCGTAGCCCTAATGTCCTATTCGCCTTGAAAACCGCCATGGAAGTGGCGCACGTTCACGCTCGGTAGGTAGGTGATGTTTGCTGTCACGGACTTGTACCCGGGGTCACCGTCCACGATGGTATAGCTAATTAAATATTTGTCCTCGTCAATGTTCTCAATGCGCTCTGGAATACTTAGGGCCTTAGAGCATCTCCACTAGTGGCTTGGGCTCGCTCAAAGTGGATGAAAAGTATCTAGGCCCCTCTCAAACTCTCTTATTTAGCAAGTCTAGCAAGTCACTCTTCAAGCCACTATTCATGCACTATTCACCCTAAGTTTAGTGAGCTTTATCCTCTACTTCCCTAGAGAAGTAGTCAGCTGCTTATTTATAGGGTGTGTTGGAGTGTAAGGCCATGTTTTCAAAAGCATGGGTAGAGATTGAAAACCTTCAAACCTCACCAAACCAAATGGAAAACTTTGAGTGAGCTTGGACCAATGGAGATGCTCTTAGATCTTCTTGAATTGCTGCTCAACATGAACGGAGATAAATTCACCACCTCAACATCTCAGGACGATATTGATTAAGGTAACATACTCCATACCTAAGTGGTCCCCAATGTCACACTCTACATTTGAGATGTTCCACACACTTTTGAACCCAAGGTGGAGCAGTGAATGCCATTTGCACAAGCAAATTATGCCACATGTTAGCTTAGGAGCTAGTTTGGGAGGGTCAAGATTGGGACTGTCAAGTACATGTATAGGAACACATCCAAACAATTTCAAGGGTAGTTTAGAGCTGCTAATAGGGACCTTATGAGTTGCAACTTTATCCTTTAATATTAAATAATCTACAATACTTTTTTCCACAAAAATTATGTTCCATGATAGCTTGTTGAAAGGCTAACCCCTACAAAAAAATTTCTTGAATTTTTAGAGACCTTGAAGTACCCTAAACCCTTAAACGCTCGGGTATGGGTAAGGTTACCTTAGTTGCTCTCTTACAAAAGTTTCAATAATTTGAAACCGCACAAATTTCCAAAGCTTTGAAAAACAGGTATGATGCACAAAGCTTTCTCCGTAGTATTTGGATGGTTTTGTAATTTGCTAACAGCTGCTTAATACGTTCAGGAATAACCAACAGCATGAGAATGTCAATCTCCTTGGCCGCGCTCATATTAGGGGGTTTCATTTATCTCAAAAAAACGATGAAAGAATGGTTGTGAACGAGTTTTTGTTATCAAAGAATACGCTATGACGACCTCTTGGAGGTTGTCATGGTTTGTTCACGGAATGATTTATTCACGTTTTTCATGGATCTTATTCACGTGAATGATTTTGGTGCAAAATGTCATAATTAGGGGGCTTCAAACATAAAATTTGGCCTTCGAACTTCTCACCTCACAGGATCTCTGCTCACTAGTGAATTGTTTTCGTTCCCTCGCAAGCGCAAAGTCTGAGACACCCGTGAATTTGTGGAAGTTTCTGCAAAAGAAGTTTCGAGGTTTAAGAACGCAAGTGCATGAGTCCCGGGAAGTCACGAAAGAGAGTTTCTGAAATGCACTCCTCATGTGAATCACATTAGGAGTGAAGTTCAAAAATGAATCATATCACGGTTCAATAATGAATTCACAGACGTGAATTGTGACTTGAGTCACCTGAACAAGTTTAAGTTTGATGGCCCCTAATTAGTTGACCAGGACGCCCAGATTTCCCTCCAAGATTTCCTTTCTCCATTGCCACGATCATTCTCCTCCTCTTCAAATTAAATCCGGCCTTCTGGTCCTATTCCAGCGCTTCAACTATGGCCCGCAGTTCCACAGCTTAGCTTCAGTCGATGCAAAGCCTCTGCTCCTGCTGTCCAGACTCCATAGCCAATAAAGGTAAAAAATCACAAGTTAATTGACAAGGTAATTACAAACAGAGGTGCAATTCAAAAGTCATTAGGGCTCGCACATCTGTCTGTTTCAAATCTTGCTCGCCATGCCATAGTTGTTGAAGTTGTTGAGATTAATATTCTATTATTACACTCTCTACTAAGGTAGGAACACCCATAAGCGTCAGTGTCCTCATAATCGTCACCTCTAAAATCTTGGAAAATCTGTGGAAACAAATAGATGTAATTACAAGGATGTATAACATGTGAACATGAAACCTTAGTGTTGGTTATGGGTGCAATGGCAATTTGCTCTTTGAAATTTCACAACTTATTCTCACAATATCCAAATAATACATTTGATAGTGCTAACTAAAAAATTTTTTGTTCTTAATAGGATCCTATAGTTTGCTAGTTTTTTTTATTAATAGTCATCATGTTCAAAACCCTTATTTTGACGTATATGGGTGCTCCTACCTTATAGTTAGCTAGAGTTTACTTTAGTAACGGAATCACATAGACCAATAGGAGAGCAGGACATTTACTATATATCCTCTCTCCTTAGTATATATGTGAAAACCTACTTGGAATAAGATTACTTCCAAACTTCTTTCTTCTCATACTAGTTTACATACCCTTTGGTACAACGATGGTAACAAAAATATCCTTGCAACAAACAAATTATTCAACATAAATCATGGAGTTATTTACTTTTATTGACTAAAGAAAATGTAAAAGGTGCATCTTGTTAAATAGAAAATGTAAAAGATGCGACAGTAAAAAACATAAAAGGTGCAACTTGTTCAATAAAAAAAATATAAAAGACACAACTTACATGCATGGAATGCAACTCATAATTGCACTCAAACTCTTTACTTTTCATCCAAAATGGGGTCCCAAGATTCTTTTATAGATATAAATACTTTGGTTACATATCTTTTGTGTCCTTTGTGTCCTTGTTGTGTTTTCTATTCCCAACACTTTGCCTCGGCTTTTGCGTTTTCAACAAGCGCCTTTTACTTTTTGCCCTCTTGCTACACACTTTAGCACATTGCCTTTGATTTGATTTGAGAGTGGCGATGGCGATGGCAAACGACGACGACGACGTTGAGCACCGGCGATGGCTTCACGCTCGCCGAGAGCCTCCCACGCATCACGAGAGATTTCTCATGCTCTCCTACAACATCCTCGCCGACGCAAATGCTCGCTCACACTCCGCAGATTTACAATTCCACATCCCGGGACTGATCACGAACTGGAACGCACGCAAGACCAAACTCTTGCACGAGCTTCACACCGTCTCTCCCGACGTCATCTGCTTACAAGAAGTCGATCGGTACCACGAATTCGCGGAGGATCTTGCAAAAGCCGGCTACATCGGTGTGTACAAGAGGCGCACGGGCGTGTATCGTGATGGTTGCGCCATGTTCTGGAGAAACTCGCGGTTTGCGTTGCTGGAGGAACAGAGCATTGCGTTTCGGGAGCATTTCAATCTTCGGGACAACGTCGCGCAGATTTGTGTATTCGAGAGTAAATGCCCGAGTAATGTAGCGGCGATGGCGATGGCGATGGTTTAGGGTTTGATGATGATCCAGGGTTCAAGAAGAATCGTGTCGTTGTAGGGAACGTGCATGTGTTACACAATCCTGCCTGTGGCGAGGTGAAATTAGGTCAGGTTCGAGTGTTTCTGGAGAGTTTGCACGTGATGTCGAGAAAGTGGGAGAACGCGCCGGTGGCCATAGCTGGCGACTTCAACTGTACGCCGGGCAGCTCGTTGTATTGGTTCCTCTCTTCTTCACATTTGGACTTGACAGGTCTCGATCGGCATAGCATTTCAGGCCAACAAGACGGGCGATACAAACTCTGCACATCCAGGATTTCGGACACCGAGAAGAGAGATTTTAAGCCCCGGGGCTGGGGTAAATTATATTTAAAAGTAGCGACTGGCGAGAAATATCTGGACGCCCTCCATCACAAGCTCAATCTGCGAAGTGCGTACACCGAAATCGAGGGAAGGAAGAAGAGCAGGGATGCAAGCGGAGAGCCACTCGTGACATCTTTCCACAACAGATACATCTGTACCGTTGATTACATATGGCACACCGCTGATCTACGTACTGTGAGTGTGTTAGACACGCTTCCCTCTTCGTCACTGCAGATTGACAAAGCTCTTTCTTCACAGCCATGGGCCAGCGATCACCTGGCTTTAGCTGGCGAGTTCTCCTTCGTGCCAAGCAAGGACGTCGCACAAGAGCTCATGCGGTAGGCCAACAATACAATCAATCCTTTCACGGTACTATTCTTAACAACTTGTGCGCACTGTAACAATTGCAAAGATAACTCTCATTGCAACAAGGATAGGCTGTGTGACACTCTTGCAACCGCTAAACTAAACTTGCGTGACGTGATAGGAAAGGTCGAAAGGGTTTATTTAAGCGTAAAATTTCATGACAATCAAGCAGTAAGAGCTGCTGCTCAGAACTACCAGTTTCAAGCCAGGCAGTACTTTCACATTATCTTTTTCACTACAGCAACCACTCAAGTACAACAAGGATCATGAAATCTAAAGTATGCAGCTCCTGATGCTGCGCCATTCGGCCTTGGTCTGAGAACTGCTCACTTATATGCAGTTCACCTTTGGTTGGCTTTGTAGCTGCAACGTTCAGTATGGGAATGTGTATCCTGGAAGAAGACGAAGAGACAGAGCTACGTTGTCAGGGTGGGCAATCAAACAACATTGCTTTAGACATGCTTGTTTAGTGATGAGAAGACTGTAATGATTTGTGAAGTGTGAGGTTTAGTGCACTTACGTCCGCATTTGAAGCCACGCAGGTCGGTGCGGCCGCACTTCTTGGGCAGCTGCAAGCCATTGTTCACCATCTGGGCGGGGAAGGAGGAGGACTTGAGCTGGTTGCACATGCAGTTCTTGTCAACGCTCTTCACCACGTTGCAGCACTGCTGGCTGGGCGCCGGAGGGTGAGCCCCTTCAATGGCCCTCAGGCATGGGTAGAGTGCATTCGGGTTGCACACACCAGCAGCGTTGGAGTCTGCCACCATGGCCATCACCACCAGCACACAGATGCCCACCATAGCTGCAGCAGCCACGCGCTTGGATCCTGCCATTGCTCTTGAACTCTGCTAAACAGGAGAACGGAAGGAGACGATGTTGATGGAACTTGAAGACGCTCAGACACTGAAGAAGACTGATGGACACTGAAGGATACTGAAGGAAAGTGAAGGTGATGGTGATTTGAGGAGATTACACAGCAGTGTTATATAATGGATGTTCATCAGTGACCGCAATTATGCTTAGCTTTGGCTGGTTGTTGTGTTTGGTTTACTCTTCACCAGTGTGGTTGGGTCGGTGCCACCTGATTAATCACGATGAATTAAGAGCCGGTAGGCTTGTAGCCGGGAGTTGGTGGCTCCGTAGTCAATGGCAAGCTTAATGAATGATATGCAAGGTGGATTGTCTCAAGGATATGAGTTTTCGAAGAGCTACAGTGGTGGCAAATCCCGATTTGATTCAGCGGGTGGCTGCGGCGGCATGTAGATCTGGAGCTTTTGAGGTCAAATGAATCATGGTTTAAGAGGATTTTTTAGAAGAAAGATCTTCATGTTTATAAGTTTTTTTTGTCTTCTTGGACATGAACTGGTTCAAGATTTTGTGTCATGAAGCCCCCCGAATGATCAAACTATTCATGTCGTTAGAAAAGTCTGCAACAATAATTTTATGATGGTACTTTGATATGTTTCATCCGTTTCATATAGCTTATGAACGGATTCATGGCTTTGTACAAAATCATGAAGACTTCAATGATCAAGCCAAGTCACATGGTTGAAAAATAGGCAAAATCAACTGTGTAGTGATACTTGGATGCGCTTCTTCCGTTGCCGTTTCGTTCACTTCTTGCGATAAGCATTTAAAATTGTTCCTTGACCACCTCACAAATGAGGTATAAGGTAGTACGCTTGAAAACCGTTTGCTCATTTTGAACCATCCATTAGCCTGTTGTGAAATGGTGCACTGGTGGTTCTTGAATTGACCTCTTGCAATTCATTGAATGCATGGAAGAAAAGGTGTTTTTAATTGCATGAGCCAGTCATTCTCCTTGCTTTCCCAAATCTCTTCACAACTTGCAGGTGAACAGTTCTTGGAAGGTCTAAGGTTAATAATAGGGACCTACGACACATGCACTTTGAGAATTCATAACTCAAAAATGCTTCAAAAAATATGAAACGACTTGTGTTGCATTCTACATCTATTTCTATTTGTCTAAATAAATGAAATAAAAATCCTCCCATCCACAGAAGACCATGAAAAAGAGGGATGAGCCCTTAGATGGACGGCTTTCAAGCATACTACCTTATTTGTTGTAAGTTTGGAGAGCTTGTAAACACAGATGTGCCTTAAAATATTGTTTTGATTTTATTTCATATTTCAACATAATAATAATCTCAAATTTAATAAGTTGGGCTATAAGGGGTGGATAGGGTGTCCACGTAGCAACTGGGGGTGTCTCCCTAGTCATTTCCAAAATATTTCACGGTGTCGGCGATCCTATGAATTGATACGAAAATTTAAAGTGCTTATTCTACAACAAGTTCCAAGAGTTTCTTCGACAAAGTTTTCCCCCGCACGTTATGAGTGAGATCCAGCAAGACACGGATTTCATCAATCTAGATAAAAGTAGCAAGTAATTTGCCAAGGCGAATACAAGATACAAGAGAAAACACCGCTTGCAATGGAAACTAACGTATCATACATACCGAATAACTTCGCACTGAATACAGGTTTCTTTGTCAATACCAAAACCATCGAACTTTCGTTCTTCATTAAAATAACCTAACTTGCCACTTTGAAGTCTACCTGCACGTCTTCCAATGAGTAATTTGCTCCCTCCTAGTCAGGAAAACCTGTACAGACAAATTTCAACTTCAATCGAAGTAGCAATAATTTTTGCACTATTTTCTACAATGCTCTCGTGCGCAACACCTACAGTAAGTGGCAGTACTGCCAGCTGCGCCTTGAAACCTCTACAACAATCAACCCCTGCCATAGACATGAATACCTTCGACGGGACACACTTAGGGTTCCCATTCCAACCTTCCTCTCTCGTCCTTTGCTACTAAGATTATCAACAGAACCAGTAGTATAGAAGTCACAGTACAGGATATTGAACACAACAAAAGTGCTATCTGAGAACTGAAGAATAGAAATTAACCTTAGCGTTGCAAAGGGATCAATCTTCAGGGAACTCCTCCTCGGAGATTAGAGCCTGGAATACCTAATTAGACCTAATCATATTACCACACTCGCTCCGTTTTTGTTCCGTAGGAGCTTGCGGTTTACGAGGATCCTCAAAGAGAACTTTGTAAAATTAGAGGTCGTCATCTTTGAGAGTCTTCGAATTACCAGGACTGGAGAGGAAGAAGTTAGCATTATAATATGCTGGATTTCCTCGCAAAACTGTACAACGTTTTAAGTACTGGGACAAGCTTCGACCAAAGTCTCTGAAACTGAGAGCGGGGGAGCCAGGGGTGCCGCCCTTCGCAAGTCCGAACGTACAGGTTGGTGCTCCTTGGATTGAAAGAACGATGACACATGTGGAGTTGGCATAGAAGGCCTTGCTTCAAATCCTTTCTCCTTGTTCCAAGCAGCGTCCACCGGAGGCAAGTGGAACGGATCCGCTTCCAAAGCAATTATGAACTCGGGTAACTTGGGCGTGGTTTCTGGATACCTGCAATCGAAAACCCTAAATCTCTCAGAAAAGTCTGGTCAAGTTTGTGAGATAGCATTACAGACGTTACAGCACTAAGTAAAACTTGTCTAAATTAAACTTGTAAATAGACTTGTCTAGATTAAACTTGTGATAATTGAAGACTTCTCCAAATTGATTGCGTCCCGGACTCCCAACTAGTTTAGTTTATACAAACAAGTATACTGCATGCGTTTCACTGCGTGTGAATTTTCTATAAGAGTTTTTATCCGCCCTGTTCCTACCTTTTCCTCTCCCTTCTTATTCCCCTCCCCTCCCCATACAATGGAGAGCTTTAAACTTATAATGTTTTAGAATACAGAACTTGAGAAATCTAATGACTTTTGACAATTCCCATGAGTGATTTTTCACAAATCTAATGACTTTTCACCCTCGAGTGCCTTTTTCTCTCCCTTTATAACATTTCACCCTCTCTTTTCGCCTTTTCCCCTCCTTCCCCCTCTCTATTAAAACTTGTGGTGTTAAAAAACAACTATAACATGACACGTCATTATATCATGAGACAGACACACCAGCGTTTATAATATAGATAGATAGATAGATTTGACCTTCAGTTCTCTAGCAAACCTTGCATAGTATACTCATAGCGAATGATCTCAAATGTGGCTAAATTTGGCAAAACTGATACCAGACTTTTTTGTAACTACAAAATATGTGAGTTCCATTTGAAAGTTTGGTTCTTAGGAGCTTCGATTGGGTTTCGGAAAGATCAGAGGCAAAATTCTGAAAAAAGAAATACAATATTTGAGAGTTTGGAAACTGACTTTTCTTGGGGGAAGTGCTCTCTCAATTCGCGTTCCCTAGACGACGTCTCTCTAGGAACTTTCTCAGCCAGGAACTTCACGTGACCCCACAACGGTGGAGCTCTGCATTGCACAACATTAACAGGTACTACTTCCATTAGCAAATGTTTCAATCAGAGGCTTCCAGAAAGTTTAGTAAATTTGCACAAACAAGGGAAAGTGATAAATTTCAAAATTAACCATTCTAGTACTCACTAATATCTCCCACAGAAAAATATTCAACAGCCAACCAGTTGAGGACTGGCAGGTTCAACATGGTCACGAGAGATGAACCTTGCCTCCAAACTAAATCAAGAACACTAGGTCTTAAAAAAATTTATCTCAGATAACCATAAAAAATAACTTTTCACCACATGTTTTTCATCGGAAAAAAGAATTATACTATCTCTACATTAATGCTTTGAAGTAGTACAAATTGGGCATGTACTACATCCAACTAAAATAATTCGGTTTGGACTGCATATACAAATTCAAGGTAAGTTACCTGTTTTTGAATATGGCCACAACCTTGATAGTTCACGACAATTTGCATTCGAAAGAGAATAAATGCTCAACTGTTTTTACATGTATAACGTACCCAGTTTATACCATTTCACTGCAATCTTATATATAAGCGTAGTACAAACCCGTGTACAAAACATGTAATAGCAGATACACCGCGCATCCCCCCTGAATAACAATTCTGCACAAGAACTACGCAGAACCAGCTAGAATGCTAGGTTTTACACTATTTCCATACAGAAATTAGGTAACCATATAGATTTCATACAAACTGTTTTCTATGGATTAAAAATGTGAGTAGGATATATGATATTTCTTCTAATATATCTAATAGGGTTTCCAATGTAAAAAGCATACGTATAACTAAACTCAAACTAAACGTTTTTGTAGGAGACTTGTTGTCTTTGCAGAGTCTTAATGCTATTTTTTATAGCATTTTAAAAATTAGTTCGTTGAAAGAGCAAAATACAGGATTAGGACAATAGACCTTCACTTTTAACCAAAATGTGCCACGTGACAATGAAAGCAATCATGAAAAAGGTTATAACAAAGATTTTGATTTAGAAGGACAACGCAGGATTAAGGGGTGTATAAGCATACTTTGTGAGAGGCTCCATGTTGTTAAATTCGGCGCAAGCCTTCCGGCTTTCTTTCAAATGAGCCAGCGCAGCTTTGATGCAGGACAGCGACTCTGCATGTGAATTTTCTTCTTCCCCTTCATCTATAATGAGGCCATGGAAATAGTACGCGGCTGCCTGTGCAACAAAAGCAATTCACATTCCGTAAGTCATGATCCCACCTACACACAAAAACTGAAATATATCCGTAATCTTTCCATCAGGAAAATCCACGGGAAGACAACTCTAAAATCATACAAAAATTGCACCTCTAATTGAAAAAATAGTTTCCAATCATTATTCTTAAACAAGGCTATTGACAACCACAAACTCCCTTCAATAAAAGGCAATAAACCTTTCACAGGGTGATTGATGATTGCAAACCACTCTTTGCAAGGCTTCGAAAACCTACCACTAGGGGTTGACAATCGCAATTGTTTTTACAACCAATTTGTTTTTTAAAATGAAATTAGTCAAGGACTAAAATTGTAATAGATTTTAATTCTAAAACCTAATGCATTTGCAAACAATGAAGTCATTCTCTTCTCATAATTTGACTATAAGCAAGACCACAAAAATCTACAAGTAGATAGGCAGTTGTGAACCCCTAAATGAAATGAGGATACAAAATCCTTCCACAAGGTTGGGTGGCAGTTGCCAATTCCTCTTTGTAAGGATATTGCACCACAAGCACTTAGGAAACATCATGTGCATTGTTAATGGAAATGATGTACGATATTAAAGACATATGAAATCAGTTAGTGCATATTACACGCTTGGTTTGAACTGTTTTAATGTAAAACTTGTATAGGATGCATCTTAAATTCCTTGCATGGATTTCATAACAACTGTAATAAGACAAAATCCTTATGCTGTTTCAGATGCAACTTGGAATGTTAGAACAATATCAAATCAAGCTCAAACTGCGCTTTCACTCGTGTCATATAACATTTATGTATAATTGTCTTCCCTGGAATAGTAACATTGTACGAAATTAGCATATTCCAAGCAAGAGACAGCTACTACGACTGTACCTTGGATTCAGCAAGTTTCCATTTTACGAACAGGATGTGTTTGTCTCGTAGCGCTCCTGCCGAGGGCACGCAAGCCAGCTTCTCGATTGCCTGTCATATTTCAACCCCTCCTCAATAAACCAAAAATAGCAAATTCTTGACAGTTACTTGCATGGTATTACTTCAATGTCTTAAATCAAAACATTAAACCTGGTATACTCAGGCCACCAGGAACACCCAAGCCACCCAGTTTGGGTTGTCCTCATCCTTCCTATGTCTACCGATACCATTCAATTCCATCCTTCCAATTTTTCGATAACTCTTGTATTGTTGTCCTAATGTCTGTATTGAATGATCAAAACTCTTCCTTGAAATGGTTTGCAGTTTAAAAATTGTCGTTTCAAAACTAATACTCAATCCCAAAGTGACTGTTCAAAAGTCAATTCAAAAGGAGACAAAAGTTAATAAAATGAGTCCTGGCATAATTACAATGGTTGGATTTTTATATAAGTAAATTCACGATAGAGTTTAGAATCATCAAAAGGAAACCCCATTTTTGGGTAATAAGTTTTATCACGACCACTAGTTAAAGCAATGGTAAATCCAACCATGAGGATATGAACAATAGGTTATAATTTACCGCATTACTTTGAAAAGCGGCACTAAACAATTCTTCACAATGACACGCATGTCGGGGTTATCCGAGAACCAAACATTGATAGCTTGAAAGTAAATAACTTTAAAATGTACAAAAAACAATACTCAGATGGAATCAATATTTATATCACCAAGATCAATGAAGAACTTCATATCACTTACCATCTCCCACAGTTCGACTTGCTCGCAAGCTAATCTTCGCCTTACTGCAAGTGAAGCCTTAACGTTGTCAATAGCAAACCCCAGCTGCAATTCCACAGCCTGCACGACAAAACTGATATACTTACTCCATTTATAATAAAAACTTCATATGTAAACCATCATCCATGTGTCTAGGCTTAAACCCTACGGTGCGAACAAGGAGAACTGGCAGCTAGAGCCAGTTCATTTTTGGAAATAACGTCCCAGTAACTATTTGAGAAGAAATCTCGTTAAAGCAATAGTACAAAACAAGACTAAAACAAATTGATGATTGTTTTTGAATAAATGAATAAAAATAGAGGTTTTAGGGATATTGACTAATTCACTGCGAACTCCTCCTCGACATTGAGTCCGTAATGCCTATTTGGACCAGAGTGACCATTTTTGTGTTTTATAGGATTTTGGAAGCATCAGTTGAAAACTTCTACAGAGAAGGAGAGATGTTTAGTGTACCAATGGAAAAATGAAAGTTTGTCCTTCAATATAAGATGGCTTACTTACATGTAGATTTCTTTTTGTTGCTACATATTGGGATTTAAAATGCATTTTCTAATTATAAGTCGAGGCAATGAGAGGTTCAATAACAAGACCCACTGATGAGTAGAGCATGTGAAACTGCAAGTACCTGGCCTAAAGCTTGCTGCTCTAGTGATTTCAACATTGCCTCCGTTAGGTCAGCTGGTAGCATTGCTCTGCACATGGGATCGCAATAGAAATCTCTTAGAGGTTCAAACATCTAACATTATATTGAGATTACTTTTCCTTTTCTTTTGTAAGTGTTATTATTTGGTCCACCGACTTAATTCACCTAACATTGCAACGGAAGTTTCATGTAAAACTACTAAGTCCATATTAGGTTATTTTTACTTCCACTTCACCGACTTCCCGTCAACTATTATCAAAGTTTATTGCTTCCAACAAAAATGAACATAAAGGACATCCAATATAGATTAAATCTCTCCTACATATACTTTTTGTTCATTCAGTCCTTGTTCATTTTCAAATTTTTTCTCTATTCTATGATCTCATGCACCAAAGCACTTTCAAGAATTTCCAAAGCTGGTGCCTTGAGCAAAAAAGAAACATGTCACATCAACAAATGGTACGAACATGAAAACTAGAGTATCACGAATTTGCGAAACGCGTGGCTTACTTTATCTCATCTGGGGTGTTGGGCAGAACCGAGTTTATGGCACATTCAAAATAAGACGCGGCCTTCAACAAAATCTCAATCGCGTTTCTCTTGTTCTCTGTAAAAAGCACTTGTTAAAGGTAGAACTATCAGAAGCCGGATGAATCTACTTTCCCCGCAACCCTAATCACCTTTATGTCTTAGTAGTGACAAGCTTTCAGGCCATGAGACTGTGAAAAGAGCTTCAATCGGAAAAATCGGAAAAGGGTGAAAATGCAAATGCAGATTGTGACAGAGTTGGTGGTAGGAGTTACCATCAGTTAACTTGTGCGAGGTAAGACTTGCAGATATGTACCGCCCGAAGGCAAAAACTGGGTGCAAGGCAAAGCACATGCCGTCCGTAGCTTTAGGGTTATACGCATCTGCTGGGGGTCTTGGTGTTAAGCATGCGTTGGCTTCATGTAATGCCAACATCCCTAACAAATGCAGCACCGACAGCAACTCATAATATCCGCTTCCAAGTGCTATGTCCTGTTACCAACCTCAAAATGTTATTCGCTTTATTGAATATTAATAGCCAATACCCCAGTTACACAGTGTCTAAAATGTGAATTGCAAAAACCTCAATCAGATGTGGTGTTTCAGAACATTCAATACATTTCCAATGTTGAACTAGGTTGAGATGTCTTTGACACAAATAAAACATTGATTGTTTCTTAAATTTGCTCATTTCAGTGTTGGACCAATGCAATTCCGAACTTGTGCAAATACGATTATGCTATCATAAGCATTGGAAAAGAAAATGCATCAAACCTAAATTTTAGGGCATTTTTTGTAAAATACAATTGTTTGAACATTAGAAGCACTAACCTTTCTTTCGTCTTCCACATTTATCCAGGGATATTCAATAGCCGTACTGAACTTCTCACCTACTCAACATAACAACAGTATCTCAAAATTATACTCAATTATAAGAACCCAATCACAGAGATGCCGCATTTGAGTGATTCTGGAGGAGTAGAAAGATAAATCTGTACTAAACATAGGCGTGGTGATTGGGAGATGTTTCATTGTCACCCAAAATCATCCTTAGAACAATAGTAGAACCTCTCTAGTTGCATACAGCTAGGGCTAGGGTAAGATATGCACTAAGACATAGATAGGTTATTCATTGATAGAGGTCAATCCTAACTATGAACTTTAACTACGGACTTGAGGTTGTAACCAGGAGCTACTAATTACTTATACAAGTTATTCACTAAAATTATATTCAAACAGATATAATCTATTGCAGTAAACTCACGCAACCCTGGCAAAGTATCTCTCAATGGAAATCATTAGGGCAAACAGAGGTAAGACTTTCAAAGTTCTCTTCACCTTGTAACATCATAGTTTATTATTTCTGGACTTTGAGCTGTCTAAAACTAGTTAAATGTAGCAGCATAGAGCATCAAAGCCAAAAATTCAATCTCCAAAAAAGTAACACTAGAACTGAAAACAGTACACCACAAGGTTTTCAATAAAAATAGGTAATTTCAGGAACTATCACACATCACCACAACAAAAACATTCTCCACGATTCACGGGAAGACCTTTGTGAAATCAGAATGATTGCTCAAAAACCTGAAACTGTAAAAGAGATGCTAGAAATGAATCACCTCCGTTAACGATGCCCAATAGAACAGGCAGATAGTCATTCAAAGCCTTTTCCAAATCCAGCTCGCCAGAATTACCTACATAAACGAAAAAATCCCCTCAATTTTCCATTGACTGATATCATATAGTGCGCATCATAAAACAGAAGCTCTTCACAAGTTCAGAAAGGTTATAAATTTTACAAAATTAGAAGTACATTTTTTCTTCTTACCGTCTTGTAATTTTCTTTCTCTTAATTCATTTCTTCCTGTGGCGCTAATTACTCGAGACCGAAGAGACTGCAGCGTCGCTGTCAGCTCCGCAGACACGGATCCCTTCAAGAGCTCCGTAAAATCAATTGGCAAAGGAAGCCTAAATCCAGGCACAAACACATAAACTTCCCCGGACGGGAGGAGCGACTCGTAGACGCTATCTCCGTCGTCTCCAGCGTCAGCAGAAAAAATGCACCCCATGGTCCTGCAACGAAACACTCACTCACGCTGAATCACAACCAAACACACAAAAAATCCGGAGAAAAATGCGCTTTAACTCAAAAAATTCACTTAAATCCAGCTTCAGAGCCACTTTCTTAAAACTACAATTCTACAAAAAAAAAAAAAAAAAAAAAATCTCACAGCTATAGAATCATCACGAAGCGAAGATGGCATATTAGAAGTAATTCAACAGCATTCCGACGTTTGGCGTATCCTTAACCACAGAAACTGAAAAATACATACCGTATCTCTAAAGAACGCTAAATCAAAACTGTACCAAAAATTCCGGAGAAAAATGCGCTTAAACACAAAAAAATACATAAATCCAGCTTCAAAATCACTTTCTTAAATTACAATTCTACAAAAAAACATAAACTCATAGCTATAAATTCATCACGAAGCGAAGATGGCATATTAGAAGTAATTCAA
The DNA here is from genome assembly GCA_963920765.1 of Ulota crispa. Taxonomy (NCBI): domain Eukaryota; kingdom Viridiplantae; phylum Streptophyta; class Bryopsida; order Orthotrichales; family Orthotrichaceae; genus Ulota; species Ulota crispa. Next base: position 16,711,761 of record OY987249.1, on the reverse strand, counting down.
CAGCATTCCGACGTTAGACACTAGAAACCACAGAAACTGCAAAATACACACCGTATTTCTAAAGAACATTACATCAAAGCTGTATTCCAGTTATGAACTTCGGTATCTAAAGATTCTAACTCAACCTACCAGAAAAGAAAGTAGTTAACACCAAGGGGAAGGTTTGTTGATATCGATGGAGTGCGATTAATTCCGGAGAGCGCGTGAAAGAATACGAGAGCTTGTGAAACTCGGCATCGCTGTGGAATGCTCCCGAGCAGCCCCGAGGGTAAGGTAAAGTGGAGCAGAGTGGAGTGGAGTGGAGTGTTGTGTGAGGCGATTGTGAACAATTTGAAGCTGGAAAATCGTTGCAACTGCAAATTGTTTTGAGAAATACGAAACGAGTGCAACGGCACCTTGCTTGAGTCTTAATGCTTTTCTAACGAGAATAGAAATGCGTAAAGAAAAGGCGAGAGTCCGGGATGCGGTGGTGGCTGTCGAAGAGTGAGAGTGAGAGAGAGACTGAGAGAGAGAAAAGGGCGGGGGAGGGAGGGGGGAGGGCGGGGGAGAGGGAGTGACGGTGATAGGGAGGGCTTGGGTAGCCCGTGTGGCGATAGCCGAGGGGTCAGGTGCCGCCAGCTCACTAGAGGGGCCTATGGCCGTCTGTTGGAGGTGCTTTGGTAGGGCGCCACCTCAGCAGGGGTTGAGATCCGTGGGTCTGCTGCGCTGGACTGGACGGGAGTGTAGGGTCAGGATTGGTTTGTAGGGTATGACTGTGTGTTCTGAAGTGCCGTCAACCCATTCGTGTGCTGACGTGGCCCACGGTGTCTAAATATAATATCCCTCTGAGGCTCTGACCTCTCCAGTCTCCAGTTCTCCACCACTTTGGAATCTTTTTTGGGTCGTGCTTCTGCGCTTGCTTGTTCAGGGTCACTGCAGGGCGGTTTCTTGTGGAATCTTTGGCTACAAGTCTATTAACCCCTGAGCGCCCAGGCCATATTCACCATTCACCAAAATGCAGACCTAGTTGCACTCAATTCAATTAATTTGTCATGATAAAGGAGATTAAGAAAATCCAGCCGTATTGATTGGTAGGGGACATAGGTCTAGAAGTACAAGAAAAAAGGACACATGATTTGTCTGTATTGATGAAAAGATTATAACAATCAAACACAAAACTTTATCAAAAGTGAGAGGCAATATTTGGGGCTGTGGGGCACTTAGGGGTTAAGGTAATACGCTCGAAAACCGCCCATCTAATGACTCATCCCTCTTTTTCATGGTTTTCCGCAGATGGGAGGATTTTTACTTCATTTTTCAGACAAACAAAAATAGATGCGGAATGCAACACAAGTCGTTTCATATTTTTTGAAGCATTTTTGAGTTACTTATGAATTCTCAAAGTGCATGTGTCATAAGTCCCTATTATTGACCTTAGACCTTCCAAGAACCGTTCACTTGCAAGTTGTGAAGAGATTTGGGGAAGCAAGGAGAATGATTGGCTCATGCAATTAAAAACACCTTTTCTTCCATGCATTCAATGAATTGCAAGAGGTCAATTCAAGAACCACTAGTGCACCATTTCACAACAGGCTACTGGATGGTTCAAAATGTGCGAACGATTTATGAGCGTACTACCTTAGAGGGTTTCTTGGCTTTGAAATAATATTTTCATTGCTTCATGGTATGTTCACACTTGGTGTTAGGAGGGGTATTAACAATATGAATGTAGTCTAAAAGTGTGTCCAAATACATCTAATTTTTCTCTGCTAATACCCCTCTTAACATCAAGTGTGAACATATCATGTTGTAAAAAAAGGTTGTTTGAAAACTTCTCAAGTGGAAAGGGTCAATTTCTATGCTTGATTAGAACTCAAAAGTTGGGAAACCAACAAATAAGTTTTGGAGTTGTGTATGGAAGTGTGCTAGAAAATGACATAATTGGAAATTGAAAATGATATTTTGGCATTGTAGCACAAGAATTTTGGGGATTTAAGTTTTTTGACATCACAAAATGCCAGTCATCATATCTCGTTTTGATCAAGCATGTAAAGACTAAGGGTTTCAAATCTTTACATTTTCCTCCTTGATCCCTTTTGTGAGAGGAAAATCTTGATATTGCATGCTAATTTCAAATTAGTTGGATTTCTTGTTCTTTTTCCTTATTAGCTTGCACTGAGTTGCACTACGCTAGGTGCGCAAATCTTTTCCATTTTTTTTCTTGAAAACTTGCAAATTTTACTCGATAAGAACTCTATTTCTTTTGCTAAAACTCCTTGAGGAAGTTTTGTTTTTTAAGAGGTCTGAACCTCTCTTATAAAAGTTAAATAAGTGATTTTGGAGGGTTTAGGAATTTCCTTTCTACTTGGTGTTTACAAGTACCATTTATGACCCTTCATGTACCTCCAATATGGAATCAAGTTGGTACTCATGTTACAAAACAACAAAAATGTATATTGGAATAAAAATGAAGAGTATTCCTTCTTGACATTGATACTTGCTTAACCCTTGAATTCAATTCAACAATTTGAAATCCCAAAATTGACTCTTGTGTATTTGTTCGTTTTGTTGTTGTTGCTATTGTAGAATTACCAAGGACCTTCCTATTAGTTGTTTTTATAACTTCTTAGATTAAGAGCAATGGTTATAAGCTTCCAACTTCAAATTGCAACAAAACATTCATTATTAATTTTTATATAAAATTTTCAAGAAAAACCAAGTTTTATTTAGGTAGCTTTAGTTTTTACTCAACACTTATCAAGTTCTAAAAGATCATTTGAAGGTTTAAGTATAGATTTAGTAATAAAAGGATGAAAGAGTAAATTAAATTTCATTTGGAATATTTTCTTTTTGAAAGAAAATCCGTATAAAGTTTAAAAGCCGATTTACTAGAGTGAGTACATCATTAAAAAACACATTTTCTACTAAAAGAATTTTATTTGGATGAAATTCAGAATTACATATCCAATTTATCCACCCACCAACGCATCGTTGGTTATAGCAACTCCACATGGTTAAATTTTAAAACTAATATAGGCAACATGACCTTCTAAAAAAGGAAGCAAGTACATGAGAAGAGGGAGCAAGTACCGTATGTCTCACCTCTGATCCCTCCAAATCCTACTGGATTGCACTAGTTTACTAGTTTATGAATCTTTGTATCAATTAGTGCAATAGCAATCTTATCAAAAAATGTTGTCAACTAAGAAAAAATGTAATTTAGATAACTCACAAATGTTAGCAACTTGATTCATTTAAAAATTTTGTACTTTTATTTTTGTCCAATTTTTATACTTTGGTTACCTTATACTCTACTCTAATTTTCTATTTTTCAACTATATGCCACATCACCCCCTATCCATATCCCTGTGCCCCTATCCTCGTGCCCCCTATCTCCATGCCCTCTATTCCCGTGCCCCCAAATTTTACTTTTTTTTTGTGAAGCAGTTTCCGGAATGAAGCATGCTTTTGTTTAAAGCCACTATAAGATCAACTTTCAGACCACTTTATTCTTTTAAGATCTGAACTCCTTAAAAAATCTTTAATAGAAAGTTTCACTCTATTGTGTTTAGAAGTGGATTTGAACCACTAACACAAGAATTTTCAGTCCTTTGCTCTAACCACCTAAGCTATCTAAACACAAATAATTTATTCCATTTATGAATTTAGTTAAACTTGTACTCTACTATATTTTACTTTTCATCCAATATGGGATTCTTTTAAAGATTACATGAGCATTCTAATTGGCCAAGAGAAAGTTGTGGTGCAACTACCAATGACATGTTGTTAACATCTAATGAAATGGATAAAAGAGAGTATTGTTGTGTAACTTGCAGTAAGTGGTGTAATTTGCAGTAATTTGTCATACTTTATTGTTACTCTACTCTATTTTACTTTTCATCCAATATGAGATTCTTTTATATATATAGACTAGTTGGTAAACCCATTTAGCTAAGCTAGATGAGTAATGTTGACTTTATTTAGCACATGTTAGGATTTGTATTAAAGATTTTAAAAATCCATTTAGAAGAGCTTTTATATATATATATATATATATATATATATATATATATATAAATGTATAAGTCCATTTAGCATCCATTTAGCATAAATTAATCCATATAGCATAGGTTAATCCATGTCACATCCATTTAGCAAAACTTTATTTAGCATCCATTTGAGATTGATTTAATATCCATTTAGCATCCATGTAGCAACCATTTAGCATCCATTTAGCATAAGTTGAGATTTATTGCACTTTTGCACTTCTACCTTTTTCCAAATTTTAGTTTGGTTAAACTTGTACTCAACTCTATTTATAATTATTTTACTTTGGTTTAAATTGCCCTCTACTTCATTTTTAGGTGGAAGGCAAGTTAAAAATGGATTCATCAAACTAACACACACACGCCATTATTTTCTATACCCAACTTCTTTACACCAAGTAGTGCATTTAGGTTGCCCCATACTAATCTCTTGACATTTCACACTATTCAAATATTTACCAAGACTACAATAAATTTTGTCAATAAAGACTGTGATAAATAACGGAGGAAGTAAGCAAAGGTTGGGTGCAACAACAAGCGCCAAAGTCATGGAGCAAGGAAACTATAACTTTACACAAAACCAAAAATGATTGTAGCATAAAGAGAGTGGCATGCTCCTCCAAGTGGCCAAGGGTGAGTCACAAGGTCTCTTTGTCAAGGTAAGGCAACCTAATTGTTAAGACAACCTATATACGCTATTTGGTGTAGGTTATTAAGTAATAGAAAGAAAAACTAAAGAAAAACATGAATATTTTATTTAGAAATATTGGTTTGACTTGGGTTGAAAGTTGGATTTAACAAAACTCTTGACCCAATTCTTTAGTGAAGTCCCACCCTCTTTTGCTCCAAAACTTCTAAAAAGTGTTACCCTATAAGCAACCAGTACGTGGGACTTGGGATCTAATGTGAGTTGCCCCTTATTTTCCCTCATTAGTTACTTTCCAATCCTTCCCAATTTTTTCTCATTTCTACAATATTTGCTTAACCCTTCAACAACCAAGTAGCCCTTTGCAACCAGTACAAAACGGGATTTTTTTTTGTATTTGGTTTTAATTGGAGTGCATCCACACCTTTATTACATTTGAGATCAACAAAGAAATTAGAATATAGATCAATGCTATTCTAGTGAGATAGTCAAGATCCCAAATAAAAACTTTTTGTTGGTAGCAAATGTTAGGTATATAGCATCGTACATAGTATGTATTATAGTAGCTCGGTCCTTTAACCCTTGAACGGCCTGAAAGCCCTTTGCGGCTGTATGTACAGATATATTTGAGGAACTCTAAGGGCTTTCCAATTTTTTTTATGCACCCACCATCATACAACCCTTCAATATGTACGGTTGTAACACTCAATTTTTAGTTGATTCAAACTTCTAAATATTGGTTGCAACTATATTTGGTACCGTATCTCTAGAGCCCAAGGGCCCTTTAGGGGTTAACCCCTGAGCGCCCAAGGGGCCAAAGTATGGCCTCTCGGTTTTGAAAAATTTCAAGGTTTGACCATTATAATATTTTCAATGGTATGGTGTAAGGACATGTCCTTTCTCGTAGAGCTCCAAGCATGTGTTCTTTACCAATCGGTACAGTCAATTTATGTGGATCTCTTTTAGGTGAAAATTTGATTGGAATGAATTCCAAAGGGTTTGGGTTTGAGCAAACTCATGTTGGGCGCTCAGGGATTAACCCTTGAGCGCCTGGAGTTGTTTTAGGGTTTAGGAGGAAATGGGAGATTTAATGGCCACCAGAGTTTGAAAAATTAAATCCAGAAAAAGTGACCATAGAATTTGAAAAAGGACTACCTTCTCTGCTGATGGAGACCAACCATAATTGTTTTCACCGTACAAATTGAGAGAAAAAGTGAGATCAAGATGCGATCCCCAGCGATAGGATCCCATCGCTAGAGCGCTTAAGGGTTAAGGGTTAAAAGATCCACCAATTCAGTTGTTTTCATCAACCAACTTCATATTACTTGATGGTTCCTCTCAGGATTGGGTCCAAGTCCTGTGATTTTTGCTGCTGTGTTGTTTTTTGTTTGTTTTTCCGCCGGTTGCTTTCCTATCTAACCAATTTCATTCTCCGCTCTAGATCCTTTGCTGGATCCATCAGTCCACCCTGAGTGGTCTCAATCTCCAATTGGACCTTTTTCCCTTGGTGTACTGCATTGCGTGTTGTATATCATCACAAGATACTATTTTTGCGGCTTTGCAATATTGCATTCAAAGGACCATGCATGATGTTTGTTAAAAGGGAAAGCATTTAAAGAAGACCGTTAAAAAGTTATCTCATTTAATGCGTGTGAGTGCACGATTCTAAAATAGTTGTTGCTATTAACCCCTGAGCGCCCAGCCATATTCACTCAAATCCATACCCTTGTGTATTTTGTCCAATAAAAGTATTATCTAAGTAGAGTCAAATAGCTTGAATTTTTTTGAGTGGTAGTAGACACATGCCTGAAAGTACATGAAAAAATACAAATCCTTTGCTTTTACCATTACGAAGAGGATAAGAGTCAAACGTGGACATTTTTCAAAACCAAGAGGCCATGTTTTGGCCCCTTGGGCGCTCAAGGGTTAAAAAAAGGAAAATTTTATGGATGTCCTTGAAGTTTGCCATATTTATATAGACATACTCTATTTTTCAGAAATTGCACAAATACTCTTGAACCAGAGTTTTTAAGCCTTTGTTTTATTGTGCATGCCGTTTCTTTCTCCTTGGTGCGCATGCTGTGTATTTTCTATTTTTATTGCACTCTTTGCTTTAACATTGGTCATGAAAGAAGTAGCATGCATAATAAAACAAACACCTTGAATTTAGGGAATTGATATGTGCACACCCGGGGTTTGATGTATGCACACCTAAGGGGGGGAGGTAAATTTTAGACACCATTTTAGATATATGCTAGCAACAAGTTGAATTTGGAAAATTTGAATTCAGATTTGGATTTGGAGACCTTGATTTAGTCTAAAACCACAAAGAAGGTTACAAATAAACAAAGCCCACTGTAAAAGCTTAGCTTTTTTTTTTCTAAACAAGGGCAAAGTAATAATTTGCTCCCTAGCTAAGCTTTTCTACTAAGAGTTGTTCAATTGCATCTTCCTTTGTGATTCTAGACTAAGTCAAGGCCTCTAAATCCAATTATGAATTCAAATTTTCCAAATTCAACATGTTGAAGATAAACATATGAAATTTACCCGCCCCCCATGTGCATATATTGAATCCCGCATGTGCACGTGTCAATTCCCTAAATTTATAGTCCAATGGTATAAGTGCAATTTCTGAAAACCAAGGGTATCTATACAAATATGGCAAACCTGAAGGGTATCCATAAAATTTCCCCTAAATAAAGTTAATCTTAATTTTGCATTGTTTGACAAGCTCTATATCCTTTATTAATTTCTCACTTATTTACTTTTGCTAGTTATTACATGTAGCTCCAAATGATTTTCCTCTTCATGTCAAGTTTTGTTTGTGTGATTTCAATAAAGGGCGGTTCACACTACATCTTGTGTCCCATCTCTACAAGTCTCACTTCAATGTGAGATCCCAACTTCATTAGATTATTGAGGATAAAAAGGAGAATCAAAGAGAGTCATCTATATCTATTTTACTAAGTGGGAGCCTATCCCTCACTGATTCTGTGCCCTTTTTTAGAACCTTCTAGAATTTTTTGGTGAAAGTTGAAGCAATATGGATGCCTTAGGTATAGAACACCAAACACCCTTCAATCATGTCCTTTTTCAAAATCTCCATTAGGAAAAATATGGGGCCCCAATAAGGCCTTGAGTTTGGGGGGGTCCTTAGCCATGGGAACCCGGTTCCCAATAAAATCATGTGCAAGCTGATGTGGCATTATTAATGCCACGTCAGCTTTTTGATTATTTTAATTTTAAAAAAATCAAAAATCAAAAATCAAAAAAGTTTCTTATTTTTTCTAAGATTTTTTTTTTTGAATTTTCAGATTTTTTTAATTGATTTTTTCCGGCCATCAACAAGGGCTGGTTCCCCACATTGGGAACCAAAAGAATGAAGGGCTGGAATTGTTTATAAAGGCCTTCTTCACGCCCATATTTTTCCTAATGCTATAATTTTTTGATGGAAGTTGAAACAACAAAGGATGCCTCAAATATAGAACACCAAACGTCCCTCAACCATATTTTAGAAAACCAACAAAACACCAATTGCTCCCTACCAAAGTCTACAAAAGTAGCATTGTGATGGAGGCAATTACTACTTTTGGTTTCAAAAAAAGAAACAATATAACAATGCATCAAGGTTAGATTTTGAACTAGTTATGAGAGATTTTCTATGAAGTACATGGATTAGATTCTAGATCAATTGATTTGTGAGATGTTATTGTTTTGAAAAGTTGAATGTTGCATACATGTCCAACTCACACAAAGCGTGTGCGTGTATACTATGAGCATTAAATGCAAAGATATTGGTGGGCCCTAGGCTAAAAGTTGGGTTTAGCTAAATGATGGACCCAAACCTTGAGTAGAGACCCACTTTTGTTGGCGCCAAAACTTTTAAGAAGTACTACCATGTAAATAAAGTGCAATGAACCTAAACATAGAACTTGGGACATAGTGAAAAGCGCCAAGTCCCAACTTTTGACTCTACACCAATCAAAATTCTTAGACTCCAGTGGGACATGAGACATGACGTGGAACATACTGTGAACCCTCTGTGAACCGTCCCTTAGTATTCCATGAATTTGAAGGTTTTTTTTCAGGAGTAGACCCAAGCTTCTTAGCCATCTCTAAAACCAATTCTTCTTTTTCTTTGTTTATCAAAGAAAGGCTTATTTATTTTATTAGGTCTCGATGTAAGTGAAAAGTATTGGAAGTCTTTCATAGTTTTCACTAATTAAAATGAAAATTGTGCAAAATTCCAACTTGTTGGAAATCATGGCGTTTTTACGCAAAAAAAAACCTTAAATACATTAATTACTTGTTACCTAAAAGTTCCATATTTAGGGGAAAATGGGGTGCATATCGCATGTTGTGAAGTTTCTAACAATTTTATTAGTATTTTATAAAATCGTATACCTCTTTTTGCAAAATATCTTCAGTATGAAAGTAAGTATTGTTTTGTTTGAAACCTATACAATATTCTCTATGTCCTTCATCAATGAAAGATTTTCATTTTTTAGCTCCACTCCAAGATTTCAAGTACATTTTTTGTTTAGTAAATAATCTATAAGATGAAGCTTCACTTCCGAGAAGGTTTGGAAAATGATACTACTATTTGAGTTTGTGTGTTGAATTCTTAAAATGTTGATTTTTAACTATGCAAAATTATACGGAGATAAATTACGCTTCTATAAATCAACCACTAGATTTCATGGTTGAATTAACATGAAAAATAAATTTGGAAGGAAACTAGCATTATTCATAAAATGAGTATAATTGGAGGTTATTTTTTATTTCTAAAAGGCCTATAATTTAGAAATCAACATACTATAGTTAGTGGTTTCGACGTAATATTTTAGGAGTATGTAATTTGATTTGAGTTTCAAATTCAAAGTCTCAAATTTTGAATTTTAGACATTAAATTCATGTATTTAAACGCTGCTTACATATGTTTTCATAACAAAACTTTATCACAAGTAATAAGCAAGAGCATTGATAGCTATTAAAAAATATGTTGTTAAGGTACAAGTGGGTGAAATTTCTATTGGAATTGAGGTAGCTAAAGCATCATAGGATACTAATATCAAGAAGAGAAAGAGGCTATTAGTTGGAAGCTAAAAGATCAAATATATAAATCACTAGTAGGTGCACAGCACGTTTGATGATCTTTACATATTCTAATGGGTAGGGTGATATTTGGGTACTGTAGGTGGGGAGCAGATTCGGCTGCTCACTGCCAAATTGATTATTTTTTTAGAAAAATCAATTCGGCATCAGATTGTTTAATTAAACAAGATTAGGCACTTTCAAAAAAATTGTTATTATTTGACATTCAATCAAAAAAACTAGTAGAATTAAGCCTTTTTCTAAGCATCTTCCACTTTCTAAAATTAGTCCTTGGTAAGAAATTTGCAATAGATTGAGCCCTCTTGGAATTAACCTTGACCTTCCATTGTTATTTAAGCTTAATGACTTTTATAAAATTAGGCATTTCAATTTTGATTTGTTTGACATTGGGCATTTTTGGAGAATAATTTATAAAATAATTAGGCAAAATTTTGGAGAATTATTTTATGCCGAATCTGCTACCAACCTACAGTAATACATAACTCAGCTCTCCTGGTGAAGTATATAAGTTGTGTTTTTTTTATTATCACGTGTCTCTCTTCTAAGGTTGAATGGTTAGTAACACTTTCACTGATATCTTTTATTTATTTGTTTCTTCTAATTGTTTGTGTTTGGATTGTATTCAAAATTAAAAATAAACTTGCTTGAAATCAACTACATAGAAAGTGAGCTTATCATTTTTTTGCACGAATGGGTATCAAGTGGTATTTTGAATTACTTACAAATTATCCAAGGTTCATACTTAATATTTAGAAATCTCTATGATTTGCAAAACTTGGGGAGATATTTGAAAAAAATTGAATAATACTTGCAAAATGTTTAGAGATAATTGCAAACTATTGAGGATGTATCCATACCATACAAACACATACAAACACATACAGACCATTAATTAGAAGAAACATGCAAAACAAGGGAAGAAATCTAGATGTTCAACAACATGGAAAGTTTGTATACGGTAAATGATTCTTTTATGGACATTTTTTCCATTTTGGGTAACTTAAATATGGTACATGTAGTCACATTTTATAGTGACAGTTTTGCTATAGTAGAAATCATCTCTCAATTTTTCAATTTTCTATAGTAAAAGCCTCAATAGAAGTGTTAATTCACCATTTTGGTTAGTAGAAGTGAATTACTATAGCTTTTCATCTCTCATTAGTCAATTAGGAGAGATCTATAGAGGCACTGTCGGTTGGTGAAATGATGGGGTAGAATTGGCATATCTATGGCAAGAAGGATCAATAGTTTTTTAGTTTGGAGTGAGCTAGTACTCTTGCGGTGAAGCCATGGAAGGAGTTGTGTAATCAGACTTTGTTAATATAAAATTGCTTTCTGCCATTGCTTGTGAGGTGTATTATTTGGTGTGTTTGTAAACTTCGATTGGAAGTTTGTGTATAATTGTGTGAATGTGTGAATTGCCATTGTGAGTGCATTGAGCTGTGTGTAATCAAAGAGATCAATAGTGAGAAATTGATTAAGAATTGAGAATTGAGTATGAATGTGTGTGACCAATTATTTGTGTATTGATTGTGAAGAATCAATCGTGAGACTTACTAATCCGGTTTATGGAGTGACCAGGAGTGATCAGAGTGAGAATTTAATAGTGCGAGTTTGAATGAGGAAGCTCAAATGAGCGATAGTGAGATTAATGCCTAAGTGGCTGAAGTGTAATCAATAGAGAGAGATTGATTGAATCAAAAGAAATTTGCCGAGAGCAATTGAGAGTAAAAACTAATAACCTGTCGATGGAAGCAAGCCTATTGACAACGATAGAAAGAGATAGAGGTTGATTTGAATATGGATTTCTATGGGATTACAGAAGCTAGATTTAGTAATCCAAATCCATGGAGTGAATGAGACAAACCCATTGAATGTAACAATTCTAACTTATACATAAATTCACTATTGAGGTCAATTGAGAGATTTAGCCGATTGCAAAAAGTGATACTGGAGTTGTGTTAACAAAGGGAAAATGCAAGACACTTGTTGGAGTCTAAATCAATTGAAATAATTCAATTGAAGCTGAGAGAATAAGTTTGTAGCATAAGAGAGTCAAATCACAATGGGTAATAACAGTGATTGAAATGTTGAGAGAATACAATGGAAGAGGTTGGAAAAGTAAACTATAGATGATAAGGCTATCTGTTGAGAGAATTGCGAGGATCAATAGTTAGAGTATAAGAAGTTGAAGCAACTTGGAGCAGCCATTGAAGAAGTCAACAAAAAGAAAAAGATTGATGGAAAGAGCAATGCTGGAGGAATAAAGATGAACCAGACTATGGAGATAAAAGCTAAAGCCAATTGAAGTGGAGAAAGCTAAAAGAAAAGAAATCCACAAATTTATTAAGTTAAATCTTCCTTTTCTTAATTATAGCAGAGAAAAGTCAATCTATAAAATTTTGGATTAGACAAAGAATCCCTTCCCTATCCTCAATTGTTTATAAACCACGGGAATTATTCAATTCCTCTTAGGATTACAATAGAGCTACACAACCTCCCTAAGAACAAACTTAGATCTATAGGATTTTACCTAGGGTTAAACCATAGTAAAAACCAACCTACAGTACCATTTCAATCAAAAAAAAATTCAATCAAAACAATGTGCTGAAAAAAAATCTGAAAAAGACAAATTAGGACCCGTTTTCAACATACTTTGTCCAAATGAAATCTGTTTGAGGCGACTCATGATTGCTGCATTGTAAGAAATTATATGGTTTGAATGGGCATCAAGTTTTTTTTGAGTTAACATGTTCTTTTGAGCAAATGAAACTTTTGTAAAGGAGTTTAGCTTGGCCACAATGATTGACCAAGTCAAATTGTTAATAGGATCTATAATGGACATTAATGATGTCCATTTAGGGAACATTTACAAGTATTGTTTATGATGATGATAGGCCACCTAATATCCTCCATGAATCACATGAGCTCTAGCACTATTACAATTTTTTACTAATGGTACAATACATAATCATTATTAATTTCATCTCTTCTACTCATTGAATGGATTTTTCTTGCTACTATATTTACTTTGCATTACATATGTCATTCTAACATGTCAAACCATCAATCTTGTTCACAAATGCGCACTTTACCTTGTTCATGAATGGTAATTAAATTTGTCATTCTACCCTATGATTATGTCAAAGATTGAGGTTGCCATATCCATTAATTGACTAAACATTCATAGTGTTAAAACTTAGTTCTCAATTATTTATTGGCCATTTATATAATTTCTCACCACTAGGAATTTATGGTTTACTTCTTTATATTGAATTATTGATGTAAAAACACTTGAAATATTTTGATAATGTCTAAATCATTTTGGTCTTTTGTTTTTGGTCTTTTGTTTTTCAAAGACACATGCACAAAAGACTGAAGCCCAATTTTAATATAATCAAATTGGTTCTAATTTTGATTAGGGACCATCGTTAAGTTGTTGCAAAATTGCTAAGTGCTGAAGACTGAAGTCCATCTCAAATTAATATAATTTAAATTTCATTTCTAACATTTTTTTCTATGAACGTGCAAATATAGAGTTATTTTTTATAAGAAAATATTAAGCAATATGTAACGTATAGCCATATGCAATCATAACATTTGTAATGGGCTTTCAAAAAATAAACCTTGGGATTCCTTAGCATGTTTTTAGATCATTTAAAAAACGTGAAATGAACAACTCAATAACATTTATAAACGAGCCATGCATTAGCCAATTCAATGATTTTTTCTTAGGAGTAGATAAAGTAAAAAAACTATGTAATTCTCAAAATCTGAATCTTAATATCATTTGTTATGGAGCTGTAAACCTTGAAAAAAGGGGTTGTGCAAGCAAGTCCCATCACTAATCAAATAATAATGATAAAAAAAAAAAGCAATCTTTCTAATAAGCTACCGCTCCTCAGCCCTTAAACATCTAAGCGTGTCACTGTGACCACTACAATATGAGTTTTTTTTGTTTTTTTTTTGTTTTTTGTTTGTTTTGTTTTGTTTTGGAATTAATTTATATCTTTATTCTTCACTACATTTCAAATTAATAAAAATTTGGAGAATAGATCAATAGTGAGCTATTTGAGATCCCAAATTAAAACTTCTTAATGGTACTAAATGTCAATTATACAATAACTTATCTACAATGCCCTAGGGACATTGAAGGGTTATTAGGGCCTCCATAATTCATTATACTGGCAATTGTACAAGTGGTTGACCATCAATTAAGCTGCACCATAAAAAAACAATGCAATATTAGGATGATTTAGAGCAAGAATGAATGATATCCAAAAAGAGTATGGTCTAAGGTTTTTGAATGGAAATTTTTCAACAATGTGCATCTTTTCTATAAATTGCAAAATGTTTAGAAGCCCTTAATCTCATCTAGATAGAAATCCAATTGCCTTCTCAACCACTAAGTTGGACCTTTTGCCAATCCTCAATCTAGACTTCTTAGAAATAGTTTGTATTTTAATCTCAAGCCTTTTTTCACAACAATTAAAAAAAATTGAACCTATTTACTTAGAGATGAAAAAGCCCCTTGCCGGAAAAAAAACCAGTTCGTCCAGAGACATTGCTATTTACTTAGAGATGACAACCATGTATTCATTACAAAATGTAAAGTTAAATGTCTGAACATTTTCCTTTGAAGTTAGTATATCATTTTTATTGATATCATAATTGAACTATATTAACAAAACCTAACTACTGTTAAGGTTGTAAACTCTGTGAAATAGTAATCTTTTTAGAAAGACAGAAAAGCCAATTACCACTTGATGTAATAGTAACTGAAATCTCCCAACATGAAAATAGAAACAATTTGGCAAACAAGATCCATTCCTGGCCATACTCCTGGGCCAATTATTTTGAACAAAGGTTTGTTGCCCTCCACTATCTGAGTTTCTCATCATGCAAAATCTAAGTTTGTTAAACATGTGAACTTTACTTACAAATTCACGTTTTTTCACTAGTAGAGAACTGTGTTAGAATCCATCAAAACATGTAAGGTAGATTATGTTGAGTTCCATGTTTCTAATGCAAAATTTTGTTGGACAACGCAAAATTTTGCGTTAGAAACATGGAACTCAACATAAATCACCTTACATTTTTAGTGGATTCTAACGCAATTTTCTTCTAGTGTTTTGTAGATAACATTTAATATGTAACATCAATAATCATCATTTGTACAAAATACAACTCTTTATATTTCTTTGTACTATCAGGGAAGCTTTTATATTATAGATATCCTTGAAATTTACAATATTTATATAGATGCCCCTTGTTTTTAGTATATTGCACAAATATTCTTGAAATATTTTCATACTTGCAGAAATATCCTTCTTTACAACTATCAAAGGTGCATGTCATTTACCAAGAAACTATACCACGCCCAAAAATAGGTGACATGCACCTTTGATAATTGTGAAGAAGGATATCTCTACAATTGTGAAAGTATGTCAAGGGTATTGGTGTAATTTCTGAAAAACAGGGGGCATCGGTACAAATATTGCAAATTTCAGGGGTATCCATCGAAGATTGTAATGTGAAGTTGGATTGGGACTTTTAGAATTGGGAAGTGAGACATTACGCGAACCATCCCTTGGTCTTTAAAAATACATAAAAATGTTACGAATTGATTGGAGGGAGGGTACTCAACCCGTATGACAAAGTAAGTGCAATTAAAGAGACGTGATACTCCAAGAGCAAACACATAATGAGCCGTGTGAGGCTCAATTACCTGCTCATAAAAAAACACAATTGCTCAACCCTCCATGCAAATCTCATCATAGACTGTTTTCCTCTGTTTGTATTTATTTCTTTACTTTCTATTACTTTCCTTGTAATCAGTGCAAAGCTAAAATTGAAAAAGTAGACATATTACTTATGAAATGAGGTCAATCTTAGCTATGAACCTAAGGATGGGACCAGGACTTTTTATTCATTTATATAGGTTATCTAGTTAGGCAATAAGCAATATTCAATCAGACAAGTTTTACTCTAAAATAAAATATCATATAACGGATTGAGTTCAGATAAAGTAACCTTTTGCTCACCAAGTAAACCATGTACAACTACACTATTTTGTGAGTTTAATGCAAACACAAACACGGTTTTGCTTGATCTTTGCAAGGATATAGCTAGGACATCATTAAGCAAGTTTTCATGCAATGTATTGCTCACATTCTTTTTGATTTTATTATTTCATTCGATTTTTATTTTTATTTATTTTTC
Source organism: Ulota crispa (assembly GCA_963920765.1). Taxonomy (NCBI): domain Eukaryota; kingdom Viridiplantae; phylum Streptophyta; class Bryopsida; order Orthotrichales; family Orthotrichaceae; genus Ulota; species Ulota crispa. Next base: position 16,695,753 of record OY987249.1, on the reverse strand, counting down.
TGGTTGATGGTAATCCTAAGATCAAACCTCAAACACTCTCCAAAAAAGGTGATTTAATTGTATGGGACACTATTTTAATGGCAAATACTAAACGTGTCTTGGATGATACTAAGTGGAAATAATGGTCCATGAAAACACTACTGTAGTAAAAAGAAAATCACTATAATTTTTAAGGTTAAATAGCGTACCCTGATAGACTGCATGAGATTAAGCTGAGGGAGGACTTGGATAGTCTCCAAGTAAACACTAAATGCCCACAACGTCCTGTAGAAATAGGGATTTACAGTTCTTGGGTGTAAAATCAAGGACAACATTGCACTCGGAGCCACCTGCATTTTCCCAAAACCAACTCAAAACCCAATAAAAACCAACTCAAAACCTAATAGAAACCAACTCAATACCTAATAGAAAATAAACTCAAAACCTAATAGAAAATAAACTCAAAACCTAATAGAAAATAAACTCAAAACCTAATAGAAAATAAACTCAAAACCCAATCAAAACCTAACTCAAAACCCAATCAAAACCCAACTCAAAACCCAACTCAAAACGCAACTCAAAACCCAACTCAAAACCTAATCAAAACCCAACTCAAAACCCAATCAATAATCAACCCACAACTAACTCAAAAACTAACTCAAAATAGGTGACAAAAACAAATGCAATAGATACATATCATTCCAGTATAAGGGAAAAGAAAGGAATTTATTGCAAAGGTTGCCCCATAGAAACCGCACGTGTAGAATCCATGGATTTGCATGGAGTATGTTGTTGTGGTTAGGGTCAAATTGACAAAGTGACATAATTTTCATGACAAAGAAAGAAAGATTGGATGTACAAAAGACCTAGTTTTCATTCTTTATTCATTTATTTATTTTATTAGAAGTAAAGGGTTTCAAAGGTTAGAAATTTTCAATATTAAAGACACACATGAGGTCCTTGCACATGTTTTATCACAATTATTGTGATATTAAATGGGAGTTTTTATTGAAATGAGAGGTAATGTAAAGGAAATTTGACAAAAGGTTTTATGTCAATTCAACTCGATCTGAGTTAAATTGACATAGAACTTTTCAGATTTGTCTTAAAATTAGAAAGTTTTAAGTTAAAATTAGAAAGTTATATTGCAATTTAGCTCAATTTGAGCTAAATTGCAATAAAACTTTTCAAAACTAATCTGAAATTGAAGGTTTTATGTCTCATTTGGTTATTTTGGGAGGTGCCTCCAATCTCCCATTTTAACCCTTAAAGGACCGAGGAGCCCTTTGCGACCAATATAATATTTAGTGTTTTCTTGGATTTTGAATGCATCCACACCTTTACTACATTCAAGATCAATAAAGAAGTTAGAATATAGATCAATGCGGTTCTAGTGAGCTAGTCAAGATCCCAAATTAAAACTTTTTATTGGTAGCAAATGCCAATTATACAACAGCATATTTACTATGTAATACGTAGAGTTGTCCTTTAAGGGTTAATGAATATGGTGATAATACATTTATTTATTGTGTTGTTATGAAAAGAAAATAATCTCATACAACCAAGTTCACGCCTTGCTTGTTAGGGATAATAGTGACGAGTATAGTGAACCATCATAATTATGCATGTTTAAGATTCCTCACACTAAAATTGCAATGAGGCATATAGGTTTAGGCAAGCAATTTCCCTCACCTCCTTTAGGTGAGGGAAAGTGGACAATAACATCAAGTCTTTGAGGGCAAGTTATCAAGGCTATTATATCACCCAATAAATAGTAGTATTAGATTTTCCTCAATAGAATTTGTGGACAACCCTATTTTGTGAGCATAAATTGATGAGCCCATGAGCCTTGAGCCAAGTTTTTGAGAACAGAAACAAATTTTGAGCTCAAAGTCAATGAAAAAACTTATAAAACAACAAAATTCTCAAGACATGAATATCTATAATGCATAGTTATAAGGCCATATATGCTCATTTATAGGTGAAATTTTATGTTTTGACAAAATATAGATTGCTTATGGATCCATGTCCCCTAGAATTTGCTAAGCACACCTTTAGGAAAAAAAAATCTTAACCTTGAAACCGTATATATAGGTTGAACATATAGAGGGTATAGAAGTACCAAGTATTTGAAGGAAGGGAAGTGGTCGAGCTCAGAGTAGGTAGAGCGGAGTTTGAAGTGCATCTTGCAAAGCACCCACACCGTCACCACTAGAGTGAAGAAGTCCATGAACACGTGCACGTGTTGCTGCATGACGGCGTTGCAATAGAGCCTCACAAACAGCACCACGGCTGTCATTGTTTGTGACTTGAAAGACAATCCTGCATGACAATGAAATGAAAATGCTTGGGTAGGTCAGTAGTTCAATTACTCCTTGTTGCGGCTTGTTTGTGACAGTCAATGGAGCCGACTCTATTTGGTGAGCGTAAAATGGTGAGTCATGAGGGATTCAAGATTATGTGAGCAAGAATAGATTTACAACTCAAAACTTATGAAATAACTATAAAAATAACAAGTTTTTCAAGAGATGATAGTTAAAAATTCACAATTATAGGGCCCTATGTACAGAATTATAGGTGAAATTTATTATTTTGACAAAAAAATCCTTGCCCGTGGCTCACGGCTCATGGATCCCTGCTCATGATATAGCATTTCCCCAATCAATGGTATGTGTTCAAAAAGAAAAAAATCAAGGGAAATTTTTATGGGTACCCGTAAAGTTTGCCATATTTGTATAGAATATTTCTAGTTTTTCAGAAATTGCACAAATATCCTTGGATCATAACTTTCAAGCATTTGTTTTGTTATGCATGCTACTTTGTTCACTAGTGTTAAAAGCAAGGAGTGTAATAGAATGGAAAAGAAGCAGTGTGTGCACAAGGGAGAAAGAAGTGGCATGCTCAATACAACAAACATCTAAAATTTATGGTCCAAGTGTATTTGTGCAATTTCTCAAAAACCAAAGATATTTATACAAATATGAAAAACTTAGGAGTATGGTAGCAGCACCCATAACTGTCAAATTAAGGGTTTTGAACATGATGATTATTAATAAACATTTAGCAAATAATAAGATCCTATCAGCAAGAGATAAATGATGAGTTTGCACTTTCAAATGTATTATGTAGATATTGCAAGAATAAGTTGTGAATTTTTAAAGAGTCAACTACAATTGCACCTAATACCAACACTAAGGTTTCATATTTACATGTTGTACATCCTTGTAATTTATATCTATTCACCTCCACAGATTATGGGTATTGCTACCTTATCCATAAAATTTTCTCTCAAATTTTTTTTGGTAATCAAGGTTCTTTTGTTCTTCTTTTTTTCCTTTTTTCTCTAAATTAATTTTTGGGCGTTTTGAAGAATTTAATTACCAGCACAAGTTTCCTCCCGGCCAATCTTGTGAACCAGGCAACCCAGGCCAGCAAGGCGAACAAGCTCAGCAGCAACAGGAAGCCACCGTGGGTCACTGTAAACCAGCCTTGAAAACCCTAAAAATGCGGCGATGCTGGTAATGGTCTTTCCTCTAGAGATTTGCTTTGCCACCCAATCCTTTGGATTTGGCCTTGACTTCTTTCGGTTGTTAACAAAACCCATGTTCACAAATGTGGCTATATATATTGCAAAAACTTTCTAAGAAATTTTTTATCTATTGCTATTGCTATTGTGGAACCCACATTGTTGAGTTTGGATTTCTACCTCTTTAATAGTTATTTTAATGCAAAAAAAATCTTAAATGTCAAACCCAAGCCCAAGGAAATCTTCCTTTGTGCAAGAGTGGGGTCCAACTCAACTTGGGTCATCTATTACTGTACCCATTGACAATATCAAATTCGTCCGTGTTTGCTCGCAACGTGCACATATGAAGTTTGAAGAGTTTTTTTTATAATTGCTGAAGTTTTGAAACGATTGTCTATTGCATTTTTATGCAAACATCAAATTCTTCCTTGCATGCTTGCTTGTGATGTGTGATTATGCAACATCAAATTCTTCCTTGCATGCTTGCTTGTGATGTGTGCATAAGAAGTCAAAAAGCTGTAGTTTTGATACTTGCCCAACTTTCAAATTGATTCTCTGTGTGCTTGTTTTTTCATTATATGATTGGTCATATATCATGCACGGCTTTTGTATTTGTTTCTTAATCTTTGAGTGATTCTTTGAGTGTGCCTCACCAAGACCAACATTTAAGGTCCGAGCAACTTGTGAAAATCACAGCTTCTACATCACTTAATTACCTAAAACAATGGCGTTGTTGGACATCAATGCAATGAGGGTATGTATACACTCATCAAAGTTTAACAAATACTCCGTACAACCTAAAAGAACGATATTATTGCAATAAAGCCATATTGAACTTGGGGGGAAGAATGGCAATTTTGATGATTCTAAGGGATGAACTTGTTGTTCACGCCTTCAAAGCATTTTGTGGCAAGTGTACATTTTTAAATTGGATAAAAGATGAGTGAAACTTACTTTTATTCATATTTTTCAAGATAAAATTGGTTATGAATTTTTGAAGTAGAAGTAGAGCATCAAGAACTATTATTATCTTAAAATGTTCATTATGGTATATTGAAAATTCTAAAATGTGTCCCTAAGTTAGATTGGTAGTAGATGGTTTTCTAACTAGGGCAATTTTGGCACATTCTACTTATTGGTTCTTCAAGGCAATTTCAAAATGAATATTGCTATCATCTCATTAGGAAATGGGTGGTTGCCACCAATGTAAATAATTATATTCTTTTGTGCACATGGGGTGTTGTTGGTGAATATTGCATTTGAGATAGCTATGGCTTGCTGGTGTTTATTTACAAAGGGGTTAGAGTTTAAAAATCTTAGAACCTCTTGACTTGTTGAATAATGATGTGCATTCTTAACTTTATATAGTTCTTGATATATGTATCAAGTGCAAAATTAAAATTTCTACATCATAACACAAGAAATATTGTTGAATGTTTGGTAATAAACAGCTTAAGATTAAAATATATTTTAAATTTAGAACAACTTACAAAAAGTAGATTCATGCATGGTTGTTACCCTTCCAATCACAAAAGCTATTGGATATTCTTATAATACTTCTTTACATCATGATGTAGTGAAATGTGTGAAGTGATGGGCAATTACATATAACATATAAGCATTCTAGAAGTGCATATATTCATGTTATGGTAGAAAGTGGTGGTTCTTAAATAATGGGCATTCTTTGGTCAAGCTTTGGAATTAGCTTACATTTTAGAGTGTCTCTGATTATAATGATTAAAACTTGACAAAACATAATTGTAAAGGACATAATTAGTTACTATTATTGTCCACAATGATTTGCTATTTGTTTTTTTTTTGTTAACAGCTTGTAACAAACCTTCATTTTTTTGAAAATTGACTTGACCTCAAAAAGATAGTGTTCTTCAATTCACTATTCTATTGCAAAAGAAATTTGAATCTAATATTGTAATGAACATAATAATATGCAATAACAACTTTTTGCCATTTTCAAAACAATGAATAAATGACATCATTAGGGATTTTTCCTCCAATTCTAGAGAGACGGTCACCCTTTGGCCCCAAATTCTAGCTTGTATTGCAAAAAATATCTTGGACATCATGCCCATTTCTCACCCAACACATGCAAGACAATGATAAAAAAAAGTTAATATCTAAGAGAAAGTACAGAGATTGCTCTCCTTCGATTTGTAGTCTATAATAAAAAATATTATGGATATATTTGGAGCTTACCCAAAGGTTTGGTTGAATATGAAACTACAAACTAAAACAATAATATTACTCAAACACAACTTTGAGCCCTAAAGTTTAATCCTTGGAAACCCAAATGAATATGTATTGTGCAACCAATGAACATTCATAAAATAAAGATATTTTTTTTGTATTTTAACCCACTAACAATTGAGGTTTAACTTTGCAAGAATTAGGAGCATGCTTGAAAGACTCACTAATCGTTAATCCCTAACAGTGCAAGCATCCTTTGAGTGAACAAGGAACAATTTTAAATGCTTATCACAAGAGGTGAATGAAACGGCAACGGATGAAGCGCATCCAAGTATCATTACATAGTTGATTTTGCCTGTTTTTCGACTAACTTATATGTCTTGGCTTGATCATTGAAGTCTTCATTATATTGTACAAAGCTATGAATCCGTTCATAAGCTACATGAAACGGATGAAACATATCAAAGTACCATCATCAAGTTAATTTTACATACTTTTCTAACAAAATGAGTAGTTTGATCATTCGGAAGGCTTCATCATTGTATACAAAACCTTGAACCAGTTCATGTAACAAGAGAACAAAAAAACTTGCAAACATGAAGATCTTTCTTCTAAAAAATCCTTTTAAACCATGATTCATTTTACCTCAAAAGCTCCAAACCTAACTACATGCAGCCGGAGCTACCCACTGAATCAAATCAGGTTTGCCGCCACTGTAGCTCTTCGAAAACTCATATCCTTGAGACAATCCACCTTGCTTAAGCTTATCATTCATTAAGCTTGCCATTGACTCTGGAGCCATCAACTCCCGGCTACAAACCTACCGGCTCTTAATTCATCGTGATTAATCAGGTGGCACCGACCCAACCACACTGGTGAAGAGTAAACCAATCACAACAACCAGCCAAAGCTAAACATAATTACGGTCACTGCTGAGCATCCATTATATAACACTGCTGTGTAATCTCCTCAAATCACCATCACCTTCACTTTCCATCAGTCTTCTTCAGTGTCTGAGCGTCTTCAAGTTCCATCAACATCGTCTCCTTCACCGTTCTCCTGTTCAGCAGAGTTCAAGAGCAATGGCAGGATCCAAGCGCGTGGCTGCTGCAGCTATGGTGGGCATCTGTGTGCTGGTGGTGATGGCCATGGTGGCAGACTCCAACGCTGCTGGTGTGTGCAACCCGAATGCACTCTACCCATGCCTGAGGGCCATTGAAGGGGCTCACCCTCCGGCGCCCAGCCAGCAGTGCTGCAACGTGGTGAAGAGCGTTGACAAGAACTGCATGTGCAACCAGCTCAAGTCCTCCTCCTTCCCCGCCCAGATGGTGAACAATGGCTTGCAGCTGCCCAAGAAGTGCGGCCGCACCGACCTGCGTGGCTTCAAATGCGGACGTAAGTGCACTAAACCTCACACTTCACAAATCATTATAGTCTTCTCATCACTAAACACAACATGTCTAAAGCAATGTTGTTTGAAGTACAGTCTTCTCATCACCAAACAAAGCATGTCTAGAGCAGTGTTGTTTGATTGCCCACCCTTACAGCGTAGCTCTGTTTCTTCGTCTTCTTCCAGGATACACATTCCCGTACTGAACGTTGCAGCTACAAAGCCAACCAAAGGTGAACTGCATATAAGTGAGCAGTTCTCAGACCAAGGCCGAATGGCGCAGCATCAGGAGCTGCATACTTTAGATTTCATGATCCTTGTTGTACTTGAGTGGTTGCTGCAGTGATAAAGATGTTGTGAAAAGTACTGCCTGGCTTGAAACTGGTCGTCCAGAACAGCAGCAGCTCTGAACTTACTGCGTGATTGTCATGAAACTTTATGCTTAAATAAATCCTTTCGGCCTTTCCTATCACGTCACACAAGATTAGTCCTTGCAAGAGTGTCACACAGCCTATCCTTGTTGCAATGAGAGTTACCTTTGCAACTGTTACAGAAAGCACAAGTTGTTAAGAATAGTACCGTGAAAGGATTGATAGTATTGTTGGCCTACCGCATGAGCTCTTGTGCGACGTCCTTGCTTGGCACGAAGGAGAACTCGCCAGCTAAAGCCAGGTGATCGCTGGCCCATGGCTGGGAAAGAGCTTTGTCATGCTGCAGTGACGAAGAGGGAAGCGTGTCTAACACTCTCACAACACTTAGATCACCAGTATGCCATATGTAATCAACGGTACAGCTGAATCTGTTTTGGAAAGATGTCACGAGTGGCTCTCCGCTTGCATCCCTGCTCTTCTTCCTTCCCTCGATTTCGGTGTACGCACTTCGCAGATTGAGCTTGTGACGGAGGGCGTGGAGATATTTCTCGCCAGTCGCTGCTTTTAAATATAATTTACCCCAGGGCCGGAGATAAAAACCTCTCTTTGAAATCCTAGATGTTGCTGTGCCACTGCAGTTGCAGCAGTTGCAGAGTTTTTGCCATTCTGGTTGGCGTGAAATTCGACCCCGATCGAGCCATGTCAAGTTCAAATATGAAGAAGAGAGGAACCAATACAACGGGCTGTCCGGCGTACAGTTGAAGTCACCAGCTATGGCCACCGGCGCATTCCCCCACTTTCTCGACATTACGTGCAAACTCTCCAGAAACACTCGAACCTGACCTAATTTCACCTCGCCACAGGCAGGATCGTGTATCACATGCACGTTCCCTACAACGACGCGATTCTTCTTGAACCCTGGATCATCAAACCCTAAGCCATCGCCATCGCCATCGCCGCTACATTTACTCTCCAAAACACAAATCTGCGCTACGTTGTCTCGAAGCTTGAAATACTCCCGAAACTCAATGCTCTGTTCCTCCAGCAACGCAAACCGCGAGTCTCTCCAGAACATGGCGCAACCATCACGAAACGCGCCCGTGCGCCTCTTGTACACGCCGATGTAGCCGGCTTTTGCAAGGTCCTCCGCGAATTCGTGGTACCGATCGACTTCTTGTAAGCAAATGACGTCGGGAGAAACGGTGTGAAGCTCGTGCAAGAGTTTGGTCTTGCGTGCGTTCCAGTTCGTGATCAGTCCCGGGATGTGGAATTGTAAATCTGCGGAGTGTGAGCGAGCATTTGCGTCGGCGAGGATGTTGTAGGAGAGCATGAGAAATCTCTCGTGATGCGTGGGAGGCTCTCGGCGAGCGTGAAGCCATCGCCGGTGCTCAACGTCGTCGTCGTTGTTTGCCATCGCCATCGCCACTCTCAAATCAAATCAAAGGCAATGTGCTAAAGTGTGTAGCAAGAGGGCAAAAAGTAAAAGGCGCTTGTTGAAAACGCAAAAGTCGAGGCGAAGTGTTGGGAATAGAAAACACACAACAGATATATAACCAAAGTATATGAGAAGAAAGAAGTTTAGAAGTAATCTTATTCTAAGTAAGTTTTTATGTATGTATTAAGGAGAGAGGATATGTGTTACAGGTCCTTCTCTCCTATTGGTTCATGGGATTCCTTTACTAAATAAACTCTAGTTAATTATATTGGAGAGCGTAATAATAGAATACTTATTTCAACAAGGAAAACTTTGGTTTCTTTCTGAGGCTTGCTTGAAATAAAGATCTAATTCGAGCTCCCTCAGCAAAAGTGCAACAAATTTGAAACTAAGGGGCCGTGCAGATTCGGTTCCAAGTCCCAAGTCCCACTTCGATCTGAGAATTTGATTGGCGGAGAGGCGGAAGATGGGACTTTGCGTTTCAAACTCAGGCCCAAGTCCCACATTGAACTTGCCGAGAGAGCGCTTACATGGCAGCACTTTTCCAAGTTTTGGTGCCAGAAAAGTGGGACTTCACGCCACAATTGCCTTGAGCATTTTGGCAGACCCAAGTTGGAGCCAAGTCCCATTTTTTGTTTTGGATAGGGTTTTCTTGTAAGAGGCAATCTAGGCTGTTGGATGGAGAGTACCCTCGTACTCCAAACCCTTGCTTGCTCCCGATTGTCTATCTTGTTTTTCTTTTTCTTTTGTTGCTCTTGTGTATCTCTCTTTGGTCGCTTATGTTTTTGTGTTGTTGCGCTTATGTTCAACCTTCTATACTCAAATTGTTTGTGCATTGCTGTTGTCATTTTCTCTTTTAAAGGATGGAACATTTTGTGCAGAACTCATTGGATGGCAACAAAGAGATTTATGAAGGTCACAACCAAGATTTTTTAGAGTCTACAACCTTCACAACTCTTCTTCAGAGTGAGGATTGCAAAGTGCAAGAGGGAAATCCTATAGGTGATGAATAAGTATAGATCATGTCTTCTTCTAAAATACAAGCTGCTCCTAAATGAGCTCCTCCTATGAAAAAAGTTGCAAAAGTAGAAAAACTAGAAGGCGATGATGATGACAGATCAAAGGCGGTTTAGCGTGACAGCGAGGTGGAGACTTTGATTGCGCTTTGAGGAGAGATGGAGCCTATCTTTGTTGAAAACGGAAAAAAACAAAGTGTGGTTTCAAATGTTCCAATTTTGTTTAAGTATTCTTCACGAGTGTATTTAAAAATCTGCAAAATCTCTATGGTTAGGGTTTACTTGCTTCACATTCAAAATTATAAGATTTGTGAGAAACTGTACTCTTTAGCAAAAAAGAAAGGGTCTTCACATGCATTGTCCTACCTCACATAGAATTAGGTTAGGTATTCCAAGTTTATTATTTGACTCTCACATAATAGCTTTGTTGTATCAACAAGAACTCATATACTGAATGTGAAACCCTAAATTTGTAAGACACATAACTTGGGTGTTTACAAACCTTTGAAGATGAATAAAACCTTATCAAATTAATTCTTTTGGTGACTTCCTTTTCAATACAAATTTTTATTTGAATTTGGTATTTAGCATCAAAAATCTATACTGTGAATGTAGGAGTTATAGTTTAGGGTTGGTGATTTTTTTATAATGCTAGCTCAAGCTTGCCCCTCGGCTAATGTGGTCGAAGCTTTTGTGACATTTAAATGGGGGATAATGCCAAAGCTAGATTATGATTGCATGTGCATTAATGCCAAGGGGTATGTTTTTAATAGAGAGTTTAAGACCTAATATTTGTAGAGCAGAACACAGTTGTTGTCAATAGGTTTCAAAGAAATTTAGGTCTAAATCCTTGTACGTGATTGAAGCAATATCCAAGTCAAACGCTGAATAAGGGGATACACTATGAGGGTGTGCGAGATGTATATTAATGTGGGGAGGAGGCTTCAACCTAGGTGGGTTTGTGCAAAATGAGTATTGACTTTTTTTCCAATATTATGTTGTGGTTTTCTCTCTTGTGTTAGGGATTGACTCTTGGGTGAGGCTACATACAAAGATGCTTGTTGTGATACCAAAATTTTCAAAATCCAACGTTGCTTGCAAGAAGAAATTTTTGTACTTGTTCAAACAATACAAGGAAGATGAAGTAGCAAATGGGATTTCCGGCAACAACACCCATGACTGCAAAATTTATGATAGCATGGACCGATGGTGGTTTCAAATTGGCCAAGTTAAGAAGCATGTTTCAGCAATTGCATTTGATGCAGACATTGATGGAGGGAGTTCTTCTCAAGACAACGCCATTCCAAAATCTAGCACCCAATCCACTCCACCTTTTTCTAAAGATAAACAAAATTTTCATGGAAGAGCACTTGACATTTTTGAGAAGATGGTGGAAAACGGTATTGGATTAATGAAACATTTCAAGAGAACAAATCAGCTACTAGAGAGGGTAGATCACCAAATGGATTGTGTAATAGACAAACTGTAGGTATGTATGCCCTAGTTCACTACAAGTAAACTGTAGTTCATATGTGCGTATGTGTGCACTTCTTGCTGCTGGCAAGGTTGCAAGAATGAAGGGTGGGGGTGTGAGCCAAAGGCAGAGCTCCATTCTTCAAATAGAGTTAGATGGAGATTCATGGAGGCATATGGAGGTTGTATCATTGCCATTCTTTTAGGTTTGAATCATCACAAAGAATTGCACCCTAAATTTTGCTTAGATTTTTTTGTCTTTTCTTCTGTGATAACATTGAAACCCGATCCTCCTGAATTAGGTAAGTTTTGAACTTACTCAGGAAGTAATTGTCATTCTAGAGTTTGGTGGGAATATATATATTCAGCTTTGTTAGTTGAAAATGCACCTAGTTGTCTTTCAGCGTTCAATATCTATGATTGTGCTCAAAGGTTCAGATTCTCTTTAAGGTTGCACCATGCTTCCATTTTGTTGCATTTTCTTTTGAGGATTTTTATAGGATTTTTTTTTTTTGGTTTGACGCAATATGTATTTCACTAAATTTGGTCATCATTACTATGACATTAAAATCTCTAAAATCTCTAAAATCTCTACAAAAGGAATATTGAATTTTATTGGAAATGTTTGTTTGAAAGGAAGATGTGCGTATGAATGTCTCCTACATATCCATGCAATCAAATCTCAAAAATTCATCACCACTATTTATTAATCAACTTTCTTGTAAATCCATGATTTCGACACAAAACCATTTACCAAAAATAAGATTTTAGATTTTAGTAATTAAAATTTGATATACTTGATCAAAATTGCATGAAGATCGCATATTGAAAATGTGAGAATGAAATGTGAGTTATATTCTTTGTTATAAATAGTTATACATACTTCTTTGGATGCCATAAAAGGGTGTTATGTACTCTTTCTTTTGGGTAGTGTACTGTACATAGTCTTCTTCTTCCTGATAGTTTCTTGACGTAGAAACTGGTGACAGCTTCAAGGAAAGTATCACTCATATCGTAGCAGGTTCGGCCTTCGCATTCATTGCTCCGCCCTCGATGCTGCGAGCGATCAATTCCGCCTTCACTGTCGTTTCGAATCCGTTCTTTCTCTGGCGATGATTCGGACAAAGGGAAGGTTTGATATCGCTCTGTTAGGAAGCTAATCTTCACTTGAAGGAGCAGGGTTTAGATATTAGCCATTACGTGTCTATTGAGCTTTTTCTTGAGCACTTTTTGCTTGAAAATTCTTTGTGGTGAGAGATGGTGCAAGTGAGCATTAGACTAAAGAAGGTTTTGAAATCGCTCTGATAGGGAGTTCAGGTTCACTTGAAAAGGCAGTGTTTTTAGATATAAGCTTAAGCCATTACGTGTCTATTGAGCTTTTTTCTTGAGCTCTTTTTGCTTCAAAATTTCTCTGTGGTGAGAGATGGTGCAAGTGAGCATTAGGACTCCTGGATCCACGCGACGCCGCATCGTGGATCTTCCTGCTGAATCGGAGGTGCGTTGCGTGCAATTAGGTTTTCCAGGAAATTTTCTTGGATTCATCATATAACTTGAGAATTTGTGATTACACAATTTTGTCAAAAAATTTGGAGTAGAAATACGTTTGAGCTTTAGTTTAACCCCTAAGGGACGAGGCAGCCCTTTGCGACCAGTACAATAAGGAGAATTTTTCTTTTGTATTTGGAGTGCATCCACACCTTTATTACATTTGAGATCAACAAAGAAGTTAGAATATAGATCAATGCCGTTCTAGCAAGGTAGCCAAGACCTCAAATTAAAACTTTTTGTTGGTAACAAATGCCAATTATACAGCAGCGTACATAGTATGTATTATAGTAGCCTCGTCTTTTAAGGATTAATCCCTTGGGCTATGGAGATACGGTACGAAATATGGTCGCAACCAATATTCAGAAATTTGAGTCAACTGGAAATTAAGTGTTATAACCATACATATTGAATAACCATACATATTGAAGGGTTGTATGATGATAGGTGCATAACAAAATTTGGAAAGCCCTCAAAGCAGCTCAAATACGTCTGTACATACGTCGGGCCGTTCAGGGGTTAAAGGCTCCTTCGAGTTATCATGATTTAACTTGAGATGGAGAAAGTCTTAAAAGCGCTGTAAGATGTTTCAATATTGGTAGAGAGTGTTATTTGCTTACCCTAAGTTGTCATTAGAAAATAATTTTGCAATGTAAGTGATTAAAGTAGTAATATGTTCAGGTTTCTGTTGTCCGGCAAGTTGTAGCGAATGAACTCGGCTCGCCGTATGAGCGATTGAAGTTGATTGTCGGTGGGAAAGCGCTGGAGGATGAGAAGAATACCAAACCTGTGACTGTCACTTTTGTTGATGGAGGTACTATTTAGCAATTTTTGTTAATTCAAATGTCAAGACTGAGGGAATGCAGGAAGAGATGAAGATATTTGAAGTTAAATGCTACTCCCTCTGTCCCGTTATTAAGCTCCAAAAAACTTCTCCATGAGGGATTAATTATATTTTTAGCCATTATGCTAGTGACAAATGCATTCTAGAATCAATATACCACCTATCAAATATCTGTTGCTGTTTTGACACCCAAATTCCATGCAAAAAGTATCATATTTGTGCATAATTTGTGAAGGCTGCCAGCTCCTCATTATTTTAGTCTTTGAACTAATGACACATGTGTTCTAGAATCAATATACCATCTACCAAATGTGTGCAATATCTCCAGGTTTGATGTTACCGTTTGGGCACCAAAAGTCCATGCAAAAAGTACCATATTTGTACATGTTGCTAGCTCCTCATTATTGATGATTTAAAAATTAGTAGCAACAATGGTACCTCATATGAGCAAGGCCAAGCTTGTTAGGAGAGGAATGCTCTTTAATTGCTTTACTTGCCCACATGAGATCATTGAACATGACAAACGCTCTCTCAGCAATTGAAATTAGTAAAAGGGAGCTTTTTAGTGGGACAAGAGCTATGCCTAATTTGGAGCTTTTTATTGGGACAGAGGGAGTAACTTATACTCTTGTGTTGTGTGCTTAGATTATTTGATAGCCGTTGTGGTTCCCAAAGCTCCTCCGAAACATATTTCAAGTAGAGATGGTGAAGTTGAGGACGAAGATGAAGATCTTGTAAGCTGTTTGTCACCTGGCTCTTTTTATATGCAGAATCAGAGCTTGCAGAATTTGATATTCAAAATTTTCCTTCTTGTTTTCAGAGGATTTGAGTGTCGGAACTCCCAAGGTTGGATCTGTGACATACGTAGTATTAACGGTTCCTAGCTTTTACGGATTTGCAGAGATTCAAACTGCCAGAATCAGCGACTCCCTTACAGAGACAACTTGCCAGATTCTTGCGAGGGAAGCTAAAAGTTCCAGGTAATGGTGGAAGAGAACGTGATACTACGTTGTTTATTTTTGAAGTCAATTGTATCATATCATTGGTTTATTTATAGTATCACTACAAGGCAATAGAAATGTTTTTGAGATTTACATTGGTTTAACAAGCTGGAAAACTTGGGTGCAATTTTTCTTCTGACTTCGACTTTCTGCTCTTTGATTTGTGCAGATTTGGTTCTTATTGTGTTGTTTTCTATCAGCCCTCGAGCATGGCTTTGCGTGATCCTGTGGTTTGTCTTGTTACCAATTGCACGACAATGGGAATTGGGGCCAATTTATGTAAGTAGCCAACAATTTGCCATTTTGTTTTGGCTCATATTTTTTACAGAATGTAAAAGACAATTTCAGTACCTCATTAATATCTGATTAAGTGCTAATTTGTACAGATTATTACTACAGTGTTTGTGGTCATCTTCTTGAATTTGGGTAAACGGCAACCAGGCGAAGCAAGGTACGATTACTAGGGTAGTCCCTTACAATTAGCTACACTGAATATTGCGTTTAGGTTGCCCCACATTAATTTCTTGACATTTTTACACTAAATAAATACTTACTGATTCTACAGTAATTTTCAGCAAATGCAATTTTTTATATTTAAAGGGTCTGGCAACAATGTGGTTGTGGAAAATCAAACTAGCAGCGCGGCGTCCAAGTTATAAACCATGTGAAATCCTAGTATCTAGAGAGTTGCATGCGCCTCCAAGTGATGAGTCATATTTGTAACTTTCAAGGGAAGGCAACCTAATTGTTAAGGCAACCTGAATGCAATGTTCAGTGCAGGTTATTCAGGTTTTTGGGATTGCATTTAGTTCTGAAGTATGCTACTGAATGTTACTAGAAAGATCTCTTAGGAGCAGGAAATGGCTGAAGTAGTGTCATCATGTTGCATTTTTCTGTCGTTTTGTTGACCACTGACGAGTTACCTTGGAAAATACACTTATCCGGATGTGTTCCTTTCCTGGCAGCGCTTATTCTATCTTCAATGAGGATTTCCGAGAACTGCCAGGCACATTGAATGCTGAGAGGTTGGACAGAGATATTCGAGCTGGTCAGTTTTAGAAAATGTGTGCACTAAGAGCCTGCGGCAGCAACGGTCATCTTTTTGGTCCAATCTCAACTTTGTGGAGATTGTTGAACAGAACCTGAATATTAACCATGGAGTGGACTGCACCAGGGTGTATCAGTATTGTGCAGTTAGTGTATATTAGGGTCATAGCATTCTGGAAGGCATTCTTGTCATCCTTGGGGTTACTTCATTTACTGAAGGAATGTACCTTTTTCTCTGTACTTGCAAACCACTTGAACTGCAGATTTTCAATGGAGAAGGTTCAATCATTCTCATTGGCATTTTTCAACACAGATAAGTTTTCTGCTTCCAGCACCGCTTCTCCAATTGAAAAGCATTTTGAATCACAGGGTTTAACATGCCAGCTGCGGCAAGTGAGTGGAGAGAGCTGGTCATCTCTTCAGTTTTATCTTCGCAGTATAGTAGTGTATATGTAATGACACTTCTCAACCCCAATTGCAGTGGGTAGACATTACTTTATCTTGCATCCTTTACAGTTACGAGCTTTATGCAATAAAAATTATACAATTAGGAGCTTCATGCGATAAACAATGAGGGTTCCAAAGCTTAAGGTAGGAACACCGATTTTGGAGTAGGAAAACCAGTTGATGAACTTTGAAAAAAGTAGTGTTAAGGGAGAGGAAATTTGAAGTATTGGCATCAATTTGAAAGTTCCAATTGCAAGCATTTGTTCACAAAGATTTTCAAAGTTCAAAATCATTGAATGTATAGTTGTGTGTAGGAGATGTTTTTAGTGTGCTCATATGCCCATAATACTAACTTGGGGAGTTCTTAAATAGTGAGATAGGGCACTCAAAATTGTCATG
Source organism: Ulota crispa (assembly GCA_963920765.1). NCBI lineage: Eukaryota > Viridiplantae > Streptophyta > Bryopsida > Orthotrichales > Orthotrichaceae > Ulota > Ulota crispa. Next base: position 16,679,075 of record OY987249.1, on the reverse strand, counting down.
CTAGTCAACTAGAACTATCACTTTGTCATCCAAAATCATCAATCCCATATTCAATCAATATGGAGTTGCATGTTATATATGGAGTGTATCTAGACATGTGCATTGGTCCAAATGCACTTCATAGTATAATATGCAACTCCATGTTGATCAAATATGGGGTTCATCACTTTGTCACCCATAAGGCCATAACCATTATTTTGTCACCCATAACCAGTTTTTTTTTTTTTTAATTTTCAATTACTGACATCATTGACACAAATAGGTATTGGGGATGGGAATACTAACGGTGAGGGGTGCTCCTACCTTACCTCGTAAGCACTAATGCTAATATGCAAAGTTTCAAATTTTTAGTTTCTTGCACTGAATTTGGAAGCTCCTACTAACTTAAGTGATTTTGCAAATCCATTGAGTGCACACAAAGGAGCATTTTATAGTAAAAAGCTTGTAAGTGTTGCTATTGATATGTAGAGCCAATATGTAAGAAAAATTGGAGGCTAGTTCATTGTTAGCCAGTGGGATATGGCAAAAAACTGGTTGCATTTCAAATTTAAAGGATGCAAAACCGGAAGGAAATTTTAAAAAGTGGATTTCAATCGATGCCTTCCAAAACTTGGAGGGTGCCACCTCTTTACAAAAAATGACAAATTTCAATTGGTCAATAAAAGTATTCATTGGCTGATATCCAGATAAAGCAAGGGTTGTATCTAGTTATCAAACCCAAAACCCTTTGGGTATCACCAAAGAAAATATTATTTTCTTAGTTCTCACCTCAATACTCAATAACGTGATATTAGGTAAATTGGGGAAAAATGGCATTTTGGGACTTTTGGATTTTATTTTCTTTAAAGAGTTTTCACTCAAAACTCTTTAAAGAACATAAAATCCAAAAGTCCCAAAATGCCACTTTTCCCTAGGTTACCTAATATTGTGTTCAATGCACAATAGTAAATCATTGGTGGCGCTGCCTCTGTAACTATAAATTGTTGCCGTAGCTCTTTTAACAATTGAGTTTGTTCACCAAAATCACCACTTTAGGCTTTGGTTTGCTCCTGCCTCCCAATGAATTTACAATTTGGTACCCAACATTTTTGTTTTGTTCATGATTGTCTTGCTAGAAAACTTTTGTAATTCCTTTGTGAGGTTGGATTCTTGCCTTGTTGTGCTTCCAAAGTGCAAAATCCCCGCAAGATTGAACAAAGGCCAGATGAGAACTTTGACAACATATTAGAAGACGCCATATCATCTTGTGGAAGAATGCCTCTAAATTTTGTCATTTAAATTTGTCACTACAAGAAAATGCTGTTAGTTTAGTCATTTTTTGTAGATTTGGGTGTATCAATTCAGACACTTTTTTGTCAATTTGGACAAGTTTGGTCAATTCAGATGTGTCAATTTGGGCAGAGTTTTTTTTGTAATAATTCTAATCCAAAGCATTATATTACCTTATAGGAGTAATTGGAGAGTTATTTGAAGGTAACTTCTAAACTTTTTTTATTTATACAATTTTTTCATAACTTCTTAACTGCATCCATGGATGAGTGGAGGGATTATTGGCCACCAAATGGTGAAGGGCGTGGCTCCAAAAGCTCTAAAAGGCATTAACCCCCAAAAAAAATGGTGAAGGGCTATAGTAGGTTCAGCTCTTGCCAAGAATGCAATATTGAATATAGTTTTTGGTTTAAAATTGCTTTTCTCTTGTGTACATTACAAAAATGTAATAATTTAACTAGTGAAAATTTCAATTAGGAGGAAATTAGCTGAAGGAAAATTGAAATTGTACAAAATTAATTGGATGTTTTTTTGATTAACCCCTAAAGGACCAGACCCCCTTTTTTAGAAACATAGCGATTTTGGGCAGGTACTTGTAATTGGAGCTTTTCATATTTTAGGCTGAAATTTTAACAGAATGTGGGGACAAGGTTTATCTTTCATATGCACTAAATTTCATGACATTTGGAATTATGAGTAAAAAGTTATGGCCTAATATGTTGTTTTTTACGTTTGGCAAGCAGCTTGGGCAGATTTTTAAAAATCACTTTTTTCAAAAACTAAAATTTAAAATTGGTTTAGGAGGTTCATGTGAATGTAGGAAGCTTCTAATCATTTTGTTTGGATCAACAAGATGTAAGTTATGAGGATTTTTTGTTTGCGGGTAGTTATGGATTCTCTACTCCAAAATAAACTTTGAAGTCCTTTATTTTACTCAATTTTCAACATTTTGGAAAAAAAAACAAAACCAAAGGATGAATATTGTTTATGACAACATAATGACCATTGGGATTGGCATTTTTCATCTCCATAATTAAATTCTTAACAATTTAGTATATTTGATCATTCTCTACTTCTTTTCACTTACTAATTTTTTTCCATATGTTATACAACTCCAAATGATTTGAAACTTTTTTGACATGTACTTTACTTAGGTGGAATAAGGAATTTAGAGAAGCACCACCCACATGGCCTTCTTTTCTTAGGAATGGTGCCTTCTGAAGGGTAGCTGCCTGATTTTTCACAAGACGTTTTTGAATATTCAAACCATTCTAACTTCCAATCCACGTGGTGAAAAAATCTGAAATTTTTTCAACATCTTCTAAAACCATTGTTCTACAAGATCCCGCGGTCACATATGCATAAAAATGTTTTTGTTTTCAAATTTGGTTGATGCTCTAAAAATGGCAGGTTTGAAGAGTTTTGGTGAAAACTTTGCTTGGTCATTTAGGGGTTAAGAGGATGCAACTGGTGCCCGTTAAAACAAACAATTCATTTTTGTGGAAGGAGGAAATTAGTTGGAGGTGCTCCAAAAATTTCCCAAACACTGTGTAGGGCCACTGTGAACTAACCCCCTAATTTCTCCTACTTGGATGAATGGAGTCGAGAGCTCAGTCAAAACTTTTTGGGGTTGTGGTGAAAGTGTTCCGCTTCTTCACATTTGAAGACTTCTCAAATCTTGGATTAGGAGATCGAACTTGGAAATGTTGAATTTATATTTGGATTCAAAAAGCCTCATTTTGTCTCCAGTCTATACCCCTAGAGGAGGGTACAATTGAACAACACCAAATAGGGGTATTAGGTAGTCTGCTCATAAACCGTTTAGGCATCAAAACCGCCCACCTTCACAAGTGTTCCCTTGTTGTACATGCTTTTCTTCATAAGTTTTCAAAATGTACAAGAAGTGTAAATTTGAGAAAATGGGTGGTTTTAGAGACCTATGACCTTTCCACTTCAAAATTTCATACCTGATTCCACAAAATTCCAAAAAATATGAATAATTTGGGTTAGATGTCAATTCTTCTTGTCTTTCAAAAAAAATTTATAGAAAATTATTTCAAGTAGTTTCACCTCCCCAAAATTCAGTTTCAGCCCTTAGATGGACGGTTTATGAGCAGACTACCTTATTATGACTTTTACCCTTGCCTGAAGAATTACGGGGCTTTTCCGCCAATAAATAACATGGATGTGCAGTGCACAGAATCCCGAGGCTCATTCATCCGGGCAGGGGACAGTGAAGGGCTCAGTTCACACTTGGCTGACACGCAGTCAGTTAGCGAATGGACCCCACACCCCAGGCACCAGCTTTCGGAATTAAGGCCTGTTCTCACCTGGTGTTACGGCTGGTTAAGGAGCGCATTTAGTAGTCGCTAATGTTGAGGGAGTTCACACCAGCCTTCCCAAGCCGGCATGGATGCATCGGCGGGAGGTTCGGAATACCGATGTTATCTCAAAAAGCGATTAGTAACTTCCGATAATTTTGCCACGAAAAGCCGGTGTTACAAAATTCTCCAATCACCTGAAAATGAAGATTTGAAAACCTTTGAGCACTTTAACTACGATGTTTCATACTTCCTGCTCAAAGGGTCCATTAGCAAAGAGTGGTATGAGAACTTGAAAAAGTTTTTGCTCATGTCCTTGTGAAGAGTTGCAAGTGCGGCTGCTTCCGCTCTATCCTTCCGAAGAGAATTGTAGGTGCGACTACTTCCGCTCATGTCTTTCCAAAGAGAGTTGCAGGTACGGGTGCTTGTTAACCCCTCAAGTTCTTTTATGTTTACATGGTTAAATGGCTCAAATTTGATCTCTCTCAATAAAATGATTAATAGTAAATCAAAATTTTGAATTTTTTTCACTGATTTAACCGTAAGATGTATTTTGTCACTTGCTTATGTACATCCTCTCAAAAATTCAAACTTTGTGAGGGCATACTTCATTAGATTATAACACTGAAAGTAGGGGCAAATTTATTTTTGAAGCTTCTCATAGGTGTCAAAAAAATTTGGTCATTCAAAATGATATTTTCCACTTTATGAAATTTTTGTGCAATTTAAGTTTATCGTAAAGCATGAAGTTGGCTATATGCCTCACAAATTTCATGATCACCCAATGCTTAAAACACAATGGAAAAAAATCAAAAGCAGGAGTTGCTTTGTTCATATTGTCATTACTCTAAGAAAAATTCACCAAGGAGATTCTTGTAGAAATAAATTAAAAAATTTGTACAGTGTAAACCTAGAACATCATGTGGAGTAATTGCCAAAGTAAATTTTTATTAAATAAAAAGTAAAACAGAAGTTATTACATAGTTAAGGAGAGTTGATTGCAAATTTTGCCCATAGACCAAGCCATTGTAAAGTGGTTTTGAACACTATTTGGGCAACACCCTTCTTCAATCCCTTTGTTTCTAAATTTTTTGAGGATGCCCGTGTTGACATCTAAATCACAGTTGGTACCATACCTCACTCAAAAATTATTCAATTCCACTTTTTTTGGGGAGGTATGCAAGCTTTTCTATAAGAGCACATACACTCTTATTTTCACAATCTTATCTTTTGTATTTACTTGGGAAATGCTGGCCCAAAAATCCCTGAAGCCCAAATTGGGCTCCTTGGTCCTTTAGGGGTTAACAAAGGTAGGTAGTTACCTATTTTGCAAGTCAAAGAACTTGCACAATATAGAGTATAATTTGCATTTTCTTGTCTCAGCATCTAGCTTTGTAATTCTTATGCAATCCAATTAAGCATACCAAATTGTAGTTCCAAAAAACCTAAATCCCATTTTTGATGAATTACTTTGTATGAAATTCATGATTTCACATGATAAATGATTGACAAACATTGGAGATGAATTTTTAGGATTTGATTGCATGAGTATGTATGAAACATCCATACCCACATCTTTCCTTCTTACAAACATCTTCAAAAATTATCAATTTCCTTCAATAGCACTTTTAATGTTGAGGTAATCATGACTAAATTTAGAAAAAAAGATATCTCTTTATGGTAATTATGTTTTGTTATTTAACTTGTACATTATGATTAAGTTTGTACCTTTGACTCTTTGAGCATGATGGTATGTTTATTTTGCCAAAATATAATTACCATAAAGAGATATCTTTTTTTCTAAATTTAGTCATGATTACCTCAACATTAAAAGTGCTATTGAAGGAAATTGATAATTTTGAAGATGTTTGTAAGAAGGAAAGATGTGGGTATGGATGTTTCATACATACTCATGCAATCAAATCCTAAAAATTCATCTCCAATGTTTGTCAATCATTTATCATGTGAAATCATGAATTTCATACAAAGTAATTCATCAAAAATGGGATTTAGGTTTTTTGGAACTACAATTTGGTAAGCTTGATTGGATTGCATAAGAATTACAAAACTAGATGCTGAGACAAGAAAATGCAAATTATACTCTATATTGTGCAAGTTCTTTGACTTGCAAAACAGGTAACTACCTATCTTTATGAATTGGTCTTCACAGCAAGAAAGTATCAAGAAGCAAAAGTAAACTAACCACAATTAAGTGAAAGCTTAACCCCAAAATGACCGTGGAAGTTCCTAAGCTTGTACGAACTTGCTCTAATTTGAAGAAAAAGCCAACAATTTTGATATGTTGAATCAATTCTTTTTGAATTGTAATTGTATAAAATCAAACTAGACATGTTAGAGACCACATTAGAAAAGAGAACATAAAATATCTCTTATGAATTGAAAGATTATTATGTTTGATCATGAGGGTGTTAAAACTGTGAAAGTGATTTGAAGTCTTTCAAGCTTCTCTTCACATGTCAAATTCAAAATGTTGATCACCAAAAAAACATGAGGTTAAAGGGCCTAACGTGCGTACTCCAATCAATTTATGTCTTCTCAAAATCTACTCTACAAATTTTTAAATTGAATTTCTAATGTGATTTTTTTCAAAGATCTAATGTATTTGAGGCTCACTCCCAAGAGCTCGCAACACTACATAAAGTCAAGATTGCAATGGAAACATGTGCACAAAGTCTTGAATAGAAAAATCATAACCAATCATCTGCAAAATTAGATTGTTGAAGCTAATACTAAACTTCAAAGAAAAGATCAAAAATATAAACTATTAAAAATAGTAATTTAGTAGGGTTTTATTTAACTTCAAAAATTGGTTGAGGACACCTTCTGTCCTTACGGTCATTTTGGGGTTAAATAAATCAATAAATCAAGGTTGGTGGTTTTTTTCTATACTTTGTTGCGTTAGTTGCTAAATGGTTAATAAATTTAGCGTAGGTGTACTTTTTGGTAATGCAATTGTAGTCATCTTTGAAGTGTATTACAACAGTCTTGACTCAATTACTGGAACCAAATTTTGAGTCTTATCGATATGAATAAAGTCTAACCTGAAGCTTGATTATATGCTTCTTTTATGTTCTCACGAGGAATTCCAACCGTATTCTTCCGATCCTCTCAAGTTCTACAACATGTCTAATTGCAAGAACTCGTGAATTCTTCAAAGCTAAACTTAGTTAATGTTTAACATATTACTGGTGTGAACACCCACTAATCGCCCATTGGTCTTATTTGCCTCCCTGGCACATCCCAGAAGTTCATATCATTGTAGGTCTGAATGTGCAGTGCTTACCAAAAACCGCTGACCCCACCGCATACCCCATTATCGCAAAAATATATTAAACCCCTTTCCGAACCGGATATCTATACCAGTGATGGAACTTACAAGGTTATTTCATTCACAAGTGAGAACATATCTTTATTCTGGGAATCTTAAGGAATCACCGCAGGGCTTTTTTTTTTGGCGCCATATTTTATTTTTTATATTCGATATCACTCAATGCCACTGTCTCCCTCAACAATTCGACCATTCCTGGACTCACACGGCGGCTTCTTACTGATCATCTAAAGTGCAAAAGAAACAACAGTGCGAAAAAAATTCTAAGCGAAAAAAAAGCTACGCGAAAAAAAAAGCTACACTGTACATCTTGACGTGCGTGGTCAATATCTGAATATCACGGAAGTGCAGACTATCTTCAGGCTACTGAATGTTACACATCGGTTGCATCGGTTGCAAGAGAGGACGCACTATTAGTCCGAACTCCGAAGCTCGTAAGTGCTGCCACTAAAACCAATACTAGTCCCAAGCTTTCAGTTTCGAGTTTGACGCATTGATTTAATTCGGAGGTTCCTGTTTAGCGTTTTTGCTAGTCCTTCCATTACACGCGCGGGAGCCCATTTAAGTGCGTTTTAGTTTATCGACGTGGTATGTCATCATCTTTTGGATCTTGCCAGGACTCGTATATTTGAGTAAGAGTCGCTAGCTGTTCTTGAAAATTCATATGCATGTTGTATGAGCAAGAACGGGCAGTTTTTTTGGTCCCAACTTGAGGAGTCTCAAAGCGATTGCGCCACTTTTCATCGAACTTCCGTTTGAATGCTGATCGTGATTCTAGAACTCACTAGTCGATCCTAAAGGAGGCCAGCTTGTTTTGTTGAATGGGATTCACAATAAGGTCCAGGATGGAAGAAGGCAGACGAGTTGAGGGAGAGGAAGCGGGAGAAAATGTGTTCAGAATACAAGTCAGTCCCAGCTGAGAGAAATAATATTCTAGGCGAATTTTCTTTCTGATCGAGAAGGGGACAATCTGGAAAATATTGTAACTTAAATCGATGTCCGTATCAAACAGTTTTTTCACGGGATAAACTATCGAATTGTGGATTCATTTTGTGCAGCTGGGTCCGTTGAAATGGAATTCCCCGCGGACACGTTCTTGGTGGAGCTGCTTATCGCCCTCCTGGTACAAACCGTCATTGTTGGCGCTGCTTGTCTCTTCAAAGCTTGCAAGAACATCGACCGTAAGTCTCAATCTTTAGCAGGTTCATCGCACTCTTCGCATTGGTGGTGCTCATAAATCCTGTACTCAATCGTTTGCCCACGAACTTTAAAAACAGGGGAGGACTGTACCAAAAAGACCAGCCTCGTGTTCTGATTCTCTCATTCTCGTCACGGCATGGATTTGATCATCGTCTTCTTTTTTGTTCATGAATCATGTGCAGATGCAGAGCCCGGAGCTCAACCAGACGTGGAGATGGGAACGGTGACTGGCGGAGAAGGTGGGATTTCTGTACTAAGCCACTCACACAACTCACAACTCTCGACGTTCTTCAGCTTGAACTTTTTGCCGGTCTCTGAGAGGGTTTTCTGGCTTTTGGATGACTGAATATTGTTGTGGACAATGGAAGAATATTTTTTTTCATTCAAAATTTTGTTGGGATATAGATAATGCAATTTAAAATTTTTTTGCAAACACAATGTTCACGGTCTCACTTGCCAATTGAGTAGTAAAGATGCACCACCCTGTAATGTATTTTAAGTATTGAAAATCATTTTACCAAAACTTGATGTGAGTTATTAAATTGATGTGTTTTGAGTTTGAGCATAACTAGCAATAAAAAGTTTCCTAAATGTAATTTCTTCTTATACTTTTGAGTCTTTGAAAAAGTTCAAATTTTGAAATTTTTATTATTCTCACAAGTTGAGTACCTACAACCATAGGATGGTTGCTTTTTCTAATTTTACTAACATGGGAAGCAAAGTTCCATCTGGAAAATCTTTATTGCAATTCACGTCATATTAATAAAAAATTTGGCTTTAACGAGTGCATTTTGTAATTGATACAAATTTCTTTAGCATTTGCTTCAAATCACAATAATTTCAAATATTCACCAAAATCTATAAAAAAAATTTAAGTATAATATGCGTATACCTTCTTCTACTAAAATAGTAATTATAAATTTTTATGCCCCTAAAGGTCCAAATGGCCCCTTAGGGGCCAAGCAAGGTTTCAGGCATGTTCTTACTACCAAAATTTTTTTTGTGATTTTTTGAAACTTTTATGGAAGATGAAAAATTCAAAGATTTGCGTGAGCATCTAATTTTTTCTTCATTCCAACATTGATTAAAGAAGTTATGCATGAATTTTTGAAAAACAAGGGAGGGCAAGCAACCCACAAATTTCTTGAAATTTTTTATTTTATTAAAATAAAAATTTGAAATTAGTTCTTTAGATTTATATATGTGAGAAGTTTTGAATTGTTCAATTATGATTAATGAGATGAAAGTTATGAGAAGTTTTAGTTTGCAAAATTAGTAGGTATGGGACGCCCAAACCTCCATTCCTTTTTCTCCTTGTAAAATTTGGTCCTTTACCTTTTTGAGCAATTTATGTATTTGTTTTTTGACTTTTTTTTTCCAAGTTGTAGTAGATTACGATTCTTTGGTTTTCACCATTTGAGTCAAAGTAATTCAGATTTCTGAATTTTACATAAATCCTCCAATTTTGCCTAGTATATATGCAAATTTCATGGCCTTACGACATTGCAAAATTTTGCAAAGTATGATTCATACGTCCATTTCATTTGAAAATTCTCCCACACTCACTTAGCTTGGTCTTCTACATGGAAAAAATAATCCGTAAGTTTGCGTAGAGCAATTATTTTGATATAGGAGAGGTCAAAGGCTTGTGAAATTTTTGGGCAGTGGGAAAAAAAAAATCTTCACTTTAGATGTTAATATTTCACTTCTCTCTACCTCTAGAATGAGCTAAATTTTTTTCCCACAAGTACCTCCCATACTCTAGGGCAAGATCCAATGGTTGGATTTCCAAAAAAAAAACATTCTTTCCTACCTTTCTAGTGATTTTCACATAAAAATGGGCTTGGGCCTTTAACCCCTAAACTTCCAAGGCCATTTTCTGCTAAAAACCACTCAAAACTGCCCCTATTGCTGCATTCATCAAGAATTTCAACAAAAAGTTGTTTTTGAAAATCCAACCATAGGATCTTGTAATGCACTTGTAGAAGAAGAAGTGGTAAAATTTTTGTGACATTTGACTGTACGGACTAAAAGTTATGAGCATTTGAAGGGAAAAGATTTTTTTTTTCCATTGTGCCCAAAAATTTCAGATGGCTTTGATTGACATTTGCTGATATTTTTTGCACTACAGATCTTGAATTTGTAATTTTTTCTTATAGGTTATCAAGTTAGACCTTTGCATACCAATTTTCATGGCAATCAAAGACACAGAACACATCCTAAAAAATATTGCAATGCCACTACATGACAAGTTTTGCAAATACACTATGACTTTTTTGAGTGAAATTTCCCACCACATGTTTTTAGATGTGGAAAATCCAAATGGTGTGTTTGAAGATGAATATGTACTTCAAATGTTAAAAAAAAGAGTTAAAATACTCAAAAACTCTAAAATTTAGAAGCTCCTAAAGCCCAATCTAACCTCCTAATTGGAAATGAAAGGGGAAATAATGGGGATCACCAAAGCAACATGTGGCAACTCCTCCTTACTCCCCCCCTTCAAAATCAATATTTTCTCCTTTTGGCCAGAAAAACCTATAACTTGTGAACCGTGTGACATAATCACATGATTTTTTGCATCCCACAAACCTTAAATATTCCTACACACTCATAAAAAGTTTCAAAAAATCATGTAAAAATTTGAGGTCACACAAGCCTGCCTAAAATCCCAAAAGTCCCCCAAAGGGACGTTGGGGCTTCCGGGGTTAAGGGTTATTCTCATTGCCAAAACAACTTCTCAAAGATGATTGCAGTTCCATAAAAATCTGTGATTGTAGGCCCGTCCTTCAAGGGCAACCGTACATTATTTGTTGCCAGAGCTTTAGTTCTAGTTCGATGCTTGAAATGCTTGAATGATACTCCCTCTGTCCCAATATAAAGCTCCATGCCTAGTTCTTGTCCCACTAAAAAGCTCCCTTTTGCTAATTTCAATTGCTAAGAAAGCGGATGTCATGTCCCATGATCTCATGGGGGCAAGTTAAGCAATTAAAGAGCATTCCTCTCCTAACAAGCTTGGCCTTGCCCATATGAGGTACCATTGTTGCTACTAAACTTTAAATCATCAATAACGAGGAGTTAGCAACATGTACAAATATGGTACTTTTTGCATGGACTTTGGGTGCCCAAACGGCAACATCAAAGCTAGAGATTTTGCACACATTTGGTAGATGGTATATTCATTCTAGAATGCATGTGTCAAATGCAAAAAGACTAAAATAATGAGGAACCAGCAGCCTTCACAAACTATGCACAAATTTGATAATTTTTTCTTGGAATTTGGGTGTCTAAATAGCAACATAAAAACTTGAAATTTTACATATGTTTGGTAGGTGGTATATTGATTCTAGAATACATTTGTCACTAGCATAATGACTAAAAATATAGTTAATCCCTCGTGGAGAAGTTCTTTTGGAGCTTAATAACGGGACAGAGGGAGTAATTGATAAACACTCTGCTGTCCCTCGTTTCGGAACTCCTGAACGGCCAAAGCGACAAAGGAATATTTTACTCTAACTCAAGATTCTAGTCCTGTAGTGGTTTGACTGAGGAAAGAGGTTGAGAGAACTGTGCAAGTTTGCAATCCAACTACGCTTATGAGTTGTGGCAGGGATCGATCGTCCCGCCAGTTTCCTGTCGCATGAGCACCTGGCGAGTAATGGCGATACCCATTATGAAGGAGATACGGACCCTACGGAGAATGCGGCAAGCTTGCAGCATGGCTTTGCGGATTCTGACGGGAGAGCCAACAGGTCAGAAGAACATTTTCCTGCAGTCGTAGATCACCTGGTAAGGGGCCCATCGCCTACTCTTCAGTCTTCATACCTTTGCAATGGGTTGTAAACAGGGTCTTTCTTTTTTTTTTTGGTTTTGGACCGGCAGCTTCTTAGGTCATATAGTAATTTTTAGGAAAAATTTCATGGATATCCCTGAAGTTTGCAATATTTTCATAGATATTCCTGCTTTTTTAGAAATATCACATAAACTCTTGGACCAAAAATTTAGGCATTTGTTTTGTTATGCATGTCACTTCCTTCTCCCTTTGTGGGCACAATACTTCTTTCTTGTTATGCACGCGCACAAAGGAAGAAGGGAAGTGGCATGCATAACAAAACAAATGCTTGAAAATTTTGATCCAAGGGTATTTGTGATATTTCTGAAAAAGCTAGGGTATTTATGAAAATATTGCAAACTTCAAGGGTATCCATGAAATTTTTCCTAAATTTTAATGGTGCAAATATGGTCACATTTTTTTAAGTGCAAAATTAGGCTACAAGTATTTACACTTTGAGCTTGTTGATTGTGACCAAATTTTCCTAAAATCAAAAATTGGTATTGCAAGAATGAATTTTATGAAAACATGGGTTACAAAACCCAAAAATTTGTAACAAAAGAGGCATAATCTCAAAGAAAATTAAGGGCAGCTTGAATTTCAAATAACACGTCTCCACATGGCGTGAAGATCAAGTTCTTTTTTACCTAAGTTCCTAGTTGATTGGCTACAAACAGCAACATGTTCTTTTTTCCAATGTGTGGTTGGCATCTAAGTTGGGAATGTTGAGCAACATCTAGCTTCATGATGCTACTTTTTTTTGTTTTTTTGTATAGGCTTGTAGCTTGATTTTTTTTGTAGCTATATAGCCTTTGTTAAAAGCCTGACTAAAAAAACCAAGGTGAAACAGTCAGTGTGATTGAAAGATCTCTTTTAAGGTAGTAATACCCATAAGCGTGAAACTAAGGACTTTAGAGTAGGAAAATCAATTGAGGAACTTTGAAAATAGTAATGTTAAATAAGCAAGAGGAAACCAAAAATATTGGCATTAACTTAAAAATTTCAATTGTAAGCATTTGTTCACAAATATTTTTCAAAGTCCGAAATCACTCAAAATGTATAGTTGTGTGTAGGAGATGCTAAAATGGACTCTTTGTGCTTATGCACTTGAAAAACTAACTTGAATAGTTACTTAGATAGTAAGATGAAGCACCTATAAACACAGGTATAACCGTCACAAGAGATGACAAAATACCATGCTTGGGGTACTTGAATGGTGTTTGCACCTACTTTGTTTATTTACTCATGGTAATGCAAAACTATTTAATGCATATGTCATTCATTAAACCTATTTCCAAACCCGTTGGCATTCAAATACAATGCACTTGTCACCCATAACCATTATCTTGTCACCCAAAACCAAAAAAAAAATTATCTATTAATCATGGGACCAAAAAACACAAATATGGGTGCGAATATAAATCACACCCATAGGACAATCATGGTTAGGGATGTTGCTATCTTATGTAACGCTTATTTTGTTCTTATGGAGCGGGTCATGCCTCATGGCCTAAACCCAAATTCTATACAAGCAATTTCTTGGGTTTTAGAAACCAAGTGAGTTGAAAGATAGGGTCCATTTAATTCAAAGAAAAACAAATTATATAATATATAAAGCTACTACATGGTTCATGTAATAATGTACATTTTAGTATATGTAGAATAGGTTATGTAAAAACATTAGGGTAAGATTATTATTTTTTAAATTAGCCTTGACAAATGGAGGTCATGAAAAATTATAACTTTGCTTCTTGCTCTCTATATTAAAATGTTTTAAATACATGCCATAAAATCAATAAATACTTACAACTTGTTAATAAAAATTGCCACTTGAATAATGGCTTTTAAATTCATATGCTTGTTATTGGTTTCATGAGGTATACCATGTGCGCGTATGTAATAGAATTTGTTTTTATTTTTTTGAATAATGACAATAATAGAATGAAATTGGACAAATAAATTTTATACAAAAAATATCCCCTTTTAATAACAAAAAGAATGAATTTACAAAAAAACATAGAGTACCAAAAATATGTCTTAAGTAGCTTTTTACATAAAAATGTAGTTATCTTAAATATCATATTTCAAATAAATAAGCCTACACCAAATACCCTCTTAACTCAGGTGTTTACCATAAGATCACAAGGAGTGATCTCCCTAAGGGCAATTTACCCTATTATCACTTGGTCTTAATTCAAAAACTAATTGTAAATGCCACAATATATCAAATGCCATGGTTGTGTTATCATTTAAAAGATAATTGAGTCAAGATTTTGTATTGAGCTTCAAAATCCCAAATGAGTGAAATATGTGTTATTCATCAATGTTTCAATGAGGTCAAATCAAGGTTAAGATCAAACTTGAAAATTGCCATATTATCACTTCCTTAGAGATTTTGGCATTCATACACAATTGTATGTTGTCGTTTTCATCTTTGGCTTTCTTCTCCATTTCTTTAACTTTTTCATGATTCATAAGTGCTAGCTATGTTGACAAATTTCAGTTGTATATGGTATTTTGCAATTGACATTTCTATAGTTGGGGCATTGGGGCTATAACTTGTATGTTTAGTTGAGGTCTTCATAACTAATACGCTCTATCTTTAGCAAATTTTGGTTAAAAGGAAAAAAAGTTGCACTATTAAGTAAAGAACTCTAAGACCTTTTTTGCAATATCAATAAACTCAAATTTAAAGCAAATTCCTTATTTATATATATATATATATATATATATATATATATATATATATATATGTGTGTGTGTGTGGATATTTGAAAACACAAAAGTGATAATAGGGTAGGAGTGATTATGGGGTAAATGACTTGTACTAGTATTAGTTTGTGAAGTTAAATTATATTTTTTTGTAAAAACACATGTTACTTTTAATGCATGATTATTGTCAACTTAACAAAGTCACTTTGTTAAAAATGAGCTCAAGAGAAGGTCCCTATGGGAAGTGGTTGGAGGGGTCAAAAGCATTTAAATGTAATGTCCTCTTTCAAATAAATGGAGTCTAATCCCCTACACTTGCTTACAAGTATTTCATGAAAATTATTTCTTTTTACAATATTATATGCTTTTTGTTTGATGAGTATCCTTGTTTAATTGGGAATTCTAGTCCTAGTTTATTCTTGTGTCCCACTAATGGTCTTTGCATTTGTCATTATCATGTCGTAATATTGTTTTCCATCATCAATCCTTTTGTTATGTACCATGATAGACTTGAGTAGTGCACACAAGGTAGAGATACTTGTGTAGGTACCTTACCTATGCTTCTCCTCCCTAAATAAATAGGGTGGTAAGTCAATGTTGGGAGGCCTTCTATTGAGCTCATTTTCCTCTAATATTGACGGAAGATTCTAATTGCTTAACCCTCAAAGGTTGAAGAGGACGTTCTTCATCTTGTGGATAACGAAAGAAATATTTAGAGGATGAAAAAAAAAACATTTGTTTTATTTAGAAGTGATCCT
The DNA here is from genome assembly GCA_963920765.1 of Ulota crispa. Taxonomy (NCBI): domain Eukaryota; kingdom Viridiplantae; phylum Streptophyta; class Bryopsida; order Orthotrichales; family Orthotrichaceae; genus Ulota; species Ulota crispa. The sequence goes on along the minus strand of OY987249.1, from coordinate 16,663,637 downwards.
AAATATATGGGTCATCATGGAAAGCAAAAACAACTTCACCGGATGTATTCATGATTTTAGGTGTCACAAATTGTGAGATTATTCACATACATAATGTTAGGTCTCACGCTACCCTTCTTGCAAATGTCATGAGGATAGCATGCACTATTGACTTTTGCAATTTTTGAAAACAATATTATAATGGAAAGGCACTTACCACACCACTCTAGAGCTATTGTAGAGGGGCACTCATGATGAATTGATGACTAACCCTACATTTAGGGATTAAAGCATCAAAAATCAACAAATTCTCCAACTTTTGTTGTATGTTTCATAAAATGAAATAGCAATGAGACAAGACTTCTTAGCTTTTGCAAAGCATTGGAGCCCAATTGTGCTACAATACATTTAACTAATTCTAAACTATAAAAAGATTTAAACCAATAATCAAAATATGCAAAATTTGGATAGATCTTTGATTAGGTGATTTGCATATATTATATGCAACACGCATGGGTAGAAGCATGTTCTTCAACATAGATATCTTACAACTATAAAAATGCGTCTTCAATGTTTGATTCACAATAATTATAAATTTCTAAAAATGACAATAAATGAGTCATTTAATATTAATATTCACATTTACGATTGTTGTGAATAAGTTATTTATGCATGCTTTTCTATCATTGTCTCTTTCTTATGTTCTCCAAACAAAATCCAATATTAAATATATATATTCTAAATTTAGCTAGATATGGCTACTAAGTATTTTCTTTTGTATTATGTTTGTTTTTGTTGCAACACAAGGTTCAATTGGAGATAATGGCACAGGTTACCGACCATGAGATAATTGAAGCCAGTGCTCCTATTGTGGTGGATGTTTCACGTGCCCAACAAGTTGAGGTGCTCGTATAAAGGTAAGGTCACATGCATAGATCCTTGCTGTTGACTAAATGCTAAATAGCCGCTTGTCATTTCGTTGTTGTGGGTTTGAATTTTTTTGGAGCGTCTAGTTCATAAGTTTTTCTCTATATTAGGGTTTCAAGTATCTCAAAGAAATAGTGAACAAATGGTTGTGAATGAGTTTTCATTTATCGGTGAATATGCTGTCACAACCTCTTGGTTTGTTCACGGAGTCACTTGGCCAAGTTATTTACCAATTTCATGCACGTGAACAAAATTGGTGTTGAACGACAAATTTGAAACCCCCTTTTATACCAATTTGTTGCCCCATTTAGTAAGGCTAAATGAACAATGGTGATTCCATTTAACATAGGTTAAAGTTTATATTAAAAAAATTCATTTATATAACTTCTGTACTTTTATTTTTGTACTCTAGTCTATTTTAAGTGGACATTCAAATTATTTTTTACTTTGGACATTGAATTAAATTTTTTGACTTCAATTCAACTTGTACTCTACTTTAGTTTTAAGTGAACATTGAACTAAAAATGGATTCATCAAACCAACACACACAACCCTTTTTTTATTTAATGGATACTATTGGTTTTCCATGTATTAGAGCAGCGCATCTCCTGCCGCACATTTAAAGAAGCTCCTAGAAACTAGGTTTGGAAGGGACGGTAGTAGCAAGTAGCGCAACAAGGCGTGAAGTCCCCGGAAGGTTTGAGGGCTTGCACCTACGTTACAACAAATCGCAAGGATACGTTTGGCGTTGCAGCGTGAACAGTGTATAAACAGTGCTTGGCAGGGACGGTGAAAGGGGCTTGTAGAAAGCTCAAATTTGACGTGAAAGTGGCCAAGCTTGAAAGGCCTTGCTCCTGCACATCCACAAGTACAGTGCTGTTGGAGACTCGAATCGCAAAAACCTTTACGAGTGGAACGCAAAGGGCATTTTTAACATGCTGCAGGATATGCTCTTACCAACAATTTGAAACAGTTCATTGCAAAGAGTCACGATGTTTGTCGTATTTATCATGCTTACTAATGGGGAAATCTGCATCTGTGCAGCATCAACCAAGCGCTTGCTGTAGAGAGTGTCGATGCTTGGATGTGACGGCACGTTGCTCAGCACCAAATGCAGAATCGTATGTCTTCTCGCCTGCAGTTGTTGCTGCTTCAGCACCTGAGCAGCTATTGATCTGAATGGAATCACTTCTCCATTTTTTGCTTTTTTCGATGTGCTTTTATGGTAGATGATATGTAGATGATGCCCTTTCTGGGTTTTATAAAACTAGTCTTTCAAGTTGAAGATTTCGAAAGAACATTACTGGTTTTACGAGATTGTCTAGACTCGAATATGATCTGCACTTTTGAGAAAAAAGCAGCGATAGCATTCAGTGCAACCAGCGGACTCTTACAATGCATAGTCATGCATCAGAGCTTGTTCCATACTGCAATTCTAAGAAAAAAAACGCGCCCTGTTATTCTGATTTCGGCCATAGCAATTATGATCGTAAATTGCTACACTGGCTTAATTTCACAAAATTGGTGCACTTGATAAGGGTTTAGAGATTTCACTACGAACCAGCCTCTCGGGGTCACTGGTGTAAAACTTATAAACCATGTGAAAGCCATGACACACAATAGGGGGCTTCAAGCATCAACTTTTTTACGTGATTCAAGTTACAATTCACCTCTGAGAATTCACTCATGAATCGTAAGGTGACTCACCTTTGGACTTTACTTCTAACGTGATTCATGTGAGGAGTGAATTTCAAAAATTCACTTTTGTGGCTTCTCGCAGCCCATGCACTTGCGTTTTCAAACCCAAAAACTTCTCTTGTAGAAACTTCCGCAATCTCACAAGTGTCTCAGACTTTGCACGTGCGAGAGAACAAAAACAATTCACTAGTGAGCAGAGATCTTGTGAGGTGAGAAGATAAAAAATCAGATTTTATGTTTGAAGCCCCCTAATCAATATAGTATAGTTAAAAGCCGTTCAACAAGTGCTCAAACATAATATTTTGCTGTTCAAAGAATTTGCTAATACAGAATACAATTGATATTTCTGTTGTATTGAATCATAGGAATTTGATTCTTATGCAATTCCAATCAAGCATACCAAATTTCAATCCCTCAAAGCCAAAATCCCATTTTTGGTGAATTATTTTGTTTTAAATTCACAAAAAATTTGTGATAATTGATTGAAAAGTATTGGTGATGAATTTTTGAAATTTGATTGCATATGTATATAGGAAACATCCATGCACACATCTTCTATGCTAAAAATAACCCCCTTAAATCACAAAAATTTGATTTACAAAGATTTCAATGTGACTTGTGATATGCCCAAATTTTGTAAAATTTAAATCTTTACTTCTTAACTAGCTTTTCACCAAGTAAATATACCATCATATTCAGAGGTATAAACTTAGGCACAATGTATGAATCAAATAGCAAAATTTTGATTTTCATAGAGAAATTAAAGGTTGGTTGCTTATACCAATTAGGTCAGTGAACTTTAGAAATTTATAATTTAAACAGTGAGTAAAGGTTTATCACAAATGTTAATGGAAAAGCTTCATTAAGTCTAGATTGAGCATGAAAGTATTTGACCACATTGAAACATCAAAACAATTTTTTGAAGAGCTTTGAAGTCATAAGCGTTTGTTGCTTTCAATTCAACCTAATATAAATAAGCTCTTATTCCTCAATGACCTTTTATCCACTTTTGATTAATTTTGTATAGTTGCTAAAAAGTGGATGTGCGTGATATTCTACTTTGAAATGTGTTGTTCATGTATTCAAACAAAAACAACAAGCAAATGGTAGTGGTTTGTAATTAAAAAATCAAGTTTGGCGTTTAAACTATAATTGATATATATTTTTACGCAATCTTGAATTGCAACTCATAAACCACAATGTGCAATTAAAATGCAACTATATTAGAATATAGGATACAAATGATTTTATGTTATAACTATTTTGCAACTATATTGCAATTATTGGTGACTATCTTGCAACTAACTATCAGCAATTTTGATACAATTTCTATGCAATTGTATTTTTGTGTGTGACTATGTTGCAACTTAATTATAATTGCATTGCAACTTGATTGCAAATGAGTTTTAAATCTTGTGCTTGCTATTGTATTCAATGGCAATTAGTTCACACGTGTAGTACAACTAGAATGTATTGTAGGATATAAGAGTGGCTCTAATTTACAAGTAGTTTGCAACTCTTACATGTAGAGTTTTTAAATGTGAACGTAGTAAAATTTTGTAATAATGTTGTAAGCAATGGTGCGCATATTGCAAGATTGTAGTTGCCTATGTAGAAAAAATCAACAACAAAACAATTAATAATTGCTAAAGAGTGATTGCTAAATGTTGAATTTTCAATGATAATACATGAAACCAACTTACACAACTACAAAGCAATTGTAAAACAATTCCTCATAGACTTCATTTTTTGAAGATTGAAAATATTTCTTTTTCATCTTCAAAGGAGAAGAATGGGCGTAAAGAAGTTTTTAGCAAACAAAGTTTTAACCAATGCATGTCTCTTCTTCATCTAGCTCTTCTTGCTTTCACCCTCTTTATAATTGGAAAACTTGATTGAGTGTTAAATACAACTTGCTTTCTTACTACATTACTAAGGTAGGCACACCCATACCCGACCATTTAAGGTTTTTGGGCACCTCAAGGTCTCGGAAAATTCCAGAAAAAAACCCTATAGGGTTAGCCTTTCAACAATCTATCAAGGAATGTAATTTTTGTGGAAAAAAGTATTGTAGAATGTTTTATATTAAATGGCAAAGTTGCACCTCAAAGGATCCTATAGGTAACTCTAGACTACCCTTAGAAGTGCTTGAGTGTGTTCCTATAAATGCATAGGAAGGTCCCAATTCCAATAGTCTCAAAGCAACTTAGCAATTGACATGTGGCAAGATTTGCTTGTGCAAGTGGCATTTAGTGCTCCACTTTAGGTTCAACAATGGGTGGAGAACGGCCAAAAACTAGAGTGCGGTATTGGGAGGTGGTCGCTAATGGGTGTGCTTAACTTATTTCTAGGTGAACTTATTCATTATTCTCCACCACCTACAAAAAAAGTTGTACCTTCCATGAAAAAGTGCTCCCATCTTATTTTCACTCCAAAAATCCTCATTCTTCATAGAAGTCTTATTCTTGGACAAGGCGTGACTACCCCCAATGTTTAGTTTTCAATTGGAACTAAGGTGGGTACACCTATCTACGCTCACCTCCTAATGCCACTCTTTCTGTACTTGGCATGTTCATTTCAAAAATGAAATGAACATCTTGTATACGTAGGGTCAAAATTCTAAAATGAGGGTGTCTGGGTGCACCTACCTCAGTACTAAACAAATTAAAATTGTTGAATTTTGGTCAATTTTTTTTTTATATACATGTTCATTTTGGTGGTAATATTGATTAGAGAAACTTTTTCAATTTATTCTATATCATTCTATTGAGATATTTAGATAAGATTTACGTCAATGCTAGTCTTTATGGAATTAATGAATTCATCACATGTAAATCCATAAAATACCAAATTACACTAGCTCAAGTGGTTCATTTATCAAACTTCCAAGCTGGAAAATACAATTGTGAATAATTTACTCAAGTTCTATTGTTGCTAAAAGTGGCAAAGACTGAAAAGCTCAAATTATTATCACAATCTTAGGCACGAGTTTAACTACAAGATATGCAATGAAAATATTCATTCAAAAACTTCAGGCAAAAAGAGATTTGAAATATTTTATAAACACATAGTCTAAAGAAGAGTGTGCATAAAGAGTACCCCTATATACGCCTACTTCATCAATGCCTTGCAAAGAAATTAGTTTGAAAATGTCACCTACCACATAGCAAACACATTCTAAACAAGGGTAAGTTTTAGTAATATTATATAAGGCAATACTAATGATCAAGAAATCATTTAACACCTGTCCTAGTAGCAATTCCCAGCATTGAAATTCCAATTCATTTCAAGGAGACTGACGTTATTTGATATAACTCCGCTCATTGTAGCACACACATTGGGGTTGGAGAACAAGATCAAGAGAGAACGACGTCGAATTAAAGAGACAGATATGAAGACAGGCGTCGGATCTATGCAGGAAATGCCCTGGCGCTCTAGCATTAGGTCCTGCTATGATATTTGTAAGATAACTTAGCAACACAACTGACAGACAGTTATCAGGAGTACCATGGGTATGGCCTTCCACAGAGACCCTGAGACCAAAGTCCCCGAAACCACAGAACTTAACAGAATATCTACAAAATAAAACATTTCTCAAGGCGACCAAAATCTGAACCTGCTTGCAGTTAGCTCTGTGCTAATAACAACAATCATCTGCAGCATGGTTAATGTACTAACGCTCACATAATCCCAGCACTCTTTCAGAAATCAAATTGTCAGAGCACAACATTTCAATCTTTAATTACAAACCTACTAAAAGACGATAATAGAAGGCGTGAATTTTGTCTAGAATATACCTGCCACAATTACTCCTGCATTCTTAACTCACACCTTGCATACAATTTACATGACAAAGGACGTAATCAAAAACCACTCTCGAGCTTCTTCGTTGTGAAGCTCTTCAAATACAGATGTGAATTCAGCTCGCACATGTTGACTTGCATACGAATAAGGTAGGAGGCTCATAAACCACGCATCTAAGAGCTGTTTGCCATTTTGCGGAGCTAAACTGCTTGAAACAATTTTCAGTAAATTTCAGTAGGTAGAAAAATGGAATTTGCATCTAACCTAAGTTGTTTCATATTTTTTGGACCTTCGTGAAACTAGTTATGAATTTTTGAAGTTCAAACGAAGTGGTCATTAAAGCCGACAATCGCCCCTTGAAATGTACATTATTGGTACATGAAAGAAAGCAAAATGTACCTCTAGGCCCTAATTGGTTTTACAACCTAGTCAATTTATGAGCCTCTTACCTTAGTGCACAAGAAGAAAAACTGTCCACAGTGACACATCCAAATTGACTAAAATGTCCAAATTGACAAAAATTTGACAAAAAAATATTCAAAGTGACAGAAAAGTGTTTGGATCAGCGCAACCTAATTGACAGAAAATGTCCAAATTGACACTGCTCCCTTGTAGTATACTGCCGCTACAACCGACTTAGCTAGCTAATCAAGATCACTTGAAAAATTGCGGCATTACATTACAATGCCGTAGGACTATGGAAAGCTTGACATTCCATAAGAGCGTCTTCTTAAAAAAGTACGCTAAGAAAGGTACGCTAGACGATAGTAAAACTCCTAACCCCCTAACACATGATTTATAATTACAATGAGAGTTGAGCAGCAGGACATCTAATCGGACTAAGTAACTCTGCCTTAAACAAAGGCCTTTGTTCATTTGCTTAAACATTATCCGCTTAGTTTTCACCCTGTACAGAGATTAAGACTCTCTTTAAAGCTGGCTCAGATTAGTATTCAAAAAGTACTTCATCTACAATTTCATTGTTTTTAAGTACGACGTCGAGAGAACTGTCATCGTTCATCTTCTTTCATGCTTCTCGACGTTCAAACTGCTCTAGATGATTCGCACATCCACAACCCTGGATTCTGCAAAAGAGGCTCTCCATACAGTATGATCCACAACACAATTGATGTAGAGTTGTATCACCTGTCTACACGCTTTTCTTCGATGATATCTTTACTGCAGAATTTCTGGTAATTCTCCCGAACGATCGGATACCTGATTGAGAGTCTTTGCTTGGAGCTGCGGGCTTTCCGAAATCTTCATCGTCGTCGTCGTCGTCATCATCTTCACCACTGTCTAATTCGATTACGTCCTCTTCTACTTCCTGGTCCTGCTTCTGCTTCTTGGACTTCGCTGCTTTCTTATTACTTTGAAGAGCTGCAACAACGTCTTCTTCCTCTTTCACGCGCTTACGCTTCGATGACCTCGCCGGGCTATCCACGTCTTTGCCAGCGACTCCCTTCGCCTTCTTGAAAGCTTTCGGCGACTCGCCGTTCCCTTTCTGGTCGATTCCTTCCCCGTCCTCGAGATCAAGCTTCCTTGTCGTACTAATACTCAGCTTCCTGCCTTTAACAAGGTTTGGAGGTGCAGAGGCGCGGCCTTTCTTGTCACTAGCCGTGTTCGCGACCTTTTTCATCTCTGTCACTGCAACAACATCCTCGCTCGCATCTGCCTCCTCGAGGTCCTCTTCACAACGGAAGATGTGAACCTTAAACCGCAGCGGCTCAACAAGCTCAAAGATAAGACAATCGCCGTCTACGAGCCCGTGGTCAAGCGAGAACCCGCGCCAGCCACCACTCAAGCCAACTTTACTACCAAGATACACGCACTGAGTCTCCTCCGCCTTATCATCCTCCAACGTGATCCGGTCATCATGAAGCGGCAAATACTCCTTGCAAAAATTGGCAGGAAGTCCTAACCAGAAACCACTGGCAGTATGCGAATGCAACATAGCTTTCACGAACGCAGGGTTACTGATCCCCTTGTACACCTCTTCAGCAGCATCAATAGCCGCCATGCGCGAAATGTCGGACAAGTACCGACGCGCTAAAGGCTGTCTATCTCGGGAAGCACTCCGCATTCGGCCGATTCCGTACAACAAATCCAGCTGCTCTCTATAACTAACTGCAGGTTTCCCGGCCACTCTTGAAGATCGCCGAGCTTCCAAAGCAAACTCCCCTTGCGGTACGATCCTACGTGCATTCTGCGGTCTCTTTACAGCCTCCTTGCTCTTCACTGGCTTCAAGCTTTTCGACAAGTCGAACAACCCGAGCGCTTGCATCTTCCTGTTGTTCTCCTCCACCCGTTGCTTCCGTGCTTCCTCATAGGACACTAGCTGGCTGCTCGCCACCATCGCCATTGCAACTGTTGTCTCCTCACACTATCTTTCTCTCGTCTCCTCAAAACACTCACTTCCTCCCGTCTCCTCACACTCTCCTTAACTCGTCTCCTCACACTCTCTTACTCTCGTCTCCACACACTCTCTTTCTCTCGTCTCGTCGTCTCCTTACACTCTCTTTCACTCGTTTCTTCGCCTCACTACCTCCTACTTCTCTAGCATGTCTTAATCTCACTCGTTCCTTGACTTAAACTTCAAAGTGATACATCAAAATGCAAATAGACACAAGGTTCGTTCTTAAACACAGAAACACGATTGAAGATACTCGTAAGGCTACTAGGTTTCCAGCATACATTCACTGTGCTCACTCTTCACCTGAACTCTCGCAGATTGCACCAAAAATTGCAAAAAAAAAGCTCGTTTAAGTCACAGGAACTCGATTCCGAAACGTCTAAGGGTGAGCAGCAATCTCTGGAGGCGTGAGTTCGCTCGCATTGGCGTCGGCGTCGGCGCATTGCGTAGGGAATCGGAGCTCTCATGTTTCCCGCCCCTCCCTCGCCAGAACGAAGCCCCGCCCTGACGAGGAGGGGATGAGAATGCGTCGATGAAAGCTGGTTGTCTACGGAAAATTCAAATGTTTGGATGATGGAGGAGGGGTCCATGTCGTGCAGTTCTTCCAATAGGGGTAAGTTAGTCACACCTTTTCCAAGAATGAAACTGAAATTTTAATGAATAATGAGAAGTTGTGGAAGTGGAAATAGGAGTCAATGGGAGTATTTCTTCATGAAGAAGGTGTGACTCTCTTTTTGTGAGTGATGGAAGAACACAAAATTAAGAAGAATAATGGTTAAAAATGGAAAAATGATGATGAAATTAAGACAAGCAAGTGAGAAAACCTTAAGTACTAAAACTTCTCCACTCTATTTTACTCTTTTCTAGGCAAGAATATATAAGGTAGGAGGCTCTAATTCAAACCAAAGCTCTAATTTGGATCAACTTTAGGAAGGGTTGACATTTTTCATCAAATATCTATTATTGTCATTGATGAGTTAAGTGGGCTTAGCAAGTTGGTTAACTTGCTAAGCCCACCTAACTCATCAATGACAATAATAGATATTTGATGTAAAATGTCAATCCAAAGAATGAGGCCTCTGAGTGTCAACTAGAGCTTGGCACAACCCTATCCTTTGAAGATTAAGAATGGAGTAGAAAAGATGTGATTATCCCTAATACAATTCCATCTTGGACAAAGAAATGGGGGCTTGATTCATTGCACATATGTCAATGTGGGACTAGGGTAAAAAACTTTGATTTTTCACTAGCGAGAAAGTGTAAAAATTTAGATTTTTACAAATGAAGATATTGAATTTGAAAATCTTGAATTCATATATGGATTTAGAAACCTCAATTCAATCTAACACAATAAAAGAAGATACAAATAAACAATCTCAAAATAGAGGAAAAATTATTACTTTTACCCTTATTTGTAAGGAAATTTGAGCTCTCCCACCGTAGCCCCACATTGACGCATGTGTAGTAAATCAAGCCAAGAATGGGACATTAATAAAGTAGGATAATGAAAAAAGTGTGTACTTTACCCAATTTCTAGTTACATTTGATGAGTAGATTTGTGTTTGCTTTGATCTCTTATAACTTTTGCATGTAAACTTCAAATACCATTAGTTGGGCTTCAACTCATTTAAGTAAAAATTGTCCTCATATGACAAAGAAATTCAACTTTGGTGATATACACTTATAGTGATCAAAGACGCTTGCATGGTAACTACATTACAAGGGATTTGGACCCAAGAATGGGCCCTTTCCCCCAAAACTATGGGAAACTAGGAACACTTCCACAACACTTCCACATAGGCAATCTGTGGCAGTCTAACATGGCATTAGGGCAACCACGTCATACCTTATTATTTTTAGAAAAAAAGATATTTTTTTTACTTTTTTATTTTTTATTTTTTATTTTTTAATGATTGTTTTTCTGACAACCAACAGTGGCATTGGGAACATCCAAACTCACAGCCCTTTCTTGGGTCCAAATCCCTTGTAATAATGATCAGAGTTTAACCTATCCTTCTAAAATCTATCTCGACAACAAATTGGGAGTTTTTAGTGAAAGACAATTTGACAATTTATATATTTATAAGATTGTAATGAGTTACAAGTAAATGTGTTTGAGGTTTTAGATCAAATATAACACGATCAAGCAAATTATGATTTTTGGCAGTTGACATTTGATAATAAAATGCTTTGCCATCTTCCTAAAGCAAAAACAAATTAGCAAGATATAATTTGGCTTGTGTTTTAACAAAGATATTTTAACTGCATTAATTAATTTGTTGGAATCTACAAGAATGCAGATACAAAACTAATGTATTTCTCAAAGGTGAATGATGTATCAATTTTATCATAAAACTTAGCCATAAATGAAACATCAACAATGTCAAAGACATATATTGCTCTTTAAGATTTACTATTTCATATTCTAAATGATGAATTTGGTACTTAGTTCAAAAATTTCCTCACGAAATCATAGTAATACTTGAATCTCCAGAAAGACTAAACCTGTCATCATTAATGTGACAAACTTGAGATCAATGATAACTTTGTGTCAAGGCAAAAGTGAAAACAAAAGAATTAGTATACTTTTGATCAGTACGTGGTTAAAAGTATAGGGTAAATAGAAAAAATTGAAGGTTGCTATTGATGGAAGTATTTTAGAAAACACTAAGGACTTTTGAGATGCTTTGTTGATTATACCAAGTATTTAGGAAAACATTGAAGGTAGACCTTAACCCCTAAATACTTGAGGCACCAAATTTTGGTGTTCAAGAAACTTTGAGACTTTTCCAAGGGCAAGGATTTTAAAAGTTTTCAATTTTTTTTTGGGGAAAGTTCTAATCTAAAATTAGCTTCAATGTTTAATTTGAATGTCCTCCAAACCACATTCCAATTATTTTCCGTAGAAGCTAAATTGCAAGCATGCATGTTATGCATCAAAAAATGTGATAAATAATGTCACTAAAAAGCCTATGACAAGTTGCCCATTTGGAAAAATAGGCAGCAACTTGAAACTAAAGTCAAGATCTCCTCTTGGGCATTAAGGGCCCTTCTATTAAAAATGTATCATTTAAGAAAACCCAAATGTGTTTTTGGGCTAATTTCAACTGGAATACCTTTGTTGTACAAATTAAATTTGTCCACCATTTAATTCTCTTTGTTTATAATAATTTTTGCTCAATATTTGGAATTTAAAAAAAAAATCTTTATGTGAGGGATTAGCTCTTTGAATATTGCATTGCAAGCTCATTTGCAACATTGTGATTATGGATTTGAAAGGGGAGTTAGTATTTTTGAAATAACAACAATATACACTAAATAATAAAAAGTGGCTTGTTTCCCAATTTTGTACACAAAAGTTGCCATTTTGCAAAATAAATTATGAGCAACTCTAAAAAAACAAAAAATATTTTACTTGTGCACATGCAATCAACAAACATCTTAACATTGACATGGCTATTAGTTTATTTTTTTGACAACATCGTCTATAAGCCTTGAAATTCAAGATCTTATAGTTACAATTTTTTGTCTACGTTTGATAAAGATCTTACAACTACAATTCAAAACTTTCATAATGCTTTTTTGAATAACTAAAAGAACCCTCAAGCATTTAGGGGTTAAAGACAACTAAACAATTCTTACACTCCCTTTGTCCCTCTAAAAACGTCCAAAAAGCTTTATTGCAAAGGATTAACCGTGTTTTTAATCTTTGTGCTAGTTACACATGCATTCTAGAATCAATATACCATCTACCAAATGTATGCAAAATCCCCAACTTTGATGTTGTTGTTTGGGCACCTAAATTCCATGCAAAAAGTACCATATTTATGCATGTTGTGTGCTCCTCATTATTGATGATTTAAAAATTAGTAGCAACAATGGTACCTCATATGGGCAAGGCAAGCTTGTTAGAAGAGAAATGCTCTTGAATTGCTTAACTTGCCCCCATGAGATCATTGGACATGACAAACGCTTTCTTAGCAATTGAAATCAGCAAAAGGGAGCTTTGTTAGTGGTACAAAAAATGTTTCTGATTTAGACGTTTTTAGAGGGACGAAGGGAGTATAAGTTTTTGAGTTCTCCAATCTTGCATGGACTTTGGTCTTGAATTTTTAATTTCACACTAGGAATGCAAAGGCACTAACAATTAAAATGAAAGACAATTGACGTAAACAAAAGGGTTTCAAATATCTCAAATAAATAGTGAATGAGTGGTAGTGAACGCATGGCTATTCACCGGTGAATATGCAGTCACAACCCCCAAGAGGTCGTCATGACTTGTTTATAGAGTAGGGGTTCAAATAGGGGAGTTCAAATATCTCAAATAAACAGTGAACAAATGGCCATGAATGAGTGGTTGTTCACATGTGAATATGCAATCACAACCTCAAGAGGTCTTCATGGCTTGTTCACTAAGTGACTTGGCCAAATTTTTCACAAATCTTAATCAAGCGAACAAAATTAACCTAGAATGCCATATTTGAAACCCCTAACACTAGTAGAAAATTCAGCACAAAATCAACAGAATTTCAACCAAAAATTGTTGATTTTTTTTGTGGATTTGGTCAAGTTGATTTGGGTACTTTTTTGTTGATTTTTTGTTGATTTTTTGTTGATTGTTGATTGTTTTCTATTAATTTTCTGTTACTTTTCACGTATTTTTTGTTGTTCAATTCATTTTTTTTTTCAATTTTAAATTTTTTTTTTCATAGATTTTTTTTTATAAAGCATTTTTTTAAGGGCCGGGCAACTGCCCACACCTTTGGGCAGCTGCCCAAACCCCCGGGTAGCTACCTAAACCCCCGGGCAGTTGCTCGACGGTTGGGCCAGCTGCCCGAAATTGCCGAGCAGCTACCCCAACTGTCGGGCAGCTGCCCAAAACCACTGAGCAGCTGTCCGAACCGCCGAGCAGCTGCCCCAACCCCGGGCAGATGCTCAAATCGCCGGGCAGCTGCCTGAACCCCCGGGCAGACTTGCCGGCAGCGGGGTTTGAACCCCCCATCTTCGGGCTCACACTCCACAACTCTACTACATTCCCAAAAACCACTACAAAATGTGCACACACACACGTGCACAATAGAATCATGATTCTATTTGTACATCAAATGTTCATGTTTTTAGTAATCCAGTAGACTTTGGAGGCTATTTCAGTCCATTAAAGGATTTAATTTCAAAAAACTTAGAACTAAAAAAAGTTGGTAAATGTATTTTACTTTCACCTCCAACAATTTATTTTTTATTTCAATCTTCTTATCAAAAGTTATGAGCTAAAATCAGAGAAGATGTTTAGAAATTTTAAATAAATTGTTTATTTCCATCCTTTTGATTTTGTTTATAAATTTTTATTGGATTTTACAAATCTTAAAAGGATTGTTGCACGTAAAGGTTGGATTCATTAATAATTATTATTTAGTGCCAGTTTTTTTGTAAAAAGAACCTTATTCTGTTAAAATAACATCCATAGTTTGATAGCTTTATATAATATGAAATCGTAAAAAGTTACGGAATTAAAACCTTGCAATTCTAAAATCAAAATTCTATAGACTTTTGAATAGTTTTGGATATTCTGTAAGGGCATTAATATGTGAACCACACCCTTTGAACTATTGTACCACACCCTTGGGGTAAATTTTAGATTTCTACCATCAAAAATTTGAGTTTGAGAATTTTGAATTCAAATTTGGACTTAGAGACCATGATATTGTATAGAACCATCAAAAAAATTGCAATTCAACAACACCCAATGAAAAAGCTTATCTTTTTTTACAAACAAAAGTAAAATTAACAATTTTCTCCCTAACTAAACTTTTTCATTGGGTGTTGTTGAACTGCAACTTTTTTTATGGTTCTAAACAATACCATGGTCTCTAAGTCCAAATCTGAATTCAAAATTTTCAAATTCAGCTTTTTGATGGTAGAAATCTAAAATTTACCCCGGGATGTGGTATAGTAATTGGAAGGGTGTGGTACACATATCAATTCCCATCTTTTAAAGCTTATAAAAGTATTTTATACAATTGTATTTTTTAAATTCATTTGATTAGTAATAGAAGGAAAACTACTAAAAGTACCTTTTAAGTCTTTCAAAATATCAAGTTTAAGCCAAAAATATTTGAAACGTAAAAAATAGTCCTTATTTTTTGTAGGAATATCAATTATACTCCTATTATTTTGGAAAAATAATAAAAATGCTCTTCTATTTTGAAATGTTAAATATATCCTTGTGTTATTTGAAATGTAAAAATCACTTTTGGTTTCTTGTAAGAATTTGCATTAAACTATACACTTGGCTATCATATAACACAAAGATATAAATAATTTAAAATAGTTGAGGAGCATTTTTAATATTCTCCCAATATATTAGAAGCATTGTTGATATTTATACAAAAATGAAAGATATTTTTAGTACTTTTAATCCTTGAGGAACATATATGATTTTTTCAAAGAATTGAAGAGCATCTTTTGTATTTGTTTGTAAAGAAATTTTGGTATTTAAAACAACAAAATGCTGTACTTTTTATATAAAACTTTGTTGAATTAGTGAAGTTGTGTCCAAAAGTGTCCAAATCAACAAAAAATTGTTGATTTTTTTGTTATTATGGTCATGTTTTTACTTGACTTTAAAAGCTGCTGATTTTAAATCTAACCAAATTGTGAAAAGTAAAGAAAATAAAACCAGTCAATGTACACTCAAACTTCTAAAAGATTCTATTTTTTTTTTAAACTTCTTTCATTTTTTAAAACTTCAAAACATTTTAATGAGGTCCAAAAAGATTCTAGAAAGATTTCAAAAACAAACCTAAACTATTGTAATAGCTTTTTATTAAAAATATTTTAAAGTATTTTGATGAATTACAAAAAGATTCCTAAAGGACTCTAATTCAATCTAAGAGATTCTGTTTCTATAAATATTTTGAAGTACTTTAACAAATTTCATAAAGATTTTAAAAGATTCTCAAAGATTCCAAAAAGGTTCTTGGAAATTCTTTGAGATTCTCAAAGATTTTTAAATTTTAAAAAAGATTCTCAAAAGATTCACA
Organism: Ulota crispa; assembly: GCA_963920765.1. NCBI lineage: Eukaryota > Viridiplantae > Streptophyta > Bryopsida > Orthotrichales > Orthotrichaceae > Ulota > Ulota crispa. Next base: position 16,647,776 of record OY987249.1, on the reverse strand, counting down.
AAGATTCTCAAAGATTCTTAAAGATTCTCAAAGCTTCTCAAAGCCTCCAGGAAGATTTCGAGATTATTCTTAAAGATTTTCAAAAATTCTCAAAAAATATCAAAATTCCTAGAACATTTCCAAAGATTCTCAAATATTCCAAACTATTCTCAAAGATTCTCAAGAATTCTCAAATATTCCTAAAAGATTTTGAAAGATTCCAAGAAGATTCCCAAAGATTCCAAAAAAACTTGAAAAGATTCCCAAAGATCTCCAAAGAATCTCAAGGATTCCTAAAAGATTCTCAAAGATTCTCAAAGATTCTCAATTGTCCTCAAACATTCTCAAATATTTCAAAAGAACTTGAAAAGATTCCCAAAGATTTCCAAAGATTCTTAGAGATTCCTAAAAGATTCTCAAAGATTCTAAAATCTTGAAAAGATTCTTAAATATTCCTAAAAGTCTTGAAAAGATTCTCAATGATTCCCAAAAGATTCTTAAAGATTCTTAAAGATTCACAAATAATTCCCAAAAGGTTCCCAAAAGATTCCAAAATTTCTAGTGATTTAGGTAATGGTGTCCAAATCAACAAAATGTATTTAGTTTTTTACAGAATTTTGTTAAATTAGTCAATTAGCGTGGGCAAGTGCCCAAGTCAACAAGAAACTAGTGGTTTTCAGTTGTTTTGAACGGAATTTTCTACTAGTGTAGTGACTTGACCAAATTCTTCACAAATCTTATTCACGTGAACGATTTTGATACAGAATGCCATAACGTTCTAAGGGGTTTCATTTATAGCATTCTGCACCAAAATTGTCCACATGAATAAGATTTGTGGAAAACCTAAGCAAGTCAATATGTGAATAAGCCATGACATAGGTCGTCAGCATATGCACTTATGAATGAAAACTCGTTCACGACCATTTATTCACCATTTTTTTGAGATATCTAAAACCCCCTACTCACGTTAAAAGCAAGGAGGGCGTATTCTTCCCTTTCCAGAGGCATTTTAATATGGCAGAATCAGCCTTCACATTCAGAATTGGCCCTGTTTGCCGATTTTGCTAAATCACGGTCAGAATACGCCCTCCCTGCTTTTAACCCAAGGGAACGGTCTGCTTAGAGCAGATTCCGCCCTGTGCGCGGTCATCAGGCTCGCCCGCTAACCACTTACAAGGCGGAATCTGCTCTAAGCAGACCGTTCCCTAGTACAAGAAGCCCCGGCTCGAACGCTTTCACGCCCTCAGTGAGCGCCTTTTTGATGTCAATTGCGAACGTCCTTGCTCATGAGCTCGGGATCCTCCGAGGACGAATCGAATGATTCGCCCGCGACCACCTTGATTTCGAGCAGGAGGTCGACGAGCGCGCGCACGGTGGTGGACTTGCTAATGCGGCGATCGCCCATGCTCATCACACCACTATCTTTAAGTCGATCACCGTAAGAATCAAGCACATCTTCATCTCCTCTTGACCCACGATGGCGGTGAACGGAAACACGAGCCGCGTATTCTCCTTCAACGCAATCGAGGGCTACGGATCCTTCACGAGCGCCGCGACATTGGTCACCGGCAATGGAGCTCTGGTAGCCAAGCTTCCACCCCGGCTTCCACGAGAAGCTGCTCCTCCCTCGCCATGTCAAAACCAGGGTCCAGGAAATATTAGGGGTATCAAACATAAAATCTGGCCTTCCCACTTCTCACCTCAAGGGATCTCCGCTCACTAGTGAATTGTTTTTGTTCCCTCGCACGCCCGTGAGTTTGCAGAAGTTTCTGCAAAAGAAGTTTTGGGGTTTGAGGAAGCAAGTGTATGAACCTAGCTACAAAAGTGAGTTTTTGAAATTCACTCCTCATGTGAATCACGTTAGGAGTGAAGTCCAAAGGTGGGTCTCCTCGCGGTTCACTAGTGAATTCACAGAAGTGAATCTTGACGCAAGTCACTTGAAAAAGTTTAAGTTTGAAGCCCCTTATTTGAGATTTTTTGGTTGATTTCCTTCAATTTTTGTATTGAATAGGTTTATCAAGGAACTATTTCAATTATTTTCTCTATTTCATATTATTAATTTAATAATTGAAGATTTTAAACCAGTTTTTAGCCGATGTCTGTAAACAATTTTTTCTCACTTGAATCAACTAGCTTTGAACTAGCGGTTCTTGGACCTTGGTCAAAACCCTATCTCTACTGTTGCTCGTAGTTGCTGAACACCCATTGCTACCACTACTCAGTGCATTAGCACAGCCATGGCTGTGCTCAATCTCAATCAAGTTCAAACCCTACATCACATCCAAAAAAAACTCAAAAGTACTTAGAGTATCCACACCCCTGCATGCAATCTGGAGCACTCAAAAGCAAGTGTCCAAGGTGCAGTCACAGTCATGGACTAGCTCAAATCTTTGTTGCCCCACCCTTGCCCTCAAGCAGGTACAAGCAATCACGGAGAGCATATCACAAATGACAAGTGTCAAGTTTCAATTGTGGGCCTCTTGTGTCAACCAATCGACAAGTTTTGATTATCCTAAAGATTTGAGCGTGTTAACAATTCATCAAACCCGTCACGTTCCAATATTCTAGCTACAATTGAGCAAGCCTATCTCTAGTATAGGGCACTTGTAGTGCTATATGTGTGGGTGCTGATGCTCTTTACGTCTGGAGTTGAGGAAACAATGAATCCAAACAACATTTGCAAATGGGACTTGAGCACCAGTCCGGAAGCTCAGGGAATGATGATGGGTGAGCTTATTGGATTTAGGGAATCCTATGGTTAAGGTAGGAACACCCATAAGTGTCAATGTCCCCATAACCGTCACCTCTTAAATCTTGGAAAATTTGTGAAAATGAATAGATGTAATTACAAGAATGTACAACATGTGAACATAAAACCTTAATGTTGATTATGGGTGTAATGGCAGTTTGCTCTTTAAAAATTCACAACTTATTCTCACAATATCCAAATAATACATTCAAAATTGCAAACTCATTTTTTTATATTCCTAATAGGACCTTATAATTTGCTAGTTGTTTATTAATAGTCATCATGTTCAAAACCCTTAGTTTGATGGGTGCTCCTACCTTAGAGTGGAGCTCTTCAACTGGATACGGCGCCATGCTCACAGAGACTGAGATACCCGTCGGGACATATCCGGGTCCTAACTGTTGGGTCTACATTCTGACCTAAAAATAGGCACACGCGAAGATCGATGTAGATGAGACACGCTCGTAGTGGCACCCTCTAATTGGCGCTGCAACTCCTCCTTTCCTAACTCAAAAAGGCTTCACAGCAGCATCTCCAATACCGAACAACATGATCTCTCTCTCACAATTCCCTAATGAATGTGCCTCTCATCATCAAATCTCCTTGAATCCCCGCCACTACCTTCCAAATTCCTCTCCCCCCCTTTGCATGAGTTCCACCTCCCTCAGAGCTGGAACTTGTACATTTTTTATTTTTTTAAAGTTCTCAGAGGATTGTGACTAGAGCCGGAATTGGATTGCTGTGAGAGATCGTTGGCTGGCTGTTGTAGTGGTCGAGATGCAAGGCGTACTATCGATGGTGACCGGGTCGGCCATAGCCGGAAACCTGGTGGTGTTGGGATCACCCGGTGTTGTCCCCACCGCCCAGTTCTGCAACGGCAACAGCAATGGCGTGGTCGCTGTGGCGCGGAAGCCGTTCACGGCGACCCTGGATATCGCCAGCAGCAGATCTGTTGCTCGCTTTGAGTGTAAAACTCACTCTTTTCCTTTGGGGAAGAGACTGCGTCGTTCGTGTGTGAGAGTGTCGGCGCTTCAGGAGTCGAAGTCGTTGACCAAGAGCGCCAAGTGGGTTCTCGACCCTTGCGGTACGTCTTGCTTTTGCCGCCGTTCTAGTCGTCGTCGTCGTCGTTCTCCCTTTTGTGATGGTGCAAGGTTTGGCATACATACAGCACCGTTGATGATTAGAGCATCCGCATCCTTACACGCAACCTGGAGCTGTACAAAGCAGGTGTGTACATGGGTGCATCCACAACCATGGGTTTGGGCTCACTCTAATGTCCGATGTCCCACCCTTGCCTTCAAGCAAGTATAAGCAAGCACTAAGCGTGTATCACAGCAATAAGCGTGTGTATCACAGAGGACATGTATTGAGCTTCAATAGTGGGCCTCTCTTTGTGTTGACCAATCATCAAGTTTCAATTGTTTTAGATTTGTGCGTGCTAAGTATTGAATGTTTATTCACTCAAATTTCCGACCTCCCATCCTTGCCCTCAAACAAGTACAAGCAAGCACGGCATTGAGTGCGGATTGTGGATGACAAGTGTTGAGCTTCAATAGTGGGCCTCTCTTAGTGTCAAACAATCAGCAAGTTTCTATTGTCTTGGATTTGGGCACGCTAACTACCAAATGTTTGCTTGCTCAAATTTATGATGTCCCACCCTTGCCCTCAAGCAAGTACAAGCAAGCGCAATACTATACTGAGCGAATTGCGGACAACAGGTGTTGAGCTTCAATAGTGGGCCTCTCTTTGTGTCAACCAGTCAACAAGTTTCAATTGTCCTGAATTTGGGTGCGCTAATTACTGAAAGTTCTAGTGTTTGAGCCAAGCCCTATCTTGTATACGGCTTTGGTGCGTCTGCGGTGAGGCAAGCCAAGTGGAGCTACCACGCCGAGTGCTATTGAGGGCCTGTTTAGCCTACAAGGGTGTGGATGCTCTTACAAACCTCACCCTGGAAATGCGCGGGCTATTGTTTCCTCCGCAATGAGAGCTTTGGGTTGGATCTGCTTGTGGTTTTGTGTGCAGGTGACGGGAACACCAGTCACTTGGATGGGCCGGTGCCTCTGCCAAGTGGGTTTGAGCTGACATCGGTAAAAACCCCTAAAATCCTTGCTTCTTTGTTTCCGAACTAGAGTCTGTCTATTTGGGAGTTTTGGATTTTATGTTTTTAAAGAGTATCCAATGAATACTCTTTGAAAAACCTAAAATCCAAAAGTCCCAAAATGTCACTTTATCCATAATTAATAAATAATGCGTTTTGACGTTCGATTGCAATGCCTATCTCGTCAATCGCTGAAACTTGCATATCATGGCAAGCCCTAATTCTAACTCCTCTTCCTTGCTTGTGGAAAGTATTACTATTCTAGAACTATCAGAGCTGCCAATCAAAAGCTTTGCTTTTTTTTTTCCCTTCTTTTTGGACATAAAATTCTGACTTTGCTACAAATCAAGGTTTGGTAAATTTCTATAACCGCGAGTAGCTGGTTCTTGCATGGTTTGGTTTTTTAGAAGTAGTGTTTGATTAGGAGCCAATGTAGGAGGTTCGACACCCTAACTCTTTGGGTCACCATGTAAATAGCAGAGCAATGCTAGAGATTGGCTAGACTTCATGAATTAACACTCAACTTGCAATCCAATAGATAGAGTAGTAAAGTGAATTCCAAAGTTTTGTGATTAATATGGGGTCTTAAAGCTCAGTAGATTTCTAGCAAATCTGTTTCTCTCCACCTCTCTAAATCATCATTTTTTGTTAATGGTTTGAAGCCTAGTTTCTTGCTGTTTTCTTTGAGTTCCCATGCGAAAGAGTCCATGTCTGCACTTTTTTGCACCTTCTTACTAATCCAATTTTTGTGTGAGAAAATGCCATTTTGCATAATTAAGACTCCTTTTTCTTTGCTTCTAGAATAACCAGTTTTCTTTGAACTTTTGAAGCCGTTTGTAGGAGGCTTTAAAACTTAGTAAGTTTTCCATCTAAACCTAGTATTCTCTCCACCTCTTTTTGCAAAAAAGATGTCTGGATTTCTCGTAGTGATTTCAAGGAAGGTTTCATTGTTGCTTACTTTCCTTGCTTTCTCACGGGAGCAAGAGAACCCATGCGTGCACTTCTTTATACCTCGTCGCTAGGCGCACAAAACGTTCTGGTTTTCTCATGAAAGCATACAATTTCACTTGCGAAACACCTAGAGAAAAACTCTGGATAGTAACCCTAAATTGCTGGAACATGATTAACCTTTCTCAAAGTCCCAACTCCTTCACAAATAGAGTTTTGTACAATGGTGCTTGAATAAGGTCAACCTTTGTAAAAGAAATGTTTGGATAGTGTTAAGGTCCCATGCTCTTTTATCTATACTAGGCTTAGTTAAATGGAGTGTTTGATCAAGGGCAATGCTTGGATATGATCAATGCTTTTCCTTGCCCAAGGTGTGGACCTTATCCAAGCACCACTGTAGTACGAATCCTTCTGCCGATGGTCATCGACGTCGTGCAGACTTCGAAGGAGCTACGATTGATGGTATCTCACAGTGACGTGTGTGGTCCGCAGGATTCCGTGATAGTGGGCCGAGTGAAGGAAAGAGTCGACGTCGTCGTCCCTGTAGCCACAGGTATTGTGACTGGAGCCATGCTTGCTCTTGCAATAGGAGAGCTTTTTTCAGAGTTTCAATGGAACTCAAGCACTAAAGCTTTGATAGTGTTTTCCAGAGTTTGAATGGAACTCAATCACTAAAGCTTTGACAGCTTTTTCCAGAGTTTCAATGGAACTCAATCACTAAAGCTTTGACAGTTTTTTTCAAAGTTTTGACGGAACTCAGTTAATTAAGCCTTTGACATTTTTTTTCAGAGTTTCAGTGGAACTCAAATCACTGAAGCTTTGACAGTGTTTTTCAGAGTTTCAATGGAACTTAATCACTAAAGCTTAGGCTGGTTTTTTTAAGAGTTTCAATGGAACTCAGTTATAATACTAAACCTTTGACGTCGGATGGACGATTTGTTTCGCAGTGTCGGGTGTGCATGCGCGCTTGGAGAAGAGGAGGGGGGAGCTGTTTGTGACTGATCTCGACAGCACCAACGGCACCTTTGTCAACGACAGGAGAATCCGACCTGGTGCTGTCACGTCTGTGCCCCCTGGTAGCTACGTCACTTTCGGTACATTCCCTCAACTTTTCTCGCTGAATTCCAGTAATGCGTGCATTCTTTAGGAATAGTCGCACTTGCTGAACCCCATTCTCAATCTTTAGATAATGGGATCGTGGCACTCTCTCCTTGATTTTCAGAGACCTTATTCTTGGAAGATTGAGAAATTTTTCTCTTCATCTTTAAAGGTGGAGAATAATTCGTGCATTTATTAGGGGTAGTTGCACCTTCTTCACCCCATTCTCAATCTTCAATGAATGGGGTTGTGGCAGTCTCTCATTGATTTTCAGAGATCTTATTCTTTGAAGATTGAGAAATCTTTTTTCTTCATCTCTAGAAGAGAAGAATGGAGTGAAAAAATCCTCGCATGGAAAGTTTTCACCCTTGCTTGTCTCTTTTTCACCATTGCTGGTCTTAGTTTAGTTGTCGTTTTTTTGTTTTTAGCCATTGTTCCTCTTGCTTTCAAGGTCACTCCTTTTGCTTTTAGGTTTGTTCCTCTTGCTTTCAAGGTTGCTCCTTCTCCTTTAAGGTAGGAGCACCCGTAATGTACCTAATGGGCGTCACTCTCTATACAGGGTGGTCATTTTAGAATTTAAATCTAGGTACATCATGTATAACTAATTGCTATTGACCAAAATGATAAGCTATCTATGGTGTACCTAAATTAAGTTTTAGAATGACCACCTTGTGTAGAGAATGATGCCATTAAGTACACTATTGGTATTGGATGCTCCTACTTTAACCATTCTCCATTCTTCACCTCCCACAAAAGGGGACTCACACCTTCTTCATGGAGAAGTGCTCTCCTTAACTCCTATTTTTACTCCTAAACTTCTCATTTCTTCACAATGGTTTCAGTCCTAGAGAAGTTGTGACTACCCCTATTATGTGTGTTCATGCAAAAACCTAAGTGTACCCATTTGTAAAACCGAAGCTCCTGAAAATTTGCTTCCCAAAGCTTTGTTGAGAGAGTTGCTCAATATGGAAGGATTCGGTGCTCTGCGGATTTAACTGAGTTTTCACACTATTTTCATGAGCTTTTTATCATTCAAAAGCCTCCACATTGTACATAGGGAGGACCTCCATGCGATTACTGTGGTCACAAGGAGACTCAAATGCCATATTAACAAATTTTGGACATTCAAAAGTCTAGTAATAAGAGCCTTGTTGTAAGGTGTAGAGAAATTAGAAATTTTGTTAATCTTTCGTTCATTGAGGAATCCCTTGATAGTCAGTTCAACTTGTGTTTGGAGAGTTTAGTTCTAGAGAATGTATTTGGCATTAGAACCCCCTCAATCATCACAACCATGGACAATCTGGATTTGCTTTTATAATCCACAGTTAGTTAAATGTAAGTGAACGAAATAGCATGCAAAAATGGGGATATCTTTTGGTTTACAAAAGCTTATGAATTCTAGAATTACACGAGTAGTCCAAAATTAGTTTAACTCATAACCTATGAGTTCTTCTCTTTGTGTAAGATTCTTTTGAAATAATTTACACTAAATATTGCAGTTAGGTTGCCCTACCATGGAAAGTTACCTCATGACTTATAGCTTGGCCATTTAGAGATGCATACAACTCTCTAGATACTAGGATTTCACGTAGTTTACCACCTTGACATTGCTAGATTATTTTTCCACAACTCCGTTGTTGTTGCTAAGCCTTTTTAATTCATTTTATTGCAACAATTATTGATGAAAATCACTGTAGTATCAATAAGTATTTATACGGGGTAAAATGTTGAGAAATTAGTGGAGGTCAACTTGAAATGCAACATTTAGTGTAGGTTTATTAAGGGAATTGCTAAATACACCACAGTTTTTGCTAAATCTACCACATCCACTACATTGCACCATGTTTAGAAGTTCCTTAAAGAAAAGGACAATTTTTTAATCTATTGAATGACTACTAATGATGCTGATAGACATATTTCACAATTTTTTGTCTTTTATCTTTTCCTTATCCATTGTTCTTGTTCCTTTTTCCTCTTCTTTGTTCACTCTTCCCTTTCTTCTTTCTTTTACTTGGTTTAATTTTCATAATTTAACATATACATAATCCTAAAAGAAGTAGGTTTGCCATCATCATTAAATGATCATCCAATAAGTATGAAATTTGCCCTTCTTTTCTTTCTAAAACTCCTAAACATGGTGCAATGTGGTGGGTCTAGTAAAAACAGTGGTGGGTGTGGTGGATTTAGTAAAAACAGTGGTGGATTTAGCAATTCCCTTTATCAAAATGATCTACTTTATGCGTAGTAAGGTATGTACACCCATAAGCATTAGTGTTCCCATAACCGTCACCGCTGAAAAACTTGGAAAATTTGTGGAAATGGATAGATGTAATGACAAGGATGTACAACATGTGAACATGAAATCTCAAAAGTGGTTATGGGTGCAATGGCAGTTTGCTCTTCAAGAATTCACAACTTATTCTCACAGTATCCAAATAATACATTCAAAAGTGCAAACTCATTATTTTTCTGTTCCTAATAGGATCCTATAATTTGCTAGCTGTTTATTGATACTCATCATGTTCAAAAACTTAGTTTGACGCTTATGGGTGTACATACCTTACGTCCAACGAGCTTCACGTGTGGATGTGCAGGAGACGAGCACTTGGCGGTATTCAGGTTTCTACAACTTGATGAACCGGACGAAGCCCCTGCGGAGGCGCCTTCGGAGGCCCCTGTTGAGTTGCCTGCAATGGGGACCACTGTGCTGTCAGAGAAATCTCAAGATTAAGAGCCCCTTCTGCAGAGTAGCAGTTCTTAATCACGTGTGTCATGGCAAAGTCACGGTACTTTTTTATGCACAATCTTGGGATGCAGAAGTACAGTAAATTTCAGTACTTGTTTTCGGCTACTTGTACTGTTCCCACATACCGTCATGTTTTGGTCACCTTGGTTTTGCTAGATTCTCTCTTTTCTACAGCATTGTGCAGAGCAAGGCATTCTGCAATAGCTTGTGTGGTTGTTTCAGTTTTTTCACATCACGTGTCATGGCAAAGTCACGGTACTTTTTTATGCACAATCTTGGGATGCAGAAGTAAAGTAAAATTCAGTACTTGTTTTCGGCTACTTGTACTGTTCCCACATACCGTCATGTTTTGGTCACCTTGGTTTTTGCTAGATTCTCTCTTTTCTACAGCATTGTGTAGAGCAAGGCTTTCTGCAATAGCTTGTGTGGTTGTTTCAGTTTTTTCACAGCTAGAGGGGTTTCAACCTTGGGAAAAGCGGAATTTTTTCTCAAGTTTTCTCATGCGAATTTGTGTTTTATCAGAATGTTTGTATGCACCTAGAGTGAGGTGCAGAAAAGTGCAAGCATAGGCTCTCTCTTGCACGTGAGAAAAACAAAGAAGATGATTAGAAAGCAGCCTTGAAACTATTTTACAAAAATCAAGAGGTTTGTCTTGCAAAACAGGTTGGAGAGAAAAACAAATTTTGTTTGAGAAATGTATTGGGCCTTGGAACCCCTAGTAGGGGTTATCAAACCTTGCTTACTGTACAATACCCTCTAGAAACTCTTGCAACCCTTCTATGAAGTCTTGCAATTTTTTTCCTTTATTTTCATTGTAAAAGTGATTCTATCAAAATTATCCTATTGAATGTAATGTTTTATAGAACCTTCACCAACACATGAAATTTCAATGTCTAAAAATAAAAAATCTATTTTTGGTGAATTATTTTATTTTATTTTCTTGTCTTCACATAAAAATTAATTGAAAAATATATGTGATGATTTTTTAACATTTGATTGCACAAATATATAAGAAATGTCATTGTTCACATCTTTTGTGTTACAAAGATGCACACTATGTAGGTAAAATTTTCCTCTATGTGGCTATAATGTGTTTTCTAATTTTCTTTTGTACAAATTTGAGGCTATGGAATTCAAACTCATGTAACAATAAGCTAAAACTTGAACAAACATAGTCAAATAAGGTATCATTAGAAAGCTATAGTAATGTAGAAGTTTACTATAACGTGAGTTTGACTTCCTTAGCCTTAAATTTTTTAAGAAAGAAAATTGGAAAACACATTATAGGCTTTATAGCCACATAGAGGAAAATTCTACCTACATAGTGTGCATCTTTGTAATACAAAAGATGTGAACAATGACATTTCCTATATATTTGTGCAATCAGCTGTTAAAACATCATCAAATATATATTTTTCAACTAATTTTTATGTGAAGCTAAGAAAATAAAATAAAATAATTCACCAAAAATGGAGTTTTTATTTTCAAATATTGAAATTTCATATGTTGGTGAAGGTTCTATAAAGCAATACATTTTATAGAATACTTTTGATATAATACTTTTACAATGAAAACAAAAGAAAGAATTCAAGGGCTTCATAGAGGGGTTGCAAGACTTTCTAGAGGGTACTGTACAATACATCCAAAAAAAATTGAGAAATTTTCGTAATGAAAAATAAAAGTTTTCTCAAGAAAATTTGTGTTTTGTCATGATAAATCCAGAAGTGCAAGTGTTGAGGTTCAAGAAATTACAAGCATGGGCTATCTTGTGCATGAAAATATAAAAAACAATAAGAAAGTAACCTTGAAACCATCATGCAAAATCAAGACTTTTTTCTTGTAGAAAGATTTGGAGAGAAAAATAAAATTTTCTTGCAAATATCCCTAGCCTTTGAACCCTATTATGTATTTGTTGTTCCTAATTTGGCTTGTTAGCAATTGTTGATAAAATAATATAGTGAATTTTTCCTTACAAAAATGTTCCTAGTCACCTATAAAGTTTTTTAAGAGCAAGTCCTAACATTTCACTAAAACTCATAGTGAACTTAATGAATTTGACAGCTTGTTTGTGGAGCTAGTGTGAACTACCTTTGGTATTGTAGGAACCAAGGTATGCTTCTATTTTGGAGTTGGTTGTTTTTATTCCTATTAAAATTCCTAAACCAAGTTAGGGTCTTTAAATTCAAATGTAAATTTGAAATTATTAAATACAATCTCCTCATGATAAATTCCTACACTCTTGTACACATTTTGACATATGAAGGAATGGAGCTTTTTCATCCTAGCCTCACAAACAAGGTGTCACAATCATTAACCCCTAAAGGACCAAGAGCCCAATATGGCCAAAGGGGGTGCTTGGAGGTGTGAAAGTATACTAAAGGGACATTTTTAGCTCAAATTTTGGTCTGCCACTCAAGTCCAAATGGAATTGTTAGTTCAAGAAAAAAAATCAATCAGCTTGTTGTTCCTTGAAGCGCCTCTTTTGCTCTAGATTCTACATAGGATATGAAAATTATTCTATTTTTTCAACAATTAGGAGAAGTATGTCTTTGGGCAAACGATGGGAGCGGCTTAGAGAGTAGATGGGATGAGTGCTCTCATGTCTTGTATTGTACAAGGGAGAAGTTTGGTGATGCGTCACTTTTTTTTTTTTTTCTTGATTTGGGCAAATTTTTTATAGCTCTAAAGTAAGGAGCTAGTGGAATCTAGCTAATTTGAGTGACCATATTTTTTGGAGTTTTTATCCATTTGTGGAGTTTTTTTTTTCATCAAATATAGCAAGACACAATCTCATGGGATTAGCCATTAGGTAAATTTTTTTTTTGAGAAAATATGACATGAAAGTCCAAAATCCATTTTTTGAACTGTTGCCCAAATTGGAAAACATGAGATTCTCAATAGTAGGCATTTTGCAAATTTACTTGAATTTGAAATCAAATTGGTTTAAAACATTTAATTTATAATTGGGTATAGAATGACCGGTTTGAATTATGTGATTACTTGTTCAACTTTCCAAAAACTCAAAAAATGTATTGAAAGTTTCATGTTGAAGGTATGCTGAATTTTCTTAGGAAGACTCTTAGGGGTTAAATCCAGCGTGAGATTTAGTGTGCTTCGAAGTCCTGCTGATGAGACTTCTCTTTGGGCAAGCTTAATGTCATTTGATATTTTCCTACTTTTGCAAACTAGGAAAATGTAAGTAATCATTTACTGTATGGGCATCTGAAATTTGCCTTCAATGTCTAGCTGTTAGGTGAGTTGGTTCCTGAGATTCAGTCGAGATTTTCGTAATCTTTGTTATAGGTATAAACACCTTGGTGCAAATTAATGGAAGTGTTTTCATGTACTCTTTGTGTTAAAAGGCAGCAGAGAGAATAGTTAAGCCTAACCCCTAAACGCCAAGGGGTAAGGGCATAACATAGATGCATTATAAAATAATATTTTTGTAACTTTTATGAGGTTTGTTTAAAAAGATAGAATAAGAATCACAATGTTTAGTAATTATTCATACAATCAAATTTTCAAAAATAGTTTTGAACTCTTATTTAATGAATTTAGAAGCATTTACCATTTAATATTCATCAAAATTATAAATTTTATTCATAGAATTTAAATTTGGCATGATTGGTTAAAAATAGATATTCTATTCAAAACTCCAAAAATGCAATCTTTTTGAAGGAGAGAACATCATTAGTCTCCCAAAATAATAAATTTGTAACACTAGCAAATAATGAAGTGTTTATCTTTGAAAAATTCTTCTTCATAGAGTTTAACTTGGATTGACATGATTCAAACTGCGTTGAAAAATAGACTTGCTTTCCTACTTGAAATTATGTTTTACTTTAAAAAGAATTTTCTTTTGCATTTTGGGCAACCTGCATTAAATGATAGTGACCAAAAAATGGTTGATTGGGTGCTTACGGTGTTAAATGATTTTGAGAGGGTCAAATTCTAGTTTGAACCTTCCGAACATAATTTATTTCATATGTTGTTTGCAGTAGTTTTACTAAAATTTAGAAAAATCCTTGTCTTCATCTAATTGTGGCATATGTGTATGGACACAAAAATAGTACCACTGGTGGATCTAGTAGTCAGATGTCTTGGCTAAATAGTAAATTCATCTTAATTACAATGAATAATTAATATTTTCCAAAACATTAAGTTTACCTCTTAGACTTTTCTTCATGTATATTAAAAAATGCCCCACTTTCAAAAAGCTACTAGAATTTTGTCACATTTGTGTAAATCTAGAACATTCATATAAGTATATACTTTTCAGGCTTTTCAGTTTATTTCTAGACTATGTAAGAAATCTTTAAGAAAAACATCAAAATAATCCTTGCACATAAGCAAAACACATGAAAACTCTTGATTATTTTGTGTATATCTCAAAAAAACAGAAGTAGATTATTATTTTGTGACTTTGGAATGTCCAAATTGAATTCAATAAAACTTTATTCTCAAAAATTTTGTTATTGATTTTATAAATTCTATTGGACAAACTACTTGTTTGGCATTAGTAGGTGGAAATGGGGATGTCTACTGAATGCACCTCACAATAGGTAATGGGTATGTCTACCTCCTACCTAAACACCTAATGCGCTAGATGATTGGTGGTCATGGGTATGTCTAACAAATGATATATTGTCACTAGTAGGTGGTAATGGGGTATGTCACCCAAACTACTACAAGTATGCTTATGACACGTGGAACATGATGACGGAGGCTTGAAGGAGGCATCGATTACCACGCCTTGGTCACTAAAGTAGGAGGCTCATATTCTGCTCAGGCTCAAAATTGGTCCTCCTTTTCAAATGTATCTCATGTGTACATGCTATTTTTCATAGGTTTCAAAAATGTACAAGCAGTGTACATTTGAGAAGGTGAACCATTATAGAGCTTTATGGCTTTTTTACTTCAAAATTTTATGGCTAATTCCACAAAACTCCAAAAAATATGAAATAACTTGGGTTAGATGTCAATTCTTTTTGTCTTTCAAGGAAAATTTACTGAGAAAGAGTTCAAATAGTTTCACCTCCCCAAAATTCAGTTCCAGCCCTTAGATGGTCCATTCATGAGCCTCCTACCTTAGCATTTATGATTTCTTTGGTTCCCTATAAGTAAAAATTATAAGCAAAGTTTTGCAAGAAATTGCCGCCTTATTTAGACACTGGCTAGTGGCTACCTAAATACAAAAAAATATAGGGAAAATATTATGGATACCTTGGAAATTTGCCATTTTTATATAGACAGTAGTGCATTTTTTTTTGGAGATTCATTGTCAGTCTGGCGACAAACTTGACAGCTTCATGCCAATGGGGGTTGTTCCCTCTTCTTATTACCCAATGTAACGTTGACACCAGAAATTTGGCGACAATCACCGACACCAAAAAAAATGCACTAATAGACACCCTAGGCTAGGCTTTTCAGGTATTGTTTAAATACCCTTGGATCATAATTTTCAGGCATTTGTTTTGTTATGCATCCTATTTCCTTCAAAACCACTTTTAAAGTAAGGAGTGTAATAGAACAAAAAAGAAGAAATGTACGCACAAGGGAGAAAGAAGCTTCTTTCTGAAAAACTGTTCAAAATGACAAAAACATGTCCAAATCAACATGGCTAAATCTACAGAAATTGTCCAATTTGACAATTTTTTTATCATTTTGGACACATTTAGTCAATTTAGACATGTCAATTAGGACACAATTTCTTATAATGGAGTGGTATGCACAATCAAACAAACGCTTAAAATTTATGATCCAAGAATGTGCTATTTATGAAAAACCAGGGACATTTGTACAAACATGACAAACTTCAGAAATATCCATAAAATTTTCCTAAATATATATTACAAAATGGATACAACAGGAAAAATCCCTTAAAAAGCAAACATTCAGTTTGCCAATATCTGGATGAAAGTTGCTTTTACGAGCTGATTTTATGTTCAAGTATGAATGGTTCTACCCATTTCCTTCCTCACATGCATGCATTCCAGGGTGCATGTTGCATGTTGCATGACCAATGAAAATTCACAAAACAACAATTCACTTCTGAAGGCTGATACGCAAATAGAACAGGTCAAACCTAAATGGTAAAAGCAACTGTCATTTGCAAGTCTTCATTGAAGTTTACACACGTAACTTAAGTCAGACATGGAAAACTGCTGAGAGTAGTTGCATGTTAATTTATTGGGTGGTAAAATAGGTTTTGAGCTATGTGTTTAGATAAAATCCTGAAAAAAGGGGAAAATTAGGCACAAGATCCATATGATAGTCATTAGGCAATTATCGATATTTTACATACATATTTAAATGAATTTCTTGAAAATACAATTTTATTTGGGCAACTACATATAAAATGTATCAAAATAATAACAAATGTCTAAGTACACATTTGATTGTAAGATGTGCCTAATTCACAAAAAATTGTGCATTTGTCAAATTATCCCTTAAAGTACTATGACTATGTTTCACCAAAAAACATTCAAAATGGGTCTTTTTGATAGTAAAGACAAAAAAACAATTGAAAATGAAATCTTGGTGCAATATATAGAAGGATCTAGTAGTAGAGTACTTTATGATGTTGTAGTAAAAAGATGAAAGATATTTACCACATAGATTGTGAGATTATAAGGTTTAAAGTGAAAATTAGTTCTTTTTGGGAGCATTCAAAATTTGAGTGGCTCTAATTTGGGGAGTCTTTTGTACTAATCAAAATTTCTTTTTTTCTTGTGCTTTATCAAATTGACTTTTATAATAGAACTAATCATATGCCTAAAAGTTACATGACATTTTGAATTGAAGAACACATACTAAAGAAATAAAGTACAAAACTAGCTTCAAGAAAATTCTCATGTAGAGCCAGTTTTTTAACAATGTTCAATTTCCCACATATGATAATTTTTTAAAATGTGATTGGTGGAGGCTTAGATTTTAGCTAGCTTTTGTTTTGATTTTATTTTATGTTTCAACATAATAATAATCTCAAATTTAATAGGTTGGGCTATAGGGGGTGTATCCCTAGTTGTTCCCTTATGAAAGTGTGCTAAAAATGATAGAATGAAAAAAAAAAAAAGTTTCACAATTTTTTTGCAAGAAGCACAAGAATTTTGGGATCTCAATATTTTGTAATCAAAAAGTGCCGACCATTGTGACCAATTCTAATGCAACATGAAAGTTTGCCTTTACTTCAAAAATTATTTTGTCTTTCTCAATGTTGTGAAATATCCCCTCCCTTAGTATAAGGGAATTGATAAGTGTTCCATCCTTTTTCAACTATTCTACCACACCTTATATACACAGTTGATATTTACAATACTAAAATAGGTGTGGACCACAAGAAAAGCATCACTAATTTAAAAATACAGCTTGACATAGAAATTGCATTTTTAATTATGTTTTTCAGCTCTATATCCGCTCATAATATTAGTTTAAAAAATCTAAATTAAACAAAGCATAATTTAGATTTTTTAATTAATACTATGAACAAGATCTAAAACTAAAAAACAAAATTAAAGGTGCAATTTGTATGTCAAGTTGCGTTTTCAAATTAGTGATGCTTTTTTTGTGGTCCACACCTATTTTAACCCCTAAAGCCCAACGGGTGTTGCAGAGAAAGATAAGACCAAAACTGCCATTTTTTGATGGTTTATTTTAAAATTCAACATAAACACTTTTTTTTAAGTTTCAACTATACAAAAGTGTAATGTACAAGTAAGGCAATGTGTGAAAAAACGTAGCCCCATGTGATTGCGCAGATTGTAAGGTTATAACATTTGAAGTGAGAAAAACAACTTTTTTTTTAAGCTTGCAAAACAAGGTCAGTAGATTTTGAGCCCTCCTAAAGTAAACTTTTTGCTCTACAAAAAATCAATTTTTTTGACCATTCACAAGTATATGATGTCAAGTTCACTTGTGAAAAACTTCAAAAGCAAATATAAAATCTAGCTTATTCTAAATTACCATGTAATGCAAGGAGGTTTTCAATTGGCAATATACTAGTCATTTTTTCATGATTTCTTATGCAATAAGGAAGTCTTTTATTTGAAGTCTAAACAATGAAAAGTTAGAGACAAACATTAAGAATATGGAAAAAGAAATGCAAGAGCCTTAAACTTATAGATTGAAAGATTATAGGGCATGAAGTTAGAAGAAAATGCCTTTCTTGAAACAACCCAAACATTGTTAACCCCTAAAGCACTAAGGTTATTTTTTCACCAAAATTGCTCCAAAATTGCCATTTTTAATACAAGTACCAAATTTTAGATTTTTTTTTTGGACAAATGTAGCCGTAAGATCTTGTACTACACTAGTATCAAAAGATGTGACAAAAAGTTTAGGAGTTTTCACCATGTAGATTGTACAATATTTGAGTTTGAATTCACAAAAAGCCATTTTTTGTCTCTGCAAAGTTCTGGGCAACTGCACTTCACAAGGTCATATTTGTATGAAAATAGCTCCAAAACGGTTGTAATTTACTGGATTTGTTTTTCAAAGCAAGTTGGATACACACTTGAAAAATTTCAAATCATTTGGAATTGCAAAACATATAGGAAAAAATAGTAAGTACAAAGAAGTAGAGAATGATTCAAACCACTAAATTGTTAAGAACTTTATTACAGCAATGAAAAATGCCAATCCCCATGGTTGTAATGTTGTAATAAACAATCTACATCTTTTTTGTTTTTGTTTTCTTCTAAAATATTGAAAATTGAGTAAATTAGTGGACTTCAAAGTTTATTTTAGAGTAGAGAATCCATAACTACATGCAAACAAAATCTCCTCATAAGTTTCATCTCATTGATAAAAATGGAATGGTTCAAAGCTTCCTAAGTGTATATATATCTAAAGAACCAATTTTGAAAAACAAAACCCAAAAAATGTAAATTTTAAAGAAGTTTTTTGGTTGCCCACTGAGCAAAGAAAAGTACATATCATGCAATAACCTTTGAACCATGAAGTCAAAAGTCATGAAATTTATTGGGCCTAAAAGCTACTCCTTGGAAACATCATGTGTGAAAATTTCAAAGACAAAAAATGAAAACCCCATTGGTAGTGAGCTGCCCAAAATTGCTATGTTGCCAAAAAAGGGTGTTTAGGGGTTAACAAAGTTTGACTCCTCTTAGAATGTGATGTGAGAGCTCAATTTTATTTCTGTTTTTTGACAATTGTGTACCATATTTTATTAGTTACATACATACCAGGTTTCAAAAGTTAATGAGAGTCTTAGCATAAGATTCCCCAAAGATGCGTAAATTGCCTAATTGCCCAAATTCTTTTGGGCATCATAACTTTTTACTCAAGTATCCAATCAAAGTTTATTTTTTTTTCACACAAAGGTATTCATTGTGTGCACCTTGTTTCCAAATTTCAAAAACAATTGCCAAAAATTAACTTCATAGGAACCTACCCAAACTTTCAACTAACTGTTGAAAAAACTGTTGTTGTTTAGTGGTTAATATTGTAAATATCAACCATATATACTAGCTGTAGTAAAATAGCTTAAAAGGGGTGGTATATATATATCAATTCCCTTAGTATATGTCAATTCCCTTACTATATATCAATTCCCTTAGTATATGTCAATTCCCTTACTATATATCAATTCCCTTGGTATAAATGTACCCTAACAGGGGTACTATAGAGAACTCTGCAACTATTCGTCACTATGCATCACCATTCTGCACAGAGCACAGTAGCACACCCCTCTCAACCTGAACTACCAAGACCACAGAGCGAATGGAGGACTGGCAGGACCGACTCTGACGAAAAAACCTGAAAACAACAAGGAAGAGCACTCCAGTTCCAAACCCTGTTCACACCACCCATACGTCATCACGCTTCGGGCTATTCTGCCACCACCACCGCTGCCAACGCCTTTACCTGCAATCAAGCTCTGCACGCAACTGAGAGAGAGAGAGAGAGAGAGTTCTCTCTCGTCTTTTCCATCGAAACTTTTCATAAGTTTATATGTGGAACTGTGCGGATTGATCTGCCTGCCATACGATTGTCGTGCCTTCCCTTCCCCGAGCCAGCACAAGTCGCTCTCACCACCACCTTTACGCGCCACACTTCCACCCTTTTTCTGATTTGGTACGTGAAACGCGCTCCCTTTTTTGTCACCGGGATTGCATCGTTGTAAGGAACAAAAAAATTCCTCCGCTCAGTTAAGTTTAGCTAACCTCGACCACGACGATTTTGTGAACACCGCGGGTAGGTTTGTGCGAGCAATTGTGTCGGTTGTGGTCAATTGGTTATGTCCTGTTGATGTAAGGGTTTTTAGGTAGGTGGCCCTGAGGACTTTCATCATTTCCTTCGTGAGAGGAGCTTTTTTACATGATGCGCTGTGGTTTGGATTCGAGGTTGTTTTTAGTTGCTAGGTTAACGTGCGTGTTGGACGAGGAAGTGGTGTTATATAATGAATGATTTAATTTTGTTCGTGTTCCTCTTAGATCAATATGTCTTGGAATTGTACGGTCGTTCTGGTTTGTTTGATCTCCGCGGTCTTCTTTGCAATTGGTGCGGGTGTTGGCTACTTTTTGAAGGATTTTGGTTGAAGTCTCAAGGCCTTGCTTTCAATGTAGGTAGTGATGTTTAAGTATGTGCGAGCTTTCGTTACTTTTTTCTCTGGTGATCGTCGATTGGTAAGTTACTCCGGGGTTTAGGTGCAGGTTTTTTAGTTTTAGTTTTTTATGTATTCAAATTTCTGTGATTTTACATTTCGGACAGATCGCAGTTTCAGGTCCGAACTGGATCCTTATTGGATATACTCAATAAGCTGTTGAATGATATGTGAATTGCAACATTATAGCAGATTAGAATTTCACGCCACATTATAGCAGCTTAGAGTTTCACTCAAGTGTTAGCAGTAGTTAATTTTTACGGAGTTCTAGTGCAATCTTTTACGCTTTGGCATGTGGAATGCTCTTGGATTCTACAAGTCTTTTTTGACAATAATGAATTCGTATGTTCATCGCCTTAAGAGATAATGTCCATTTGTGTATATGTGCTTGTTCGGTCTCGAAATCAGTTTGACTCTGATCTCCACGCGTTAGCTTCTGAAATTTTACTCTTTTCCAGTGTTAGATGTTAGAGAAACGCATCATCACTTCGTTGTTCTTGTGCTGCAGGGGTGCGAGATGTAGTCTTTTCTTCGTGTGATGCAGCAAACGAGATGGTGTATACTCGTCACTTTTGCTGCTTAAGGAGACGGTGTCGTCCATTTGACAGCCTTCACTGAAACCACGGAAGTGGCACAGGGATCTGAACATATTCATGCTGCACGCCTAGTGTCTCTACCAGGTCACTCTCGTAACTTTCCTTAGTTACAATCTTTCCTCATTAGATTGCGAATTGAAGCAGCTGTTTCGTGGATAGAGAAAAATGGACGTCGAAGGACTCTCGAGATAGGATGGTGAACCTTATCTCCGTTCCTCTTGTAAGAACGGATTCTGGAGTATTGCTCCAAATAAAAGACGTATCTGTTTTGAATTGTGAACAAAATTTGGCTTCCTTGTTGATTTGCTCAACCACTTGCAAGTAAAACGTCCTTACAAGTACAGAATTATTCACAGTTTCAATGCATTCTATTCTTAGACGCAGTGTTTTTCTCTCGTTTTTCCGAAATGTAGTTCCACCCGAGTCTTTTGGTAGTACTAAGTTGCCTTGTCATCATTGACCTTCAAGCTGTCCTAGAAGTGTAGAGGAGGAGCTTTGTTATTTCGCATTCATTTTTCTGTTGCATATGCGATAATCAATACTATATTATTCGTGCTCAGGATGAGAGTGTCGTGAGCCGTCAAAGTTGCAAGCAGAGGGGACAGAGTTTTTACTGTTGTTACCTGATTAGCTCAACTGATTCTGTAGAGTTCTAATCTGGTTCGATTAATCAAGTAATTCAAGATAAGCAAAAACATGAGGTGAATCGTTAACCCTGCACGGATGGTCACCCAGCCTTAAGGTTAAGGATCACCATCGAGAACGAGAAGAATAGATGATTTTGTACAAAAGATTTTTGCTCCTCGGTATTACCAATGCTTTCGCAGATTTCTCGTCTCTGTGGACTACATTTCTCTTCTGTTCTTTATTGTGGTCTTTCTGACTGTCAATGGTTCTGTGACACTCATTCTGTGACGTTGGTTGCTTGCAGACAGGTCGGGCCTTCAACATGGTGGCTTCACAGCTTTCCCGGGTTGTGCAACCACCATCAACATTGTCGAAGAGGTGACTTCACACTACCGCAGATGGCAAACATACCAGAATGTTTAAATTTAGGGAGCGATGCGTTGTACATAACGCTTGAACTGGGGCATGTCTGACTATTGCAGGGATTCTGTTTGTCTCAGGAAAACTTTGGTGGTGGCTGCTGCTGTGTTGGTGGCGGGAGGTGGTTTGGCATATTTCCGAACCGGTCAACGAAGGCTATCTCGTGATTCCCCTTTGAAACAAAATGGAAATGGGACAGAGAAATTGTCGAAAATTGATACAAAACAAGCGAAGGAATTGATCGAAAAGAAAAAGCAAAGACGGGGAGGAATAAAAAATGTCAAAGTGTTGGCTGCACTATTACTGCAACACATTGGCAAAGGGGGGTTAAATGAATTTATGGCATTGGCGACCATCTCGGTGAGTACCAGCATTTTCTTAAGCATACAAGTTGCTACTACAGTAGAACCTCTCTAATTGAATTTTGTCTAAGTGAATACCCTGCATAACTGAATAGTAACTCTTGGTCCAAGTCTCAGGTCCATAGTTAGGATCGACCTCTAGTAATGAATACCCTGTCCAAGTGCATATCCTACCCCGGTCCCAGTTGTATGCAATTAGAGAGGTTTTACTGTACCCGAGTCACATTATGGAATTTGTTACTCACTCGATTCTGGATTCGGTGCAGGTCCTCAAAACAGCATTAAGCAACAGACTTGCGAAAGTTCAGGGTTGGTTGTTTCGAGCAGCGTTTCTAACACGGGCTCCTCTTTTTATGAAACTGATAACGGAGAATTTGATTCTCTGCTTTCTTCAGTCTTTTTTGTTTTCTACTACAAAGTATCTTACCGGAGCTTTAAGTCTACGATTTCGCAAGATACTTACAAATCGCATCCATTCGGACTATTTTCAGGTACTCATGGCACGTTCACTTCGAAATTTGATCAGTGAAAAGCTCACAGCGAGTAGCTTCCTGAACTACTTTTTAAGAGATGTACTGTACATCTGTGGCGGTAAGGCTCGTGTTCAACACTTTGGTTATGTTGGTTTTTCTAAGATTGACACGCGCGTACTGTTTGGCTACAGAACATGACTTATTATAAAATGTCACATACCGATCACCGTATCAGCAGTGTTGAACAACGAATCGCCAGCGATGTTCCAAGGTTTTCTGTAGAAATGAGTGAACTTGTGCAAGAGAACCTATCGGCTATTTTCGACGGTCTCTTATACACTTGGCGCCTGTGCACTTACGCAAGCCCGAAGTATGCTTTTGGTGTCCTGGTAACTTTCTAAGACTTTGTTCATATTTTATGGTTCCTTCATTGTCTTAGTACATGCTACTAACGTCTTTGAGCTCCAGACTGTTGCAAATTTTCTTGAACGATATGATATTTGATTTTATCCGCTGTTTCACTCAAGGTACTCGCCTGCAGCTTATTCTACATCCTTATGAATCTGGGTATTTGGAGAGAAGCTGCTGTCTAATCTGTGCTGAAAACTTGTGGACTTCGTGTATGCGTTTTATTTAGTTTAAATTGTCCCTCTTTGCTACCTCTTTGCAGGGTTATGTAATTGGAGCGGGAGTTACTATTCAGGCTTTGTCTCCTCCATTTGGAAAGCTGACGTCGACAGAACAACAGTTGGAGGGCGAATATCGCCAGTTGCATTCACGCTTACGTACTCACTCGGAGAGCATTGCATTTTATGGAGGTCAAGATAGAGAAGCCTCTATCATCACGCAACGATTCAGGTTATTGTCTTCCTAGATTTGATGAGCTTATGCTAGTCATAACTAACAGTTGGCTTGGTGTCAACTGTAGTAACATATTTGAAATGAATTATTATAGGAGTCATCTTGATGCTTATGTTTTATTGAAAATTCATTTACATCAGAAATGCCTGCTACCAAATCATTCTGAGATCTGAGAAGGACACGTGATGTCTGGCAGCTGTTGGCTGACACGTCTGTGTGCATGGCAGGACCTTGGTTAGGCACTTGAGCAAAGTTCTACACACCCAGTGGTGGTTCGGTATGATTCAGGATTTTGTTCTCAAATACCTGGGTTCCACATTTGGTCTTGTATTGATCATCGAGCCCTTTTTTTCTGGGAGCTTAAGACCGGATGGATCTACTCTTGGCCGAGCTCAAATGTTGAGTCTGATGCGCTACCATACTAGTGTTATTATATCTCTCTTTCAAGCCATGGGAACCTTGGCCTCAAATACTCGCAAGCTTGGTCGGCTCAGGTCTGGTTTGGGATGCTGAAATTTTGACGGAAACATGTTTTGTTTTGTGCTGATTTTAGCCAGGTTTTTAGGAGACCTATGATTTTATTTTGTTTCTGGAAAATTTATTCTTAGTCCTTATTAGTATAGGCACTGAGAGGAACGCGAAGCACTAACGGGTTGATTCTGGTTATTGCTCTATGCAGTGGTTATGCTGATCGCATTTACGAGCTCATGTCAGTTTCAAGAGAACTTCGCATTGCAGGCGGTAGTGAAAGCATACAGAAGAAAGATAGTGGCAGTTACTTTGTTGAGGCTCAATACATTGAATTTGAGGGGGTTAAGGTATGTTTTTGGACGCCGATCTTCAGTCTTTACTTTTCAATTCTTTTAGCAGTGATCACCTGTATTCATCTGCTCTTGTTTTACCGTTTAAAATTCACCTTGTTTTAAGTTTGAGTTCTGCTAGATGTCAAGCAGGTTTAGGTGTTAAGAGGAAGTAATGCCGAAATTATATACTCTGTCATAGACTTGCACAGCAATTATCTAGTTTTTGACTGTAGTTGCTTTCGTAGGTGGTTACACCAACAGGTACGACACTTGTTGAGAACCTTACTTTGAAAGTCCAGCCAGGCTCTAACCTGCTTATCACTGGTAAGGCCTCCTTCATTATCATGGATGTGTTCAATGTTTCATTGTCTGGAAATTCTAACATTCTGCTTACGTAGGAATATAGTTGTGTTGGGACCTAGATAACTTGCAATCCTGGGACTATCATAAGGGACTTGCCTGAGGTTGTAGTTTTTGCTTAGTATATCAGTTTCATTACACTTTGGCTTTTCAAGGTTTGCCATCCCGATTTTGAAGGTACATTGTTCTTGTAAGGTCATTAGTAGGAATTTCGTTTACAGCTATTATGGCTGGCCTACAGGACCAAATGGAAGCGGCAAAAGTAGTCTCTTCAGAGTTTTGGGTGGGTTGTGGCCCTTGGTGGAAGGACGCATTGCGAAACCAGGCATGGGCTCTGCACTGAGTCATGAGATCTTCTATGTGCCCCAGCGTCCGTACACGTCTGTAGGGACCCTGCGCGACCAGCTCATCTACCCCTTAACTTCAGCAGAAGAAACGCAACCCCTTACTGCTGAGGGTATGCGGGAGTTATTGAGAAATGTAAGTAGTATGCTTAACTTGGCTGATTTCTACTTTCCACTTCTGGGATTTATTGTGTGGTCTTTGACTCTAGTGTAATGATGCCATGATTATTCGGAGATTTTTCTTTGCAAAACGTGCAGCAATCACTGACTTGACTGTGTACCATGCTGGAAAGTTGTGCATTCCTTTGAGGCCTCAATTTGAAGCGAAGTTTACAATTTGTGGTCACAAGCTAAATTCACGTTCAACGTTTTTGTGTAACTTACCAGGTTGACTTGGAATATTTGCTCGATCGATACCCGCAATCTCAAGAAGTGATATGGGGGGATGAGCTCTCGCTTGGAGAGCAGCAGCGTCTGGGAATGGCTCGTCTTTTTTATCATCGGCCTTTATTTGCGATATTAGACGAATGCACCAGTGCAGTGACTACAGACATGGAAGAAAGGTTTTGTGCCCAAGTTCGAGCTATGGGAACGTCATGTGTGACTATTTCTCATCGGCCCGCTCTGGTGGCCTTCCACGATACAGTTCTTTCGCTTGATGGAGAGGGTGGCTGGACTGTTCATTACAAGACGTAAGTTAGCCTTTTTGAAATTTGTCAAATGATGTTAATTTTACAGTCTGCACTAAGGTCTGACAAGAGAAGAGTACTTGGTGTCCAAAGGCCTCTTGGTGATTCAGCGAAGTGTGTATACAATCTGGGAATGAAGCATGGAGGCAGCAGGTGCCAAATTTACGGTCCAAATGGTGTCTTGTGTACAGGGATTCTGTCACTCAACCACATTCAGAGCTTCATGATTATGAAGAACTGGAGAATGGCGACGTTCAAACAGATCGCCAAAGTGATGCATTGACTGTAAAGAAGCAATTTTTTGCAAATATTGGGCAGGTATGATGTTCCAAGTGACTAATAATAGAAAACAATAGATTTTAACAACATAGAATGCGTATTATTCAACATCGGTACACTTTACCACATGAAAATAAGCTATTATTGATGCAATGGAATGTGGGCAGACACTATACTGACCAACAGATGGTGATCTCTCCTTACCGCAGCTCATGTTAAAGGTTTTGTAAGAATAAAGTGCAGATAGGCTATGTATGCAAGCTGAAGCATGTTCGTCTGTTTGTATCAGGTTGGTTCAGATGAAGATTCAACAGCTGTTGATTCTTATGTTGGTGCTGTTTTGGCAACTTCTCCGCCTCGAGATCCCCTTCAAGTAGTCCCAGCTGTCTCGGGCCTGCAGATTCAGCCACGTAGCATGCCTGCTCGAATTTCGTCCCTCTTCAAGATTTTGGTTTGCCCCTTCATCATGTTTTGCTATTTACTTGAATTTTTCCTGCCAGGAATTCCTATTCCGAAACTCACTCTATTGTATCTGATATTGTGCACTTTTATACTGTTCCTTTTGACATCTAAAGCGTAGCATCTTAAATTGATATTTGACGAGTAGAGTTACGTGCTTTCTACTATCTTTAATAAAATTTACTTAGAGTCTTTTTACAATATTATCTGGCGAATTATTGTCCATTATGAGGGCCCGAGCTGGTATACTATTCTCTGCTGTGCTCTGTGGTTTTTTTAAAGAAATATTGGACAGTATTGTCATTTGAGTATGCTCCTTTCAGTTGTCCTGGTAATGAAAACCATTCTGGCATTTGTCATTTTAGTATCGTAACTCTGTGCATGTACGCTCCTTGGAAGGGATCGCAGTTGTAAAGAGTAATCCAATAACTTGATTTATATTTTCGTACAATTGAAATATATTTGTATGGTGATTTGGACAGGTGCCAACTTTATCTGATAAACAGGGAGGCCAGTTGTTAGCAGTTGCCCTGCTTGTGCTTGGCCGAACGTGTCTTTCCGATCGAATTGCTGATCTGAATGGTATTTTCGTAACATCTAATTCTTTATGGGTTTAGAGATATCTGAGTATTTCTAGTTTCAGTTTCTGTTATATGTGTTTCAGAAGATTCAGATGACAGCAAGGCTCTACCGAATCTGACATACACTTTGGTTTCCCCTTCCGTTTAACCGTTCAAGTCAATTTAAGATTTTAATTAACACCCAATTGATAAGAGAAATCAGAAGTCGCCCGGATCTGACATGATCATTCTGCAGTGGTATCTGCCTATCTATCTGCTGTGTTCAGATAGGTATTGGAAGTACAAAGGCAGATTTATGCAACTGTTATCGATACTTCTATTTGGGGCTTTATTATTGAGCATTCGTCTTAGGTGTAATTTCAGTGCCTCCCAGATAGAAATTGTAGGGATTTCAAGATGGGAATATGTTTCTGCTTCTAACTTTGCTACTTATGTCGATGTTGTCATAGGCACAAGTGTGAAACATGTGTTGCGACAAGATAAAGCTGCTTTTATTCGTCTTGTGGGAGTCAGCATACTGCAGAGTGGGGTTTCATCGTTTCTAGCTCCATCCCTCAGGTTTACCCTTTCGTCGCTGATCATTTTAATTATTTCTTCTTTTCACTGATTTTTTCTTGAGTGGTGAAATTCCTATTTTATTGAAACACAAGCAATTCTTTTTAACCTTCCTGTTCGGCTTAATCAGTTTTGGTTCCAGTTTTCATTTGCCTTCATCAATGGAAGGATTCCTTCATTCTTTTCCTTCTAGTGTGAAATGGAATTAGGTTTTTGTTGCGATCAATTGGCTTAATAGTGTCTCCGAGCTTAGTGGTACCCAATTAACATCCTGATTGCACTCCACATGGTTTAAGGTCTTTCAAAATCATGGGTTCTAAGCTTATACTGCTCATCTCTCTTGCTCTCTTTGCTTGCTCCATGTTTTGAAGTGTAAGATCCAGGAAATAGCTTTCATTCTAGTCTTCATAATGATATCTGTTCATAGCTCAGATTAGCACTCTCTGGGAGATCATAGTGTTTTCTGACGGACAAATTTTGGTGTACAGACATATGACAGCAACTTTGGCACTAGGCTGGAGGCATCGTTTGACTACACATCTGTCCGCTCTCTACTTCCAGAATTATGGATTTTATAAGGTGTGTGGACTTTACGGATAATTTTTTGTGTTCATGCTTTGAACATTTCCTTGCTCAGCTTGAGTTTAATTAGTCTTCAGTATACCATTCGATAACAATCACTAAATATTGACAGATTAATCAATGTCAATCGCAGGTTGTCACGTTACAGTAAACCTCAATGCAAACACTCCTCTAAATTTTCTTCGTTCCTTGAGTTTTGTCTTTATTATCTAACTGGCTGAGCGCATGTTCGCCTAATTTGTGATGATTTGAACGCTTTGAGTGACTGTAGGCTGTACATCTGACGAAGAGTGGAACCAATGACGCGGACCAGAGGATAACACAAGACGTAGAGAAGTTGAGTGGGGATTTATCAGGCTTGGTGACCGGAATGATCAAACCTTTTGTCGATATACTCTGGTAGGTTTAAGAACGGACTATCGTATTTCATTTAAAAATATATTGGGTAATTTTTCTTTCTTTGCAACTAATAAAAATCTAATTTGTACGTACGTTTTCAATAGAGGATCTGACTAAAAAATCCCAGATGTATAGGACTCTGAAAGGTTATTTGCACGATGTTGTACAGGTTCACGTACAGAATGAAGGTACTGACCGGCATTAGAGGAGTCGGATTTTTGTATGCTTACATGTTGTTAGGACTCGGATTTTTGCGAGCCATTACACCAGATTTCGGTGCTTTGACAAGCAAAGAACAGCAGTTGGACGGCTCATTTCGGTTAGTTTCTTCAATATCAGAACAATGAGAGTAGGTGTTGAATTTATCCTGTAAATGGTATTTTTATATTATTTTGGATTAGGTCTTTGCATTGCTGAATGGCTGTCTGCAGATAAACAATCAACTTTAACCGGAAATACTGAGAGCAATTTCGAGTCTGATGGGTGTAAATAATATATTGGAGATTAGATTGTTGGAAGTAAGATACTATCAGGTATTGCAGTAAACCACATGTTTCATGACGACTTTGTGTTGTTTGTCACTCGCAGATATATACATTCTAGACTAAGAACTCATGCTGAGTCTGTCGCTTTCTTTGGAGGTGGATCACGTGAACAAGCTGTGAGTTGGAAAGGACCTTACACTTGCAGATGCTTTTGCATAGCTGCATTGTATCTTCCTTAGGTGTGCGTGCCTAGCCTGTATATATTTGCAAATTGAGAAGATTAAACCGATGCCCTACCGTTATGGCGCAGTGGATGGTTTTGAGAATTTGAGCCTGTGTATGTTTTGTAGGTAACGGCTGGGCGGTTTAAGGCCTTGCTTGCACATTCTCAGGAACTACTTCGGATGAGGTGGTTATTTGGTATTGCAGACGACTTCATCACAAAACAGTTGCCACACAATGTCACATGGGGTCTGAGTTTGATGTATGCTATGGAGCATAAGGGCAATCGTGCACTCACATCTGTCCAAGGCAAGTTCCCTTACATAGCTTCTCTTTTCTTTTTTTGCAGTGGATGCAAGGGTTTGTAATTACAAATATATGAATATGCTGTGGAAATTTGGAATCTGCACTTTTCACTTAATATCGGATGTTGAATGTTCTATTGCTTTAGTAACTCTTGCGCTAGAACAGATGCTGTATATAATGGTGATGAGAAGGTTGGAATCGTTCTCTTTGTCATGCATCCGATAGTTTTATGAGCTTGTTCCGTATATCAAGTTTGTGTTTTTAAAATTCTCATGACATCTATTGATTATGCATGCGAAGTCAGTTGTATCGTTTCCTAATTCTCTTACGGTAATCGTTTTACAGGAGAACTGGCGCATGACCTTCGCTTTCTTGCATCTGTGGTTTCTCAAAGCTTCCTTGCTTTTGGAGATATTCTAGAACTCTATCGCAAGTTTCTGGAACTCTCGGGAGGCATAACTCGGGTTTCTGAATTGAACGAATTGCTGATTGCTGCTCAAAATGGTAAGAGATGGGTTCTATACATTTTAGTGGACTGATAGAAGTGACTAAGTTTGTGGAAAGCCACCCTAGATTGTCATGTTCTTAAAAATAAGTGTGTTGTGACGGCGTGACCACATCAATTCATTTTATGTCAATTTGGATTTTTAACGTAGACTATACAAAGCGGGATATGTTATTATCTTCTTGTATTTCTGATGCAGTTTGAATGAGGTACAATATAGTTGAATCTTGTGGTGACTGTTATTTGTATGCGGCTGTTCTAGTATCATGCTAAGCTGCTAAACCAACGTTCACGATTTCTATTTTAATATAAAGTATCCTCATGAATGGCAGGGAAGAGGGCTGCTCAAGCTGAACCAAATCCACTATTGTTGACTCAACAAGGGCGGTCATCGTTTCAATCACTTCATCCTAAGGTCAATCAAGATATCGTGTTTGACGATGTCGACATCGTGACACCTGGACAGAAATTGTTAGCCAGCAAGTTGACGATGAGGGTTCCTGCTGGCAAGAGCTTGCTTGTTACAGGTAAACAGAACTGCAGTCCTACGTACAATTTTTGAGCGTTTTACTGTTGCCTGCAATTTTATCATGTGCGCCTCTCTGGAGGCTTGAGCACTAGCTCTGATGTATGTTAGTAGTGCATCATACGAGTCTTGTATTTTCAACGTACGCGTATATCGTTAACTTATTTCTTGTGAATGGCAGGTCCTAATGGTAGTGGCAAGTCGTCCCTTTTCCGGGTTTTAGGAGGTTTATGGCCAGCAGGAAGTGGGCACATTGCCAAGCCTGGTCAGCTTCTCTTGGGAAGCGACATTACAGTTACCCAAACAAACAACACTGGGCTTAGCCGGGACATTTTTTACGTTCCTCAACGTCCTTACACTGCACTCGGAACTCTTCGGGACCAAATTATTTACCCGCTGACATTAGCAGATGCTGAATTGAAAGCTCGATTGGAATCTCAGGAAGGTGAGCTAGCGTAGACCAGGCTTTGTGAAATCAAGAATCTTCATATACGTTGCCTTCGATTGGTATCCTAATTTGTGTTACTCACTTCAGCCTTGTTCGACTATCATGTCGGGCTATATATGTTTTTGGCAGGTTTGACAGAATCACTTCCAAATGGTTCATCACTCCTTTCTCTAGGAGAATTAGACAAACGATTACGCACAATCTTGGAAGATGTGAGGTTGGTTTACCTGCTGGACCGTGAAGGGGGATGGGATGCGAGTTCCAATTGGGAAGACATGCTCTCTCTCGGAGAGCAGCAAAGGCTTGGCATGGTAAGCTCAGGAGCTGAACATTTTGAGCTAGGTTGTGTGAAAAGTGAAATACGATCTTTGAGAGATTGAGATGTTTGATATTTAGAAAGGGTGTGTGTTTATCGAAACACAGAAATATGTTTGAGAATGATTGATTGTCACTGTTCTATTCAACGCTGACCACAACCGATTCTTAACAATTTGTGATTTCTGTACCAACAGGCACGATTATTCTTCCATCATCCGAAGTTCGGAATTCTGGACGAGTGCACCAAGTAATGCCTACCACCCTTTTCCTTCTTTTACTACACAATGTTCCTGATATAATCCTCACACTAATCGGGCAGTGAAAATTGAATTCTGCTTGGAAGATGATTCTCGTCATTGGTTGTGCAAAGTTGCTCTGGGAGTACCAAACGAAGCCCCTACTTGGCCCCTAGAACCAGTGATGATGGTCCATGACTGGAATAAGTCTTGCAACGAATATGCCTTCTAATGGTCTTGAATCTCACCTGATATATTCAATTCTATTTTTATTTTCTTGACAGTGCCACTAGCGTGGATGTCGAAGAAAGCCTGTACAAGAAAGCTCAGGCTCTCGGCATATCAGTTGTCACGATTTCACAGGTATACTATCATTGATGAGTGAGCAGTTCATCTGTTGGTCCTTCTCTACAGTCCGGGGTATATTGTGTGAGACCGATGGACCTCTTAGTCCATTTAGATCTTGAATTTGGCTGTCAGTGCTAGATATAATTCTCTAGTTGCTCATTCATACGTTTCTCTGTTTGTTGTAGCGACCAGCTTTGATCCCTTACCACTCAATGGAGCTTCGACTGATTGATGGAGAAGGGGCCTGGGAGCTCCGATCGATACAGGCATCGAATTCTGATTAACTGTGCTTTTTCCTTATTGATTGTTTGTATATGCTGGATTGCATGTGCATTTTTTTACATCCAATGGAGTTCCATTACAGCATTCAGCCTTCCAGGTGGCGGCCCAAGTTCTCGCTTGTTGTGCCTTTGTCCATGTGAGCTTGACACCCATAGTAGGAAAAATGGGATTCGCATTGTGACAACAATCTCCCAATTATCGCATAAAGGCTAGTTTATTTATGGCAATCTATTCACCAGGCAGCTCAGTAGAAAATTGCATGTTGGAAGATGTAAATTGTTTTCCTTCTCCATGTATATCTAATCTTGGTGTTACTGGTGCTGGTGTCTTGACACCCTTGAAAGGCATCAGTTCATCCTTGGCTACAATATCAAAGAATGTATTTAATTAGGGCTGAAGCGATATATTACAATTCTATTACATTTCTTTCTAGTTAGGTTGAGCCCTAATGTCTGATTCAATTGTGAATGGCGAAGGTATTGGGTTTGCTTGCAGGTGATTTTCAATTTATGCTCGATGTCTGAATTTCGATTCATGGGATTATCCCTTCATGCTGAGGCAGGTAAATCATTCCTGCGGCTTTCAACTGTTTTGACTGGGTATAACATTTCAACATTTAGAATATCATGTTTTCAAATAATTTTCAAATATCACATTTCAAATCCATTTTTAGTGTCCAAAAGTTCAATTCTCTTTTTTGTTCGAGTTCAGCAGTCTTGCATGTCAATTGGGACTGATGGTGTGTGAAATATGAAGGCAAGGTACTGATGAGAATTGATAAAAGAATGGATGATGACTTCTCTCGCCTCCATTTTTTTTCTAATTTTGGCGTGGCCATTCTATATTCTGCGATCTCGGTTATGTGATCTATCAGTTGACAGGCTTGGATTTTCTTTGCAGTCTCGGGGTTTAAATGCTTGCATGTTCT
This sequence comes from Ulota crispa, assembly GCA_963920765.1. Lineage (NCBI taxonomy): Eukaryota > Viridiplantae > Streptophyta > Bryopsida > Orthotrichales > Orthotrichaceae > Ulota > Ulota crispa. The sequence continues at coordinate 16,614,543 of OY987249.1, read as the reverse complement.
CTAGCACTACACGAGCATGAGTGTTTATCTTTAAATTCAAGTTCGCATTGTGGTTGCTAAATGTGGTACAATTAATGAGTTCAACCCCTAAAGGCCCAGCTGTCCCCCCGGGGGACAAATGGATTTTGGGCATGTACCTATAGCTAATCTAGTTTTGTGATTTTTTTTAACTTTTATTGAAAGTGGGGAATTCCAAGACCTATGTGGACATCTAATTTTTTTTTCATTCTAACATTTGACGAAGAAGTTATACAAGAATTTCTGCTGCCTAAGGGAGGGAGGGCAATCCGGGTAGCCCAAAAACTTCTTAAAAATTTATATTTTCTAAAAATAAAAATCTGAAATTGGTTCTTTAGATTTTTTCATATGTGGGAAGCTTTTATTCATTCAACTTCAATTGATGAGATGAAAGTTATGGGATGTTTTAGTTTGTGGGCAACTATGGATTTTCTACTCTAAAATAAACTTTGAAGTTGTTTATTTTCTACAATTTTCAATATTTTGGAGAAAAAAACTAAACTTAAGGAAGTAGATTGTTTATTACAACATTCTAACCGTTGGGATTTACCTTTTTCATTTTAGTAATTAAATTCTTAACAATTTAGTGATTTGACTCATTCTCTACGTCTTTTTACTTACTATTTTTTCCCATGTGTTGTATAGTTCCAATTGATTGGAAAAATTCTCCCACACATACCTAACTTGGTCTTCTATATGGAAAAAATAAACCTCAACTTTGTGTAGAGTAATTTTTTTCATGTAAGAGTGGTAAAAGGCTTTTGAATTTTTTTGGACAGCACCAAAAAAAACCTTTTTTTCTCACTTTAGATGTAAATATCTCCCTCATCTCCATTTAGAATGACTTGATTTTTTCCTGGAAGTACTTTTTCTAGTCTAAGGCAAGATCCAATGGTTGGATTTGCAAAACAAACTTTATTTCCTACTTTTCTACTCATTCCCTTCAAAGTGGCAATTAACAGTGACTTTCACTGGAAAAAGGGCTTGGGCCTTGAAGGGTTAACGAAAGCAACTGCAGTGCTGACTGCTGAAGACTTATACAACTAGGTGTCTGTGGTGGTCTAGGTTTAAGACTAACATCTATTCTTCTTTTGCTGGAATTTTTTTTTTCCAAAAAATTATAGATATTGCGAAGTATGTCAATGTGACGATGGAGAAATGGTTATTAGTGCAAGTGAGAGTAAGACGAGACTGGAATTTCAGCCCATTTTTTTTGCCGTTTAAGCAGATTATTCTGGAAACAAAATCGGTTACAGTTTGATAAAATATGGTTCGAACATGTGGGTCATTACTAGCTGTAAGGTTACCTAAATTTTATAACACTCCAGCAGACCTTCCAAAAGTAGTTGTACCCCGGTAATTTAGATCTTGTGCTGGGGTCGGTTAACCCCTGAGCGCTTGCAGTGAAAATGAGGCCCAAGGGCACCATGTTTGAAAACATTGCATGGCCCAAGCTGAGAACTTAGATCAGGAAGGATTCACCTTTAAAATAGTAGAAAGTGTGCGTGATGCACTTGACCAAAAATTTGTAAGACTTTTGATTGCACCATTTTGGAGATTATAATAGTCAAAGTATAGTTGACTATGTGATAACCGGTCAATTTTGGGGGGTCCGTGGCTATGAATGTAAAAATTCATGCCTTGGAGGAGGCTCCTTTTGATGAAATTTAGGCAAGGGATGCAATTTACAAGTATCTGCTTGCGTTAAATTTGGTGATGTTTTTACATTTGCAAGGTGTTTTCTAGAGACCCAAAGTTGCAAGGCTCACACAATATGGTGGACAATAGACGGGTTATAGGTACGGCTTTGACCTCCACAAGGGCATGGCTCTCAGTGGTATCAAAACCCTTCTTGAATATGAAGCATGCATGCCTAAACACCCTTAACGGTATGGAACCAGCCATAGCTAGTGGTCTCTATTATTGCACCTAAACCCTAAACCGCATGAAAGGAAGTTCTAGCATACTATTCTCATGCTTGACTTGCACAATCTATACTTGGACAAGTGGTAAAACCCCATTGCTGACTATGTGGCATGAGAGTAATACCGTACCCTAAACCAAGTACAGTTTTTGGGAAATACACTTTTGATTTGGACCTGGTATTGTGAAAAGTTTGATTTTGGGAGGCCATATTCTGGCTGGTGGGGCACTCAGGGTTTAATGCAGCTAAAATGAACTTTTTATGTTTTGTGTAATCATTAGAAATTGAACTTGTAAGGATTGTTTTAGGATATGGAACTTGTAAGGATTGTTTTGGGATATGGTCACAAGTAGGTGTGGTAACAACACAAAAGCACTCATTGACTTTGGACCAAAAAAAAGTGTTTTCAACCCTTAAGGTCTTATAATACATAGTATGTACGTTGTTGTATAACTGGCATTTGCTACCAACAAAAGTTTTAATTTGGGATTTTGACTACCTCACTAGAATAGCATTGATCTATATTCTAACTTCTTTGTCAATCTCAAATGTGATAAAGGTGTGGATGCACTCCAAATACAAGAAAAATACCTCATATTGTACTAGTTGCAAAGGGTCGCTTGGTTGTTTAAGGGTTAAGCAATTCAAGGTGTTCAATTTTCCCAATTTTCTTCATCACATTTCTCTAAGTTGAGTAGGAGACATACTATCATAAAAAGTCCTTTATTGTAAAATCCCTTTGATGTTTCTCATATTGCTGATAACAATAGTATTGGGTAGAAATAATATACTACAAACCTTGTAATTAAGAGTTAAGTAAATTTCATTTCAATTTTTTTTTCTCTCAACATAACAATGTACTCAAATCGCTTTATAACGTAACATTTAGTAGCCTCTTGGAGAGGGTGTTTTTTCCTCTCCCCAAGCTCTCATTCATCCCATGACAAGCCCCACATCAATTGACAAGCCCCACATTGACCGACATATGTGCAATAAAATAGGCCAAGTTTCATGGCAAGTTGCACTATTTTTTTGACAAAATTGGACATGTGTCTCCATAGGTAAAGAATGGTGTGAAATATTCCACACCATTCTTTAACAAGGAGGGTAAGCAAGCCGAGTGCTACTAAATGTCATGAAATCCTAAATAGTGCTCATGCTATATCTATATCTGAGAGTTTATTGTCTCACCATACATGGTATAAAATGCTAAATTATTAGACAACATTATTTTGTACTTTACTTAGATTGAGTGCATCTTAGAAATTTAAGCAAAAACTTGAGATGAAATAACAATATATGTAATAAGTTGAAGGACCTCTCAAAAGATCTCTTATTTTGCCTATTTTCATTTTGAGATGCATATGGGGATGCAGTTTAACTGTAGGTTTGTTAAATAAAAGGCAACTTTTAAAGACCCTCTTCCTAAGAAAATATTTAGTAGTATCAAGATTCAAGACATTCTTTTATTTAAAAACATATATTTTCTATTACTTGTAGTCACAAAAAATGTTGCTAGGATTTTTATACAAGCATTTGAGAGAATACTAGCAATTGCCGATCATGATGAACTCTATTTGACCTTTAATTGTTATAGACTAGATGCTATTTTTTTCTTGCCATGATGTTTCGTACACATAACTTTCAGTAGCTTGAAGAGAGGCTACATTTCTCTCTCTTCAAGTATTATCCATGAACTTCATCCTGACAATTTTTTTTTTCTTTCAATTTGACATGGCTGGGCCCCCACATCAATGTATGTGCACTAAATTGAGTCTCTTTTTCATAAACTCTCTGACAAATTCAGCCAAGTGTCCCCATAGCTAAAGAATGGTGTGGAATATTCCACACCATTCTATTGGAGGAGGGAGGGCAAACTTTGGTAGTGCTACTGAATGTTATGAAGGTTGATACTTTCTGCAACTAAATATGATTTTTCTTCTACGTGAGTGATAAAATTGATTTCTCACAATGCTTTCAAGGCTAGTTTATTTCTTTTCCTTGATGCTTACACTTTTGTACACCTTGCTCTATGTGCAAAACTTTTTTTATTTCCTCATGAGAAAATTCAATTTTGCATAAAAAAATATCTTGTTTTTGCAAGGACAACATCCTCCAAAGATCCTTGTATGTCCTATACAGTGGTGCTTGGTTAGCGTCAACCTTTGTAAGAGCAACAATTGGATAAGATCACAACCCCATTCCCCTTTTGCTCAAAAGCATGTATTATGAGCTTGGTTAAGGTCAAATGCTTGCATATGGTCAATGTTTTCTTTTCATCAATTCCCATTTTGACTTTTTAGTTAGAAAGGCATTTGGTTAGTGTCACAAAAACATGGGTGGGAAAGCAACTCCAAAGTTGCAACCCCTAAAACTAGGGAAAATATCACAAATGAAGGGTTTGTTTAGGATCAATGCTTGGATAAGGTCAACACTTTCTACAAGCCCAAAGTGTTGACGCTAACCAAGCACCACTGTAGTTTGAAACTCCTTAATCCTCATACGTGCAACTGCATGCACTTGATGATAATTTCCTAGAATGCTTTGTGATATTTCGTGTAGCTTTTCAAAACAAAGGTGACCATTCAAGGCCCAAATATAGATAGCAAAATCCAATGAAACAAACAAAACTTCCTTGTATTTGTATTACCGTATGCACCAGCAGCCAGTCAAGCTACAAAGTCCGTACTGCTTATGAGAAAGCTTGTGAGATAGAGATCACTTAGTGGCTACCCACATTCCGCCTTCTCAAATTCTTCATACCAGTATCTCTCTCCAAACCATCATCTCTCCTCTCTTGTAAATTTTTTTTTCTTACAAATCTCCAAAACAAATACAGCGCATACATCCAAAACCACAGCACAAGGAATCCAAATAAGCCAAATTCTCCTCCAACATGGTTTGATACACCTCCTTCTCTTTTTGTCAAAGTGTTCAGCGTATTATAGTACAAAGTTACATTGTGACCTGAGGAAGTGTCACAAGCTTTTGCTTGTGCTTGTTTTGCATGGTACAAATGTAAGCCTGTCACAAGTGCAGCTACTGTTCCACGGTGTGTCACCCCTGCTTTTTTGGGGCTCGACACGGGAACGCTGCTGCGGTGAGCAGGCGGGGGCTGTACAGTGGGGGCACAAAAATATTGGGAAATCTTAGTCACCCATTTCTAGTGATCCCAAATATGATTTTCACTTTTAACTCAAAGTGGGTAAAAACACTACTAAATAGATAAATTTTCAAGTTTAACATTGCTAAGTTCACAAGTTTTTAGCTAGATACTTTTTTTGGTAAAAATCTTACAAAAGTTAGTCAGTTCAAAGATTGCTACCCAACTCCCCATTTCCCAATCTTTTTGTCCCCCCACTGTACAGGACAGAAGGCGCTTGAGAAGGATGAGAGTCAGACGTAATAGACCATACCCACTTGGAGGAGGCACTCGTGGGGGATGTGGAGCACAACGCGACTGTCGCGGCTGATCCGGCGGAGAAAAGTGTAGATGAAGTTGATGGCCACCTTTTTGAAGAAGCCGCCGTCCTTGCGGGCCTTCACGACGTTGTTGCCCAGGATGTACACCACGCCGGCGTCTCGGCAGGCATGGAGGCGAGCGACCTCGTCGTGCGAGTGGACGTCGGAGCTGCTGCCGTCACGGGTACTCTGCACTGACCCGTCACCAACCGGATTGATTCCCGACTCGGAGTAGTGCGTGGAATTGCCGGAGTCGGTGGTGCCCACGAGTCCATGCGATCTCAGCATCCTGTGCATGGGCGACGTGGTCGTCATGGCGGGTATCGATGCCAGCGACTGTTGCTCGTCCGGAGTCCAGCTCGCCGCCATGGACATCCGGTCCGACTGCTCTCGCATCACCTCCGTCTGCAGGAACTGCGTCAGGCTCTCGATGAGCAGGTGCTCGAAGTTGTCGTCCTTCTTATGAATGTCCATGTAGCCGTACCTGCCATCGCCAGTCTTAGTTCGCAATCCTGAAATCCAAGTTAACCCCTAAAGGATGTTGCCTACCAAAAGTGTTGTTTGTATTTGTACAAGAACCATTTAGTACTTAAAGAAATGACTATATGACAAATGTTAAAAATTCCCCAAAAAATCCTAGTTGACAAGTAGTATGTCTATGACTTGGCTTGAAACTTACAACTCCAATGAGGTTCATGTGCTATCCAAATACTCCGTATATATATAACTTGGGAGTCCGTATACAAAACAGCAACATCCTTTAGGGGTTAAGCATGAAGGGAGGGTGGTTTGCAAACTGAGCCGAGTGAGCGACGGTGCGGACCTGGCGGCGCATCGGTACATGGAGTAGGCCCTGGGGCCGATGCGGCGGATGAGGAAGCGCTCCTCCTGCGGCACGGTGGCGACGGGCAGGAACTTGACGCAGACGAAGACGACGGTGGAGTGGATGGCGGGGAGGTTGGTGATGAAGTGGGAGAACAAGGGCGGCACGCCATGCGAGAGATCGGTGTACATGAGGCCGATCCCGGGCACGCGCACCAGGCCCAGCGAAGGGCCCAGCCCCAGCAACCAGCCCACCGAGACTTTGTGCTGCATCTCGTACTGGTAGCGCTTCAGCGTGCCGTAGTGCCAGACGTACATGATGGTGCCGAACACGACGGCGATGACCAGCGGCACCCAGCCTCCTTGCGTGGTCTTGAACAGCACGGCGCTCACGTACACGCCTTCCATGGTCCCGAACACCACCAGGAACAGCAAGGCCAGCAGCAGGTGCTTGCGCCACACGATCACCATCACCAGAAAGATCAGCAGCGTCGTCACGAGCATCACCATCACCACGGCAATTCCTACACCCATCCACACACACACACAGTCACACACCCCGTTCAATCCACAAAGTTTACCACCCACAGAAAAAAGTTAACCCAGTGCTGTGACTCCGCATTGTTGTTAGAGTGAAGGCCCATTCTCACTGGACAGTTGGACGTCTTTGGGTGAGAATCTTTATATCTTCGACGTGGGTCCACCAACATGGGTTTGAAATGAGTCTCTCAAACGTATTTAGAATGCGTCAGTAAAACAAGTTCTCTCATATGACGCATTTCCCCATTTCAAGCAACTAATGAGAAGGTTCCATGTATGACCTCAAAAGGTGATAGTAATGATGTGGGACCTTCTTGGTGGCGGGGTTTTGAAACTTTCTAGTCTTTGCTTGTATATGTTTAGTCATACTCATTCCTATGACGCATCTCGCCTATGAGAATGAGAATCAGTGTGACTCATGTAGAATAGTGATCAAAGCTGACTCAACGGCTGGTGAATGTCCCGGTGAGAATGGGGCATGAGCAGGGGAGAGGTGGCTACCGTAAGCGTTGCCGATTTCGTCGGTGTCTCGAAACCCGGCGGTGATGCACAGGCAGAGAATCATGAGAATCCAGTTGATTTCGGGGATGTACACTTGTCCCGCGATGTTGTTTGAGGTGTGCACCACCTTCACTCGAGGAAAGCATCCCAACGCTGCCGATTGCTTGACAATGGAGAACGTCGCCGTGATTATGGCTTGGCTTGCAATCATGGCTGACACTGTTGCCAGCACAAACATGGGCCAGTAGATTTTATCTGCAGGGCAGGAACCAAGAAAGCAACGGCTGAGAAAACAGCTGTCGAAGCCACCGAACTGATCTTTTCTTACCTCAGACAATCTCTAACTACTCTCTCTACTAGATCTTAGGTGTCAGTTTCCACGATTTCAAGACACTAAAAATACATGTGTTATTTGGATGTTATACAACCAAGTTTTGAATTTTCAAAAGCTTTGATCCTTCCATTTTAGTATAATACCGTTACATTATCTTTACTTCTGAACGCAACCATTGCAGGCCAACCAACTTTTTTAAAGATTAGCTTTGACAAGCTCAAAATCTTCAGGAAGATATCTTCAACTTTAAGAGAGACATTTCAAGCCGGATTAAGATTGGACACCACTAATTTTCCCCTCGCAAGGGAAGGATGTAGATTCTAGATAAAAACTTGTTATTGGCGTTCACAGCAGGCTTTTCTATCCATAACAAAAGGACAAGAAACGGTGACCTTCCTAAAAGCGAAATTGCAAAATTGTACCTTGACTTCTTAAATATGAGATATAGCATTTTATTTGCACTAAACGTGACGATATAGAAAAATTTAGCAAGCAAACTTTTTCCAAGTCACTCATTTGCGTAAAAAATGAAAAAATTTGCAAAAAGTAGCAACATAGTTATTGCTACTGGAAAGCAAACGCCACGTGCCTGGAGTAGAGGAATAAAAAGAGGCCGGGACCTGGTCCATATGTTTCACAAGGTACGCAGCCTGACCCAGATAAGTCACGATCAAGCAAGGATATACCAGGGAAGTGAACGCAATCTGCACAACTACCACCACTCGCAAAATCAGGGATTTGGGCTACATTAATAAAATCAAAACATAAAGCGGGTGGGGCTCACATTTAATTTTATAAGCTTACTTTCAACCCAATCCTCTGTCATTATTTTTGCAAGAGGGCTGATCTTTCAGTGATTCAATTCTTGGCAATCAAAAAAATTGCTTCACTAGTGGGCTAATTCGTGAAAATCTCAGTGCTACACTTTTTTTTTTGTGCTATAATGGGAGAAAATACAAGTTATATACTACTCCAGAAGAATGTTAAGAAAGTTTGGTGGTTTAACCTGGATAGAGCGAAAGCTGAAGTGACCCAAGTCAGCAAACATCGCCTCCGTCCCTGGAGCCAAACACGACCTCATCAGAATCAAAGCGTTCAAAATCCACCACAACAGTGATTTGATGGTTGTGATACAAAACAGAACATTCTTTAGCAATAAAAATCGATATTCCTTTAAAAATCTGACTCGCATTGGGTAATAAACGTGAAAAAGGAATAGTCAGAAAAAAACTCATTTGATTGGAGGTGTTCAGCTTGTTTCTGTAAAAAAGTAGGAGTGATTTAGATTAGTGCTAGATCACTTCTAGATAATACCTTCTCTTTTGAGGGATTCCCAAAGCAGAGTGGGGGTAAAGTTTGCCAATTCCAAACACGTTCACATTCTATATTACAGTTCCGAGACATTTCAGGATTAACAAAAGAAATATTATGAAAATTGCTTAGTTATGTGCTACATACAAATGGAATGACGCTATTTGATGAGCATATAACGGTAAGCCATGAGATTTTTTGAGCAGGTGAGCTCAAAATCAATGAAAAAACTAAAAAAAGGGCAAGTTTTTCAAGAGATGAAAATTTAAAATGCACAATTGTAAAACCTTGTTACATGGTTATAAGTATAATTTAGTATCCCGACAAAAAATCCAGGCTCACGGCTCACGGTAAGGTAGGAGCACCCATAAGCAACGCTGTCCCCATAACCGTCAGCTCTGAAATCTTGGAAAATCTTTGGAAGTAAAGAGATGTAATGTCAAGGATGTACAACATGTGAACATGAAATCTTGATAATGGTTATGGGTACAATGGCAGTTCGCTCTTTAAAAATTCACAACTTATTCTCACAGTATACAAATAATACATTCAAAATTGCAAACTCATTATTTTTCTATTCCTAATAGGATCCTATAATTTGCTAGTTGTTTATTAGTACTCATCATGTTCAAAACCCTTAGATTGACGCTTATGGGTGCTCCTACCTTATAGCATTTTCCCATACAAATGAGTCAGTTTGCATTCGTACCTGTCATACACAGCACGATACCACCAAGATGCTCCCAGCCCATTCTATCATTCCTTGTGAAGAAATGAACACTCTCCAAGGGGTTGAAAGCTCGGAACACAGTGGTGTCCCATTTGATGATGTTGTAGCAACCAATCACAGCCAGGGACAGGAACCATATCACAAAGATTGGCGCAAACAGAAACGAAATCTTCTTTGTTCCGAAGCGCTGAAAGCTGAAGAGAATGACCAGGATCACCAACGATATGACCGTCACTAAGGCTGTCAAGAACAGGGCCCAGCCCCACATTAGGTCAACTTTCAGTTCAGCTTTCCGAAACAACATGTCAAGAATTCCCCCATTTCATGCTAACCCAGACGGTGGGTTTTCTCTAAACATGATTGCTGCTTGAAAGAAAAAGGGACAGCAGCAAAGGCTCTGTTCTGGATCAAAGTCGGTCTGATTGAAATACTCACTATTATCAAACCTGGGTGAAGCAGCTTTGATTCCGACTACTGCTGACAAGACTGCAAAGCGCAAAAGATGAAGAACCATCAGCACTTGTGTATTCCACTTCAATCTCCTTCAAGAATGATCCAGATACTAGACAGAGCATGTAATTTGTACCATGCTTGGGTGGAGCATATTCTGGATACAGACGCAATCTCAAGGTAGTTGGTTCTCCCCAGTCCTACCCTCATACCGTCAAAATAATAAAACCCTAAACCGCTAAACCCCAAGTGATAGCAGTACACGAGTAGAAAACCCGGACCCCTTCCAAGAAAACCTAGCTACATCAAAGCTTGCCGATTGTAAAGCCATTTGAATATCTAACATAAACCCTGCCACCAGGTTTTCAGGAAAAACTCTGGAGATGGATTCTCTACCCTTTCTGCATAAAACGAAACCCTACACATAACTAAACCCTAAACATCAGATTGCAGCAAGGGCAGCAATGTGCACCTGAGATTGCCGGAGTTAATATACCGTCGCCAATCACCATGCAGGTTCCAAACAGCACAATCAGCAACAACACTTTCTGAAGAATGTAGCTGCTCTCCAGTTTTCTCTGCAAGTAGGTTTTCTGGTGGGCCTGGTCCACCTTATACGTGGTCAGCTCCACATCGGTAGGGTGATGATTGGGCAACGTACTTATGTTACAATATCTGCATAGTAAAGAGTAGAGAGCAAATGTTCCGCCTGCACCACACGAGACGACACTCCAGGTAAAGTTTCCATTCAATACCATCAGTTTTGGGTTTCAAACCCTAAACCTGGTATTCCAATCAAAGTAGGCAAAATCTTGTTTCAAAAAGGTTTGAATTTTACCTTCACCGTTGTCGCTTGCTCTCAGTACAATGAAGACGTACTTGATTAAGGGTATGAGGGTGAGCGTGTAGATAATGACAGACAAAGCTCCAATGATGTCGTCCTGTTTCTCCACTCGCAAGAAGGTGCTCTTGAAAACGTACAATGGCGATGTACCTAAATCTCCATAAACCACCCCTAGGCTCTGATATGCGAGGCGCAGCACCGCACCCAGCGTCACAGCCTGTAAGACATCAAGAGATTAATCAAAAACCTGCATAAAACATCGCTCCTTGGCGGGCGTATGTAAAAGCATAAAAAGAAAATGAATTTTCATATCAAACTTCCCCCGCAGAAGATCATTCTCATAATGTAAATACGAACTAGATCATGGGTACGTGGGGATCATAGTGCCAAAATTCTAAAGCTCCAAAGCTAGCTGTGAACAAGTAACTGACTTGCAAAGACATTGTCACCGTCCCCTCGTGCATGCATGACAATACCTCCATGGCAAATCCTCACCGACAACATACAGAGGTGAACCGAAACACAACATCACTTGAAAGTTACGGACAACAGCGACATTAAGACAAGGTCGCCGTTTGGCTTACAATTCTCACAGACAAGGGGAGAACCTCAACCCTTATGCAATTCCAAGCTGTCTAACTTAGCATCTAACCTGACAGTCGGCTCCACACCGTCTCTGCCACCTGTGAGCCACTAACACCCCAGAATTGCCACTAACGCCATATTCGTTAAATTGGGAAAACATGGTTCCCAAATTGAACTTCACCTTAAACCCAAAAAGTTACCTTAAACCAGATTCCAAGGTATCAGATTCAGTCTGAGCCATTAAGATTTTTTCCCTCGCAAATTCCTCCAAGTGAGGGCACTTGTACCCAAAAAAAACGTTGCTTAAACCTAGAGCTGAGTTTAAGGTGATCACTTTGAACCTTTAGAAGTCCCAAATTTGAACATAGTTCCCAAATTAACAAATATGGCGTTTCACTACAAAAAAAGTACCTGCACCAATTCTTTACCAATTCTTTGAGGCCTCTACAATGTCATTCTGATTCTTCTGCAACGATGAGTACTCATATACCGGCTCTAGGTAACCAGAAACAAGGGACGAGATTCTGTTCACGACAGTTAGGAATTTAGTAAAATTGACCCTACTGAAATCTCGGATCTTTATACCGGTCCTGATTTCTAGAGACCGGAGCCCACTGGATATCACAACTGCGGCAGCCTGAAACGCAGAGCAGATGTCGAATTAAGAGCGCTGGGCACTGGAATGTTAACAGAAGCCTATTCAAAGGGCATTGATATGTGTACCACACCCTTTGAACTAATATACCACACCCCGGGGTAAATTTTAGATTTCTACCATCAAAAAGCTGAAATTGAGAATTTTGAGTTCAGATTTGGACTCAGACTAAGAGACCGTGATTTAGTCTAGAACCATAAAAAAAGGTTGCAATTTAACAACACCCAATGAAAAAGTTTATCTTTTTTTACAAATAAAATTAAAAATAATACTTTTCTCCGTAGCTAAACTTTTTCATTGGTTGTTGTTGGATTGCAAATTTTTTTATGGTTCTAGACTAAATCATGGTCTCTTAGTACAAATCTGAACTCAAAATTCTCAGATTCAACTTTTTGATGGTGGAAATCTAAAATTTACCCCAGGGTGTAGTACAGTAGTTCAAAGGGTGTGGTACACATATCAGTTCCCCTATTCAAAATATGTGACCTCCAGAAAGACCTTTTCTACTCTACAAAACGCATACAGACAGAATTCAAACACCAGTCTTTGCTGTGACAGGAACGCAAGACGGTGGTGGGCAGAGTGAAATTTAATTGGCGACGCCGCACCTTTTTGAGGTACATGGACCGGACGTGATCCGCTTCGGCGCCCAGCGGCTTGTCAATCCGCTGGTCCATTGCCCAGAGGCGCCCCGGGTTGGACTCTCCGCCAATCCGCCCATCCTCGGCCTCACCGAGCTCCGAAACCGGCACCGGCACTGGCACCGTCGTCGTCGACATGACCAGTCGACCAAGCTTGTGATCAAAAAAATCTTTGCCCGCTCGGAGGACCTCCTGTGATCCGCCTTGGAGGACATCGCCGAGGAGCGCTTTTGTATTAATATGCTCTGGACGCGTGAACAAGCTGGGCATGAGGATCCTTCAATCTGTCTGCCGCCGTCGGCTGATTGGCGAGGACGCGGAGAATCCGACGTGGAGAGGGACGCGATCCTAGGTGGCGAGGTTGGTGGCGTCTTCGGTAGCTAGATTGCCCCTACCTACGTGGCATCTGACGTGTGCACCCATCTAGATTCCATATTTACCAACAGTGCCGAACTGCCGATGCCGATGATGATTCAGCCAATCTGGGAGCAGTCCGCCGTATCTCCATAGGAGATTTCACAGAAATGTTAATTACCACCATGTACCACGCGCGTAGATTTCATTCCACTTGAGGTTGAGACAGAGTTGCATGGAGAGAGACGAAATCCTTCAACTGGAATAGTGAACCTTTTCCATTCTTTTGTCGTTTTATTATTTTTTATTACTCCATTCCGATGGAGAATCGTTTAGAGACATAACATGAGGGGCTTCAAACATGAAACCTGGCCTTCTAACTTCTCACCTCACGGATCTCCGCTCATTAGTGAATTGATTTTGTTTCGTCGCACGTAACGTTTTTTTTAGTGACAGAGCCCGTTTTTGTGTCCTCTTCCGACTGGAGAATATATGGAGGGAAGGGCAGTGAGTGGCCAAAATTTGTTAGATCTGACAAAAGATCGTCAGAAAAAAAAAAAAAACAATGCTCGCCGTGCAAAGTTTGAGACTCCCGTGAGTTTGCGGAAATTTCTAGAAAAGAAGTTTGGGGGTTTGAGGACGCAAGTGAATGAGCCCCGCAAAGCCACAAATGTGAGTTTCTAAAGTTCACTCCTCACTTGAATCACGTTAGGAGTGAAGTCCAGAGGTGAGTCACGTCAAGATTCACTAGTGAATTCACAGAGGTGAATTGCGACGTGAGTCACTGAAAAAAGTTGATGTTTGAAGCCCCCTATTGTTAACCTTCACTAGGAGGTCCCTTTCGCTCCCCAAAAGTGAGGATCCCTCAGCCAATGTCATTTGTCAGCTTTGTCCCAAGACCAATGAGTTTAGAGAAATTATAACTAAAACCTCCCCCTAGGTATATAGGGAGGCATATTCCTCCACAGCTCGGGGGAGGAAACAAACCGGCTTAACAATATTATGGAAGAAACTTTCCTAGGGAGTGTTGGCATCATGTGCAATTTCTACTTTGAATATTGCGTTTAGGTTGCCCCACACTAATTTCTTGACATTTCATACTATATAAATATTTACTGTTGCTACAGTGTTTTTCATCAAAAATTACTGCAATAAACCATTTTTAGACAACAATGATGTTGCAAAAAGACAAACTCGTGGCTTCCAAATCATAAACCATGTGAAATCTAAATATTTTGTGTGTTGCATGTGCTTCCAAGTGGCCAAGTGATGAGTCATGAGGTAACTTACTAGGGTAAGGCAACCTAATTGTCAAGGCAACCTAAATGCAATATTCAATGTAGGGTATATTGACGTAGTGGGTGAGTGAGTCAGACCGGTTGAGGTTAGACCGTTAGGGCATCCACAATGTAGACCCTACGAACAAGCCCTCTATCGGCAAACAATTGGTTGTTTTACGAGAGCTTTGAAGTTTTCATTTTATTTCCATGGACAATACCCCAATGAACAGCCAATTTAATAGTCTGCATATGGAAAGTTGGCCCAACGTTACTCAACTTGTAGAGGCTAGGAACAAGGCTAGGAATAGATTCTTATCAACTTGGTCGTGGAAAAAGTAACAAGAGTCTTCCAGGGACAAGCAAATCAATGAAATATACCGCTCTAAGAGCTTCGTATGCCGAGGCCATGGAAGTGCCGATGCTTGTGAAGGTCGCATTAGGTTGCACAATAAATAAAACGCCGGCACAATACCAATGCAGTTGTTTAACTTGGCTGCATTGTAGATGCTGTTAGATGACATGCCGTTATGTTAGTCGTGAGGCAATTCAATCTCTGACTAATTTGGCTCCATGCTTAATACAATTGCCTCATATGAGTACAAAATACGACTAGCAACTTCAGCTTGCTTGGTCAGCTATCTATGGTGTGAGATACTTGTGAGCAGCAATGTTATGGCGTCCTCATCATTCAACTAGGTTTTCTATCTCTCTTGTTGCATCTGTTAGGACTTAACAAAGGTAGAATAGCAAGCTTGTTTCTTCAATTTTCTTTTATGCAAAAACAATAACAAGTGACAACAGGGCTGAAGACACCTTGCATACATACGAAAACAAGCTAATTGTCTGTTTTTGTGCATGGGTGCAGGTGAGGCCCTTGTCCTCGTAAAAGTTTTTTAGAAGACTTGCAAAGAATTTCCCTAAACTCCTCTTTGTCCTTATGAGAAAAAAGATTGCATACAATACTTAGGTTATATTTGGAACCCTAAGAAACCAAGTTGCTAAATTTGAGCCATCATCTCTTTTTTTTGAATATACTTGCTTCTCCTCAAGGAGAAACACGGGGAGTGCACTATACATGATGTTTGTGGGTAGCGTGCGTTCAAGCCCCTATAAGATGGGGGCTATGTATGTAATTTTTTAAAATTTCTATAGAGCTATATTTACCTAAATTTCTAAATTTTGACAATTTCATGTACCCTAGGCTTCATTTGAATTAAATTCTTGTGATATTTTTGTATACCCTATATTCTTTATAAATACACAATGACACAAGCAAAATTACACACATGTTTTCAAAGACCAAACACTTCAAAACATAAATTTTAATTAATCACATAATACTTCAAACAAGAACTTGAGAGAAAACAAAAAGCATGGAAAAGCACATAGTATACCTAAAAGCATATTTGTAAATTCAATATAGGATGAAGGAAAAAATAGTGAAACCCATTCCACTTCAACCACAAACCCCTTTTAAGTTGAGCATGCAAAGAAATCAGAGAAAGCTTGGGAAATAAATCCGCTGACAGAGATAGCATTGCACATGAACCCTTACAAAGTCCAGAAATCTCGCGTGAACAGAAAGCATTGTGGCAGAATTTGAGATAAACCGTGCAATCAAAACCACAAAACATGCAAGCATGCAAGCGAGAGTTGCTAAAGCACGACCTAGCCCTCAAGCCCCAAGCTAATCCTAAGCATAAGCCAGAAGCTTGTACAGTACCAGGTAGTATAGTTACGTAATGCATGTTTTGGCACTCCCAACAAGTTTGTATTACAAAAAATATAACTGGTATTATAATCTCATATTGTTGGTATACAATTCTCATGCAATCCCAATCAATCATACCAAATTTTGGTTACTAAAAGCAAAAATTCTATTTTTGATAAGTTGTTTTGTGTCAAATTCATGGTTTTACTAGAAAGTTGACTAAAAAACATTGGTGATGAATTTTTGAGATTTGATTGTATGAATGTGTTGGGGAGCTCCATGTGCATATCTATCCTTCTAATAGACATCTTCAAAATGTTCAAAAGTCTTTCAATGGAAATTAGAACGCTAGAGTCATCATGACCAAATTTAGTAAAATAAATATTTCTTTATGGTAATTAGATTTTGCTATTTGACTCATACATTATGAGTGATTTTGTACCTTTGAGCATGATGATAAATATATTTTGCCAAAAGTTATTAAAAAATTTGGGATACTCATTTTACTAAATTTGGTCATGATTACACCAACGTTCAAGTCTCCATTCAAGGAATTTTGGACTTTTTGAAGATGTCTATTAGAAGGATAGATGTGCACATGGAGCTCCCCAACACATTCATACAATCAAATCTCAAAAATTCATCACCAATGTTTTTTAGTCAACTTTCTAGTAAAACCATGAATTTGACACAAAACAACTTATCAAAAATAGAATTTTTGCTTTTAATAACCAAAATTTGGTATGATTGATTGGGATTGCATGAGAATTGTATACCAACAATATGAGATTATAATACCATTTATATTTTTTGTAATACAAACTTGTTGGGAGTGCCAAAACATGCATTACGTAACTATACTACCTGGTACTGTACATGAACATCAACGGAAGCTTCGTCCACATGTTCAATCATGTATCATTACATGTACATCATTTATTAACCTTATGACCCTAAGCTATTGCTAAATACAACTGACATTGGATACTTGGACATAGATCAATCACAGGATACTTTGTCATACTCAAAACATGGGATATTTTAGCTGACCATTAAAATTAAAAATATATCCAATAAAAGTGTAGATATTGTTTTTTGAATATTGGCAAGGCTATTATACAACCAAAAAATTTATAGGTCTCATTATTATGCCCTACCCTTCATTATTTATAAAGAGCCCACACCCATTTCAATGATGCTTACTATTTATAAAGCCATGTCAAAAATTTAAGACCAAGGCAATTATAATAACCCTTCATTTTATTGCACGTGTACAATAAAAAGAGGGAGTGCACTCCCCGTGAGGAGAAACTAGTTTCTGATGAGTACTTATTTGGATGTTGAAAATTCTATTTGATTCAACCAATATCTTTGAGAAAATGACTAATTGACACCATTATGTAAAAAAAAGATAGGATCAGAGTCATGCTCTTGTCAAAGAGATGTACCAAAAGTTTATTTTATTTTATTTCTTTCTGACATGGCTAGGCCCTCACATTGACATATGTGCACTAAACTGAGCCTCTCTTTCATAAGCTCTGACAAATTCAGCCAAGTGTCCCCATAGCTAAAGATTGGTGTGGAATATTCCACACCATTCTCTTGGAGGGAGGGTAGCCTTTACTAGTGCTACTGAATGTTATGCACTTAATTAAAATGAGGCACTACAATTGTTAAAAGGGGAAATTTCAAACAGGGGCATGAAAATGTAAAATATTATAGATAGGGGTGCAGTTTCAAAATAATAAAAGTAAGGGCACAATTTCAATAAAAAACTGTAATTTTTGTAATGTTTTTTTGGTTTAGACATTGGTTGATTTAGATACATTACACTAAATGTGAGCTAACATCCAAAAAATTTAAAAGCCTTAAAAAATTGCCATCCCCTTTCCTAAAACTTCTTTAATTAGGCTTGATTTGGAGAGACCATTATTTTTTTGGACATAAGCTACCATTTAATGTGATGTGTCTCAATCAACCAATGTCCAAATCAAAAAATACAACAAAATACTTTTTTTTTGAAATTGTGCCCATCTTTGTAATATTTTATGTTTTCATACCCCTATTTGTGATTCCCCTTGTTAAAAAGCATGTCTTATATCTTGAAAGAATTGTAAAAAAAGTACCAAATTGTTTAGCAAGTGCTTGCCTATGGTTTTCTTGGTAATGTTGCCAAGCATTTTTAGGTCAAGCTCATCTTTTAAAACATCATGACAAAGGAATAAAGCAAAATAATTAAAATTAAAATCTTTAGAACAAAATTATAAATCGCATATCATGTGCGTTGTATTGATCTAGAGCATATTTTTACAAATGGTCAAAGAGTATTTACCTAAAATTGTAGCTAAATAATTGCTAAAATTTGACTTCTAAATTTCTAAATGGCTTGAGTAACAATAACGCCAAATTAAAACCAATTTTATAATGACTCTCATTTTATATTATTGTAATATGATGCCTAGTTTTAATAACATGTTATAGAACTAATATAAAAACATACGTATTTCCTTTCAATGATAAAGGAATAAATTATCAATAATTCTTTATATTACGAATGTTGTTTATAAAAAAATCTTTGTACATCATATCTAAAAAGTTAAATTTTTATATTTTAATAGGGAAAATATCAAAAATACTCCTCAATTCTTTCAAAATATCAAATATATCCCTATATTATCTGAAATATAAAAAATACCCTTGACTTTGTGTAGGAATATCAATTATACCCCTAGTTATCTTTATGAATATCATTAACACCCCTAGTTTTTTGTGCCTTTCTATTGAATTTTTTTTGTATATAAAATGAAAAAAAAAATTACTATGTAATCATTGCAATGGCTTTGATTACAATAAACTTACATCCAAACAACCTATGTAAAGCTTAAAGAGCTTGCTTCCAAGATTTGGCTTGCATTCAACTTATATTTAATTTTTGTATTTTTTGCTATCATCCAAGTATTTACAAAATTTGCAAAGAGAGGCACAAGAGAGTCAAGGATACTTCTTATTAGTCAAATAATACAAGGGTATATTTGATATTTCATAATAATTGAGGGTCTCAAAGAACCAGAGGCATAAATGATATTCCTACACAAAATGAGGGGTATTTTTGATATTTCAGAGAATAGAGGCATTAGGAAAAATATGGGGGTCCATAAGGCCTTTATAAACAAATCTGGCCCTCCATATGTTTTGTTCCCAATGTGGGGAACGAGCCCCTTCAAAAGGCCAGAAAAAACTAATTAAAAAAATCCAAAAAATCAAAAAAAAAAAAAAAAAAATCTTAGAAAAAAATAAGAAACCTTTTTTTACTTTTTTTAAAATAAAAAATTTCAAAAAAGCTGAGGTGGCATCAATGATGCCACCCCAGCCTGCGCATGATTTTATTGGGAACTGGGTTCCCATGGCAAATGACCCCCCAAACTCAAGGCCTTATTGGGGCCCCATATTTTTCCTAATGGGTATATTTGATATTATGAAACAACTAAGGGGTTTTTTTGATATTTTCCCATAAGAAAACCCTACAAGATTGGGTATAGTTAATGTTTCCAAAAAATGTAAAAATTTATTATAGAGAATTACTACAGCGACACCCTATATTGTTAAGAGGACGCTCCCTGTGAGCATGAACTTTGATAATGTAGTGTTATTTTTTATGTACTCAAGTGGTCCATCATTCATTAAATCATGGCATTACCAACTCCTTGAAAGAAAACAAGACAAATACAAATTTTTGTTGAAATATTATTGCACCAATACTATTTTTTGATGCATTTTTGCTTTAAGTAACTCAAAAGTCCTATATTTTTAGTTTCAAATTTAAACATATATAATTTCTTTTTAGTATAGCCTTAGAATGATAAAAGTAAAATAAATCTTTTGATCCAAATAAAAAATTAGCCTAAAAATCACATTTCATGCTCACAAAGGATGTCTTGTTAGCAATTTAGGGTGTCGCAGTAGTAATTCCATATATTATATAAAGCAACTTAGAAAGATAATATAGTAATGACTATTGATACAAATCATTGTAACACATGGATCATTTCCATACAATTAAACCCACCACTCCACTTACTAATGTTCATTAAAAAAATGGAATTTAACAATTAATATTTCGTTTTTAATTTTATTATGGATGAAGTAAGAATAACTTCACAAAAACCTAAGTTTTCAAATTTGGCATTTTCATCTTAAGGTAAGAGGCTCTAATTTGGATTAGCTCTAGGAAGGGCTGACATTTTACTTCAAATGAGATAGGTGGACTTAGCAAGTTAACCTAATTGTTAAGCCCACCTAAGTCATCAATGACAAATAATAGATATTTGAAGCAAAATGTCAACCCCTTCCTAAAGCTAATCCAAATTAGAATCTTGGTCCAAATTAGAACCTCTTACTGTAGTCAACTTTTAAGATGCTTGTCTTGTTTATTTAGTAAAGTTGTTTTTACGGTTTATTGTGAAAACCAAGAAAATAATTATTTAGTACGTGCACATTGAGTTATAAGATATTTACATTAAAGAATTATAGAAATTGGTATTGTGAAATTGTTAAAAATAAAAGCTTGAATATATTATAAGGAAACATTTGGATGAATGAAGAGAGCCAAATTACTGTTGTTCAATATAAGTCTAAAATAACTCCAATTATAAATTTGTTGTGAATAAATACCATGGATGGTGTAACTTTTAGAATTTAACTGAATTTCTCTAATTTAACATGTGCAGAATCTTTTGTTTGTATTTCCTCTATTGAAAGAAACCCGTGTTTGAGAATTTGTGAGGAATTAAGAAATATTAACAACAATTTGTAATTGGAAGTTATTGGATATTAGGCTTAAATCATTCTAAACTAATTTTAGTTTTTTCTAGAATTAAGGTTTTTAAAAAGGAGAGAAAATGAATACCAAAGTTTTGAAATTTCAAGTGTTTTGTTATTGTCACAAATGGTTAGAAAAATGATTGATATGAAGTGTGTCAATGCAATTGTAAGTAAAAAACAAGTTAGCCTAGTTGCCCACGTAGTCCCATCTATAAACAAACCAAATCTTTTTGTTGATATTATTGATGATTCTAGCTTAACCCCTCACCGCCCAAGGGGTCCAAATTGGGCTTCTCTGAATTTTATTCAAGGATGCTCAACCTTTCTACAAGATATTTTTTAGTGATTATTATTACTTTTGAACTCATATTGAAGTCTAGTTTCAGCATCAGGAATTTGATTTTGAAAATGAATTAAAGTGATTTGTTTATTCAAGATTTTGTGCAAGGGTGCTCATTGCAAATCTTCACTTTTTAGTGTTGAAGGCTCTTGGAAATGAGCTTCAAGTACACTAGAACTTGGAGAAAAAATCACATTAAAATTTCAATTAAAAAAATTGTAGAATAGATTTTGAGAAGCCATAAATTGATTGGGGTTAAGCATGTTATACTTTATATACTCATATTTTTTTGGTACCCTCAATTTTAGGTTTGAGATGCAAAAAGAGGATTGAAAGGCTTCAAATCACTTTCGCACTTTTAACACCCTCAAGATCAAACATTATAATCTTTCAATCCATAAATGGTATTGTTGTGATTTCTTTTCCTATGTGATCTATAAGATGTCTACTTTGAATTTGTACAGTTGCGCTTCAAAGAAATTTGATCAGATTGATCAAAATACCAACATTTTGTTCACTTTCAAGCAAATTCTAAGATACTCCAAACTACCATGGGCGACGAGGGGTTAATGATAGGCAAAATCTGCAAACAAAAATCACTAAATCAAGTTTGTAATGTTAACATTAGTAATCAATGAGCATAAAAAACCCAAAAAACATCACCAAACATGCTAAGTAATTAATTTGATTTTATAGATAAACATACAATTGTTTAATAAAAAATCAACTCAAGAAACAAACACGGGTTTTTTTCTAAAACAAAAAAAAAAAAGAGCATGAATCTAGGTTTCTTTCAGAAACACAGGGAGTATGTTTGAACTCCAAAGAAATTTTAATTGCATTACTTTGCCCTTGGATGCCTTATTGATCAAATATCATCAGCTCCATATGTATTGAGTAGCAATGTTGAATAATCTTCATTTTTTTCATCCAACTAACTATTGTTGGATTCTTTACAGCCTTCCTAAACATATGGTTGAGGGTTGAGGTGAAAATGAGATTCAAAAAGGGTTAACCATTAAATCTTACTCAAAATATCCAACACTTAGACAATTGTTCAATTCCAAAAGGTTGAAAAGGAATATGAAATTTCTAAATGTCAATCTTTTTGTTTTTATGTGCAATATGTAAGAATCGTTTTTGGGTAAATTCTTAAAACATAAACTGTAAACTACAAACAGTGTATTACACTTTCACAACTGAATCTTCTATTGTACTCACCAATACTCAATAATAGAAAATATAATTTGCAAACTCAAAATCCAATTCAAATTTAAATTTAGATCAAACATCAACAAAATATAAAATTCATGATTTTTTATTGCGAATCTAAAACAGAAAAGCTCACATTTAATTCTCTTTAGCCTTTAAGATGTATTTTTTCATTTGAAAAACATATATATAGAAGAATTTTGAATCCAAATATATAATTAATATTTATATAGAAAATACTTTGTAATATTTAAATTATAGAATTTTTGAAAAAAGAAGTTTGAAATTTAGAACCGCTTCACACTATGGCCAAAGGTCAAGAGGCTAGGTTGTCAATTTTCACCAACCATATTGCAAGAAATCAAGCCAGTTTGGCCTCTCAGCTCTTCATACAAGAGGCCAAAGTTCTAAGGATGTTATTTTCCAAATGCCTATATGATAGTACTTTATCATTCAAAACGACAGCCTTTTAAGAGAGGTTTAAATCTAGCATTTTGCTGAACACAAATCATTATTGAGAGGCTGTCAAAAATTTTCAATAAAATAAAATAAAACTGATGAGGGGAAATGGGAGGAAATGGGAGAAAATGGAGGGGAAGGGGGGAAAAGAGAAAAGAAGGGGGAAGGAGGGAAAGTGAATGCCACAGCAGTTTGGTTGAATTTTAGTAATATGATAATCATTTTAGCATGAAGTCTTACCCATATATTGGTTTCTACATACAAAATATGAAAAAAACAGGGAGGAAGAGTAAACAAAAGGCTTGCAAAAAAAATGACAGCACATGCTCACATAGTCAAACAAAGATTAGAATGTGTACAAATGGAAAAAAAAAAATTGGCACCATTTACCAATAGAAGGTTGGTAGAAAGTATCTCAACCTTCAAGTTAGTCACCACTATTGTGGTGGAGGAGACTAGGGCTCCAGTCCCCATGGCCTGGCCCTATTCTTTCCCCTTTTCCCTCATTGCACATGCAAATTGTGTGAGTCCATGAGGATTGGAACCCTAGTCTCCACCACCACAATAGTGAAGGAGGAGATACTTTTGACCAACTTTCTATTGATGAACAATGACACATTTTTTTATCATTTATACACTTTTCAATTGTTATTTAACTATATAAGCAGATGCTGTCATTTTGTTTTCAAGCCCCTTTTTGACTCATTTCTTTTGTTTTCTTCATGTTTTGTACGTAGGAATCAATACCTCGGTAAGATTTCATGTTAGAATGATTGTCATAGTACTAAATTCAACCAAATTGTTTTGACATGTTGCAAAAGTTTTAGACCATTTTTTATGCATACAAAGAAGACAAAATTGCAAATGGAATTTATGGCAATAATTGGCAAAAGAACAAATTCTACAAAGCAATGGACAAATAATATCACCAAGCTAGGCAAGCCATGAAACACATTTTGGCTACACCCACGGATTAATTTTAGATCAATTTTTCTCCAAATGTAAAAAGCGCAACAACATCAACAATTGTTTCTACACCATCATCAAAAGATAAGACTAGCTTTCTCAATATAATTATTGATATAATTGAGAAAATGACAGAAATTAACACATGTTTGATGATTTTTTTTGAAAGAACAAATTAGTGGCTAGAAAGGGTAGACTCCCAATTTGATCGTTTGATCAATGAGCTTTAGACTAGTGTCCGCTACTCTTCATTCGAGATATAATGCTCAAATTGAATGTTTGCATTTTCAGCCAAGTGACTTTTGTAAAAAATCACTGCTAGTAAAAGATGAATTTGGGTTGCTTCAATTAATATGTTTTGCATTTTCTATTGTTGTTTTTTGGGGAAATTACAAATAGGGGCACAAAAATGAAAAATATTATAAATAGGGGCACAGTTTCAAAATAATTACAAATAAGGGTGCAATTTCAAAATAATTAGTAAATTTTTGTACTTTTTTTGGTTTTGACATTGGTTGATTTAGACATATCACATTAAATGTTAGCTAGCTTCCAAAAAACTTAAAGGCCTCTCCAAATCAAGCCTAAATAAAGAAGTTTTAGTAAAGGGGATGGCAATTTTTGGAAAGACCTCTAATTTTTTTGGAAGTTAGCTAACATTAATGTGATATGTCTAAATCAACCAATGTCAGAACCCAAAAAAATTACAAAAATTTACAAATTATTTTGAAATTGTGCCCCTATTTGTAATATTTTTCATTTTTGTGCCCCTATTTGTAATTTCCCCTTGTTTTTTTCTTGTTTCTTCACTTCTTGAATTTTCTTGTTCTTCTATTTCTTGTTCTCCTATTTCTTCTTCTTCTTCTCTTAAAGCCATAGAACTTTATTTCATTGCCAAGAATTTGGTCTTTAGACTTGGCCTTTAGAGGCTTCACACTAAGGGGGACAAAGATTTTTAAAACAAATTTTTATTACCTCTTTTCAAGCCTTGGCTCCTCAAAAAAAAATTGGCCACTCAATTTGACGGTCTCTCAACTTGGCCAACCATAGTGTGAAGTGGCCCTTAAACCAAATAAACTTGAGTCTTGATACAATCAGTACTACAAGCTTTGTATGTATACCTAAATGCTACATAACATAAACATATACAAAAATGACCAATAGTATAAAGAGATTTGATCCTCACGCAATATCAAGCAAGCATACCAAAATTCAGTTTCAAAAAAACAAAACTCCAAATCCTTGAAAAATAGTTTCATCTGATTTTCACATTTGTGCAGATCCAAAAAATATTGACGATAAGTTTTGAGATTCAATGGCATAAATATGTACGAAACCTCTGTACACACATATTCTATTTTCAAACAAACTCCATCAAGTAACAAAATATGACCTTTAAAGAGTTCCATGTGAAGTATGGAAAGACCAAACTTTGTAAAATAAATATCTCTTCATTGTAATTAGATTTTGGTAAGGTGATTGTACCATTATGTTTAAAGGTACAAACTTAGTCATAGTGTACAAGTTAAATAGCAAAGTTTAATTACATGATAGAGGTATATATTTTACAAAAATATGGGCATGGGAACCCTAATATTGAGACCTCTATGGAGCAAATATTGAAGCTTTTAAGAGATGCTTATTATAAGGAAATATGTGTGCATGAGTGTTTCCTACATATCTATATAAGCAAACTTCAAGAATTCATCATCAATGTTACTCAAGCAATTATCAGGTTAAATTATAATTGTTAAATGAGACAATTTGCCAGAAATGGAGTTTTGGTTTTCTGAAATTAAAATTTGGTGTGCTTGATTGGGATTGCGCAAGCTTTGAATGTAAAATATGCACACCAATAAATTGCCAAATATATTCTATGTTATATAAAAAAAAATTGATTGGCACAATCGGAAATCCGTATCATTATTGTCCGGTACTATACATGACCTATCTGTTTTATAATCCATCAAGTCCTCCAAAGATTGGAGCATAATACTTGTGCCTCCAAAAAAAGAATCTACTCAAGACAACTCACTTTTGTAAAGAGTGTAATTCAATATCTATCTTCTTATAAATTACTAATTATAGAACTCAATAATTCCGTGTAGGATGTTAAGTATTAGAAATTAGTGGTGTTAACTTATAGCCATAGAATCAAGTCAGCAAATGCAAAGAGTATCAAGTTACAGAGGATACTAAGTTATAAAAGACCAACTGCAGAAGTAAACAGCATAATCTTTCATGATTTATAAGAAATAGTGCATAGGCAAAAAATAAAATAAAGAGTTCAAGTGTGAATGCAAACTTCAGTGATCATTCTTCTCCAGTTATTTGATGATTTCATTATCGAATGTGCATCAATTCTGATGGAAGTGGTCTCAAATAAAAAGAAATTCCAACTTGCTCAATGACAAGCCATAGCTCGCTCTGATAAGTCTGTCCATGTTTGAAAAAAGTGAGGACATTAGCATCTTTCCGGGGCTTAATTACCCAGACCCACAGTTCCTCTAAATTTGTTGTTTATCTGTACTCAAGGGGTTCAAACCTCTGATATTAAATTTACAAATGCTGCTGAAATCGTCGAGACCACTCAATCTACAAACAAAATTGAATGTGTTTTCAGCAGTTGTAAGACACTACGGTTTATGACTTAACAATCACTGCCCTGAAAATAAATTTCTCACAACTAACCCCTCATCCTAGGTTTAAAGTCCCTAATCCTTGATTATACCCTCGTGGTTTTGCAACTATTTCAACAGTCTCATGACAGGGAGTTATGAAAATTAGCACCCAAATGTTGAATCTATCATACCTGGCAATCTATCGGAAGAAACCAGATTAATCATCGTCAAATGCTCTAAAGCTCCAACAAGATCTCCTTTAGTTTTGAACTACAAGCTCGACCATAGTTGTAGGTTTTGATGCTGCTCTTGCTGCTTCAAGATGTCAACCACGTGAGCAATTACTCCTTTTCCTTCATGATGTATCCATTTATCTTTAACCTAAGAAAAAAAACCAAGTAGAACGCTGGTAAAGCCATAGTCTTCTAAGATTATGCATAAAAGACATAATATGTAACGTTTAGCGTCCGATAGAAATATCCTTGAATTCAGAGATTTTCTATTGTAGACTCACCCCCTGCATTTTACTGAAACGCGGTCAGTAGTTATGCTACTTACGAATAACAAAAATGTGCTGAAAATAATACATGATGACAAACTTACGGTCATGGAATTGTGGGCCAAGAAGGGCCACAAAGCTGAGTGGAAGCTCACGTCGATTTTTCGCCAGCTCACTTGCTGCAATCCCTGCACAATCTCCTCTGTTCAACACACCACCAAGTCTCACTGTTAAGCAATTCGACATAAATGTTAGCACGATGCAGACAATAATTGATCTCCGAGGAAAGAATAGTGTCTTTAGGATAAAGTAAAACTTTTCAAAGAACGCCTGTATCATATAGAGAATCATTTCCATTGCTCATGGGCAGGTCTCCCAATAATCAAAGTAATCATACAAAGGCAAACCTTCAAGCTTGTCATGATATTCATTAGCTTTCTTGCTGCTGGGAGAAACTTGAGCTGCGGCTTTCCCTTCAGCAGACTCCTGTTGAAAAGTAGGGGCATCGCTGTTCACTGCCGGAGAGAAGGTGTCATTTACAACATGCGTGTAAACGTTACCATCCTTGTCTTTCATGGAGACTCTGGGAGGCTGTAACCAGAGAAATTATGGGTAAATCTCATATCGTCACCCCTTGAACCTTACAGTTAATACAATCAACATTCTAATGTCACTTCTTCCACTAAGTCATTAAGATTGCGCTATTGAAATAAGAGAGCATGAGCTTGCACCATGCCAAGGAAGGACAAGGCAGATACGATAAAGAGTACAAACCTTTGAAAGTTCACGTTCTCGCCTGATTGAAGATGTCCGCCACCCCACCAAGTCTGTGCTCAGAGAGTAAAGGAAACCCTTCGTAAAGATTACATAGGAAAAATATTTCAAAAAGGCGCATTATGACAATGTTTCACTCTTGCTTACGGGCACACAAATCTTCTGTGTCATCCAAGTATCTGAATAAACAAAGGCGGCTTAAAGCTTTACGGCCCAAGTGCCCACGGAGGCCACTTCCAAATCTATAGGAGTTGAGATAAATCATTTACAAAGGTGGAAATGTACCAATAGAAGAGGAATTATACTTACATTCTGGACCAATATATATATGCTTGAATAGATACTATAATCGACTATATGCTTCTGACGTGGACTTTCTATTTCCAGTTTGAGCACTTCGGGGTTAAGTTCTTTAAACCGTGGTTTGCAAGCCCTTGCAGCCGGTATGGTTTATCCAGGTATCTCTAGCATTTGTTCCCGCCATTTATAAGTCAAAAAAATCATCCTAAGAAGAATTACAGGAAATAATGATACATGCCCCGCATCAATAAACCAAAGAAGAATTCGTCCCACTACTGAAATCACAATGCTCAAAAACAATGTGTGGATACGATCATAACTGACATTTGCGTAGACCACCCGTGACTTGAAGGCCCGTAAGGCAGATCTGGGAATTGATAAAAAAGAATACCGGATTAGGGTCTGTATAATTATCAAATCAGGACTTCTATCTCAGAAAATGTTTGCTTGCTCACGAAGGTCTCGTGTAGAACAGAGAAGAATATTAGGAGCAGAAATTGAACAGAGAGGACATACATGAAAAGGCCTTCCCGGCAATCCGAGGCCATACGCAAGAGCAGAGGAGGGTCGCTTGCCTTGCCGTCCGTCAAGAAAAGCTGCCTTCCTGTGCGCCCCACGACAAAAGGTGCAAGTGGAGCTGCAAGCTTTTCCAGCACTGGGACTCCTAGCAGGAATGGCAGCTGATGGAACGGGTTAGATTCACTACCTTCATATTGCACCGACCAGAAAGTACAAGCCAATAACCAAAAGCATAGATTAGCAAACTAATACCAAGATGAGCCTTATACTACTCTACAGGTCTAAATAAGTGCAACCTGCTCAATAATCTCCGCCACTTTGTAACTTACCTGTTGCTTTCCACGTACTCCCAAATGAGGACTAGCAAGAGTGATGAAGCTAACAGCTTCTAAGCCAGCAATCTTGGGTTCCTGGCGAAGTCGAAACGCAGGGTGCTCCTCACCTCTACTCTCCAGATCCTCTAAGATACTAGAGTCGTCTCTTGGCGTATACAACATTGCCACAGCATATCGTGTAAAAAGACCTCCAAGTGAATGAGCTATAAAGGAGATACGCTTCAAGGAGGGAACTTTCTCCACAATTTGCTCAATCTGATTCCCAATACCCCAAACCACAATCAACACGCCACGCTGCACAATTATCACGCTCTATTCTTATATCAATATCTAACCTACAATAGCAATTACGCAAAACTGATCAGGTAAGTAAAAGCATGCCATGAGCGCCTAGCATTTGAGTACCTCTGAAGCAAGACGCCAGCCAGCAGGCTCAATTCCACCAAGGGTACTCAACAACGAATTGACAGCGCTTGCTGCAGGAAAAGTCCAAATTCACATTCTTAAAATTCAAATCACAGCGCTAGATGGAACGACGTACTAAAAAATCTTGAAGGTAGAGGGTACTATTTTGCAGAGCTGTGCAAAGATCATTGGGTACAAGAGCCAAATCCGTTGGATCGACTCTTTATCACCATGTATGAGTTTCTTATGCAACTCCATACTGGGGAGGTCATAGACCACTATACGTTATAGTAAGCCATTTACATACAATGATCAGTGGTCATATAAATGCAATTTTTGTAGAGAAATGTCAATGAGGAAAGAAGAGCAGGTCAAACTCCTTGAACAACAGACAAGAGGGACCAACCAAGTTACCGTGAATCAAGAACTTGCTACCGAGTTGGTTTTGCAGCTTCTTTTTCGCATAACTCCAGTCACCGGGTCTGCATTGAAGCAGAACCTTGTCATGGACTTAAAGAGCACGACGTAATGGAACAAGCATCTCGTGTCCTAGGGTTTGCAAGAATGTGAGGCCCATGCAGACTTGCGTGTACAAAAGCTTGCAAAGACCACAGAAAGAAAAAAATTGGACCTGTTTCGACCAATTAAGTGAGGTAAGGGAACGAACTTGGAAAGGATCCCGTGGACAAGAACCAAAAGATGGTCAGGCTGGTCATCGCCCGGCTGCACCGTCCCGTTGCGGTACAGCATGACAGGCACAGACAATTTTTGGCTTTTCATTTTGCCTGCACGACTCTCTCTCTTCCTGCCATCCCCTGTTGCAAGCAATTTCAGGTCTCATCAGCACTGTGAAATAAAGAAAATGCTGGAAACACACTGTACAGTACCAGTTAAAAAAGATAGGTTGAAATTGTATTACCTAGGAGAACTGGATACTCTTCTTTCAATTTCAAAATGCAATTGTAATTGCAATATTGACTGAAATTCCAAACTACAAAGTGCATTAAGTAGATAATACAATTTGGTTTTAGGAAACATCAACATAATAATTTAGACCTTGGATCAATTTATTATCTCCTATTGCATTTTGGAATTTCAGGACACATGTTGTTCATGCTGAATTTCAGTTTCTACTTATCTTTCTTAACTGGTACAGTACAAACATCAAAATTCCGACTGCGAAGGTTGAGAGCTCAGCAGGTTCAGCCATGAAGATAAAACATTCATGGCGACGATAAGTTCCTTATTCTCAATCGAGCTCAAATTTTAACTTCAAATTAGTTGTCTAATCTGTCAATCCCCGATCCCTCACAAACTTCATACCGAGATGCTCCATGCCTTGCATCAGATTCTGAGCATCTCAAAATAGCACACCCGAATCCATGGTATCCAAAGCTACAATCTTAGCCCGATGTGAATGAACAATTACCAAAGCAAAAACTTACAAGAATATAACCACTGAAATGAAATGGAAATGATCACTACGATTGCAGTAAGAAAATTGAGCTTCCAATTTTGATACAAAAAACAATCCAGAGATAACCTTGAATTAATCCTTGAATTACCAGAAGAGTAGCATCGATACACCATTTGTTTCAGTTACTGCAAGATGCACTAATTATTCTGTGTTACATTTTTCCTGTAATACAATTTTTTTCTTTCTTTAAGTCACAGCTATTGAGAGAAGATGGAGTGTCAACTTCCTACTTAAGATAAAACACGATCTTATTCAAAGGAAACAAGTGTGATTAAAGAAAATTAGTGCGTCTGACGCTAATTATAAAGAAAAACAAGATACTTCAACTATCTCCTCTTTACAAAAATATAAAGAAATGCTTTATTCTAATCGTAATTTGTTGAAGTTAAGTGCTATAAAAAATCACAAACGTTACAACGCGCAGGAAACTGAAACACAGAAATGGCCATTTTGTAACTGCTCGAGTGAGCGATCGCCATTGCAATTGTACGTACCTTCGATAACAGCAGAAAAAATCGACACGCCTCCCATCGGAACGAATCCGTTTCCGACCGAATTCCAGGAGCCTTTAATTAGTTGTCCAATCCAAAAGAAACGCTACAAAGCTCCTCGCATCCTTCACACTCTAACCTCCAATTTTCACAAATCTTCAGAGCGACGGTACTTATGCGACACTTCACCAAATTTGCAGAAAAAAGAAGCAGAAAATGTGCCAGGATGTGACAGTGGCATCGAGATCAATGGAGAAAGGCAGAATGGAGAGTCCGAGTGAGAATTCTCATCGATTCGTGAGCTTAACCCCTGTTTTCTTGCGACGGCAATCGAGAAACGGAAACGGTGCTGTGCAGAAATCGGCTTCCACTTCCTGAAGCTTGGTACAGCGACTGTTGGTCGCCTGTTTCGGATAGGAGCGGTTGTCTCCCCGACCGGGAGTCGGGAGTAGCCGATCAGTGGTTGCCGGTCAAAGTGGAGAGCACGTGAGAATAGAATGACGACTGACGAGGTTGGGTAATAAGGACGCAGCTTCGAATCTGACGTGTCATTTACTTTTCTTTATCCACACTTCGGCAGCCATTAGCGACCCCCTCGGTAACCGGGTCTAAGGTAACACCACCCATAACCGACCATTTAACCAACTTGACCCCTATGTACCTAAGGTTTTCATCTTGGTTCTGAAATGAAAACCTTGTGTACATAGGGGTTGGGTTTATGACACGGTTGGGAATGGGTGGTGTTATCTTAGCAAAGTAAAGTAACCCTCCCTATACTTGACCCTTCTCCAATTCTGATCCATATGTACCCAAGATGTTCATTTTAGTTCTAAAATTAACATCTTAGATACATATGGGTTGGAATTGGGAATGGGGAGGGTTACCCTTGTAGACCAACAAGCTAGCCCCTTAGAGCATCTTATGCCACTTGCTTCTTCACGGAACGGCAAAAGGTTTCTCTGGGGATTGTAAAACAAACCTATGTGAAGTAATGGAGTAAGATTAGAAGTTCTTTTACTATCCGGAATGAAATAAATGGCACAATTGTGTCTCCTCATTTATCATGTAGTTTTTGCACTTTGATGTTTGCGTTGCACCATTTGTTGTGCGTTGGGAGACTTCCACATTAGTTTTGCAGTTTGATGTTTGCGTTGCACTACTTGTTCTTTGGGAGACTTCCACATTGGTATTGCACTTTCATGTTTGCATTGCACCACCTCTTGTGCTTTGGGAGACTTCCACGTTGGTGCGAGAGGCTATAAAGGGGGCCTATACAAATTTGAAATTTGAGGTGGATTTGGCTTAGCTGAAAGGCCTTGTGCTTGCACATTCATGAATACACTGTTGTTGGAGACTTGAAATTAGGAGGCCATTACAAGTTGATGACATTTCTGCTAGCAAGGCTTGTGTTGCGGGTGGCGAGAGATGCTCTTAGCTTAGAAATTATGATTTTGCACTATCACATCATTCAAGATATTTAATACGTATTGATTTTTGATTTTTTGGCATGAGGTTGATAGACGAGGTGATTACATTCATAATGATTGTGAAGAAGTTTAAGATAAGTTGCACCTAATTTGAAAGTATTTTATATACTATGATCTTGGTAAATTGGTGACATTTGCCTTAGTTTGATATGTTATTGTAGTGCCACGTTGAAATACTACCATAATGTAATAGTTCCATTTGAATTTGATTCTTTTGGTGATACTAGAATTGTATTTGATACTAGTTGTGCACTTTCACTAATACGATGAATTAGCATTCTTGAAAAGAAAATTGGTGTTCCAAGTTCAAACCTATTTATAGTGTTATTTATTTTATTTTATTTTCTTGTTTTCACCTAACTTATTATCCACTTCGATAACTAGTAGTTCAAAAATTGGTAGCAAATCATTATCAAACTATTATAGTTACTCCATGTTGGAAGATTAGCATATAAACTTTGAAATTTTTCAATTGACTCAAGGTCTAATTTAACATGTTTTTGTAAGTTTGTTAATATACAATTTTGGGCTACCTAGTATCAAATATTAAGTGAAAGAAGAAAATACATATTTTTGATTTCACAATTTAATCTAAATCAATACACACTTTAGTTTTTATAGCTTGATGATATAAAAAAGGAAAAATATCAAAAATATCCCTCAGTTGTCTATATTAATAATAGGCTTGGTTTCATTAGTTGGGTAGTTATGTGGCAGTTATTCTTATTTCTATGGTTATGTGGCAGTTATTCTTATTTCTATGGTTATGTGGCAATTATTCTTATTTCTATGGTTATGTGGCGGTTATGGTTGTCCTTGGGGATGGGGTATACACGGGAATAGGGGGTGGATGCCTAGAGAAGGAGGCAAAGTGCATAGGTAGGCAGAGTATAAGTAAGCTCATTGTAACGGAAAGGAGAAGAAGCCTAAAGAAGGTGATTATGAGGAAGGTCATGTTAATATTTTTGCAAGGACCCCCTCCTGTGATGGCCCTCCACCGGAACGGCGGGTACAAGGGTCCACTAGTTTCATAATATCAAATATACCCCTCTATTCTTAGAAATATCAAAAATACCCCTTATTTTGTGTAGGAATATCATTTATGCCCCTAGTTCTTTGAGACCCTCAATTATTATGAAATATCAAATATACCCTTGTATTATTTGACTAATAAAAAGTATCCTTGACTCGCTTGTGCCTCTCTTTGCAAAATTATGTAAATACTTGGATGATAGCAAAAAATACAAAATTAAATACAAG
Source organism: Ulota crispa (assembly GCA_963920765.1). Lineage (NCBI taxonomy): Eukaryota > Viridiplantae > Streptophyta > Bryopsida > Orthotrichales > Orthotrichaceae > Ulota > Ulota crispa. The sequence continues at coordinate 16,580,415 of OY987249.1, read as the reverse complement.
TTGAATGCAAGCCAAATCTTGGAAGCAAGCTCTTTAAGCTTTACATAGGTTGTTTGGATGTAAGTTTATTGTAGTCAAAGCCATTGCAATGATTACATAATAATTTTTGTTTTCATTTTGATATACAAAAAAAATTCAATAGAAAAGCACAAAAAACTAGGGGTGTTAATAATATTCACAGAGAGATAACTAGGGATATAATTGATATTCCTACACAAAGCCTAGGGTATTTTTGATATTTCAGGTAATATAGGGATATACTTGATATTTTGAAAGAATTGAGAGGTATTTATGATATTTTCCCTTGTTAATACTTATTAATACTTATCAGGTTCAAAACCTTAAATGACTCTCATGGGTGCTCCTACCTTAAGGCCACTTCATCCAAAATATTTTCACTGATCTAGATTAGTAGACGTAGGGAAAAAGTCACTAAACCATTACGTGTGACTACAATATTGCAAAAATCGATAAAATGTCAGCTGTAGCTCTTTATGAGCATTTGGACATTACTGCAAACCATGGCGTGCAGCAGCAACAGGTTAGCTTTGTGCATCAAACACCTATTTTAGCACAAGGATTGTTGTGTTGCTTGCAAAACCACAAGCACATTGGAATTTTACTGATAAAAGAGTTAAATTATATCTGTATGAGAGATAGCACAACCTAATCACATCTTGTTTTGCAATGTGGCAGTTGCCCTCCACCTGCTTGTCCATCTACCCGTCCACCTCCTGATGCAGCAAGCTTGAACTGTAAGTTTTCATGTCCAGGCGTTAGCGTGGAGTGCGGCAAAGGAGGTCTCCCCAAAGTTTGTCTCTGTGTCAGTGGCAGGCTTGTAACATCCTCTCAAATGAAACCCTAAAAATTGCATTTGTCAGGTCAGGATGTGAAACCAAGTTCTCTTATGGCAGTGCTTCATGTTTCGATGCCAGCTTTATTTACATACCATCAATCTCGTCACATCTGGACTATGAATTGTACTCATTAGCCTCATTTGATGTTGCTCGTGTTTGTTCAGTTCTGCGGAAGTCTATATGCATGGAGCTTGTATCACTTCATGGAAGCCTGCTTGTGCAGCCACTGACCTTTTATTCGTCAGGCCAGACAATGACTTTTCCGGACATCCCAAACCTATCAGGTATGGCTATTTCTGACGTTGTTATTTTGGGCAAGTTTAGGTTGTTGGACAGCACATGCGGATGGACAAATTGGATTGGATGGGCATACGGACATGTCCGCTCTTGTTTTTAGGGTGTTTTTAGGGTTTTTGACCTAAAAAGAGAATAATCAAATCACTATTCTTCATTTTTACTATATGATGTTTTTAAATCCACATTTTGACTTCATGTTGGCAACAATGAGCATGTATGTAATAAGTTTTTTTTGTCACTTTTTTTATCATTTTTGAAATCAACTATGAGTTGACTACATTAGACGGACATGAGCTCAATCGGACACTTCAGGCACTTTGGGCGGACGGGCAACCGGACGGATGGGTGGTCCAATGTGACAACCATGGCTATCTCTGAACATGTCATATTTTCATTGTCCCTCACAATCACTGGCTGGGCCTATTTTGTGTCCAGCTTTATACATTTCCATTTTGGCATGTATATCCTCATTTGAGTTATTGTGTTTTTGGAACGTATTTTCCTGGAGAGATGAGACTTTATTAGAATTTGTTTTTTTGACATCTCTCTACTTTGTAACGCTTTCTGAAATGGATGCCATTGTCATTGTTGTGTGTTGCCACATTCTGCAGTGGAGGCATCCCTCATTGTTTTCCACAATTCGGACCAGGCAAGATTCAGCAGGTATCCAATTTCGCCCTAATCTAGGTCTCACTTCAGTTTTGTATACAGTTGTGTATACCAATAAGTACGTTTCGAGAGTTCGGTTCAATGTTGCTTATGCCTTTTTTTTGTATTGGAGGCAGCATGGCTTTGCAAGAAACCTCTCATGGGAGATTTGCAGCACAGGGGGGGAATGTGGAAGTGCCCATGTGGTGCTCACTTTGAAGCCAAATACTTACACTAAGTGCATGTGGGACTACACCTTTCTTCTTACTTATAAGGTCAAACACCTTGCTGCGTCAATCTCATGTTTATCTTGTGTATATTTTACCATGATGTCATGTAATGAGCTATGTCTTTAGCTTTGACATGATACGCTAAGTAACTGGAACTCTGGAAGGTCTTTGTATATACCTTAAGTGCAAACTGTATGATGATTAGAAAGCTTTAATGGAATTAAAGTCGTGAAAACTGAATGCTGCAGGTTATATTGTGGCCTACCAAACTCAATACAATCATAACAATACATAATACAGATTCAAGGCCATTTGAGTTCACCACAGCTCTGCATTCATATTTTAGGGTGAGAATATTTTGCTTACCAACCCCTAACTTGTACCAGCAACGTAGTAGTACAACCTTGGTCCTTTGTACGTTTATTGTAGTGATTTCCCTATAGAAATCCTTTTTTGACATAATAATAATTACTCTGAGAATTTCACCAATAGACCGAACTGTTGAATGAACTCTGCTGGCATAGGCAGCCATTTCTGGAGTCCAAGTGCGAGGCCTAAAAGGTTGCAAATTTCTTACTAAAGATAAGGTCCCTGCAAAGGGCTGTGAGCAAAGGTTATCAACAACATTCTCCTGATTGTAACTGCATCGAGTTTTAGCGCTACTTGGTATGTTTGTGATCTGTCTGCAAGTGCACAATTATTGTAAATTGAAGCAACAACATTGTCTCCAACTGCAGGGATTCAATCGTTTTCACGAAATTTTGCGATTGCTTGTACTTTTGTGCTCCCAATGAGCTGCAATTGGATAATGGACTTGGAAGCACCATTGGAGTTCACAATCATGGGTAAGTCCTAAAACTTCAAGCCTGCTTGATTTGAGTTATGCATTGCCAAAATTTTTGTAACTGAATATTGTTAGTCTGGGTATATGTACTACAGATGGCCAGATGTAGTGCTTTGGAGTCCAATGGATCAAATAGGTTCCTGGAAGGATTTTGTTTGCGTCGAAAATGCAATGGTAACCTCCATTCTCTTATCAAGCTCTGTATATTATAGAAAAAAAGGCTTTTGCTCCGTTAAAGTGCCAGTGTGAATTCTACCCTAACTCTGTGAACAAATGGTGGTGGAACCATCACCTTCACTTGTCTTGCAAACCGATTTTCTCACATGTTTGCTAACCACACCAATTTCTTCCTTTATATTTGCTTCTGGAAGCTCTTTCGAATTGCATAAAAAAAACATTCCAATCCAGAGAAATTCACCATGTCAATGTCAACCTTAGCACTAAGGTAAGAGGCTCTAATTCGGCTCAGGCTCTAAAATGGATCACCTTCTCAAATGTACTATTGCTGTACATGTTGTTTTTCATAAGCTTCAACAATGTACAAACAATGTACATTTGAGGAGGTTATCCATTTTAGAGCCCTATGCCATTTCAACTTCAAAAATTTCACAACTAATTCCACAAAGCTTCAAAAAATATGAAACAACTTGGGTCAGATGCCAATTCCTCTTGTCTTTGAAGGAAATTTTATTGAAAAATACTTCAAGAAGTTTCACCTCCCCAAAATTCAGTTTCAGCCCTTGGATGATCCACTCATGAGCCTCCTACCTTAGAGTTTGCTTTCTAGTTTACAGAAATTAGTTAAGTTCAAAGAGTTGGATTCAAGGGAGATGATGATACAATGTGGCAAATTGTGTTGATGTACAATTAAATCCAGTACAGCTATGCCCCTGCGGAACATGGAGTGCTGAACAAATCCTTTGTATGACAGAGTATCCGTCCCAACACATCCCCAGCTTGCGTACAGACGAGAAACCCATGAAGGACATGAAGTGTCCCTGGCAGTGTTCAATGTGATCCTTCTCTCTTTCACATAATAGAGCATTTCTTTGAGCTTGTGTACATAATGCACTACATTATATTTAGAGGCTAAATCACTAGATTGTGTTTAGAGACTACAATCTCTCTAACATGTATTGGTTTTAAAGAGTGGGTTGTATTCAATGATTATGGCAATAGATAGAAGATAGAAGCTAGTAAGAGTGACCTGCACATCATCAATGGACTTGGTAAGAATGAAATTAACAAGGACACCTGCATACAAATGATTGTTTTAATTATAGGTGAAACATTCAAGCAAAGATGATTTTTTTACATGTGTATTTTCCTCTAGTACACCGTTGATAAATATGGGCTTGCACAACTCCAAAATAACTCTAAAATACAGGGCAAGTTTTAAGTTGTGGATCCTATAGAAAAGGAGAGTATACATATTGAAAAGGGTCTTTTAAGAAATAGTAGAGATTGAAAGGAATATGGCCTTTAAAAGGGCTTTGCTTTTGCCCTTGATCAATGGTCCATTTTAGGGCTTTCTTTTTAGCAACTTTTTGATAGAGCCTTTATTGTCAAAAAAGGGATTGGGATATCATGCATGTTGCAATTTATTTTTGTAAAGCTTTGACAATATTGTAAGGTAGAGCAAGGCAGATTTCATGAAGATTCTCATGAGTGGGCTATCAGTGCCAACATATTGCTTAGGGAGCGTGGTTTGGTTGCATCAGAAAAAAGCAATTATTAAGACACAAACCCGCATACTAAAGACTAAATGAAAAGAAACAAAAACTCCAATATGAGCCACCAACCCCACCTTTGGGTTCAATTATATTCTTGGAAGAATGTTGTGAAATTGAACAAGAGCTACACTTGCAAAAGGTAAGAACAAGTAATTTGCAAAGAATTGTTGCCAAAATTTCTTCTTCTCCTTGCAAAATGCCAGAGCAATGAAATAAATTTAAATTCAAATCCCGGAGAATGATTCTACTCTAAATTGTTAACATAAACTTTCATAGCTATAGATCAAATTTTGAGGAATGCTTGTGAAGAGGTGTGTGGTGTTGTGAACAAATCTTGCAAGTGATGTTGTCGTAACATACAACAAACAACCTTGCTACAAAAGGGTCTATATTGTAGCATTGGCTTGCTTTTTGAGTAAGGGACCTACTCAAACTTCCTCAAAATAGCTTCTCTCAATGCAATGCCTCCTCCCTTGCAATCCAAAGCCCACAAAAAGTGCACAAGGAATACGTCTAGCATTTATTATTTACACTGCTGGTGAGAGAGACAGTGTAGTTTACCATAACACAACATCTCCAAAGTGAGAAACTAATTCCATTACTTCATATTTACACTGCTGGTGAGAGAGACAGTGTAGTTTACCATAACACAACATCTCCAAAGTGAGAAACTAATTCCATTACTTCATGTGTACTTTAACCGACTATCCTTCCTAAGAAGAAAGCGAGTTTAAAAAGCAATAACCAGGCTCAGCTCCTTGAGAAATACAACCATACTATACAAGCTCTTGACAGGTAGAGAAACACACAGTAAATTTAAAAAAAAGCAGTAGACCTATCACTAAAGTGCCCTCAGTCACCTCCACAAGGACTCCCTGAACTACAGTATTGTGTCCTGTTCACTTAACCCATGTACAGGGGCCACTTCACATGTAAGGAGGAGAGGGAGAGAAGACTAGCAAAAAGATGGAAATATTCTTCAAGGCAAAACTGTTCTTCCGTGTTGTGCTTCCTTTACAGAGACTTGCATATACAATAACAACCGCTTGGCCTTATCACATTACAAGACAAGAAAATCAAAGGGACTTCTAGATAAGACAAATAGCACTCTCAACTTGGCACGTGTAAGTACATGGAGAAATGAGGCAGCCTCTTCAATGTGTGAAACCCTAATTCCGGATAGATTGACGCCCAATCATTTATATCCTTTTTTTTGCTGATAACGTGTGAAGTGGCCTAAGTATGTGCCACAAGGGGTGTCTCTCTTTCATTCTTGTGCAGCTCAATTGGGTTGAAGCTCTCAAGAGTTTCAGCAACACTCTTTTTCCAAACAATACTGAAGTTGATGTTTGCACACGCCAGCTGCTCACCGTCCTCACCCAGAAACTGAAGCCTTATTCTGTAGCTCCCCTGGCAAAATAGAAAAAAACAGCATATCTTTAGAACCACTCCTTAGTCGTTGAAAGCAACTGAAACGAGGTTTTAGCTAAATCAATAATGAAACAAAAGTACTGATACAAACTGCAGTTAAGCGAAAAATGAAATACAAAACTGGTTGAGATCAACTAGTCAACCAAAAAAACGAGGCAAAACACTACCCGTCAATTTATACTCAATACGAACCTTGGCATAATTCTCTGCGTAATCCTTGGCATAATAATCATGGATTCAAAGCGTCAAATGCTATTTGACAATCATAGAATACTACTGTTTCCTTTGTAACCGTATCTTGCAAGCAGTTCTACTAGTATTGTTGGAATGATGGACCTCAAAATATGCCGCTAATGCTTTAAACACATGTCTCATTGTTAATGAGCACTAGAACTTTTCTCCACTTTTGATCCATTTCTTAGTTTCTCTTGGGGTTACACGTAACAAATGTCAGAATCTTAGACAATGCGAGGCGAATAAAGGTGGGGAAAAAGAGGTGTGTTTATATGTTTCTTAATTTTTGTCAGAAAGAAAGAAAGCGTTGCTGAAAAGAACAGGTAAAAGTTGGGAATGCAAGTAAAAGAGATGAGCGCATGCGTACCGGTGGGGTGACGCCAGGAAGGACTTGAGTGTTTGTCAAAGCAAAGTCGCCAGGCGCAACAGGGCACTGCACTTTGTGGCAGAGGTCAATTCTCTCGGAATGAACAGTAATGCCATGAAATGACACACTCGCCACCACAGTCCCCTTGGCCATCTCCTTCTCTGCCAAACATGGTTGCAGAAACTCAGTGGATGGGACACACCCCCACAAAAAGGAGAAAAAAAGAGAAAAGATACAACTCACTCGAAGGATATCAACTTTTTTGGTAAGATTCCTTCACTTACCCCTGTGGTTCACGAGATTGGCTTTAGAAGAGTATAAAAAACAATATCTAGCTCATGGTTTCAAGGAGCCCAATAAGGTTAAACACTACATTAAAACAATTCGCATATCCAATGATATCTTCAAGCAGTTCTTGATTGCTAATGTTGAGAAGGACAGTAAGAGTATAGTCGCTGTAAAAGAACTGTATAATGCTTACAAGTTTTGGTCAAAGGACATGTTTCCAACAATGAAGGTAAAGCATGTATCTCTACAGCAATATCTGGTTAAGGACTTGTATACTACAGATGCCACAGAGTAGGTATTTAATGAAAAAATATCAAGAGGATTGGGTATTTTCCCCACCCAGTTTTCCCCTAGGGTGTTGTGAAATGGAAACTTTGTCACTGAAGTTACATGATTGGTTCATCAATTAGATCCAACAAGCCACAGATATACCCCACACCTCCCCTTCTCCCATGTGAACAAAGTTGCAAGGTTCTAGCAACTGCATATTTTTCCCATCCAGTTTTCGTGCAACTCTCATGGAAATGGAAAATTGTGTCATTAAAATTATATGATTAGTTGATTTTACTTTGGCCACACACACCCCCACACCTCCCCTCTCTTCTCTTCTCTCCCATGTGAGCAAAGTTGCAAGTTTCCACCAATAGGTTTTGCAATTCTTTCCCTTGTCTAATTGGATAAAAAATTGGATCTTTCCATTGCACAATTATTCTTTGTCTACCGTGGAAATTGTGTCATTAACATTGGTTGATTTGACCCCCAACCCACCCACAAACACACCCCACTCCTCTCTTGTCCTGTGAAAGTGAGATCAAAGCTGTGAGTTCAACCAGCGAGTTTTAAAATCTGTTCCCATTTTCTCATATTCCCATGTTCCCATGTGAAACAGTAATAGACCTTGCTAATGCTCACGAGTCCAAACAAAATCAGATGAAATTGAGAATCACGTAAAACGAAATTGGAGGCTTTGGGGACACAAACTCAAGCAAAGAGAAATTTTTATTACTCTAGCCCTGAAAAAATAAGAATGGGAGAAGAAGTACTAACCGGTGTATGCAGGCACAGTGAACGTCATTTCCTCTCCACTGACAACGGGGTCAGGCTTGATGGTCACATTTCTCACCACCACGTCATAGTTGGCACGTTTATCTGCACATCAGGATTTGCTCTTCACAAAAGTACCAGTTGTATACAAACCACAAAAAAAAAAACTCCTACCAAAACCAATACACAAACAGGGATTTCCAAACCTCACAAAAAACAGAAATTTGTTGATAGCAAAATTAAGTTTTCTCATTAGAAAACCAAAACGTTTTGCGTACCTAACAAGATGCAAAAAACACTGCAAGCATGGGCTCTCTCTCTTGCATGCGAAAACAAGAAAAACAACAAGAAACCGGCCTTGAAATCACTTTGCAAAATCAAGATTTTCCTCTAGCAAAAAGGAGCAACTAGAAAAACTAGATATCAGTAGTAAGTCTACCAAGCTTTGTAACCCCCGGATGGAATTTCAAAACTTGGAGAAAAGAGAATATTTTTACCAAGTTGTTTTTGTAAGTGAAATCTACAATTTTCTCAAGAGAAAACACAGGTTGCAAATTTGCATTTTTCTCACAATTTTTTATTTTTGCACATTGCAAGATGCACAAAACTTCACTAGAGCTCTCGCGTGAGAATTCAAGGAAGAGATAGGACACCACCAGTTCAAAATAAAATTTCTATCTTTGAAACCATCAAAAATGAAACTGTATAGATTTTTTTCCTACAAAAAGCAGCTGAGGAACCTTTCTAGAGAATAAAAGATCCGGTTTGAGAGACCAGAGCAGGTTTTAAACCCCCAATAACAAACAGCTACAAGAGTGTCCTTGTAGCATTGGCTCACTTTTTCAAGTAAGGTACCTACTCAAACTTCCTCAGGGTAGCTTCTATTAATGCAAAACCTGCTCCCCTGCGATCTAGTACCAATAAACAGAGAAAATTGCTGAAAAAGCAAGGCAATCCGAGAAGAAGACATCAATCGCTACGTACAGAATTTCAAACTGAGATATTGTGCTTGATTCTAAACCAACATATTCAAAATATCATCTTGTTGAAAAGCTACTGAAAACACGCTTCTAATGAGCTATCACACTCCCCTTAACTCAAACTATTGAAATCACAGCGAGCCATCAAAGTCTAGAGAAAATGCGACACCGGCCTACACACAAAGAGCCAACAAGCAGTACGAGATTTCTAGGTCAAACCCATACAAAGAAATAGCTTGCTATGAACAACGTTCTTCAAACACACCATTGCTCATCTTCTGACTTCCAGTACTAAGTATTCAGTTGATCTTCATTTCCACAAAAGACGAGAGATTATACCACCACGAAATACAATTCAAATTGCATTTAGAAAGTGTGCTTTTTGGTAAAGAGATTATACCATTGAATGTGTGAATATGATTAAACTGAAGTCCTTTATGTCTATGAAGAATCTCAATGAATAGATTTAGTATATATGTTACCAATTTCCAATCAACACCTTGAACCTTCTCCAACTTAACCAACACACTACTTGTTTGTGAATGTTAGACAAAATTGGTGTGAAAGGAAGAAAACAAGTGGAAGAAATAGGTTTGCCTTGTCGAGGGCACACTAAGAAACCCTAAGAAACCCTAAAAACTCACGGGAATCACTCGAAACAATCGCTCTCCCCACAAGCTTCAAGAAAAATCTGTTTCAGTAAGAGAGCTCGAGCCAGTCGTTGAAAAGAATTCAGGAGAAATACTGGAGCTAAAAAGCTTTAGAAATCCAGGAGCTCAAGCTTACCACAAACATGCCACTCGCTCGGTTTCGGAGGAGGAAACGCGTTAGCGAAAAACGCCAACGACGCAAGCAACAACAACATCAAAGCGGCACCGGATTGCGCCATCTCCTCAAAATTCCTGCTTCTCGAATGTCACAGCAACGCCATTGACGAGGGAATCACCACCACCATAAGGCATAAGCTCGAGCTAGGGTTTGCTTGATGCGGGCCAGACTGCCAGAGTACGGCGACATTGATTGCGCTGTAAAAAGTATCGTACACGTCACGCTCGGCCGGTATGGCCGGGCATCGCTGGGCATGACGTGCGTGAAAAATTTGGTGCTGACCGGTCCGATCGTAATTTAATCTAAAAGCAAGGAGTTTAGGAATTAGGGTTTGCAAATGCGGGTTGAATCGGACTGAGCACAGCTTCGAGCGCCGGGCCTTTCGTGTTTCGAGCACATCGATCATCGACGTCAGAGTTTTTCTTTGCTAGTAAGTTACGTCGATCATTTTGCATTCTGTTGCATTCCCTTCGATTTTCTATGCGAGTGCTTCCCCTGTTTGTGTGAAAGAGAAGATTTTGTTTGAGCTCTGGTCGTACGGAGACGAGGGTTTTGCGTTGAGAAAAGCCACATTAGGTTGCTCCTGAAAAAGCGCTTCAGTGCAAACCCTGTGCTTGAGTTTCTTGTCGTGTAGCTGCTTGTTTAAATTTAGGTTTAGAAAAATCTTTTGTGTCAGTCTTGTTTTGCTCTTTCCACATCCTATTCTGTACGGTTTAGGGTTTAGAAGAAAACCTTCCCCAAAGTACTAAAAAGTTAGTAAAAGTTTTGACACAAGGGAACTGAACGCAAGTTCTCTACCGTCGTGCATCTTGGAGCGTAATCTTTGTGTTGTTTTCCGCAGTATAGCCTGTGTTTTTGTGTTTAGGGTTTAGGGGTTCAGTCTTTGCGTTTGTTTTGTGAGTAGAGCCCGTGGCCATGGGGGGAGGGCCGGTGTCGCCGGGGAGGAGGGACGAAGTGGTGCTCATCACGGGCTGTTCGGACGGCGGGATCGGCGCCGCACTGGCGCTGGAGTTTTGCGACAACGGCTTCACGGTGGTGGCGACGTCGCGGTCGCTGAGCACCATGCGCGGCTTCCAAGAGCACCACCAGCACATCGAGCTGCTGGAGCTCGACCTGCTGTCGGCGGACAGCATCCGCGAGGCTGTGGCGTCCGTCATGACCACGTACGGCCGCATCGACATCCTCGTCAACAACGCCGCCGTGCCGTGCACGGCTCCGCTGGCTGAGGTCCCCATCGAAGTCGTCGACAAAGTGTACCGCACCAACTACCTCGGTAAACCCTAAAACGCCACCACCCTTCCCCTTTCTCTTCTTCATCTCTCTCGATTTCACGCAACCTTTCCTCCCTAAACCCTAAATCCTAAAGTAGAAGCACCTCAATGTGATACCATTCGTTCTGCGATACTAGAAAGCACGCGTAACCAGACACGGCAGACACCCAAATCAGACATGCAGACATACAGCTTAACCCATTAAGGTCCGTGGTCGATTCTGGGGTGGGCAAGGCCTTTTCTGGTGTTTTGAAAAACTCATATAACAAAGAATACGAATGCGTACAGAAGATCCAATTGTACAGATGGCAATGTCATGCATGGTTTATGGGTATGCATCATTTTTTTATGTTTGATTTTGTTTGCAGGTCGGTTTAAATGTGTTTGTATGTGTTTTAGTACAAATATGGCAATCTCTAGAGTGGTGGATCGTATTTCTTTATGGATTGTTCTTTTCATGTTGCTTAATGGACCACGTGGCAATTCTTTAGGGTGATGATGGGTTTAGGGAAAACCTGGGTTCTTTGGGAATGTGCACAAATACCCGATCTTTAGCAATTATGACCATCTCTCTACATTCATTCTTGTATTTTGGTAGCCAATACTTCTTGAGTCTTTCCAATGCCTTGACCACGTGGCAGCTCAACTAAACTTGATTTTTGTTCCAAGCTATGGGGTTCCTAATTGCCTACACCCGTCCCCTTTGCCCACATCCCTCAAATTCCCTGACATGCTCTTCCTATCAAGAAAAAGTGTCAAAATTAACGAGAAACTGGTCAAGGATAACTTAAGCTGTCACCATAATTGAGTGTATGGAACACAAATTGTGTAGGTGGCGGTTTAGCATAGCATGTGACATGGTCTTTTTCATCTCGCTTTTACATTTCAATATAAGCATTTCAATGAGGGTCTAGCATCAACAATAGGTCGGTCCGTCTAGGGAGTTACCTTCAAAAATTTGTAGTTTATTCATACGGTTTCAGAAAATTCCAAACTCAGTTTTTCAGCAGTCTTTGCTGCTGGATTCCTAACCTTCCTACAATCCCAGAATCTCGATGCACACTCCCAGTGAATTGATTTAACCAAAGTGTCACATTAAGGTGCTTCTACCTTAAACAGCGCCGGTTGTGAAACGTGCAAAATCATGATGATACGTTTTTATCTTCAAGCTCTGAATCTCTCCGCCTGTTGCAGGTCCCATCATGGTGATTCAAGCGGTCGTGCCGCACATGGTTGCCAAAGGAAAGGGCAAGATCGTGAACGTCGGCAGCATTACCTGCTTCGCAATTGGTCCATTCACTGCCGTCTACGGAGCTTCCAAGGCCGCGCTCCATGCCAGCACTGACGCTTTGAGGTACTCATTCAAAACACTCACAGAGCGATCCCACACTGTGTGTTTGCCTTCCTGAAATATCAGCTATGTAAAGTTCAAGCATGCAAGGAGACCCTCCAACACTTCCCTTCTGTAACCCTAACCCTAAAACCCTCCCCCACCACTGCAATGCAATTTCTTTCGGTACCGCGTGAACTAGGATTTGGGCTTGCAATGCAAACGCTTCTGTCACCATGCAAACGCTTCTGTCACCACGTGAACTAGGGTTTTAGCTTGCAATGCAATTTCTTTCGTCACTACGTGAACTAGGGTTTTGGCTTGCCGATTCAGTATGAATATAGCAAAGCATCTGAAGCATAACTAAGCACTCACATAATCTCGTAAAAAGATAGGAGCATTCGGTGGCACCGGTGAACAATACATTTTTCTAGATAGAGATGCGTGGGATAGAGGGCTGGTCGCTTCAAATATTAAAAAAAAATTGCTGCGAGTTTTTTATATCAGCAAAAGGGAAGAAACCTAAGTTGGCAGACTGATGCTGCGCACTTGAGCAGTTTGGAGAAGACCAGCCTACTCCATACTCTTTAGAAATGAAATGAAGCCAAAATGTGCAACTTTTAAGAAACAAAGGAAGTCCGTTAATATTACTAAGGTTTTGGCTTGCGAATGCAACTGCTTTCGTTTCCTCATGAACTAGGGTTTTGGCTTGCAATGCAATTTCTTTTCGTTACCACATGAACTAGGGTTTGAGCTTGCAATGCAATTTCTGTCGTTACCACGTGAACTAGGGTTTAGGGTTTACGAGTTTACGAGAGGTCGTCTGTTGCTGTTGTGCAGGTTGGAGTTGAAGCCCTTCGGCGTGGACGTGATGCTGCTGGTGCCGGGAGGAGTGGTCACAGGCATCGGCGCCAAAGGCGTGGACATTGTGCGGGACAACCTGAGTGCACTCCGGATCTTCAAGCCATACCAGGAGTTTCTGCTGCAACGAGCAATGCTGTCGCGCCATCCCAAGTCCACGCCAGCACCGCTGTTCGCCAAAAAGGCCGTGGGCGCCATCCTCGCCACTCCGCCTCCTGCGAGCTACGTGTTCGGGTTCCTGTCTCGCATTTACCGCGTGCTCTACTACTGCCCCTACTGGATCCGAAACTGGTGGTTCAACTACCATCTGCCCAAGGGACTCGACCTCAAAAAACAGGAGTAAATGCTTGCAAACCCTAAACCCTAAACCAGGCTGGCTCTCCAGTTTGGCTTTCCATGGTAAGAAAACACACCCCCAATGGTAGCTCTGTACATTCCACCTACTTCTCCTCCGAAGTTTTGCAACGTCGGTCGATGCCGATCTGTCTCTGACAAAACCAGACTTTGTTTTTGCATTTTTGGTATTTTTGGTATATATATACCGGTGAAGCATGTACAGTAGATTTGGAGCTTTTGAGGCGAAGTGAATTATAGCTGAAGAACGATTCTAGATTCCATAAGTAAGGTCTTCGTTTTTGCAAGTTTTAGGGTTTAGGGTTTAGCGTTCTAGCTCTACGGGACCTGATTTGAAGCCGTTGTACAGAAATCATGAAGCACCCAGCGATCGAAGCAGTCACCTAGTTAAAGGAGATTCTAGATTCCATAAATAAGGTTTTCCTTTTGCAAGTTTTTTTTTTTTTTTTTTCCTTCTAGCTTTACATGACCTGATTTGAAGCCTTTGTATGGGAATCATGAAGCACCCAGTGATTATAGTAGTCACATAGTTGAAGCATAGAATAAATTTACTTTTTTTCTGAACATATTTGGATGTACTTCATTCGTTTTTATACGGCTCTTATTGTGCTTTGGTAGTTGTAAGTACTGTTCATAATTGTGAAGAAATTTAGTGAAATTTCTCCCGAGTTTTGTTTTTATGGGTACAGAAAATGTGAATTGTTGTGGAATTTGTTTTGAATTCTTAGCCACTTTTAGCAATGTTTTACGGTGCTTGAGCTAACTTTGAGAATTATGTTCTGGATTGCTGATTGCAAGATGAGGGAACTGTTTCAGTAGGTCTCGGTATTGTACTGGGTATGGGGTGTTTCCATAGTAAATTTTTATGGGTGATTTGTTTTTTGATGATGGGTTATAATGTCCATGTGATGTCTGTTAAGTCTCTGGTATCGGTGAGACTTGGGTGATATCACTATAACAGGAGTAAATAGTCCATGTTTTGCAAATACTGCATTACATCTTTTGTCATGGATAGTGTACAGAAGTGAGAGAGCATATTTTTTTTGCCAAAACAGGATTGTACTTTTTTTTGTTTCTAAAACCAAGTTTTGTTGTATCCACTTTTCATAGAGTTTCTCTTTATATCAAATTTCACTATCTATGGCCTTGAAGTGGCCTTGAAGGTTCCTTTAGTCTCAAACAAATGTATTTATGCAAATGTGTAACAAACGTGTTGCATCGACATTAGCAGCATATCAAGTGTGCCAAATGTTAGTGTTGTTAGAGCAGCCTCAATGGCTACTCCATGTGAACTCTGTATCAGGAAAATGGAGGAAACTAGAAAAAAAGGACCTAATGAAAGCATGGAAGCGTGCACAAAAGAGAGCTTTGAAGAAATATTTTGTAGCTGATTATTGTGTGTGTTAAGTGAAGCAAAAACCCCACTCCATGTTAAAAGATAGCATGTCACTTCTCCAAATTTTAAAAAGTGACCCCACCCCATGTCATAACCTGTAATTTCAGCCAATGGGCCGATGAATGTCACATATTCTATTAGTATGTGTGTCAGCTCTTGTGTTAGCTCTTGTGTTAGCTTTGTGTCAACTGTGTTAGTAAACCTAGATTATCAGGCTCCGTTGGGTGCTCTAACTCACAATAAGATGAAATTTATACAACAGTGGACAACAAGATTTGTCATTGTGTTTAGTTAGAACCTTACCATTGAGGTTGCTCTTATAGAGGTTGTATTAACCCGAGTGCCCCAGGAGCAGGTTCTTCTCACTCACAGTTATAAAACTAGGCTGATTTATCTGAGATGAGAGTGTACTGCAGGGGTGACAATACCAGTGTGTAGGGTATAGAGTCTTCCATGTTGCAAAGTGGGGTTAGAGGGTAAAGGCGGCCTTTGCTGACTTGAATGTGGTGAAGAATTTGCAAAGGTATGAGTTTCTAGTTTTTTGGTGACCGGTGTGACTGGGAATTGCCAGTTTGAGACCCTTTGGCGCCATAACAAAGTGGTCATTGTCCACTTTTTTGCGCACTTTTTTGCGCCACATTCTTGGGAGGTTGGTTTCAACTTCATCGTATGACTTGATGAGCCTGCCACTTTGTCAGTAACTCGATGTACAGCACCAATTGCTAGCTGGTTCAATGCTTCGGAGCTTACACATTGAATGCAAATTTGTGCATGGTATTTGTGTCAACTGAACATGCAAATTTGCAAGCACATGTCTCCCTTCATGCCTGGGACCCCCTCAAAAAATAAACTCCAAATTTTGCGTCCCCCGATCATATGCTCATTTTCAACGAAGAACGCACCTTAATTTTTGAGGAAATCCACATGGTCAACTACACGTTGACCCTTATAATCTCCCAACTTGTTCGGTCAAAACATCCAAAAATCACACCAACCCTTGAGGCATCTCTCTACCTGTCAAATTCAACGGTCAACTAACATGGATCTCCCCGAGGCCAAACTAGCATGGCTTGTAATACCGAGTCCTCATAAACCTCCCGCACTGCTTGATTTAACTTTGGGCGCTCAGGGGTTAAAGAAGTTTGTTGTGCAAAGACAATATGAAGTGAGTAGCACCAATAGGGGTTTCATAGTATGGGCAAAGTAAAAATAATTTAAACTTGATTGCAAAGAGAAAACAAGTCTTTATCATACAAAATTGCATATTTTCATGAGAAATTGGATGTTTTTTTTTGCATATTGCAAAAGTGCAAATAAGTATAAGCATGAGTACTCTTGCATGAGAAATTAAGGGAACAGAAGAAAAAGAAAAAAAAGAAAACCTTGAAATCAGCATGAGAAATGAGGATATCTCCCTCATAAAATTCGTAAAGTGAAAAATCCCTGCAATTTTTGAAATTCAATGATATTTATAAAAATGTTGCAAAATGCAAAGGGTATCTAGAGCTTATATTAAAGATGAATACTAAAGAGTGTTGTTCTGAAGGTCATACAAAAGGCTTGTATGACAGTGGGCAATGGAGTATGATAAATAAAGATTACCGCAAATGTGATAAGATGGATATGATATCCTAAAGAAGAATTGAAGAGTAGTGAAGAAGGAAATGAAACAATTAAATATTGTCAAGAAATGAAATACTTCTGAAAGTTTCAATTTGTTATCGAAAAAGCATCATTGAAAGAACACAACCATCACACAAATCTAAATCTAAAACCCCAGTCTCAAACCCTATTGAATCATGGTCTCAAACCCTATTGAAGCATACACTCACGTGAAACTTGAGGGAATTAGATTTAAAAACAAGGGAGAGACAACTGTTATTGCATGCACAGAGAACTTTGAAAAGCATAGTGATATGATATGCAGTATATACATTCTGAAAGCCTGAAATCTGCTTTTGAGGTGACACCTGTAGTTAGCATTTCAAATATTCATAGATTTTTTCATAAAGATTCGAGACAATAGGAACGATGTCAAGGTATACTTGGATGATTTAGGAGAAGACCCCTTACATATGAGGATGAGAAAGATGCCATGATCCACATCTGTTACGAGAATTACAAAATTGCAGTTTCAGTATCAAATATAAGTTCAAAGCTACGTCTAATCAAACATACAGAGTCAGTGTAGCATCTGCTACTATAAATAATTGTTCAAAAGAATGTTGAAAGTGGTAAGACTGTCTTTTGATGAATGTTAGTCCACGAAACCTAAGCATTTACCTACACAAAAGTCATACAACGAATGCCAAAATAGTGAAGGTTGTCTGTATTGAACGTGAAGGGCAAAGACGAATAGATCCTCTTCCATTTCCATCTAGCAGTCTACTCTGAATCTGAACTAAATTTCTGCACAGAAAGTTGTCAGATCTCTAGCGATTTTCTCCACTTGCCTGCTTTTTTTTTCTCAACCAGCTAGTTTTGTTTCTAGCTGCAGAAAAACAAGGCGCTTTGCTAAACATGAAAAGAGAGAGAGGGGTGAGTCTTAGAGCCTACAGCCTAACAGTACATCCAGAGGGGTTAGCCCACTGGCAAATGTTCCACAACCTCAAAAGAATCGGTGGACCGAGGGTGAGAGTACCACAAATACTGCGCCACCACAAAAGAAGAAAACAGAAGTCACACCATTTCCAGAATCTTGATGTTGCCCATGGAGTTGGCCGCCACCAGAGTTTGTGACTTCCCTCTCCAACAGACGCTGGAAACGAATTGGCCCCCGTCCTCTTCCACCTCTCGGCCTGTGATAGGATCTGTGCACCCGAATTTGTGGGATGCCATTTCCATGGGAAGAGATTTGTGATACGCAAACACCTGAAACGAAAAGAAATAATACAAAAAACCACGATAAATAAAAACTTCCAGGAGAAAATTTCCGAAAGTTTCCAGATACTTTTGACAAGCCAAACTTTCGCTACAGGATCTGGCACATTTGTAATAAAATTGTATAACAAGAAGTCCATGTTAAGAGATCTGTACGTTGTAAAACGTCCAAAACAGCACTTGGGAATGTTGATTATTATTAGGCTATATTAGTTTCCATAAATAGTGTCTTATTTGGAATTAGAAGAAAATTACAAAAACATCTTAGCATAAATATTTTAAGCAATACAGAACCTCAAAGTGCTAAGAATAGTTGTGTAACAAAACTTAAACCAGGCTCTCAGATTCTTGCACATTTTAGACAAAATCTACTGAGGTAAGGGTTGGTAGATAAAATTTACTTAACAACTACCTATGCACCACAGTTGTCAACTACACTAAACCCTCAAAGCCTCGTAATGAAGACTTTCATGTACATACTTCATCAAAGATGAGGACACCTAGAAGGTTACGTTCTGGCAGGTTCAGAGCTAGTACTACACTACGAGGCCAGACTGAAACTCAATACTGTATATTATAAACAGATACAAATTCATTAGGGTATAAGGGCACAAAGCAACAAAATTTAGTTGAAGGTAAATGAAAGCTTCAACTTCGGGATGCATATAAATGGGGCAAGAGAACTCACCGCATTCGTTTCTGATCCACAAGCAATGTAACCGTCCGCAATGGAAAGACCAATGAAATTCTGCAGGGAAAAGACACTAGCTGATTAAATTACTCGCAAGGGACGCTCACAACAAGCCACGAGGTCAGATCACATCTAGACGAAGATAATTAAAAGAGTAAATAGACCTGACCAGCCAGGAAAAAAAGAGTCAAAAAAATGAGAGACTGAATACAAGTAGTTAACCCTTAAAGTGTCCAAACAACTAAAAGTAGCCGCTTCCACGTCTACATAAGCTCAAAATTAAATCATTTAAGAAGCTTCAAAGAAAGAAATAAGACAAACCAAAAATTGAAGAAAAGCCTGTCCTACATTTCTGAACAATAGAAGCATGTTAAAAGAGCTTCTAAAACCAAATATTCGCTTCCAAAGTGGACTTTCTATCTCATTTAGAGCAACTGCCTTAGTAGTCGAACTGAGGAAGCCTGAAGGGAAGAAACAAATCCGAACCAATAGAATGAAAAAATCACGACCTCCATGTCCATATAATCAGAATCTCTGGTTTGAATTTATGGCATTTAACAACCATTTTCAAATGTGATGTTTACATATTGGCTTGAGTAACATGTTGTTTCTAGACAAACAAAAAATACTAGTGGACAAATCCACTTTACCTTTTCGTTGGTATGTCCAGTATATGTGAGCGAACAAGCAGTCTGAGCATGAGGAGTTGTGTTTGCTTTTGTTAAATCCCAGAGCTTGAGCGTGTTGTCTGTCGATGCTGACACAAGAGTGACTGAGTCCACAAACTTCACGTAGCTCACAGCCTTCTGGTGGCTTGCTAAAATACACAAGGGCAGCTTGGTGCTACGCAAATCGTACACGTAGACCTTGTAATCAGCAGATCCAAACGCCAACAAGTGTCCTGAGTCCGGTGGGAACTGGATGCAGCACACGTTCGCCTTGGTCTTGATTGTACCTATACTGCTCTCCTGTATTCACAGACCAACGTGAATATTCAGTAACTAGTATTCCTGAAGAAAATTACTACTTTCATTCAAAGTAGTATGATTCAGAGATTTCCTCTTTTAGACTCAAATCCTTCTTTTCCTAGACAGAAGGTCAGCAATCTCCTTCACCCTATCTCGAAGATATAACTCAACAAGCCAACTCAGATTGATAGGCAATCGGATGGTAGTGAAGGTTTTTCAGATACCAAATCTTTTATGAAAATCAGCCATGAACAGGCAATAAATGAAGTACAACACATTCGCAAATAGATATGAAATTGTGCAATCGCTGGAGAGTCAAAAGCCTGACCACAGTTTACTCACCATTTGAGCAAAGCTTTAAAAATTCTTAAAATACCCAAAATAACACGCATTCTGGGCAATAGAATCCTCTCTAACACGGGGACCGAGAGAGCCTCAAGCCAAATATAATAAAATAAAATAAACATATTAATCAAAGAGTTGAGCTAAAGTTGGAAATAGTACCTGATTGATACTCCACAACTTCACAGTTCCATCGTCACTACCACTAGCTAGCTTTTGAGGGTCAGCCTTTGAAAAATCTACAGACCAAGCCCTTTTCTCATGTTCTTCGTATTCCATCAAAACCCGGTTGGCACTGGCATCCCACAACTGATAAACCACAAGCATTTTCCAGTTAGAGAAAAACCAAAAAAACTCACTAGTAAGTGGGTAAGTTGCCATTTTTAACGATGATACCCTCATACCTAGTAAAGAATGTCATGACAACTATATTGCTATCAAGAGAATCACTAAAAACAAAAGGTTGTTGAGGTCACACTACAGACCTGCCAACCCATCCGACATAACAGCAGCCACTAATAGAAAACGCACCCTCACAGATATTACAGAAAAACCTAGTCGCAATACAAATGGCAAGATTCTTAAGTTGAAAACTGCCTCCCATGGCGTTACAACTGACATGATTAATTACGGATAGGTTATCTCAAATACTTTTACAGAGTTTAATACTAATGAGTACGCTAAATAAAATTCATTGTAAAATGAAACAGAGATATTGTCTTTGCCAGGAGAAAAAGGATCCAAGTAAGGCAAACCCACCTGAACCACGCCCTCGTAGTCACAAGAGGCCAGATGGCTCTTTATATAACCATTCCAGCATACGCTGCTCAATTTGGATCGACATGGCATTTCCACCACGGGATAGTGAATATCTACATGCTCATTCATGATCGACTCACACTCAAAGACTTTGATGCGTTTACAAACTCCGGCAGTGGCAAAATACTCCTCATCCCGGTCAAAACTTAAAGAGCAAACCATGTTGGCTGTGTTCAACAAATCCCCGTGTCGCAACGTCGCCTTCACTTCAAACCGGCTGTAACGCGCATACTTGCACAAACTGTCAAAGAAACAGCCCAACCAGTCCTCTTCTTTCTCCTCTCTCGGGTTCAGCTTCTTCTCATCCCCACTTTTCAGCGCACAACCAATGCTCAAGCTCTGTGCACCATGCCTTGGACTTGGCTTCGACATGCCCACACTAGGTGCACCTGCTCTCCAGTTCATGGAAAAGTAAACTCTCTCTAAATGGCTGAAGTTGCTCATGAATCTGGCACTTTTGGATAAGACTTTGCCTCGCCCATCTGTACACACCATGGCCTTGTTTTCCGCTTCAGCATTCTGTCTCTTCCCCAATATCCCCTTCCG
Source organism: Ulota crispa (assembly GCA_963920765.1). Classification (NCBI taxonomy): domain Eukaryota; kingdom Viridiplantae; phylum Streptophyta; class Bryopsida; order Orthotrichales; family Orthotrichaceae; genus Ulota; species Ulota crispa. The sequence continues at coordinate 16,559,176 of OY987249.1, read as the reverse complement.
TTCTTGCGTGCCAGCAGCTATAATCCTTTGCCTTTGCCCGCCTTTCTCCCCTTTTGACACTGAACCACGCTTCTTCTGCAACGCAAGCCGCCGTCTTTCCACCTCTTGGATGTCTGCACTTAAGCGTGACACGTCATGCGTCAGGCTTCGAGCAGTCTCTTGTTTCTGGCTCTGCACTCGCAACAGAAACTCGTACAAAACTTCTGACTCTGCCTCTTTCTCCTCCAGTTGCACTGCCGCTTGCCTCTCTGCTATTGCGTCCACCGCTTCCATCAGTATCTCACAGTTGTAAACCTCCCTGCATGCACAAAAAAAAAAAGGAAAAAAACATCGCATTTGTCAAAACCATACATCATAAAGAAGCTCAGTGAAGAACATCGAATGTGTTGGTCAAGAAAGACAGCAAACTGATCAAAGCAAGTCCCCATGTCACGTACTCAAAATAGTACCACGTCTTCGTTTTCCTTAAATTTTATAAACTCTCATTGCTTCTGAGGTCATGTAGGGATTATTTTATTTTCGGCCAAAACATGCAGTGTGTTTTGCGAGATCTGATGCTAAGTAGTTTAGTCCCATTTGAACCATTGTTTCTTCACAGCATGATCAATTGAACTCGTCATTTTAAGCCCACGGATGCTTTCCCCTTCGGAGGTTAAGATTTGTGATTTTTTTTGTAGAGAGACACTGTAGCAGATATATTTATTGACGGCATGCAGGATGACACCACTCGAATATCTATAACCATGCGTAAGATATTTGAGTCTCTTGATCCTCTCGGGGCGAGAAAACGAACGTCCCAAGCAGTGGATAATGGATGTGCACAACATCACATGCTCTCTAACAAACTATCCCTCCGGATGATTTTGTAACAAAATATACTTTATCTGAGCTGCAAATTTTGAATGTGGGAGCCATAACCAAGACGGCAGTCGTCTCATATACTCAGAGACGTACCTGGCTTTAGGCCTGCAAAGTGGATCTGGATGCAACAACCATAGACAAAGAGAGGCTTCCTTTGGACGTTCTGACAACAAGCGCGGTGGAAGAATACGGTTCCGTAGATCCGCCATCACTCTTGCACGCTCCACCTCTGACCCAAACGAGCAGAATAACTGACAACAAAACAAAGTTCCCAGAATGCCAAAAGTTTAATTGAAAGCACGAAACCTCTGATCAGTACATATAATTACCAAACCATCTACGGTACATAATTCAAAAACCGTGAGGAACATAATCCTCTGTTGCCAAACATGAATCCATCTCGATTAGTACACCTGGTTGACCTTCTAACACCAAGTTGACATAAAAATGAGGCTGCTGTCTAAAAATCTTTCATTCCATAAGAAATCATACGTACAATTCGACCTCCAAAGTGTTGCTCTTGGAATCTTTCCAAATATAGCAACAGTAACTGAATTTTGTATTCAAACATCAAAGGTTGCATTTTTTTTCATTGCAGAGTAACATGGTCGAGATGAAGCGGTACCTCGAACATGAGCACTCCGAGACTGTAGATGTCAGAGGCGAACAAGCTGGTGCCAGTAGCGTGCTCCTCAGGACTCATGTACCATGCCTGCTCCATGTGCAGCAACTGTCTCTGAGGGAAGCAATCTTCGCCAGTCATGCTAGAAACATCCATTCGTTGTTTGCCAGAAGAAGAATCCGAGAGTTGCACTCCCCCTAGCGAAGCACCTGCTCTTTTCTCCATTTCAGATCCTGTGCTACCACAACATTCCAGCAAGCGTGACATATTTCCAGATGGAGAGCTTCTACCCACGGCAACAGCATCCGCATGTTGAGACGACGATTCCTTCCCGGTGGAATTCCCACACGACTGGTCCGAGCTGCTCCGCGAGTTCGCCGAGTCAATAAAAGCCACTTTGTTGAGAGGAGACAACAGCAGGCACGACGGACGAATGTTGCGCAGCATCACTCGTTGCGCATGAGCGAGGTGGACGAAATCCAGCACCTGCTTGAAGACATGAAGACATTGCACCCTGTCCATGACGCGGTTGTCCCCACTCAGCCATTGCCTCACCGTGATCTCTTCCTCCACAATGAAGTCTTCGTCATGGAGAGAATCTCGTTCCTGCTTTGGAGCCGATGAAACCTCTGGTACTCCACCTCGGCTTAAAAACTCCTTCATTGCTGCCTTTCCTTCCATGGCAAAACCATGTTCTCTTCTCCTATCACCTCACCACCCGCCCCGTCCGTCCGAAACCCTAACGCGTCCCAATCAATGCGTCCCTGAATTGGAACTAAAACCTGCTCACCTGTTGTTGCTCGTACTGACAACACCGGACGGCAACCTCTCGGAACACATCCTCGCACTCGTACCCTGCTCATGGCCCCGTCGTGCTGTCAAAAACGCTGCTCCACATTCCACACCGCCTCTACCACCACCACCCATGGAAACCCAACCAGTTCGAAGACCTCTCTAAAATCTCCCTCGCATTGCCAGTCACCTCACATTCCATTGCCCGCCATAGCCACCCACCAAGCTGATACGTCGCCAACTACCTCCACGTCGGCGGCTCAGCACTCGCATTCGCCCACCCATGTCGCAATACCTTACCAGTCGCGTCTGCAGGAGCTCGGGAGCTCGGGAATGAGCGACTGAGCTGAATTGCGACGGTTGAGAGGTGCGGATCGTGAGTGGTGCGAGCAAGGGGAGTGACGGCAGCAGAGTACGGAGTGAGAGCAGTGATGATGACGACGACGATGATGATGAGTGATCAGGGGTGAGAGAGTCGCCGGAATGGGAGGCGTGCTGATGGGCGCGCAGGAAAGCTGGTGTCCACACAAAGCCCAAGGAAAGGAAACTAAAGCTGCACTAAAGCTCCCGGCGGGGCCTTACGCAACGTAACCGCGCCTGTCACCCCACCCGTCCCTCCGTCGCGGCGTCACGCGTCACCTCCCATTCCTGCATCCTGCCCTGCCTGTCCTGCTGCTGCGACCGCCGCCCTGCCGCAGTGTGCCGCAGGCTGGGCTGCGTCGCGCTGCGTCGGCCTTGTCCTTGTCGTCCTTTCTGCCACCAGCCAGCCCTGCGTGGCCCCCGCAGCGCCTCCGAACCCACTTGCTGCGCCACGCCGGGCTTTCACTTCACACCCCGGTGGATTTTCTTCACCTCCTATGGACTCTAGGGGTCCTTTAGACTCCCACCATGTCCAAAAATACGTGTTGTAAAGTGAAGAGCAAGTGAATGAAGACTCCCAAACAAAAGTTTTCTAGTATGGGTCATATCTAGTTTGTTGGAACCTATTATTTCTCTTGGTAGTGTATATCTATAAATTTTGAAAAAAAGAAAAACTTAATTTTTTTTCAAATTGAAAACAAGAAATGTTTTCACCCAAAAAATTTGTCCTTCCTTTTATAAGGTAGGAGCACCCATAAGCGTCAATTTAAGGGTTTTGAACATGATGAGCATTAACAAGCAGCTAGCATATTATAGGATCCTCTTAGGAACAGGAAAATAATAAGTTTGCACTTTCAAATGTATTATTTGGATACTACGAGAATAAGTTGTGAATTATTAAAGAGCAAACTACCATTGCACCCATAACTAACACTAAGGTTTCATGTTCACATGTTGTACATCCTTGTAATTACATCTGTTCATTTCCACAAATTTTCCAAGATTTTAGAGATGACAGTTATGGGGACACTAACGCTTATAGGTGTTCCTACCTTAGTATTAAATATCTAATTGTGTTTCCTTTTTCTTCTTATCATTTTTTTTTGGAGGGTAGGTTTTGAATTGCAAAAGTTCCTTTTTCTTTGGGGTGAAACATGCTCGTATCTCTTGGAACTTTAGATAAAGTTTGAGTATTTGTGTGGTTGAAATGTGACTAATTTAACATTGGAATCTCTTATAATATGGATCAATGAAACAAATCAAATTTTTGTATGAATGGGATTTGTTTCCGTCCAATCATCATTTGAAATTTGAATGTGTGTTCTTTAAGAAGTTATATGAAGGTGCAATTTAGTTTGCTTAAAGACACTACAAGAAAAAGGGCCATTTTTTACTAAGGATTTTGATTACAAAAAAGACTAATACAACTAAGACTAATTGATTAGTCAATATGACCACATGTAGTCATAAATAATTTAATTAGTCATGAATAATTTAATTTATGACTGCATGTAGCCATAAACAATTTGATTTATGACTATAAGTAGTCATAAATTAAACCACTTGACTGATACTAGATTAGTCAAATAGTTTTAGTCATTGTATTGTTTTGATAGTCAAAATCCTTAGTCAAAAATTGCCCTTTTTCTTGTAGTGAGATAGTTTGTACATGAGTAATGTGATAGAAGAAAAAGAATGGGTAGTGTTTGTTGCCCATCGTGATTGGGGTGTTGAATACTTGATAGTTTAACGCAAGTTTAAATGTTGATTCAATAATGAATGAAACTTATGAGAGTACTATGAAACAATAAAATGCAAAGCAAAACTAATTGTACCTACTTTCATATGCATTGATATTAGTTGTCTCTTCCCATGTTCTCTGATCCCTTTTCAAACCATGTGTTTAAATACACACAAATTATAAATGAACGTAACATGTGTCACTCATGCAAAAAGCTTGATTTTTTTCATACATCCACCAGGTTTTAGATTCTTGTGTTTCTTTTTGCATAAGATTTCCAAAGAAAATTTTGCGATCATTCTATGATTAATAAGAGGACAAATTTGTTATATCTTATAATCCAAATTATTGAATTAAAAAGGCTAGCTCCATATTTTACTCATACATTATGTAGATCTATGATCAATAACTTGGAGGTGAAGTGGAAGCATTTAGGAATTCATCACAAGAAGCCCAAATTTGGAAATACGCAATTCAAATTTATATTTATAGACCCTAAAAACAGCATTTAGTGTGAAAGGAGATAAATTCAATCAACTACGAATGATGAGTATTTATTCATTTTGATTTTTTTTTGTAAAAAAAGGAGCTTTCTCACCCTCAATCCGCATAGTAGAAATTAATAAGTTTTTAAAAGAAAAAGGTGGGCTTGCTCAATTGAGTTAGTGTTCAAGTTGCCCCCCTCCCCCGCAAGCATAACATTGTTAACCTTCACTGGGATTTCTTTTTGCTCCCCAAATATGAGGATCCCAACAAATGTCATTTGCTGATTCTGGCCAAAGACCAATCGACTTTCAGGATTTATAACTAAAATGTCTCGCAAGTATAACGGGAGGAATATCCTGGGGAGGAATAAACCCGCGTGCACAATGTTATGAGAGCACCAAAAAAGTGTGATATAAGAACCATGGGGAATTAGGGACATTGATCCAACTTGAGTGTATTACTTAACTTACTTTCTTGGTCATACATAACATGCAGCATTACTTACTTTCTTGGTCAGATATGTAGCAAACCTCATTGCGCACATTGAACATATTTTTGTTTTCAAAGCACCAAGTTTGATGCATATGAAAGCTTTGTTAAACACTTTGACTAGATCTCTTTGTGAAATTCTTGTTGTGACAAATAAGGTAGAAATACCCATTCTTGACATTAAACCTAATACCGCTTAAATGTGCACATGACATACATTTGAATTCTCAAATCTAAGCATGTCTTAGATATCTTACTTTTTGTGCACGCCTTGTGCACATTTGAGCAGCATTAGGTTCAATGGTCAAGAATGGGTATGTTTACCTTATTGTCTCACAAATCTCCTAAGGTAGGAGCACCCATAAGCAACGCTGTCCACATAACCGTCAGTTTTGAAATCTTGGAAAATATTTGGAAGTAAATAGATGTAATTACAAGGATGTACAACATGTGAACATGAAATCTTGACAGTGGCTAGGGGTACAATGGCAGTTTGCTCTTTAAAAATTCACAACTTATTCTCACAATATTCAAATAATACATTTGAAATTGCAAACTCATTATTTTTATGTTCCTAATAGAATCTTGTAATTTACTAGTTGTTTATTAATACTCATCATATTCAAAACCCTTGGATTGATGCTTATGGGTGCTCCTACCTTAGTCCATTAGTTCCACCTCCGCCACTGTAGCAAAAAGTGCACACCTAAACTAAGCTGCCAAATTTCCAAATACCAAATTTAGCAATGTAATATAGTGTTACATCTGGTGTGTATCAAGGATTCTCCTAGAACATGCCTCCATTGACTTAGAACTGGAACTCGAGAGGAGGAATAGCATTTAAAGGTAGCACCAACCTACCTTTCGGGAATTTATTGTATAGGTAAGTTGTCTGTAACATAGCGCTTGAGCAGATTTTATTTTATTCTGACCAGCAAATTTATCTGTCCACAAGGCAGTAGTTGAGACTATGAGAGTAACTTATCTCACAACGGTTCGGTGTAAGGTAAGAGATTCTAATTGCGATCACGATCATGCTCTAATTGCAATCAGCTCTATGAACATCTGATATTTTGCAACAAATATTTATGATTGTCATTGATGAGTTAGGTAGGCTTAGCATATATTGCTAAGCCTACGTAACTCATCAATGACAGTCATAAATATTTGTTGCAAAATGTCAGATATTCCTAGAGCTGATTGCAATTAGAACATGACCGCAATTAGAACCTCTTACCTTACTGCTCAAACGTAAATGTGGGGCCTGGGTGAAAATGATCACGAGGCATAACACATTATATTTAAAAAATATCCAACCTGGAGATTGATTTTTGTATTTGGATTTAGAACCCTTGATTGACAATAGAGCCATGAAAGGAAGATAGAACTGAGCAACTCCAAAACAGGAGAAGGTTTTTACTGTGAACCTTGAATGTAAGAAAATATAAACTCTTCCACCATGGCCCACAATTATACATTCGATCACTATACCAATTATATCAAGCCTCTCATGATCACTAGTCCCCATGCGATTTTTTTGTCAAAGCTATCTCAAGTTGTTAAAACACTGTCAATGTGTTGAAACTTTAAAAGTTAAAAACAGCGTTTTTTTACATGTTTTGTAGCTAAAAAAACAAAATTTTATTGTAGAAGCTGTGCTAAATTTAAGCATCGTTGAAAACACCGCTCATGGAGACATGGGTTTGTAAAGAGCACGAGAAGGACGTGTTGAAGGCAAAAGGACGAAGGGCCAACTTGGTCTTGGTAATGCTCCCTCGGCAAATGCGAAGCAAGTGGCGAACTTGTCATCCGGGACAACAGCACAAGCAAACATGTGCTTTTGAGAATGCAGCAAGAGTTTCAAAAGGTAGGTACACCCAATGGCGTGGGTGTACCCTATGCCACCCACATGTCAGCCCAGGTTTCATTTCAAAAAGAAGATCTAGCCCATCCATAGATGGTTTATCTTCTGAGTTTTAAAAGGTAAGCTATCTACGGATGGGCTGGATCTTCATTCTAAAATGAAATTTGAACTAACATGTGGGTGGCATTGGGTACATCCACGCCATTGGGTGTACCTACCTTAATTTCACCACGGGTACTGTAGCTTCTGGTTGAAAATACCAAATGGCCTTCTCATGTTCTCATGCAATGAGATTCTTTTAGGCAATTTTTTTGCCACAATCTTACCTCATTTTGATACTGGTTACCTCAACACTAAAAAAAAAATAGGTGAAAAGATGGGTGAAATTGCTAAATCACTCTCATACAAGTATCAAGTTTGTCAGATTTTGGATGAAATGTTCTAATTTAGTTTAATTATGGATGAGTGTGGGCACATGGAAGTTTTTTTTAATCTATTTTCTCCTTACTTGCTTGTGTTCTTGAGTGCATGTTGCTTGACCAACAAAAATACAAAAAATCCTTACTCTCAAATGTGCATGCATACCTTAGAAGAGCATCTTCAATGGAACAAATTAGGGGATTTTAAGGCAAACTTCCATGTTGGTTTGGAATTGGAAAATGCAAAAACAACAAACAAGTTTGGAATGTATTTTTTTATTGTTTTTGCATAATTTCAAATTATCAGGCAAGCATGAAAGTTTGTCCTTAACCCCTGAATGGCCCAAAAGCCCTTTGCAGTCGAATGTACGGTCATATATACAAATGTATTTGAGCTGCTCGGAGGGCTTTCCAAAAAAAATTATGCACCCACCATCATACAACCCTTCAATATATATGCCTGTAACACTTAATTTCCAACTGATTCAAACTTCTGAATACTGGTTGCAATCATATTTGGTATCATATCTCTACACCAAGGGCCCTTTAGTGGTTAAAGGCATTAGATAGAGCCCTTTGTGGGTCCATGGTTTCCTTTAGCTCTATTTCCCTAGTAATATATCTTAGGAGTTCAAGAGATATAGTAACCAACATTAAGGAAAAGGCACCATGTGTTGGTGTTGTAATTATTGAGCATCATTCATCAAAGTGTGTAAATCTGCTAAAAACAACATGCAAGGTACAAAAAAATACCTCAACAAATCCTCATTTTCTTGCAATTGAGAAATCTAGAAGGTTGCTCCCAAGATTTTGCTTTGGAAAATGTTGCATTGTTGATGTAGACTCTTTGTGCCTCCATAGGCATTTTAGAAGCTCAAGGATCTTATTTGACATACCATTGAAGATGCTCTTATGTCCTAAAAATACAAATGCACTCTCACGAGGTGTTAATAATTAGTGTTAACAAGAATACTCCAATGAATTTAGCTACAATTAAGGATTAGATCCACTTTGGTAACACCACCTCAAATATCAAGGGCAAACACACCATATTTTTTTAAGTATTTGATGTTAGTGAGACTTAAGTGACATCAATGCATTGTTTAAGATAGGGAAATGTTGATTTTACCCTTGCTCTAAAAACTTCCTCTAATATGAAGGGTAGATTTGGATTTTTAATTTAAAAATTAGGAGGTATCTATTTCAAGTTGAGATGTTTTCAAAACAAGCGCATACTCAATAAGAGGTTTTGTTGGGGGCACTAACTCGCTTTTCAAGTAATGTAGTTACTCAAACTTCCTCAAAATAACTTCTTGCCTTGTTCCCCTTTGGTCCAAAACCAACAATTTTCAAATCCATAATAGGTGCAATAAAAGGCTTATAAACATGAATCACATCTAGTTAGACGAAACTTCTTAACTTACTTTTCAAGGGAAACTAGCCACAAGAATGTTTTGAATATGTAACCTCTTGAATAAAATTCCCAAATTCGTGCAACTGTGATGTTTTGCAAATGCATGCCAAGTCTACACAAGCAAGAGCAACCGGTTTGGAACAAATGAGAAGGCAATTTCTTTTTGAATATTAAGAAACCACCATTGTTTACAAGGTTCCATGCTTTGTTTCTATTAAATATAAGCTCTCTACCACTCAAGGGCAAGATTTTGAAGATTAACTCCTGAGCGCCCAGCACAAGTGCATTCAAATTCAAATCTTTTGGAACTTATTCCAATCAAACTATCATTTAGAAGAGATTCACAAAAATTAACCGTACTGATTGGTAGTGAACATAGACCTAGAGCTTCAAGGAAAAGAACACGTCCTTTCACCATACCATTGAAAAGATTATAACGGTCACACAAGGAAATATTTCAAAACCAAGAGGCCATATTTTGGCCCCATGGGCGCTCAAGGGTTAAGAACCTCCAATTCAAACTGGAACAAAGAGACCAATGATCTATTTTTACATAAAAATGTAAGTGTCATCACATCTTTTTTTACAAAAAGTCATCTTCAAATGTCATATTGTGTTGGTGTGTTAGGCCTAGACCCGCCACTTAGAACATGTTTCCATTGTTGGACTGGAAGGATATTTTACCTAAACCTCTAACCTCCAACTTTGCAAAAGTTGAATAACATTTGTGAACCTTCCGAACCCTAGACCAAAGCGTGCTTTCAAAATTGTAAACCTGATCAAAATTTCAGAGTTTTTCGCTTCTCTGTCCGTGTCAACTTGCATGGGCCTCCAGTTCCGATTACCAGTGGAAACTGGCCCAGAGCAAACTGACCCATGCTGGCGGTTTGGAAGAGACGGTTGCTGTGGGGCGGTGGGGGCACCAGTAGGGCCCACCCAATCCACCCGGTCAGGCGGTCACCCAGTGTATGGGTGGATCAAAAGGATGCTGCGCAGCGGTGGTGCTGCCGTGGTCGAACCCACGTGAAATACCACGTGCAATGCCCACGTGATTTTGCCCACGTGTCGTGGTAGATCTACCCAGCCAATATTCTGCACCACGCAATTTTTTTGGGCATTCTCATTGGTCGAGCGCTACGCACCCGAATGCATGGAGGATTGGAGGGTAGCCGGAGGTAAAGGAAAAGTTGGATAGAGCTATCCACGTGTGCAGGTGCATTTCATGCAGTCTCCTGAAAGCAAGAAACTTGGTTATTATGCACAGACGGGCTTATGGGGCCTGGGTAGGAAAGCTCTGCTTTTTCACCATGCAAAAAATGCACTCCCTCCGTCCCAAAATGATCTTCCTATTGCACAAAATGTTATACACAAAATGTTATAGATTAAGCCGTTAACGACCGTGGTCGATTCTGGGTGGGCAATCCTTTGTATGGTCATTTGGGGGAAATTTTAGGGTTAATGAATACAGATGTCTGTCACAGATCTAACCGTACATATGGAAGTATTTTGTATGGTTTAATGTTACGCATCATGAATTATGTTCACTCTTCAGTTGTTATTGTTATGGTCATCTTTTTGCATTTATTGGTGTATTTTCAATCGGTACTCATTTATTTTTTTCAACCCTCTAGCCACATGCCACCTCAAATTGGCCTAGTTATTGTCCTAAACTCTTCACTTTCCAATTCCCCAAACCCGTCCCCTTTGCCACGTCATCAAATTCCTTAACATGCTCTCTCTACAAACTGAAAAGAGTCAGAATCGACCAGGAATTAGTCAACTAGACCTTAATGGGTTAAGCTTAAAAAGAACCATTTTTCAAATGTTTTTTGATCTATGAATAGAATTTGATATCCTCCTATTGTTATGAAATTTTGAGTTTCAAATTAGTTTTCAAAGTGTGGTTTCAAAGTGCTTGAAAATTGAAATTTTGAGGCATTTTTGAAGAGCACCGCTAGCCATTCACTTGATGGCATGGGATTGGTTAGCATGCCCATGCTTTTGAACTATGTGCAAGTGTTGCTAGCTCCCTTCTTCCTCCAACAAGAAGATCATTTTGGGACGGAGGGAATAAGAGTTTTGAAATTTACCACCCAGAGATTGAATTTGAGAACTTTATGAATCCATACAAGATGGAAGCATGAAAGGAGTGTAAAATCAAGCAATTACATGATTTGGGTAGATTCATATTTTTGCCCTTCTTTCTTATGCCAAGCCCAACAAGAATGGACCAATGTTTGGGGAGATTTTGAGCTTCATTTGCAAGATACAATGAAACCTCTCTTATTGCATGGGAATGGTGGGGAGTTATTTGAAGGGATATGCACACAAAGCGGTGAAGAGTCATAAGTCATTTATTTCATGCACATGATGTACAAGTGGCTCATTTTAAAAAATTGGTGATGGTTGACTACCTTCTATTTCTGACCATTAGCAACACACTTTATACACATAAGAAGTATGCGATTTAAGAACTAGTATAGTTAATTATGCATATAGGGAAATTGCAATAAGTGAGGTTTCACTATAAATGAGTTTCTCATTTTCACCAATTTTTTGAGTGCATGTACCAAATTAAGCCTATATTTATAGTGTGATTAGTTTTTTTGAAATATCTATTTGATTTTTATATGATGGATTTGAAATTCAATTGGGTCTTTTGTCTTTTCATTTGATTGGCATTCAATTATTTCTTGGATGTTTTTGAGATGGGTTCTCAAATGGACCTCAAGTTTTTCCTCATTTAGGGTTTAAAAAGCTTGCTACAATTTGTAACTAAATCTGTTATTCGTTCCTTGGTTCTTTTCTATGAGAGAAATGAACTAACCCCTAAACGCCCAAGGGTTAACCCCTAAAGGACCGAGCCATTTTTCAGTGAAAAAGACTAAAAACTGCCACTTTTGGGGAATGAGAGGAATGGTATTTTTATTTTTTATTTTTTAAAAATCTAATTGTAGGATCTAACTCTAGATAGCATGAGGTACTTGGGAAAAAAAATTGAGCTTATTCCAAATGACAAGGACTGAGATTTTTACAAATGGAGTGAAGAAAAAAGTTTTTTTTCATACCGCTTAAAAATTTCAGATGCCGTTGACCACTCCTATATCAAAAAGTTTGCTCTACGCAAAGTTGAGGTTTTATTTCCCATGTAGAAGACCAAATTAGGTATGTGTGGGAGAAATTTCAAATCAATTGGAACTATACAGCACATGGGAGAAATCAATAAGTAAAAAGAATTAGAGAATGGGTCAAAACACTAAATTGTTAAGAATTTAATTATTGAAATGAAAAATGCAAATCCCAACGGTCATAATGTTGTAATGAACATTCTACTTCCTTTGGTTTAGTGTTTTTTCCAAAATATTGAAAATTGAGTAAAAGAAAGGACTTCAAAGTTTATTTGAGAGTAGAGAATCCATTATTGCTTGCAAACAAAAACTCCTTATAACTTTCATGTCATTGATTGAAATTGAACAATTCAAAGCTTCTCATGTATGAAAAAAATCTAAAGAACCCGTTTCAAAATTTTATTTTAAAAATACATAATTTTTAAAGAAGTTCTTGGGCTGCCTAGATGGGCAGCCCTCCCCAAAATTTCAAAAAAACATGCATAACTTCTTCAATATACGTCGAAATGAAGAATTTTTTTGATGCCCACGTAAATCTTTGAATTCCCCATCTCCCATAAAAGTTTCAAAAAATTACATAAAATAGTTTACTCATAGGTACATGACCAAAACCGAAACGGTCCCCAAAGTGACAACGGGCCTTTAGGGGTTAAGGGCAAAACATATATGCATTATAAAATGATACTTTTGTAATTTTGATGAAGGTTGCTTCTAAAGAGAAAATAAGAATTATGATGTTCGGTAATTATTCATACAATCAAACATTCAAAAAAAGTTTTGTACTCTTCTAAAATGATTTTATAAGCATTTACCATTTAATATTCATCAAAACTTAAAAAATTATTCATAGAGTTTGAAATTGGGAATGATTGGTTAAAAATAGACATTCTATTTGAAAATTCAAAAATGCAATAGTGTTGATGGAGAGAACATCATTAGTTTCCCAAAATAGTAAATTTTGTAACACTAGCAAATATTGAAGTGTTTTTCTTTGAAAAATTCTCCTTTGTGGAGTTTAACTTGGATTGACATGATTCAAAATGGGTTGGAAAGTAGACTTGCTTTTCTATATGAATTTTTTTTCAAATTTTTCAAAAAATCAAAATTTTCATTTTGGGCAGCCCAAAAAATGGGTAGCGACTAGAAAATGGTTGATTGGACGTTTAGGGGTTAATATTTGTGGTGGTTTCAAGGCTTGTTATTTACTTCTTTGTTGTGTTTCTTTACATGAGGGCCCGTGTCTCTTGTTTTCTTGCCCAAACATAAATCAAATTTGGACGTGTCACACCTCACATTGTATCCTTCATAGATCGTATTTTTGCTACTTAGTGGGAATTTTTTTGATGTGAAGATGTGTGTACGGATATACATATTCATGCAATCAAATTTCAAAATTTATCAACAATGTTTTTCAATCAATTGTCATGTGAAACCTTGAATTTTACACAAAATAATATACCACAAACAAGGTTTTGATTTTTAGAAGTTGAAATTTGGTATGTTTGATTGGGACTGCACTAAAATTAAACACCAATTATGCAAGACAGTAAAACGTAAATTAAATTCTACATCATGCAAAGTTTTTTGAGTGACACGGTGTCCAAATATTTTTGTCCCCCCACAGTACACCGGTGTCTGTCTGTATTCCAGGAGAAGGGACAGTTTATCTTCTCTTGATAGGCATGGCGGCACCCCCTATGACGTGGCAGGTAGGCTCTATGGGCCGCGCGGATCTCCACCCGTGGATCTACATCCACGGTCCAAAGCTCTGCAGCAAGACATATTCTCCTTTATTGACGCGATAGTGCACGTGGGTAGCAAAAGCTGGAAAATCATCTGCAAAGTCCCGAGTACTGGATTTCAGTATTGAAATAATATTGACCTTCTCCTTGGATTTCAATGAAAATTGATTCCTTATTCATGCAGAAAAATAAAATCATTCACAACATATTGAAATTGACTTGAAATTCACCAATGTGCAGTTATAAATTTGTTGCTGTTATTAACTCAGTTGTTTGTCTTATTGAACTAACTATATGTAGCCTCTTGGTTGTGTATTAGAAACTAGAAAGTGACAGGATCCACAGGACCCAGTTTTTACTTTAGGGCATCTGCAATGCATACCCTATAATTGAGGGAATTGTTAAATCCACCACAATTTTAGCTAAATTCACCACATTCACTACATTGCACCACGTTTAGGAGTTCTTTAAAGAAAAGGATAAATTTTGTATTTATTGGATGACTGTTTAATGATGCTAGGAGACGTATTCCACAATCTTTTTTCTTTTATCTTTTCCTTATCTAGTGTTCTTGTTCTTTTTTCTTTTTCTTTGTTCACTCTTCTTTTTCTTCTTTCTTTTACTTGATTGAACTTCCATAATTTAAAATACATATAATCCTAGAACAAGTATGTTTGCCATCATCATTAAATGAACACTCAATAAATATGAAAGTTTTCCTTCTTTTCTTTCTAGAACTCCTAAACATGATGCAAAGTGGTGGATATGGTGGATATAGCAAAACTATGGTAGATTTAGCAATTTCCATAATTAATCTGTGTAACAACAAATGTCTTGTTATTCCAAGAGGCCTTGGGGGTGCCAATTTTTTTTCATTGCAGGCACCGAGTGCGCGGCTAATTTACTACTCCCTCAGTCCCAAGATGATCTTCATGTTGACCTTCATTTAGTGTCCCAAAATCATCTTCTTGTTGAAGGAGGAAGGGAGCTAGCGACACTTGCACATAGTCCAAAAGCATGGGCATGCTAACCAATCCCATGCCATCAAGTGAGTGGCCACTGGTGCTTTTCAAAAATGCCTCAAAATTTCAATTTTCAAGCACTTTGAAACCACATTTTGAAAACTAATTTGAAACTCAAAATTTCAGAAGAAAAGGAGGACATCAAACTCTATTCATAGGTCAAAAAGCATTTGAAAAATGGTTCCTTTTTAGCTTAATCTATAGCATTTTTTGTAACAGGAAGATCATTTTGGGAGGGAGGGAGTACATTCTAAGGTAGGAGGCTCATAAATGGATTATCCAAGGGCTGAAACTAAAATTTGGGGAGGTGAAACTTCTTGAAATATCTTTTAGTGAATTTTCTTTCAAAGACAAGAGGAATTGGCATTTGACCAAGTTGTTTCATATTTTTTGGAGCTTTGTGAAATCAGTTATGAAATTTTGAAGTTGAAATGGCATAGGGTTAGAAAATGGATCACCTCCTCAAATGTGTATTGTTTGTATATTGCTGAAGCCTATGAAAAACAATATATACAACAATAGTACAGTACATCTGATATGTGATCCATTTTAGAGCCTGAGTCAAATTAGAGCCTCCTACCTTATACTCCCTCTATCCCAAAATGATCTTCTTGTTACACAAAATGTTATAGATAAGCTCAAAAAGAACCATTTTTCAAATGCTCTTTGGCCTATGAATAGGGTTTGATGTCCTCCTTTTCTTATGAAATTTTGAGTTTCAAATTAGTTTTCAAAATGTGGTTTCAAAGTGCTTAAAAATTGAAATTTTGAGGCATTTTTGAAAAGCACCGGTGGCCACTCACTTGATGGCATGGGATTGGTTAGCATGCCCATGCTTTTGGACTATGTGCAAGTGTTGCTAGCTCCCTTCCTTTTTCAACAAGAAGATGATTTTGGGACACTAAATAAAGGTCAACAAGAAGATCATTTTGAGACAGAGGGAATAATAATTTTTAATCAAGGGTTATGTGAGGTGTGGCGTTGGTTGTGAAAGAGTTGGAGCAAATTCTCTAGTTTTGATTTGGTTGGCAAAGGGTAGCTGCAAAAAATTCAAATGATTCTACAATATTAGGCTTTTCATTGCAAATTTGTTGTAATCTCCAACTAGATGTTTTGAGGACATCACTTGAAGAAAAACGGCAATAAACAACTAAGTAATTTAGTTGTTGTGCAGTTGTTGTGACCATATGTGACCATATAACAACTATGAAACAACTACATATGGTCACAATAATTGCACAACAACTAAATTACTTAGTTGTTTATTGCCATTTTTCTTCTAGTGCATCAACTTGATTTTACAACTTCCCTCCAAATCTGATTTTGTTTTTGTGATTGACAATAATTCATAGGGAATTAATATGTGTACCACACCTTCTTGACTATCCCACCACACCTCGAGGTAAATTTTAGATTTTTACCATCAAAAACCTGAATTTGAGAATTTGGAATTAGATTTGGACTCAGAGACCGTGATTTTGTTTAGAATTACAAAAAAAGTTCTAATTGAACAACACCCAATGAAAAAGCTTACCTTTTTTATAAACAAAAGTAAAAGTAATACTTTTCCCCCAAGCTAAGTTTTTCATTGGGTGTTGTTCAATTACAACCTTTTTTTAAGGTTTTAAACAAAAGCAAGGCCTCTGAGTGCAAATCTGAATTCCAAATTCTCAATTTCAGGTTTTTGATGATAGAAATCTAAAGTTTACCCCGAGGTGTGGTGAGATAGTCAAGAAGGTGTGATACGCATACCAATTCCCTAATTCCCTAATTCATAAGGTACATTTCAAGGACAGTAATTACTAAAAATTATGCGCTTTATATATTGCGAACAAAATAAAAAAATTCTAGTGTAATATAAGGGTTGCAAATAGGGCTATTTATGAAGCATTGCCATGGCGCTCTTCTTCCCTGGGGAATTTTTCCTTTTCGCGCAAGAGAAATTGCAGCTATTGTCATAATGATCTAAAATTTCAAGTGGCGAGACATTTTGAGGGGCAGACAAATAGATAAAAAATGCCAGTCTTGTCCCTTCACATACCAATGCCGTGGAAACACGGCCTTTTGTAATGATTGTATTAGAGTGCTTAATTAATCAGAAAATATTTTTTCTAGCAATATATTGTCGATGGCGTCCGAGACGCTAGAAGCATTGCAGATGATCTTAGACTGGATTGCATAGTTTACTATTGTTACGATATGTTTTAATATTGGATTAAAGAATGAATTAAACCTAAGGTTAGCATTGGGCCAAATGATTAGTTTTTTTGGAACTCAATTGTTTTCTATGTTTATTGGTTCAACATTGAATTTGCAATTGTGGAAATTGAATGTTATACTTATCCACTTATGACCTATCCAAAGTCCATATGTAATAATCCTAGAAACTCTATTGGTTTGCAAAACATCAAAAAGTGATTTCAAAACATTGGGAGATACATAAAAAACATTTGATCAAGGCAAAATATGGAGAGATACATGTAAAAATTGGAAAAAATTAAATCGTTCACAAATAAAGAAAGCCCATACTTACATGAATAGTCCACAAGTGGTTAAATATGCCATTTATTGACTATGGTTCTAAGTTTTTATATCTAGGATTATACTCTATAAGTCAAGAATCTACATGGGTGGCAGGAGTTTGATGTTGGAGCCTAGGGTTTTTCTTTTTTTTTTTTGGTAAGGGAGAGCGAAATGCACAATAGAATGCAAGCAAGTATGGAAAAATTGGATAAAACTAGATAGAATCAACAGTATGTGCACATTCATGCATAAAACTAATAATAGTTACTTTCATTCAAATTTTGGCAAACCTGGTGTTTGTTACAAGAAGGATTTTGGAAATTTCATCCAAAATTTCATCCAAAATTTCATCCAAAATTTCATCCAAAATTTCATCCAAAATTTCATCTAAAATTTCATCCAAAATTTCATCCAAAATTTCATCCAAAATTTCATCCAAATTTATTAGTGTAATGGGAGCCAGTGACAATTTGAGGTAAGATCAATGTAGGTAAAAACTTGCCAAGAAAAAGAATCATGTTGGAGCTCATCAAATATAGATTTTAACCCCTAAAAGCCCATTGTCCTTATGAGGACAAAACCTGGGACAAATGGATTTTGGGTAAGTTTGTTCTATTGGGATGCTTTATATAAATTGTTGAAGTATTTTTTTGAACAATTTTGCAAGGGCTATGCAATAGTGCAATTTTTATTGAAATCAAATTTACAATTCAAAATTTTCTGATGTTTTATGTGTTTTTTTTGTTCAAGAGGTAGGCTAGGCATGCCACTTTTTGTGGCAACCAATGATGGCATGACCCTTCATTAGAGTCTATTCAAAGCAATAGTGTACTAGATAAAAATACTATTTTTGAATTGCAACACATATTAGAGTTTGTGTTTTATTTTCAATTCTTTTGTAATTATTAATAAAAATAAAACCTTCCAATCCTCCATTTTTCAATCTATCAAAACCAACCATTGGAAATTTGATTTGCAAAAAACCTTAGTGTAGGTGTGATTTTCAAGCACATGTTTGCAATGTAGGCCCAAGATGGGATTGTTCCAAATCTTTAATGTCCATGAAAACTTGAGGAAAGATGTTTAACATGATTTAGAGCATGTTGTAGAAATATCTACCACATCCATAGTGGAAAAAATGTCCACAATATGGGGTCAAAGGACTTGACAAGTTTGGATAGAGGCTAGGTCAAAAAAATTTGTACACAAACTTTAAATGCTCATATCTCTCAATCCATATAGTGAAACCTAATGAAACTTTCACCAATGCTTCTTTCATAATTCTTATGCAACATTCTACCGTCAGATTTGTGAAAAAAAGGAAACAAATTTTGTAAAATTAAATGAATGAAACTATCACTTTTCAATCTTTTTAGAAAAAATGGGCTTGGTTGTTTGGGAGTTAACACCTCATTGCCTAAGGGGATAGAGTAGTCCAGCACTCCAATTTGAAATGCTAAACTTTTTGTATTTATTGTCCAAATTTAATAAAACTTGTTGGTAAAGTTGCACATACTAGTCTAATTTCTATGGTGAACTTTATAAGTCAATCTATAAGACATATTAAGTTTGTAAAAGCCATCCAAAGTTCATAGGTTCAATTTGAGTTCACCACATTGCATTATGATGGCTACAACTTTAAGGGGTTATATTTTCTTCATCAAATCTTTGTTTCCAGCAAAAAAAATTGGGCATTGTTCCCCTTAAAATCTAGTAATTGGGGTAGAAATTTAATGTCAATCCAAGTTGTTTTGAATGTTTGGGAGCAATTCAAAGTTCAAAATCCACACATTTTTGCGTTATAGTGAACTTTGGTGGCTTATAATTTTTCATACAAAGTCCATTTTCAATAAGTTTTATTGGAAAAGTTGCATGCACTAGTCTAGTTATTGTTGTTAAAATTTAAAATCAATCCAAGAAGTTATGAGTGAATGAGAAGCATTTTAGTAGAGGGAGGTTTAGCCATAGATAGGATTTTTTGCTACCTTTTTCAATATTTTATGACATTTGAAAATGATTTTGCAAACATGATGAGTTTGTCAAATGATATTTTCTTTTATAAATGTGTTTGTATATTGGTTTTGAATCACTTTAAATTTTAAATATTTTTAATTTGAGTAGGTTTGGGAATCAAAATTCACCCCTATTTTTGTTTTTAGGAATTTTTCAGCATCTTTTTTAACACTAAAGCATCAAAAGCTTCCAATCTATATGGTCAAATGATCCCAAATTTGATCTACATCATCTACAACATGCACACAAGATTGTATAGTTAAGATTTTCATACTTTACTAACATTTAGACCTACAACACTTGAAAAGCAAGGATGCTTTTAGGCATGTTTGGACCTTAGGCAATGAGGGGTTAACCCATGAGCGCTCAAGCCATTTTCACCAAAATCAGTATTTTGGGAGACCTACAATTTTAATGCATTGTATCAGTCAACCAGATGATCCATAAAAAGTGACCATTGAAAATAGTGGAACAAGGTCTACTTTGCAAAGAGAATGCAAATTTTGGAAAAGATTGATTGTGGGAGATGGGAGATTATAACATTTGATCAAACAACATGTCATGGCAAAATCTCATTTTTTTAGGGGGTAGTTGTTATTTTATGATTTTTATAAAATTCTACAAGCCCTTGATTCATCTCAATTTTTTTGAGTAGCAAGATTAGATGTGAATGCACACACTTGCAAATTATTGAAGATTTTACTTCTTTGTATGTTAAGTTTTAGGGCTTCAATTTGCTATTGCACAAAAAGCAATGACTAGCACAATTGGTGAGGGTTACCCCAACAAGGGTTTAGAACACACTTGAATTCTTGCTAGTGAATCTCCCCCTACCACAAAGCACATGCAAGGAAGCTTGCAATGAGTGTTGATTAATTGTAGCTTGTAAGACATTGCTTGCCACCACACCTGACATGGTATTTCACCCAATTAAAATTCTTAAGGTACTTGTATAACATGCGAATTGCCTTGCCAATACTCCACTTACATGGACTACTTGAATACCTTGATAATTGTAGTTTATTACAAGATCAAATTTTTTAATCCAATACCTCAAACAAGCATAAGAAATCATGTGAGTACCATTTTGGTCTTCCACGGCTTTCAGGTGTTAAGGTCATAAACTTTTTACCCAACTTTTTTTTTGCTATTTTATTGGTCCAAAAACATGCACCTTGGAATGCATACTCGAGTAAAAAAGGATAAAAGCATCCACATGTCCATGTTCATCCATACAGCTAATATTTTTTGGAACTCCATACTAATTTTTTTTGCATAAGTTATCTCATGTTTTAAAGGAGGCCCCTGAAAGTGTCATCTAATTGTTTACTTTGTACTTTTTAATACTAACGCAAACATAAAACTACGTAGAGTCTGATGCAATTTTGCCAAAAAAATCTAGGTGCTCCTTACTACAAGATGCTTCCTACTGCAACTTATTGCCATATAACTATGATTGGAGAGAGTAAACAAATAGTAGAATTTGAGTTGATAAACATTGCAAAGTAATGAATTGGGTTCCAAAATTGAAGGACCTAAAACCAGAAGATAATGTTGATGGAACAGGAAATTTATCCCTATAGGCCCAAGTGTGCATTTGGACACCTGAAAACTTGAGTAGGGTCGTATGAGCTCAATATTCAACAGATATTCTCAAAAATTTCACAAGTGGCAGGTTTTATCATCCATGTCATGCTAAAAAGAATTCACTCAAATCCAATTGCTAGATATTTAGGTGTTCTGCTTGAACAATTTTGGGTAGCTTAGGTATCATGGTTTAACCCGAGCAAAATGGGTAGGTAGAAGTTGGGCTGGCAAGAACAAGGAAGGTTGGGCAAGAGCTGTCTTGTATGAGTCCCCAACTCACGAAGGCCCCCAATTGGCCATGCTTCAATCAATAATCAAATACAGACTGTTGTCATTCTTCAACTTCAAATTTGCAAGGGTTTTGTGTGGTTTGCACAAAACATGCTAGAAGGCCACATACTCATTGTTGCAATTGCAATGGAATGTATATGTGCACATGAAGGGTTGTTTTGAAAAACATTACCATTTTTGTATTAGAAGTGGAAATCATTTTTGAGTGGTGACATGCATTCATTTAGTAGAAATGATGAAGACCATGAATACTAGGGAAAGGGTAAATAGCTTGAATTGTATGCCTTGATTTTTTGTAGTTGCTATAAAAAAAATTGCATTTGTAAAAGGTGATCCGACCAATCTTTTCACCTCTTAGATTTTCAAAAAAAAAAACTCCATGCACAAGATTTTTTTTTTAAACTTCCTAATGCATTGCCAAGTTTTTTTACCTCCTTTTATTACATGGAAAATGTTGAGTAAGTTAGTTTCATGATTTGCCCTTGAAGTTTTTCATGAGTGCACCTAACAAGATACAAATGTCAATGGACATTAAAATTTAATTCATGGCAACCAAAAAGTTTACTCCAAAGAATCCCTAAGTTTGCTGACCCTATTGGGCAAGGAAAAAAAGATCATGTTAAAAACTTTGAAATTTGTAATCTTTCAATTGGTGCAATTAAACAGGCTAAATGTTTTTGCACACATTACATAAATATCACATTACAATTTTTAATGGGGGAAGTTTCAAAAAAAAATTTAACTTTTGTTTTACATCAACGTATCAAAAAAATGCAAATTTTAACCATTTTTTGTGAAAACTCCCCATGTGCCTTTAGGATTAACATACAAGAGTTAAAAGAATGATAGATTTCTCCTCTTTTATCTTTTGAATTGAATGCATCATAGTTTTCCATATTTTTTTAATATAAGATTCTAGTTGGTTAGAAAGTTCAAAAGTTGGCAAACATTTAGATGTAGAATTAAGCGTACATAGATGGGCAAATATCGGTTCAAAATATGGTTGTTGCATTAGGAACCTTGGCAACTCATAATTTAAGGGCTCTAATCCTTGCTTTTGTAATTGCCTACCACTCTTGCAATTACCTTAAAGTATTGCTTTTGAATAAGATATCTTGTCGATTATACTTTTAAATTCTTTCATTTTATGTATTAGTGGCTAAGTTATGTGATAGCTCAACAACAGAGATCTATTTCAGATATGTTCTTTAGAGGTTGGGCTATTATACGTAAATTCTTTTGACAATTTTTAATAACAGCTTATCTTGATTAATTTGAATTCAATTTTATGAAGTGGGGAGATTAGATGTATGACATCATTTGGTTTAAAATTTCAACTGAAAGACAATTGTTAATTATTTTGGATATTCAACCAATGTACATTGAAGTTATAGAATTACGGGAAGAGTGGTTGACACTTGACAATTGAAATAAGATTGAGTTTATAGTTGATAAATAAATTATAAAGAAAAGGTTTTCTAAAAAAAAAGCTCAACAAACAATCGTATTTGCAAGATAGGTTTTGCATTTAAAGAATATCAAAAGTAGGTCTCATCAAAATATAAAAAATGGACCTTGTTTCTATGGTGTCAAATTATTGCACATGCCTATTTAATTTCAAACCAAATTGGTTTGTGATGGCTTTGCCTATAGTGACCAAGATCATTGTATCATTTGCAATGTGCAATGTCTTTGAAATTTTGTATTCCTTGATACAAGTGTGTTTATTCTTGGGTTGGCTTGGTGGCCAACAAGTATTTGGTGGCAACATGGTTTCACCAAATTCAACCTCTTCTTCTAATTTCCAAAAATCCCTTTGCAACACGAGATGTACAACCTCTTCATATGCTTATTGGTAACACATTCTTGTGAAGTTCTTGTGCATGTAAGCATGTGGTTCTCTTCTTGCATACAAAAGTACTCTTGTAATGTGATGACATGATATATCCTTGATTGCAACTCTACTTGTCACTATTGCACTCCTATTCATCAAGCAAATTTTGACTTGTGGCTGGTTACACCCTCAACTAGTCAAGTTACATAAATTATCATTGTACAATGTTAGTGAATCTCAACAAGTTGCAGAGTTATTCATCATTGTGCAAGTGCAAAGAAATGGCCATTCGCAACGTGCGGGTGCTCCAATGTACGCAGCAACAAGTTTGCTCTGCAACTCGATGAATAACTCTACAACTTGTTGAGATTCACTAACCTTGCATGACTATAAGTTATGTATCTTGACAAGTTGAGGGTGTAACAAGCGACGAGTCAAAATTTGCTCAATGAATATCAGTGCAATAGTAACTAGTAGAGTTGCAATCAAGGATACATTAAGTTACCACTTGTAGCATGTGCAAATTTTGTGCAAGTTCTGTCAAGGGAATAAGGAATTCAAAAGTGCATTGTATATTGCAGTTGATGTGGTGGTCTTGGTCATTACAAGCAAAGTTGCCACAAACCAATTTGATTTGAAGTTTAATAGACATGTGCAATAATTTGGCACCATAGCAACAAGACCTATTTTCATATTTGGTAAGGCCTACTTTTTGTATTCTTTAAATGTCAAGCCTATTTTCAACAAATGTTTGTCATGCTTATTTTTGAAATTTTCCCTCAATTACACAAAACAAAAATGTCTTGGTAAGATGTATAGTCTATACAAAAGGTAGTAACTTGATATGACTTGGTGAAGATTAGAGTTATTAGTGGAGATTTGAGGAATAAGCATTAATGATTGATCATGAACTTGAAAGTTATCATGAAATACAATTTCAAGAAGGAATCACAAGGATGATATAGAAGTGTTGTTATATTGTCAAAATGACATGTAAGGGAGTACTAACAAGTTAGAAGAAAGTAGATAACACAAAGACAAGTACAAGGACAAGTATTGTAAGAAAGAACATAATTGTTAAAAAAAAACAATAAGTTTCATTATAATTTTTTTACTTAAGATTCTACTCTTTTGTTCTTTTGTACTTGGTCAATTTTCAACTAAGCTAGTTTGGCCAAGAATCTTCAATGAACCACTATTAGCAACTCCAAATTATCTTATTCAAAACATTGTCACTTCCGTATAGGAAACATACTAAATGAAATTTATGGTGGTTATTGGTAACTACGGTGGAACCCAAATAACATGAGGGCAATCAACTACTGCAAACTAATATTAGGAGGTTTTGAAATAGTGTAGATTTCCCAGATGAAATATACTCTATTTTGGGTCTCTCGATGCTTGCACGTATTTGCATCTTCCCTCAAAAAACTTTCTAATTTTTTCATGAGAAAACACAATTTAGCACAATAAAATTTCCGTTTTTCCTTCAAAAGACCTTTAAAAAATTTGTTTGCGTTTGAAATTCCCTATCCGAAGGAAATAAAAAAGATCAAAAGATTTTAGAGGTGACCGGATGAAACCGGCAATCATTGAAAAAAAACCGGTCCGGTCCAGTAAAAGGCGAAAATATCACCGGCAAAGAACTTCAAAAACTCCGGGCAATAGGGATTTTTGTCAGGATTTGAGATTTTCTATGTAAGCCAATTCCATTTTGGGGCCAAGCGTGATTCAGACACCAGAATCTCGTTCTAAAAAGACAACCACACCTCAGCATCCTCCAAACGCGATCTTCACAAACAGCACAAATCACTGGAAAAACTGCTAAATGTTCTAAAATCCCATATTTAGCACAGCTAATTTTCTTACTTTTACAAATTACAGGTGCAAGTTTGTGCTAAATTTGGCCCAACAGCACCCTAAATACATATTGAGGATTGCCCCCGCTGTTGCAATAAATCTCCAACCACCATATCCAGTGCAAAAGGACGAAGACCAGGAAAGACAGCAACATCAGAACTGAGTCACACTAATAAACAAATGGCGTGATTACAGAGCACGGCAAGATTTTTTTTTACTATTACGCTGAATTGTTCACGTAAACCATGAATAATGCGTCTACCAAATAAAAGACTCAGAGAAGAAAAAAGGAGAACAGTGCAGTGTCACCACCTCCTCGACGTTTTCTGCAATTGAGGAGACAGGCAGGCTCTTTGGCACGACCTCTCCCTCCAGAGATCTCAACGGAGAAAATTTTCAAACCCCTAGCTCAAAGCATTACCCCTTTGCAAGCTCGGAGCTAACCATGTTCCGTTGGATCTCTCTCGAGGAGGAAATAGAGTATACTAGCATTGCCTTCTTGTTCTCTTTCTTAAGCCAGTTTCTATTACAAAACCCCGACTCTCTGTCTCTGCAACGCAGCACATGTGCAGAAAGGGCAACAAAGGGACTTCCACCACCAAGCCTCTCTCTTCTATGAAACATCGACGTTGCAATATACAGATCGAGCACTCCGCCCTAGTGCTCATCTTCAATGACGCTCCCCCTCCCCTGGTACGTTGAATTCCACCATTTTTTGAGAAAAGCAGGCAATCCAGGAAACGCTGTCAGTCAGTCACTGGTGAGAGGCCGGTTGAGGCACGGACACCGGAACCGTGCACGTCCCACTTTGGTTAAGAGCTCGTCTTGGGCTTGCTCCAACATCTTCACCACCTGCGCAAAGCTGGGGCGGATGTCTGGATTTGCATCCCAGCACCGGCTCATGATGTCTGCCACTGGCGTGGGGCAGTTGTCAGGGATTGGAGGTCGGACACCGCGGTTCACCACGGCGAAGGCTGCTTGCACTGCTGTCATGTTTTGAAATGGTAGCAAGCCGGTGACGAGCTCCCACAACACCACGCCGAAGCTGTAGACGTCCACTTTGTGGTTGTAAGGTCTGTGCTGAATCATCTCCCTGTCACAACAAACCCCGGTTCAGCTCAAAGCAACTAAGACAATGCAACATCAGCTCACGACCAATCAAGGCAAGTCACTAGAAGAAAAACGTGTCATAAACAACTAGCTCACACAACAGCTGTAAATGTCCTGAACAACTGCAATTGATTCATTATATAGTTGTTTAGGACATTTGCAGTTGTTGTGAACCAGTTGTTTACGACACGTTTTTCTTCTAGTGAGAGCAACGTGAGATTAGTTCGAAAGCCTTACGGAGCCATCCATCGATACGTCCCAGTCTCTGGAGTCATCCCTTCCACTTGCACTTCGATCCTAGCGGCACCGAAGTCGGCAATCTTGATAGACTTGTCTGTGGCGATGAGAAGGTTGTCAGACTTCAAGTCCCTGTGAATGATTTCCAAGCTATGCAGGTACTCCATGCCTCGGGCGACGTCAAGCGCTTGCTTCACGGCGAGCTTGAGTGGCACAGCGCGTGACTGCCGTTTGCTGAGAAAGGAGCGCACCGAGCCTCCTCGTGCGTACTCCGTCACGATGCACCATACCATGGGCTTTCGGCACGCTCCAATGAAGCGCACCACGTTCTGGTGCTTCACAGCTGCCAGCATAGTCACCTCTTTAGCAAACGCTGACTCCATCATCAACATCTTCTCCACGTTGTTCTCTGGTCTCTCCAGTATTTTCACGGCCACGTCTTCTCCGTTGTAAGTGCCTTTGTACAGTCGACCAAACGCGCCCTGTGCGAACGGAGGGCCCATATGCAGCCGTCGTAAATCAATCGTCCAGTCGTCGTACCCTTCCAACCCTTCTGTTGAATACCTGTTGCAACAAAACCTCCCAAGTTAAGTGCCAAGGGATACATTCAAGGAAAATTTCATGGATACCCCTGAAGTTTGCAATATTTTCATAGATACCCCTGCTTTTTCAGAAACATCACAAATACCCTTGGACCAAAAAAATTTAGGCGTTTGCTTTGTTATGCATGTCATTTCCTTCTCCCTTTGTGCACATACTACTTCTTTCTTGCAAGGAAGAAGGGAAGTGGCATGCACAACAAAACAAACACCGAAATGTTTAGGTCCAAAAGACATTTGTGATATATCTGAAAAAGATATGAAAATATTGCAAACTTCAGGGGTATCCATGAAATTTTCCCTACATTCAAACCTCTCCAATGAAGAAGACGGAGTGTCTGCATGACAGCACATAGCAAAAACCTAAACCCTAAGCTCGGTAACATGCCATGACAATCTGGAAGCACAAACTATTTGCATCAAATAAGAGAGAAAGGCCATCGCCAACGAACCTCGGGTCCATAAGAGCACTGGCAAGAATGTCTTCACCGACAGTATGCGAGACAATGCCCGGCATGACAACGCTGTGCGACACCGACGCGTTCCGCGTCGCGTTTCGGATGCGGAGATCGTCGTGCATTAGCCTTGTTCGTAATGAGCCACCGCCATTGGATCCAACGCTGCTATCTGCTTGCGACAACATGGACACGGAGTTGTTTCCACCGATGCTCATACTCATCGGTATACTTCCTGTGCTCTCCACGGACATGTCTGACGCTTCTCCCAGCCTCTTGTAATAGTCATCCTGGAACATGAAGAAATCATGCTGTGTTGCCATGATCGCATCCCCTCGCTAACCCTCGCACAGCAATCGAAATCTCTGTATCTGTGCCCGCTATATCATAACTATTCCAGCCCTGCCCTGCCCTTCCACTAACGAGGAATCACATGTGGAAGAACGAGTACAACAGCGGCTTGATCCTCCTCAACCTATGCAGACATATGCTGGAAAACCTGTCTCAAATGCGGGGGTGACAATCTGCGCAGACTACTGTCTATGATGTAATCCTCACGGAAGACCAGCTGGTTGTTCCATTAGCACAACACGAGATATCCTAAGAAGTCCAAACTCAGTGCCGACTTGATCAAAACGGTCCAGAAAGCAAAACCGAGTACCGAATGAAGCAATTCCTGTGATGCTCGTGATTATCACGGTGTGCGTGCACAGCACTCCATTGACCTAACCGCGTGCCACTGCGCTGCTACAAAGACCGCATCGTCAAAACCTTCCCCCTGGCTGGCTCTCCACCGACCGACACCGCATTAGGATTGCATAGCCACATTCACTCGTTCTCCAAATCACGAATTGCAATACTCCGCCTCCTCACGGCCTTCTCCTCACCTGTTTTCTTGAGCCAACGTTCCATGCTCCCCAAACCCTACGTAGATCTACAGAAAAGCATTGCTGTCCCGAATTCCGCGCACTCTGCGTGCTAGAACCACTCGCCGACACCAAAGATCGCCGGTTTTTCCCGCCACCGTAGCCTTCAAAGCGACACGATTCGGGTGTTCCGGAACAGGAAAAGGAAGGGAAATTTGAGTGAAGCGAAATGCAAAGTTGCGAGAAAAGAAAGGGGGTGAGGCATCAGGAAGAGCGCCAGGCGAAGGGAAGCTAGAGATACATCAGCAGTCAGAGAACGCGGAGAGGGCGTACTGCTGCCAGGACGGCACCGCAGATCTATGAATTTCGGGATTTATGTGCGGGTTGGGTACAGGGTTGAGGGGGAGTTGGTAGATTTGAGATATCCGGCGGTCGCGGCTAGATTGGTAGATTTATGCGCGGATTGGAGGGTCGGGACTCGGGAGTCAAGGTTGGCGACCGGCTTCACAGGTTGCCCCAGGAACCGAGCCGTTAGAACGAAGGCTGTGTCGAGGACGCCTTCACACTGTTTGTCCCTTCTGATGGAGATATTTTGAGCTTGTTCTTTATTTGTTTTATTTGTACACGGTTTAACCCTCAAGGACCGAGCAACCATTGTACATACTATGTACAGTGCTGTATAAGTAGTATTTGGAAATGCATCCACACCTCTACTATATTTGATATTAATATAAAAGTTAGAATATAAATAAATATGGTTCTAGTGAGTTAGTCAAGATCCCAAATTAAAAAACATTGTTGGCAGCAAATGCCAATTATACGATAGCGTACATCTACGTACAATGGTCACTTGGCCCTTTAGGGATTAAGTTAGGTTTGGCATAAGAGCCAAGGTTTAATTTTTGTTTTGGTCAGGGTAGAGCGACCCACACCCTAGATTGCATGCGGGTAAGGAAAATTTGGTTAAAATTAAAACTAATATATGGTCTACTTAAGTTCATCCAAAAAAATGGTTAATATAAGCTACTTTCATCAAAAACATGGCAAATTAGGATTTGGTCCAAGTAAGATTTGGTGATTTCATCCATTTATTCACTTAGATTTCTTAGTGTACTAGTCGCCTATGGACTTTCAAGATAAGATTTAGGCAAAAATTTGCCAACAAATTAAACCTTGATAAGAGCAACTCCAGCCTTGCACTTCAAACCTAACACTCCAAGATATTACATCTAGTTTTGGAGGGCCCTCAAAACTCTTGCTCTCTAGTCATGCACTTTAAACATGGTCCCTTTCAAGCGTGCCCCATAATCAGTCATTTGACCATTCCTTAGGATGAATAGTGTTTTGAAGGATAATTGCATTGACTCACTAGAATGGAGTGTCACAAGAGAATATTGAGGGGCCTTGAGCACTTCTCATCCATGTTTAGAGTGTGTCAGACCCTGCCAGTGCAAGGCTATAGAAGCCCTTAGGTTTGGCATAAGCTGGCTCGGGCTCGTTCAAAGTTTTCCATCTATATTGGAAGGCCCTCAAGCTCCTTGATATTCACCCATGCTCTTCAAAAAGGTGGCCTTGCATTTCAACACGCCCCATAAATAATCATTTGACCATTTATCAAGGATAGTAGAAGATAAAGTTCACTAAACGTAGGATGACTAGTGATGAATAGTGTCTTAACTCCTAAAGGATCAAAGTCCCCTCATGGGACTTTTGGGATTTTGGGTAAGCTTGTGTGACCTCAATTTTTTACATGATTTTTTGAAACTTTTTATGAAAGTGTAGGAATGTATAAGGTTTGTGGGATGCAAAAATTCATGTGATTATGTCACACAGTTCAAAAGTTATGGGTTGTTTATGGCCAAAAGCAATTCAAGGGGCAGCTTGGGCAAGGGAGAAAATATTGACTTTGGAGGAGAGGGAGAAGGAGGGGTTGCCACATGTTGCTTTGGTGGTCCCCATTAATTCATCATTGCCCCCTTTCATTTCTAATTAGGAGGTCAAATTGGACTTTGGGAGCTTCTAAATTTTACAATTTTTAACTTTTTTAACTTTTTTTTTTTGGTATTTGAAATACATGATAATCTTCAAACACAACATTGGATTTTTCATATCTAAAAACATGTGGTGGGAAACTTCACTAAAAAATGTCATAGTGTATTTGCAAAACTTGTCATATAGTGGCATTGCAATATTTTTTAGGATGTGTTCCATGTCTTTGGTTGCCTTGAAAATTGGTGTACAAAGGTCTAACTTGATTACTTATAAGATAAAATTACAAATTCAAGGTCTGTAGTGCAAAAAGAATCAGCAAATGGTAGTCAAAGCCATCTGAAATTTTTGGGCACAATGGAAAAAAACTTTTCCCTTCAAATGCTCATAACTTTCAGTCCGTATAGTCAAATGTCACAAAATTTGCACTGATTTTTTTCCTACAAGTGCATTACAAGATCCTATGGTTGGATTTTCAAGAACAGCATTTTGCTGAAATTTTAATGAACGCAGCAATAGAGGCAGTTTTGAGTGGTTTTTGGCAAAAAATGGCCTTGGTAGTTTAGGGCTAAAGGGCCCTTGCCAGAAACGGTAGGACAAAGTGTCTAGAGGGGGTTTTGAAAGGGCCCTCGGCACTTTTCATCCACTTTGAGCTTGTTTGAGGCATCGATGGAGACGCTCTAAGATTCTTGAAAGAAGTTCCTACTCAAATGTATATATTAGGAAGAATCAAGGTATCTATCTAAGACCATTTGAAGAAATTAAGGGTTTCTAAGATAGTTTGAGGAATCAAGGCATCTAAGGATACATTCACATTTGGAATTAGGAGGAATATTAGCAATATGAATGCACTCTAAAAGTGTATCCAAATGCATCTATTTTTACCTCTCTTAACACCAAGTGTGAACATACCCTAAGAAGTTTAAGTTCTTTCATATCTCCTTTCTTCTCAAATACAACATCCTCTTTCATTTAAGTTCAAAACTTTGGAGAAAGAGTTTGAAGGAAAAATCCAAGGTATTCTTCAAAATAACAAGTTAAACTTTTGGGCACATGATCTTCCATCTATCCTTTAACAGTTTGAGGTATAAAGTGCATGAGGAAAAGAATTGGGATACATGATGATTTGATTTGGTTACGTGTTCTTCCTAAAGGACAATTGTCCCCTCGGGGGACAAATGGGACCTTGGGCATGTACCTATGCCTAAACCAATTTTTACAAAACTTTGAAACTTTTGAAGAAGGTGTGGAATTCAAAGATGTACGTGCACAGCTAATTTTTTCTTCATTTCAACATTTATTGAAGAAGTTATGCATGAATTTCTGAAAAAATAGGAGAGGCCAGGTACTCCAGGCAGCCCAAGAAACTTCTTTAAAAATGGCATTTTTTTCAATAAAATTTCAAAATTAGTTCTTTGGGTTTGTATATGTGTGGGTAGCTTTGAATCATTCATTTTTGATTGATGAGTGATAAGTTTAGTTTGCTAGTAGTAGGTATGGGACTCCCAAACCTCCATTCCTTTTGCCCCTTGTAAAACTTGGTGATTTTTTTTTTTGACTTTTTTTTTTCCAAGTTGTAGTACAATAGACTAAGATTCCTTAATTTTTACCATTTGGATCAAGGTAATTCATATTTCTGAATTTTACATAAATCCTCCAATTTTGCCTAGTGTATATGCAAATTTCATGGCCTTATGACATTGCAAGATTTTCCAAAGTATGATCCACAGCTCCAATTCATTTGAAATTTCTCCAACAATGACCTAAATTTGCCTTCTACATGGAAAATATAAACCCCAACTTTGCGAAGAGCAATTTTTTTGATATAGGAGCCGTCAAAGGCTTTTGAAATTTTTGGGCAGCAAGGAAAAAAACTTATTTTCTCACTTTAGATGTCAATATCTCACTTGCGTACATCTAGAATGAGCTAATCTTTTTTCTCACGAGTACCTCGGGTGGATTTTTTTTAAATCAAATTTTTTACCTTTCTATTCATTGCCCTAGAAGTGACAGTTTCAATGACTTTTGGAAAAAAAAAGGCTCGGTCCTTTAGGGGTTAATGTGTATTTTGGACCCAAATGGGCCAAATACATTGCACGCCAACCTAAATTTTGGGAACTTGGGTATAACAATTTTGGCACTCTTTATCATACCAATTCACAAGTTTGACTATTACTACTTTATTGTTTCCCTAAATCACCAATTTGAAGGTGGCGTACTAATGGCACAAATTATAAATACCAAAATGTAAGTGATACTCATACGGTCATACCATATTCTTAAAAAGAACAAGTTTTGAACAAGTTTGGACTTGCTAAACAGTTATACATAAACAGTAACGAAGTAGATAGGACTATTTTTTTAGCATTTAAGCCATTACTGCTGATTGTCATTACAAGATTAACATGAATGCTTTTGAAACTAATTATTAATTCGGAGAAGATTTCACTTCATTGTGTATTTTTTGGATATTATCCCCTAAATGCCCAAGGCACCAGATTCTTGTATCCAAAAAAATTCAAACACTTTGAAATCCTATAGAAGGCACAGATTTTATTATTTTGAGGATTTTCTTTTTGGAAAAGTTGCGCTGTGAAGTTAGCTTCACCATTCAAATTCAACTTCCTTCATATCTTATTTCATTTGTTTTTGGTGAAAGGTTAACTACATGCAAACATTTTCTGTCATGTATAGTGTTGTGAATAGTGTCATGAATAGTGTTGTGAATAGTGTCATGAATAGTGTTGTGAATAGTGTCATGAATAGTGTTGTGAATAGTGTCATGAATAGTGTTGTGAATAGTGTCATGAATAGTGTTGTGAATAGTATCACAGAGCCTATAAGAAGTTGCCACATTGAAAAGATGGGCATCAAGTTGAGCAAAAGGTGAAGATTTCCCTTGGGCACTCCCTTGGGCAATGGGGGCCTTTTCACTGAAATTTTGACATCTAACAAAATCTAAAAGTGCCTTTGAACTAATTTCACTTGGAATATGTTGTTATAAAAATTAGAATCCTTTCACCGTTGAATTTTCTTTCATTTATAATGATTTTTAGTAACTAATTGAAACTGAAAATTTCTTTGTATTAGACGGTTGCATTTTGACAATTGTGTTGCAAGCTCATTTGTGAAATTGTGGTCATGAATTTGGAAGAGGGGCCATTGGGTTTGAAGTAACAACAATAAACACTAAAGCATCCTAAGTGGTTGTTTCTCAATTTTGTATCCAAAAATTGCCAATTTGAATTAGAAGTTTTGGGCAACTCCAAAAAAGCAAAAAATTCCATACTCATCATCATTCAATCACAGATATCTTAAAATCCACGCAGCCATTTTGGATTCTCTTTGGGTAGTACCATCTAGAAACCTTGAAGTTCAAGATTCAACAGTTACAATTTTATTTTGATGTTTAACAATGATCTTATAAGGGCAATTCAAAAACTTCAAAACTAGCTTCCAAAAACGAGAAAAACACCCTTGGGCATTTAGGGGTTATTTGAATGTCTGATAAAACTTCACAGCCCAACCTCATAAATTTTAAAGACCATGCTTTATATATGAAGTAACGTACGTGAATTGTGCAAGTGTCTACTTGCCTTTTATATATTAAATACATGTTTTTGGATAAGCTCTTGAACATATGAGGTTGGAACCCTTTATAAAAAAATGTTCAAAGATTGGTATTATGCATTGTCAATAACGATGCATTCTATGATGAAAAAGCCAAAATTTATCAGAAACAAGAGCTATAATTTCACCTTGCATAGCTATTATAGTTTCCCAAAAGAATAAAAGCTAGAAATACCGTTAAATTTCTTACAATTTTTGCGGTTTGTGATTAAGTGGATAAAATGCCCAGAGAAATCAACTTTATCATCTTAACCCCTAAACGACCACAGGGAACCATATATTCTTGGTCGTTTTGTAATTCTACGGTGACTCAAATCTAGTTTTTGTTCTTTTCTTAGTGCAGATTGTGAATACAAGCGGCTAGACAAGAGCGCTTCCTCCTAGCGCTCTGACAACGTGTTCATTTTGAGGATCCACCGCAAGGTTTTGTAAGTCACAGATACGTTCCATCTACGTATTTGTAACCCACCTCCAATACAAACGCTTTGCAAAGTTGGAAAAATGATTGCAAAAACATGCCGAACATCGCAAAAGGTGGAAAATAACAGCAGTACACAACCCTCAAAAATCTAAGCAAAACCGAAAACAACAATACCTTTGAATATGGGAAAAACACCCTATTTCGGCTGTAGCGGCACGCTGTGTTGTTTAGGGGTTAATTAATGTTTTTTTACAATTGTTTTGTACAATTGGCGAGTAGAGAAAAGGGAAGTGTGCTCTCCATAGCGTGCTCATACTACATCAAACATCTATACTACTAATTGGGAGGATTACCCTAAGTGCGCCCTTTTCTAGAACCTTCTAGAATTTTTGGGATATTACTAAAAATCACAAGGCCTTTTGTAATATCACACCTTGACATATGTAATATCAAACATTTGATTTTTGTGATATTATCACATAGATACAATTTGAGAACTTACTAATAAAATTACTTTGCATTCTATCAAACATATGAAAATCCTAATAAAATTCTAATGGTGAATGCATAGAGTAGCAAGAGCCAATAACCAATCTACCCTGAAAAAAATTGTGTCATTTAGATTACGCAATTAGTCCCCCACCCATATATAGAGCTGCAATATTCTGTAAGAGAGGAATCCACTAAAAGGTTTTGCAATCTCTTCCCATCTACTTTCCTAAGAGAATGTCATAAGGGCATCTATAATGGTCACCAAGTAAACTCCTAGCAAGGATCTCGGTACTTTAGTTTGGTCTTTTAATAGACAAGGAATTTGACCACAATTTTTTAATGATTTGAAGGGTATTGAAAATACTATTGTGAAAATGTAATAATATTTGAGTTTGGATATTGCATGATTTAGATATATCCCATCAAATGTTAGCTAACTTCCAAAATACTTAGAGGTCCCTCCAAATCAAGCCTAAATAGGAAATTTTTGTAAAGGGGTTGGCAAATGTACCAACCCCTATAAAAAAATAATCCTTATTTAGGTTTGATTTGGAGGGACCTCTAAGTATTTTGGAAGTTAGCTAACATTTGCTGGAATATATCTAAATCATGCAATATCCAAACCCAAATATCATTACGTTTTCACAATAGTATACCCTTCAAATCATTAAAAAATTATGGTCAAATTCCTTGTCTATTAAAAAACCAAACTAAAGTACCGGGATCTTTGCCGGGAGTTTTCTTGGTGACCATTACAGATGCCCTAAGCAAACATGCTTTGAAAATAGAGGTCTTGTTTGTTTGCCATCTTTATTTCAATGAAAGGGCATTTGCTTAGAAACATGGGGTTTGTAGCAATATGTACCTAGACCATGTGCACTAGTGACCACATATGTGGCATATTTTTAACCCCTAAAGGGCCACGGCCTTCATTTTGTCAAAAGACACGCAAAACTGCCACCTCTATGGCAAAGAGTAAAAAAGTTTGAAAATCAATCTTTTTGCATATCTAACCGTAGGATCTTGTACTAAATTACTATAAGAATGTGTCATACAAAACTCAAGAACTTTGACCGTATAGGTTGCAAGATATTTGCATTTAACCCCTAAATCCCTAAGTGTCTCCTTGGGGGACAAATGAGATTTCGGGCAGGTACCTACAGCCTTAATTTTTGTCTTGGTTTTTTGAGACTTTTTTTGAAGATAGGAAAACACATTAGCTTTTGGGGAATGTAATTTTTATTCCAATCGATGCCCAAAAGCAAAAGTTATGCCTAGATAAGCACAAATTTATGGAGATCAGGCAGCAAAATAAAAATACAAAAATTTGAATTTTTTTTAATTTTTTTCTTCTTATCATAGGTTATAGTTTTGTATACATCTGAAGCTTTGTTTCATTCCATTTGGACTAGTTATGAGAAAGTTATGGACAATCTTGTTTTTTGGGCAATTCTAGCATCTTCTTGAAAAAATAACTTATAAACTTCATTTCTAAATGCAATTTTAACATTTTTTTCAAAAAATACTATTGAGGAGGATGAAGTTCTCTTTTTAGAACAATCTCACTATTGGGATTATTGTGTTTCAATTTCATTGCAGGGTTATTAACAATTTAAGTTTTTGTTCAATCTCATACCTTCATCTACCTAATGATTTTTTTAAGAATGAAAATTAGGTATTTTTGGTTTTAGTTTTTTTTTTTTTTTAGATTCTTAAATCAATTTCCCACCATAAAAAAATAAACCTCAAAACTCTGCAGTGCAAAAAGTATAAGTTAAAAAAGCTCAAAGTCAAACAATCTAGTCATGCAAGGTGCAAAAAAGCTTGTTTTTTACAATTCCATTGCAAATATCTTAAAATCTGTGCGGTCAAAGTTTATGGATTTTTGTGTGCACATTCCAATACAAGTCTAGCACAAGATCCTACGATTAGATATACAAAAAGACCAATTTTCAAACTTTTTGATTCTTTGCAATAGAAATCACAATTTTGGGTGTCTTTTGACAAAATAAAGGCCATAGGGATTTAGGGGTTAAAAGGTAAAAAATAGCTTTTATTGCACCTTGCATGACTAGATTATTTAACTTTGAGCTTTTTTAATTTAAAATTTTTGCACCACAGAGTTGGAATTCTATTTTTGCATGGTGGGAAGTTGAGTTGGTAATCTTGGGAAAAAGAAAGAAAAAAATAATTAATTTTCATTCTTTAAAAAAATTATTAGGCCGAAGAAAATATGAGATTGAACAAAAACTTAAATTGTTAATAACTCTGCAATGAAATTGAAATGCAATAATCCCGACGGTGAGATTGTTCTAAAAATAGAACTTCACCCTCCTCGACAGTATTTTTTGAAAAAATGTTAAAATCGCATTCAAAAATGAAGTTTATAAGTTATTTTTTCAAAAAGATGTTGGAATTGCCCGAAAAACAAGATTGTCCATAACTTTCTCATAACTAGTCCAAATGGAATGAATCAAAGCTTCAGATGCAGACAAAGATATAGTCTATGAGAAGAAAAAAATTAAATTTTTTTTCAAGTTTTTATAAGAACTTTTTTTGCTGCCAAGAGACCCCAAATTTGTGCTTATTTGGGCATAAATTTTGCTCCCTTGCATCAATTGGAATAAAAATTAGATGCCCACACAGATCTTTAAATTCCCCATCTTCAATAAAGGTTTCAAAAAATCATGTAAAGTAGTTTGGCCATAGGTACATGCCCAAAATCCCATTTGTCCGTTGAACGGACAATTGGTCCTTCAGGGGTTAACCCTTAAATGTCAAGGGAGCCATTTTGTGGCTTTTGGATGACTGAAAAAGTGCTCTGATAGTGGAATAACACTGTTTTTCATCTAAGATTCCGTTGAGATATGAATAGTGCAATCTAGAGCATGTAGGTAGATAGCTTTTGCATGCATAATGTTTACAAAAGGGTCCCACTTGCCAATTGAGTAGTAAAGATGCACCACCATGCAGTGTATTTTGAATTTTGAGGATCTTTTTACCAAAACTCAATATGAGTTAACAAAATCATGTGTTTTTAGTTTGAGCATAACAAGCTATATAAAGTTTGCCAAATCTAGTTTCTCCTTATACTTTAAGATTTTGAAAAAATTTAAGTTTGAAACTTTTATTACTATCAGAAGTTGAGTACCTATTACCATGAAATGGTTACTTTTTCTAATTATACCAACACGGGAAGAAAAATTCCATCATGATGAAGATCTTCATCATGATTCACATCCACAATAAAAAATTTGGCATAAT
The DNA here is from genome assembly GCA_963920765.1 of Ulota crispa. Classification (NCBI taxonomy): domain Eukaryota; kingdom Viridiplantae; phylum Streptophyta; class Bryopsida; order Orthotrichales; family Orthotrichaceae; genus Ulota; species Ulota crispa. The sequence goes on along the minus strand of OY987249.1, from coordinate 16,521,065 downwards.
TGAATACATTTTTTAATTAATATGAATTTCTTTAGCATTTGCTTCAAAAATTTACAAAAATTTCAAAATTTCCCCAAAATTTATGAACATTTTTTATACATGTAATATGCACATATCTTCTTCTACTAAAATTAAAATATTGAATTTTGATGTTGCCTGCATTGCCAAAATAACTCTTAGAAGAGATTGCAATCCCATGGAAAATCCATGGTTGTAGGCCCGTCCTTTAAGGGTTAAAGGTACTCTCATTGGGCATTCGGGCATAAGTGCATAGCTGTTGATGCTCGGAGCAAAATTTGCTCCTTTTTGTTTTCGTAGCCAAAATATCTGGGGAGAAGCCAAGGCATCATGGCAACAGGGGATTTGCCTATTTTTGCATCAATGATGGCAGTTTTGACATGAGGATGTTGTGGGGTTACTCCCAGGGTCATTTTTCCATGCGAGAGGTTTGCATCAATGTCCAGGGGAGAACCGGAATTTAGAGTATTGTGTAGCATACAGTGACTCACAAAACCGAGTCAGTGTTTGGATGTTTTGCAATAAATAAGCAATATTAGTACATTGAGTGAACAATTCAATAAGTAAACATTTGTTTTAGAAAGTAGAAGCTTTATTGATTATTCACTTGGAAATTGAAAACAAGATACATATAATATATGGAAGCACTAAAATTCTGAAATCAAACCCTCACTAACATAGTTTTGGACTTGTGTGTCTATTCACACTCAAAAATCAAGTTACTTGCCCTTTGCATAACTAATTGCCTGCATTTTTTGTGGCATGTTCTCATAAGCGTTCTCACACTCCATGGAAGTGATAGAATGGAAAATCTCAAACCCACATTCTCACAATTTTAAAATACCCTTTGGGCGTGTTGGTTAACATTGAGCTTTTGTTTTAGTGTTGCCCGTAGGTGTTTTATAGGGTTTAGGTCGGGTGATTGAGCATGTTACTTTTAAACATTGAAAATTTGTATAAATAATACCCTTTCATTGTTTTTGTTGTATGTTTAGGATTGTTGTCAAGTTGAAAATTGACTCTAAATGCATCTATGCCATATTTTGAAAAAATAGCATAGGGAGATTGGTCTCTAATACTTCACAACAAACATACTAATTTATTGTACCTTCTATCTTGCAAATCAAACCAAGTCTTATTGCACTCATGCAACCCCAAACTATTGTAAAACCTTTTCCGTGTTTCACAAGTTTCTTCATTGTTCAATCTATAAGACCCTCTCCTTCTAAATCCCAAGATTAGTAACAACCATCTAAGCAAAAATGATTGATTTAAGTTTCATCTGAAATAAATCACTTGCTTCCAATTTGCAATAGTCTAATTTTCATGAGATTTGGCAAAATTAAACAACCTTACATATTATTTTTTAGAAAAAAAAAGTTTTTTCTTCTTCACACAAGCCTTCAAACTTGCAAAATTCAATGCACATTGCATTGTCTGGACACTCATTTCATTATCAAATTGTTGCCCAACTAATTTGAATGCTTTTATAGCACTAATAGATCTCCTACTTGTCATTGCTCCACTAGTAGAAAAATGCGTTGGAGTCAACAAAAACTACATGATGTATTTTTGTTCCCAACGCAAATTTTCATGTTTACAGCGCAAAAATTTGCGTTGCAAACGTAAAACATCATGTAGATTCCAACGCAATTTTCTTCTAGTGCTCTCACACATGCCCTCTCTAACTGGTTTAAAATTTTGGTTAATTGTCCTTCTATAAATAGTTTAATACCAAAGAGACGTTTCTTTTGGATTCTCTCAACATTAGATTGACTAACATCAAACCACTTGGCTATGATTTTTGTGATCCACCCATTTGTAGTAATGATACTACACTATTTTTCTTTTTAAAAAACAATGGTCTTCTCATGTTATGAAACAATTAAAAGTGCAATATACTAATAGAAGAGGAGTAGAAACAATCTTTCCTACTTACAACACTCACAATTAAATTTAAATTTTGTGATGTATTGTTAATATAAAGAGGAGATGGAGATATAGACAGGCAAGACCAAAAGTGAGTCAATGAGTGACTCTTTTTTAAAATAAGATATCTCAATCACCCCTGCAAATTTTGTTATTAAAGCTTCCATGTATTAGCAGGTACTTGGATACCTTTAATATACTCTTTATTACATCTGAAAATCTTTATTAATGCAATTGATAAAACAAATTATATTAAGTAACAATAAACACTGACTTGGTTTTGTGAGTCACTGTAGTTTTGAGGGGATAGTTGTTTTTGTATTTGTATTGCATATCCATATTTTGTATCCGTATGTTTATTTGTATTCTGCATCCCTATGCATCAATGGTCAAGATCATCTTTCATGATGATGATCAACGGTAGTGATTTACTTTTCTAATTAGAGATCAACAGCATTGGAGATGGGAAGTTAGCCTTGCTTATAGTTTTTTTTAACTCTTCCCTACATGAATGGTATTCTTTTTTAATAATTTTCTTGAGTTGGGCGGTTGGCCTTTTTCAGGGGATAGTGAGACAGTTCAAATTGCAAAAAAGTTGGTTGAATTTGAAACTATGTGATTAAAATTAGGAATTGATATACCTGTATGTACACTGGACGTTTGTTGTATGTACATTCCACATTTGTTACATGTACATATGACATTTGTTATGGGAGCGATTAGGTGGACACCCCAAGTTGCTACACGAACACCTCCATAGTCCATCCTATTGAATTTGAGATTATTATTATGCTGAAATATGAAATAAAATCAAAGCAATTTTTTAGTGCTCATTTATGTCTACAAGCGTTGCAAATTTACAATAAATATGTCTCATTTGTGACACGGTCAAGAGTTAAACCAATCACTCCTTTCATTAACTGGTTTAACTATTGACCGTGTCACAAATTAGACATATATGTTGTATGTTTGCTATGCTTGTAGACTCAAATGTAAGCTAAAGTATTGCTTTGATTTTATTTCATATTTTAGCATAATAATAATCTCAAGTTCAATAGGCTAGGCTATGGGGGTGTCCGAGTAGCAACTAGGGGGTGTCCGCCTAGTCGCTCCCTTTGTTATATGTACATAGGACATTTGTTATATGTACACTAGGGGTAATATTGACCAATTAGCAAATAATTAGTCCTCCTTGCGCCTTTCATGCACCATCCCTGCACTTTCTTCCCCTCCCTTTTTGGCTTGGTGTAATTCACAAGCATATTTGTGGGACCAAGGTAGAAAAGCTTAGATTTTATTTACAAACAAGGGAAAAGTAATAATTTGCTCACTATTTTGGCGTTATTCAATTGTATCATCCTCTGTGGTGCTAAACTAAATCAAGGTCTCTAAATCCAAAAGTGAATTTAGACTGGTATAAAAAATATCTAGTGCAATTTAGCAAAAAACCGAAAATGGGAATTGTCAGGGATTTTAGACAGTGAAATCAAAATTTCTCCCTAAATGTTTGGTTTGGGCAAAAAATCCCACACAATTAACCTTTTTTCGTCTATATAAAACACTAGGAGGTTTCAAATCTTGGGGAACAGATAACTTTATCAAGGTAATTTTCAAGGAGGAAAATGAGTTCTTATTATCTATAATCTTTTTTTTTTGTAGAAAATCAGAAAGCTTTTTTGCTTAGGAAGGTGCAAGAAAGTGCAGGGAATGGCTCTTTTGCTTGAGAAATTGAGTGAAAGGAAAAGAAACTAGCCTTGAAACCAGTGTGAAGAAGAAAGATTATTTTCTTGCAAAAAGGAATGGAGTGAAAAAAATCAAAAACTGCTGAGAGTCTCTACGAAGCTTTGAAACCCCTATGATACGACTTTTGTATTTCTAGCTTGTTGAAATCCTAAAGACCCTTCGCACATTTTAGCACTCAAATGTTTAGTGTGTGGTTAGTTTAGGAACCATCGTGAGGAATGATTCAAGGAATGAAATTCAACCATCTTCACATAATCATTGTTCGTTAAAACAAGTTAACATCTTGGTTTGAATTGATGGGAAAATCATTTTCCTTAGTTACAATCGAAAACATTGTTTATAGTGTGATTGTTATGTAAGAAATACCATTGCAAAGTTTTGGTTTTGTGCTCCATCAAATCATGAGATAAAATATCCATTTTTGAGAAAAAGTGTGAAGATAAAAGTACGTGAAAAGTTGTTACGTGACTTTTACTACAAAATTGTCAATGAAAAATAAATTTATGATATTAGTTATCAAAAAAATCACTAAAATCAGATCACCGCATTTATGATCCATATGAAATTATTTCATTGAAAATTTATCAGTGGTCTGTTTGTAAATCAATTTATAAATAGTATTTGTGTTTTGAATTTTAAAAGTTATAATAATAAACCAATGATAATATTGGTAGATACAAAGATGTGAATGTAGTTTGAATTTCAAAGTCTAGATTTTTGTTTCCTACAACTCTAATAATTTCCTCCATGTTATATTTTGTAATGAATCTTTATAAACTTCCAAAATAGAGGGGCTTCCCTACCCAAAGGAATTTATTGATTTCTTCACAGCATAAATTAAGTTAATTGCAACTTCACCATGTTCAAGGCACTCAAGTAACGGTTTCCAAGAAATTGCGCTCACCACATTTGATTTTCCTTGAAATCTTTGCCGTTTTGTCTACAAAAAAAGTTGACTTGGAAAATAACATGCCAACAATTTTATTGTATGTTTTTTCAATATGTTTGGATAAACAGGTTGTTTGCATGCAAATTATAATATTGTGTAACACTTTTATTTATCTCAAAGACCTCTTTCTAAAATGATTCAATGTTTGATTTTGTAACCTTTTCAAAAATCCTGGAAAAATGTTTTTAAACACGATTTTTGATTATTTTTACACAAACATGATATCTCACATAAGTAAGCTGCATTCAAAACTCATCCTTGTTGGATTTGTTAATAACTGGATATGTTTACATTATACAAGATCCTAAATAGAGCAAAGTGTAGGAACATTGAAGTAAGAAAATAATTCATGGATTTTGCTCAAATTGAGGACTAGCTTTGGACCATTAGGAAAAATATGGGGTCCCAATAAGGCCCTGAGTTTGAGGAGGTCCTTAGCCATGGGAACTTGGTTCCCAATAAAATCATGCACAGGCTGAGGTGGCATCACTGATGCCACCTCAGCTTTTTTGAATTTTTTTATTTAAAAAAAATCATAAAGTTTCTTATTTTTTTCTAAGATTTTTTATTTTATTTTTATTTTTTGAATTTTATTAATTAATTTTTTCTAACTTTTTGCAAGGGTTGGTTTTCCACATTGGGAACAAAACATATGGAGGGCCAGATTTGTTTATAAAGGCCTTATGGACCCCCATATTTTTCCTAATGTTCACGGGTATATTACATGTTTTTTAGGTTGTTAATGGGAATGTTGTTGAATTTTTGATATTTATAATTTTAGAGGGGTTTGGGAGTACTAAGCTTTATTCGTGTTGAAAAATGAAACCCATTCTTTAAAAGCATTCCATATATTTTATGACAAAGTTTAGTAAATTAAACTTCTAATTAAGTAAGAAAATATTGAAGTATTCGCAAATTATACACAAAAATGAGGTTTTGATTAATGAGACTTTACAAGAGTAGATGAAATGTATGTAATTCAACTTAAAAAATAGAATTTCTTCAAATTTATTGACTACATAGAATATTCAGTGAAATTATTTAAGTCATAATTGCTTGTAGCATATGTATATCTAATTGTGACACCATTGACAATCTTTTAATAAAACTCTTTTTGTTGTACTAGCTAATGAAATTCAATTTCTTTTTCTTTTTTAAAGATGTTGATTGAATGATTTAGCTCTTGACACTGTAAAACAATCAATGTTTTTTTTATTTGAGAGCATAATACTTCTATCCATATGGAATAATGTGGGAGGGTTTTCACTCATTCGAAGCACCAAATTTAATTAAACATGCACTTTGGCTCTTGATCATGTTTGCTTGTAATCATGTCCTTAGATGTAAAATCGTGCCCTTCAATTCATAATCATGAGCTTAGCTTACAATCATGCATTTGGTCCGTACATGAGCAAAAAATTTCCAAAAATGACATATTTAATAAAATTTAAAATACTTTTGAGCAAAAATAGTATTATGTGTTGAAATTACAAAAATATGACAACAAGGAGATAATTTCAAGTCAAGATAGACAAAGGGTTGAATCTTATGAATTATCCTATTTTTTGATCTAGTTTTACCACAATTTAACATGTTATAAACAAAGATTAGTACTTGTCAATTATTCCTTTATCACTGAAATAGTTTTCAATGTGTTTCACTCTTATACTAGTTGAAATGGATATTTATCATCTTTAAAATATAATATCCCACAACTCAAACATGGGGGTTTCTTGTAAGCATTATATGAATCTTGCATTTGAAGAGGGAGTTGAGGAGTTCAAGCTAAGCCCCACATCCCAACTTTGATTGGATACAAAGGGAAAAGAACATATATTAACCCCTAAATGCCTGAGGCCTTTTTTGGGCTTTTAGGAATTTGCTTCAAAGTGAATAAAATGGCAACATTTTAATAAGCTGTATCAAGTTCTTTTGAATTATAACTGTACAAATTCAAACTAGATATGTTAGAGGTCACACAAGAAAAGAAAACACAACAATATCACTAATGGATTGAAAGATTATGATGTTTGATCATGAGGGTGTTAAAACTAAAAAAATGACTTGAAGCCTTTCAATCCTCTTTTCACATGTTGGATCTAAAAAAATGACCAAAAAAAATATAAGGTTAAAGGAAATAACATACATAACTCCAATCACTTTATAGCTTTTCAAAAAAAATTCTACAATTTTTTCAAATGAATTTTTAATGTAAACTTTTCTCCAAGATCTAGTGTATTTGAGGCCCATTTCCAAGAGCTCTCAACACTAGAGAAAGTCAAGACCCTTGCACAAAAGCTTGAATAAAAAACTCATTATTTATCATTTTCAAAATCAAATTGTTGATCCTAAAATTGGACTTCACAAAGAATAAATCCAAAATGTAAACTACTAAAAATAATAACTTTGTTAAATTTATTGAACTTTGGAGTATTGCAAACACCAAAATTTGGTGCTGCATGCATTTAGGGGTTAAGATATTCATACACATTCTAAGTAAAAAGAACTTTGCTTTTAGTTCCATAAATTTTTTTTCAAGATCAAATTCTTCAAAGATAGTTCCATTGTTTGGCATCCAAATAAAATTTTAAAACTTATTGCCACATAGATGTTTGTAAATGAACTAGGACTTGAAACATATTATGAAACTACAAGTTATAGTTTTCAAAATATCAACTAAAATGGAATTTGAGAATGAGGTCATAATATGAAGCTATAAATCCCAAATTTGAAGCTCTCCACCAATCAAATTATAAGAGTTCAATTAGATTTGGGACAAGTATAGATGGACCCACCTCCAATGCACTAGTAGAGGACCCTTGATGGATAAGTACAATGCTACTAATGTTCATAACAGAAATTTATTTTAAACTTAGAATTGTTACTTGGACCTTAAAAACAAACGCTATTACAAATAGAGAAAAATACATTTTAATTATGGTCCTATTTGTGGTATTGCATTATGGTAATTGTAAAAGAAAGAAGGCAGAGTGCATTAAAATTTATTCTTAGTTTTTGAGTGGATGGATCTCTTCAAAATCACCTGATTTTTCCCTGAACTATGATGACATTGCCAAATGCAAAATGAATGTACATATTTTTTTAAAACAATGGATGACTGAACCACAATTTTTGTACTTGCAGATTCTAAAAGCCTTGTCACTCCAATAAAGCTTGCAAGTAACAATATTTTGACAATTTTGGGAAAAAAACATCTTAACATTATCTTATTCAAATTCTTTGCATAAGTGACACTCATAATGATAATCAAGGAGTTTTCTTGTGCTACAATCAATGATAGTGAGGCAATGGTGCAAATAGCTTTATGGTATCACATTCAAAAGAGGTTAAGTTAATAATTTTTGAATCTGATCCTAATTTAACATTCACAAGCAAGTCACAACATTTTTATCTGGAAAAGGGCTAGAAGAAAAACATTCTACTTGTGTTATGTTCTTAATACCAAACAAATGAATACAAGAAACCCATTTTTGTTTGTTATATTGTTTATTTAAGATACAATATATGCATAGTTTAACAGTATTCTTATAGGCTTACTGTTAGGGACGTTACTTCGGAACTTTCCGTGTTCTTTTACTTTTGACTTTAGAATATCTTTTACTTTAGATTTCTTTCACTTTAGATCATAGTATATATAGATGTTGAGGCTGAAGTGTTATTCAGACTCGACAACACATCTCTTGAAGCCATCGCTCACTTCCTTTAATATTTGTTTCCTCATTTTTGAATTCAAGTTCATTTCCAGTTTTTATCAATTATCTTTCTATTTCTATATCCGTGACAGTTTGTCGAATCTTACTTGAGTATCAAAGCTCTTATTAGAGGTTGCGATTTATTTCCTCTAATCTGATATCTCATTCATTATAATATTTGTGTCTTGTTTTTTTTGTGAGAATTGCGGACATTCCCTCTTTTTGAATGTTTAAAGGTTTAGAGGTTGCAGTTTACTCCCTCTAAACCAATATTTTATTTTATTTTATATATCCCGTTATTTTTTGTCTTTTAGTATGGCTAAATCTCAGGATTATGCCATGTCCAAAATTATTAATTCTAAGTTAGAAGCTATTCTTAATGCTATCACCATGTTGTCAAATTGGACCATAACGATGGAAGAAGTTATTGGTGGTCTTCAACAAGGCCAACCTTCCGCCAATTTGGAAAGATGAATTCTATTTGCAATTCAACAAGATTTATCACCATCATTACAACAAAAAGAACCTTGTGTTAGTCTTCATGAGGAATTCGATGGTACGCACTCTAAATTTCGAGGATTTGTCAATTAGATTTTATTGATAATTGCCTTACAATTGGGACGCTATCCAATATAGAAATCACAAGTTGGATTGATTGAAATTTTATTTATAAGACAAGCTTTATCATGGTTTGCTTCTTTATTTGAAAAAAACTCACTTATATTAGGTAACTTTGACACTTTTCTTGGAGCCTTTGCGGAAGCATTTGGTGAACATGATAAAGTTTGTTGAGCAACTACAAAAATTCATTCTTTACAATAAGGGACACGTTTTACAGTGGCTTACGTTTCGGACTTTCGACAACTTGCGTGCCACATCATTTGGGATGAAACAGACTTCATGAGCCAATTTTATTAGGGATTGAAAGATTCAATGAAAGATTTAATTTTATCACTTTCTGATTCACAAATATTAAATGAGGTAATTAGTCAAGTGGTTAAGTGCAACAACCAACTTTTCCAACGCCGTCAAGATCAGATTCTACCAAAGAATCAAACAACTCATCTTACCTCATTTATATTGATAAGTAATCTAATTTTGCATTTGGAAACTACAGACATGCAAATTGACGCAATACGTGTTAAGCATCTTACTCCGGAAGCAAAAAATCGTCGCATAGAGGAAGGAATATGCTTGTATTGTGGCAATGGAAGTCACAAAATTCTCAACTGCCCAAAAAAGTCGAGTCAACATATTATTAAAACCAAAGCTGTCATCGTCTAGGAAAACGAAGATATCCAGTTACAATAGGAACCGTGCGGCTGAATAATGCAATTTCACAATAATATTTAGGTTCCTCATTTTTTGCTCAATCTATCTCTTGTTTTATCATTCTTTTATTTATTGGTCATCAGAAACTTGAAACCACTGCTCTATTAGATTTAGGAGCATCTGCTTGTTTTATGGATGAAGAATTTTGTAAAAGTTAGAAATTCCCTTTAGTTCAAAAATTTCAGTTCATCAATGTAGAAATAATAAATGGACAACATTTGTTGTCTGGCAGTCTTACGCACGAAATAATGGCTTTAAAGGTGACATTTAAAAATCATAATAGCCAAATTATCTTCAATTTCATTAAAACCCCGTCAAATCCTGTTATTCTTGGTCTTTTGTGATTAGAAGAATACAATCCGTTAATATACTAAACGTTACAAAAAACGAATTTCCTCAAAAATCATCAAATCAATAAACTTGTTACACAACCTGTTGAAAAACATGTTGAGAAACATATTAGCAAACAAATTAATAAATTGTGAGTGAAAGAAATTTAAAGTAAAAAATATTCTAAAGTCGAAAGTAAAAAAAAACAAAACGTTTTGAAGTAACGTCCCTAACATGAGGTTTGAAGATGGATCTCAAAAAGGTAAAAACTATCTTGTCTTGGAAAGTTTCAAAGACTATTAGAGACGTACAATGTTTTTTTGATTTTGCTAACTTTTATCGGGTCTTCATCAAAGGCTATTCTTAAGTTGTTACTCCGCTCATTTAGTTGACAAATAATGACTAATTTGACTGGGAACTATTAGCGGAGAAAGTTTTTTAAGATTTAAAGATTGCATTTACTACGGCTTCAATTTTAGTATACCTTAATTTTTCAAATGCATTCTATTTGGAAATCAATGCCTCAGATTTTGTTTTGGGAGCTATACTTTTACAAATGGGAGATGACAAGAAGCTTTATCCTCATGCATTCTACTTTCGAAAATTTTCTGCTGCCGAGATTAATTATGAAATTTATGATAAGAGATTTCTTGCTATTGTGGATTTCTTTCAAGAATGGCGCCATTTCCTCGAAAGAGCTACGCACCCGATGATTGTTTATACAGACCACAAAAATTTGGAGTACTTCATGTCATCTTGTGTTTTAACTTGGCGTCAAGCTCAATGAATTATATCTTTATCTTAATTAGACTTTATTGTCACATATCGACTGGAGAAGCAGCAAGGACTATCCGATAATTTTCATGAAGATCATATCTTGCACCCAAGGCTAGAGAGACAACATTTGATCAATAGCGTAAAATTTTCTTAAAGCCAGAACTATTTCATCTTTGTGTTATGGTTATACCATTACGTATAGATGGAGATTTTTTCAACCAAGTGCGTGTTACAACTATTAAAAATCATGTAACTCTTAATATTAAGCATTGCATTAGTGAAGAAGACAATTTCAAAATGGATGGAAATTTATTATATTTCAAAAAACGTTTATTTATCTTAAAATGTCTAACACAACTTCGCGTTCTTCAATCTCGTTATAACTTCCCAACCGCGTGTCATTTTGGATACAATAAGATTTTGAGATTTGTTTCTAGAGATTTTTGGTAGCTCTAAATGTGGAAGGATGTAAAGGGTTTTGTTACCTCTTATGACATTTGTTCAAGATCCAGGAACCCTCGTCATTGCCCTTACAGATTTTTGCAACCGTTGTCTATTCCACGTCAGCCATGCTATTCACTTTCTATGAATTTTATCACGGATTTGCCGTCATCAAATTCATTCGACGGCATTTTTATTATGATAGATCGATTTACGAAAATAGCACACTTCGTCTTTTGTAAAAAGACTTTATCAAGTAAAAATACGACAAGATTATTTTTTGATAATGTGTAACGATATCGCGGTTTCCTAGACGATATTATATCAAATTGAAAATTCACAATTTGTATCGAAGTTTTGAAGATATCTTTTCAAGATATTGAAGACGGAGATAAATTTCTCTTCAGCTTTCCGTCGTCAAACTGACGGTCAAATAAAATGGGTCAATTAAATCTTTGAGCAATATTTACGATGTAGTATCAATTATCAACAAGACAACTGGACAACATACTTACCGTTAGCGAAGTTTGCATATAATAATACTCTTCATGCTTCAATTCAACAAACACCATTTTATTCCAATTATGGCTATCATCCAAAATCTGATTTGTTGAGTTTATCAGCAAATAGTAATTCAGCAATTGACGATTTTGTTAGACAATTATTGCAAATTTAAGATATTTTGAAGCTTCAATTACAATTCGCCCAAGAGTTTTAAAAGACATCTGCAGACAAATATCGCAATTAAGCACCTGATTTTCAAAGCAGAGATAATGTATGGCTTATTTGACGGAATATTAAGACCAAGCGGCCATATGATAAGTTAGACTACCGCAGATTGTGACTATTTGTCATTCTAAAGCAGATCAACCCAATCGCATACTGTTTAGAGCTACCAGCTTTTATGAAAGTACATTCGATTTTTCATGTATCTCTTTTAAAACCTTATCGGCAATCACATTTCATAAAATGAATACAACTATCACCGCCGAGTGTTAAATTTGAGAACCACGATAAATATTAAGTAGAATAAGTATTAGACTCGCAACGAAGGTGGGGCAAAGTAGAGTATTTGATACACTGAAGCGATTATGATATCAACGAGCAAATATGAGAATAAGCCAAGAATCTTATAAATGCATCGGAAATGGTACAAAAATTTTATCAACTTTATCCAGATAAGCCTACGGCTCCTTTTGGGACTCGCCGCTTGAGAAAGAGATAATGTTAGGGATGTTACTTTGGAACGTTCCGTGTTCTTTTACTTTTAATTTTAGAATATCTTTTACTTTAGATTTCTTTCACTTTAGATTATAGTATATATAGATGTTAAAGCTGAAGTGTTATTCAGATTCAATAACACATCTCTTGAAACTATCGCTCACCTCCTTTGATATTTGTTTCCTCATCTTTGAATTCAAGTTCATTCTTAATTCTTATTGATTATCTTTCTATTTCTATGTCCGTGACACTTATTATTAAGAACTTGATATTGTTAATTGGTGCAAAAATACTATGAACAAATTGTCATAATTTGACTATTTTTTCCATGTCATACTCATTATACTAAGTCAATAACCATTTTGAATGAAGTGCATAAGCATTTTTATGTTTAAGGTGCATGGAAAATTAACATGCGATCAATGATTATGCTAATTTTGACAATTATGTAATATTATGCTTATATCCTTGTATTCCAACAATTATCTCATTGCAATGTTTAACTTTGTGCTCCAATTAATATAGTTTGACACTTTGAAAAATTTCATTTACTCATGAATTGTTGTATGCAAAAAATAAAAGATAAAAGAGAAGAAAACAAATTCCAATCATGTCTATCCAATTGCTTTGGTTTTTTTAATTTTCTTTCTCATTTATGAAGTTTTCATGTCTCCAATCACGTGGAGTTAACTTCATAAAATCATTTTTACATATACAATCTAGAAGTTACAAATACATTTTATCCCAATTGTTTAAAGACATGTAGGAAGCAAAAGTGGTTTACAAGGTGGATGACGCTATAAGATGACAGAGGTTACCAAACAAAGGGGTTGTTCCAAAGCAAAGAGCATTCTTTGAGTATATATATTAAAGCATTCACCTAGAAATATTTTTGAAATTCCCAAAATATTGTAGCATTTGTTGTGTCATGCAAAAATATAGGGATGTTTTCAATACTTTTTGTGAAATAAATATAGTGATTTTGCCCTAAATCTAACCGTATCTAGGAACACCAAATACAACCGCTTCAAATTAGAACCTCTACATATACAAAATTACCTGCAGACCACCCATTCCCGACCAATCCCCAAATCTGACCCTTAATGTTCTCAATGTGTACATTTCAATCTGGAAATGTACTCCTTCAATACATAAGGTTGGAATTGAGAACATGTTCTTAAAGGGTCAGGAATGGGTGGTCTTAACTTAATATATTGCAATTTCTAAAGAGAGTCAGCAATCAAACCAACGAGTATTGTCTTGTTTTCCATTGATTGGGAGAGAGGCATCTTGGAGCCAATGGAGTGTGTGAAGGCAAATGATGAATAGAACCATTCACGTGTGGACGTTCATCCAAACAACATGCTATTATTAGCAACAACCTTCATCCAAATAACGGCGAACCCAATAGCTTCTCTGAGATTGATAAAGCGATTTCATCCAATTTTCTCGTTTAGTGCCGAGGTAGCAAGTGTCAAAACGAGGTAGGATTCCGGTCGAACATTCGCCTGAGATACATAAAAATCCCCGCGTGATTGAACCAGATTGAGCGTGCCCATGGAGGGTCCATGGCTAGCGGCCACAAAATAACTCCGGTCAAATGGAAATCAAAGCTTTCGGGCAGAAGCCAATGAGAAATCTAGGAAATATTTTGGGTTTACGTCCCCATGCCCCCTTTCCAAGACCGCCTTGGGAAGGTGTCTACAGACGAGCCCGCCCCACACCGCGCAAGGAGCCCCACCAAGTCACACACTGCCAGCGCGACAAGACTAGAAACGCTCTATTGTAGTGGGCCAAGTCGGATATGGCTGGGCCTACGAAAAGCCAGTGCCCAATGCAATCCGGAGAAAACCTATGAAATCTGTCGAACAAGTGAGCGGCGATTAAGGTCATGGCAAAGCCAATCACAAGCGCGGCTTTTTTGTGGCCACAGAAATTCATATCCTCTGGGAGGGGGGGCACTAAGTTAGTGCACTACCACACTAGGCGTCGTGTGGCCTTTAAAGCCCTGCTCGCCATAGCCAGCTGGTTAGCCCCCTCGTAGCTCATTTCCCGTACCGAGATTTTTTCAAGTGTCACCGTCGACTCAATTCCAGACGAAGAACTGACGAGAAGAATAATCAAAATCGTAGCTTTTAGGAATATTGGGGCGGATGGGGAGTCTGGGGAGGCAGGTTTGTTGAGGTAGCTGTGGCCAGGAGTTGCGAGTGATTAAGCCCACAGGCGGTGATCAGGATGCCGTCGCCTTTCGGCGCGTTTGGTTTGCAGAACAGACCCTTGAGGTGTAACGGAGCATCAGTGTCGGGACAAATATTGCAAGGGGAGCGGTGTTTCAGAACAGTGTCGCAATTCGACGGAGGGTCGCTAGAATCGGTGTCATGCTCAAGCGGAAGCGGATTGCAATGTCGAGAGCGCGAGCAAGGTCGAGGATTATTAGTAACCCCGCCGTTATCCCGCGCCAGGGGGTGCAAGAGTAGACACGTACGCGAATTTGTCGAAAGAAATGGCTATGGCGGACCCGTGAGGGCGCTAGGGGGAGGAGGGAGGGACATGGGCGACAAGACAGGAAAGGAGATGAACGACACGGGAGAGATGCAAGCGCAATGGAACGTAAACCTCGCATCAAGCCCGTCGTCGTCGTCGTCACCGGACGCCGAAGCGAGTTGGGAGCAGATCAGCATGGCGTTCCGGATTTGTTACTCGGTGGCGATGTATGGCGGGCTAGCGTTCGCGGGACACGTCATCTGCAGTTTCACGGGGGTGGATCTGTGGGGCGGATTCGAGCTCTCGCCGGAGGTGATCACCACTGGATTCGGGTACGCGGTGCCGCCCATGATGGCGCTGCTGTTCATTCTCGAGGACGAGATCGTGAAGTCCTGGGGTCCCGCGCGCGCCATTCGTGACGTCGAAGACGAGGAACTGCTCGAGTTTTTCGCCGGGATGTCGCCGTGGCAGTTCCCGTTCGTCGTCGCCGCGGGCGCCATCGCTGAGGAGCTTTTCTTCCGCGTGGCGATTCAAGGCGGGCTCACGCATGCGCTGCAGGTGAGCGACAAGGGCGTCACGGAATCAACCGTGGGGCTCGCGGCGCTCACGGGCGTCATCCCGCTCTTCGTCCCGTTCGCGCAGTTCTTCGCCACCGCGCTTACCGCTGCGCTCACGAGTTCCATGTATTACGTCATGACGTCGCCCAAGGATCCCAAGTACGTCGTGGCGCCTGTTGCTCGTGGTCGTAACAACCGTGGTGATATCAAGCAACGTGTGTCTGCGTGGTATGAGCGGCGTCAGCAGAAGAAGATATATTCTCCTTTAGTTGAAGGGCTCCTGGCTATGTACCTGGGCTTTGAATGGATGCATACTGGTAACATCTTGGCGCCTATTTTGACTCACACTTTATATTCCCTGGTTATTGTTAGCACTGGGCTTCGTAGGATTCATGATAATCGGGTTAAGCTGCGGCAGCGTGTGAGTAAGATCTCTGGAGAACGCTTAGCCAGGCTTGAGAATCGCTCGGAATCATAAAATAACTAGGAATGGAAAACCCATAGTACCACTTTCTAGAGAGCACAGTTTTGCGTATTCTTCTTTACATCCTTTTTTCCCTCATCCTATATTTGATAGATTTGACCTGTACTGGTTTTGTAATATTTCTGACGACAACATTGTACTATATTTTTGGACAGTAGAAACAGTTACTGAACTAATAGACACAGCCTCAAGGGCTCCGTTGCTCGATCTTTTTGCTACTCAAAGCTTTGTTTTTGTGTTTGATCTGTGTTTTGCTGGTCCTTTCTTCACCCTCTTTTGTGATACTTTTACAATTGAGCATTCTCAGTACTAGTTTCTCATGTTGGGTGTGTGAATGGTGACTTGGATATTTCATGGTTGTGAGCACGGGGGAGTGCATGTAGAAGTCTATCTCTTGCAGTAATCAGAGAGGGTTGAGCATTTTGACATCACTAATTTAGAAAAATGTTGACTTGCGTGTCATGATAGTGGCAACCAATTATGGTACTGATGGTATGTATCCAGCACTAGCAGCATCAGTCAAGTGTGCATATGATTATCAGCTATGGATCTTATATCGAAATTTTCCTATTCTGAAATTGATTGATCTAGGTTTGGGTGGCAATTAGAAGAAGATCCAGATTCTTTCACTTGTGACTTTTGGGGTGAGTAAGAAATGCTGTGTTGATTCAGTGTGTGCCCTGATCAACCCTAAGTTTTCGTATTCAGATGTGGTCCATTCTAAAGAAGAATCTTTTGTGGAATTGTATAGCTAGTGTATGATGAAATTAGATACTCTCGTGGATTTTGAAATCCGGTTTTTGAATTATTTTCACTTTTGTATTATTTTCCAATCTGTGTAGATCTTTTATGATATGTGCCACTACTCAGATACTGGCCTGAAGCTTCAGGTTAGCTGTTAATGGGTTTTGATTAGTGAATATTAGTTGCTTTACTTGAGACTTATGCATCTTGATCCCTAAGAGTGCAAATTAGGTGGGTGGAGTGTGGAGCTGGAATTTTTGAGATAAAGTAAGTTATTGCCGAAGATATTTCTGTACATAATATCTTCATTGCTGTAACGTATTTTGTTTCTACCATCTTTAAGGTAGCCGCATACATGGGCGTGACGTCCCCATGGGCGTTACTGACAAAGTCAGAGTGGTTGTGGGTACTGAAGTGATAGTTACGGGTGACAAAGTGATGGTTGTGGGTGATTCCATGATGATTTTGAGTACCCATCCCACTATTTAAGACCAACAAGCCTTGTTTTTAGCATCTCTTACACATGGTTCCTACAATTTCAATGATTTTGGACTTTGAAAAATCTTTGTGAATAAATGTTTTGCAGTTGGAACCTTGAAATAGATACCAATATTTTTAGTTTCCATTTCCTAACTTACAGTATTTATTTCAAAGTTAGTCAATTGTTTTACCTACTCCAAAGCCCTTATTTCCACGCTCATGGGTGCGCCACCTTACATGGAGCCTTGTACAAAAATCTCCAATGATCAAACTCCACAAATTATTTTAATTAGTGCACTTTGCACTAATAACATCACAGGAGTATTATATCAACTCAATATTAACCATTAAGTGTCGATGCGGACAAATTTTTGTCCCCAAATAGTCCCTGGGTATACACGGGGCCCATGTATCCACGGTGATCCACCTTGGAGCTTAAGGGTTAAATGGATTCATTAAATGCATTACTAAAATAGTTCACAATTGTTTAGGTTAATCTAATTGATGCAAGTTGCAACATTTTCTCAAATGTTCACAATTTCAAAGAAGTTTTGTAAGCATGTAGCTCAATAATAGTGTGTGAAGAGTGATGCATTACAAAGGCTTAGCTAATAAGTTGCTACTTGACAAGTTGACAATAATGGTAACCACAATCTTGCTTGGAAAACAAGTGTGGAAAACATGCTGTATTTTTATACTAATTAGGCAAAATCACCCAATTAGTGGGAAGGGATCTTACACTATTCAAAATTACACCACTTAAAATATTGGGTTGTTACGTGGTTGAAAAATAGAAAAAAATTGCTCTTTAAGTACACTTGGATGAGTTTTGTCCTTCACATGCAGGCCTTAGCAAAAGCTTGAACTCATTCATTATTCACTCAAAGGGTTGGGTATAAATCTTCTTGTACAAAAAGGTACAACAAGTCTTTAACCCGTAAATGCCTGCGTTACCAAACTCTAGTGTAAAAACCACCAAAATTTGGTGCCGTTGGCATTTACGGGTTAAATACCATGTTTTGCCATTCAAAGAACTTTGTTGATACAAAATATTATTGGTTTTTGTTGGTTTGAATCCTAGAAAATTGATTCTTATGCAATCCTAAACAAGCATACCAAATTTCAATTTCTTGCAACCAAAACCCCATTTTTGGTGACTTTTATATTAAATTCATGAATATAAATGATATTTGATTGAAAAATATCAATGATGAATTTTTGAGATTTGACTACATGGGTATGTAGGAAACATCCATATGCACATCTTCTATGGTGAAAAGAACCCCTTTAAGTAATAATTAAAAGTTGATATACAAAGAAATCAATGCGACCTATATGTCCAAATGTGTAAAATAGATATTTCTCTAAGATAATCAAATTTTGCTTATTGATGCATACCCTGTGACTAAGTTTGTACCTTTGAACATGATGTTTTGTTTACTTGGTGAAAACTCTTTAAAATTACAAATACAACATCTAGGCATATCACAAGTCACATTGAATCCTTTGTTGATTAATTTTTTGTTATTTAAAGGGGTTATTTTTAGCATAGAAAATGTACATATGGATGTTTTCTACATACCCATGCAATCAAATCTCAAAAATTCATCACCAATGTTTTTCAATCAATTTTCTTGTGAAACTAGAATTTTGATGCAAAATAATTTATTAAAAATTGAATTCTTGATTTTTTGGGGTTGAATATTGATCTGCTTGATTGGGATTGGGGGTAAGAACTAAATATAAAAAATGCAAACAAAATGGTGATTGATGCCAATTTTATTCTATAGCATGTTGAGTTTCTTGAATGGTACAAGGGGTGTGACAAACTCTATTAGATAGCACTGTACATGAATATGGAAAATACGAGTAAGGGAATTGATATGCGTACCACACCTTCTTGACTATCCCACCACACCCCAAGGTAAATCTTAGATCTTTACCATCAAAACTGTGAATTTGAGAATTTGGAATTCAAATTTTTTCTAGAATCACAAAAAAAATTCTAATTGAACAACACCCAATGAAAAAGCTTATATTTTTTATAAACAAAAGTAAAAGTTATACTTTTCTCCCAAACTAAGCTTTTTCATTGGGTGTTGTTCAATTACAACATTTTTTATGATTCTAGACAAAATTCAGGTCTCTAAATCCAAGTCTGAATTCCAAATTCTCAAATTCAGCTTTCTAATGGTAGAAATCTTAAATTTACCCCGGGGTGTGGTGGGATAGTCAAGAAGGTGTGGTACGCATATCAATTCCCTACGAATAAATGTGTACAAAAGCAAACCCTGATACCGCACCATGCATGCAGAATGCTTGATGGGGACTTCGTCGATTTTCAGAATCGTCCAAGTAGGTGGATGAAATTTAACGTTCATCTGATCATTTTCTTCCACCAAGATCTCTCTTTTCATTCTGCGAGGATAGTCAGCTATGTTTGCAGCGAGAGATTTCCAGCCATCACTGCTTTCTGTGAAAGGCAGAGAGTAATCGGACTAGCTACAAACACAATATCTAAGCTTTGTGTTCAATACCTAGCTTTCGATTGAAGATGCCCAGGAGACAAAAAAATTCAAGAAATAAAGAGTCGAGGTGCTGCTCTTGAACCTAGGTGGAACAGAAACGATTAAAAACGTGCAACATTTCTTTTACGATCTCTTCTTTGACCCGGTACTTTCACTAGCCAAACCCTAATTCTAACGGTAGGGATGCGCCTTTTAATCACGCAAGGCTCCTCACAATCTGCTCTTGATAATATATTACACTGCTTCATTGAAAGCTAGATAATTGAAGGTTTCGAACATAAGCTTAAGGAGCCCTTCGAATCGAGTAAGGTTTCTAATAGTTTGCTCCCTGGTGGTTGAACTCATCTGTCACATGTATTACAGTCCGTGATTAAAGGTTTATTGAAGGTCCCCTAGTAGTCTACACATAAAATTAGTTATATAACATATACGGAGTAACATGCAACATGAAACTACATGGAATTGGTTATGGAAAAGATTGTACGTTACATTCTGAAGAGTGCCAAAACCATATGCACCAACGTCGGTTGAACCAGGGATTGCAAATTGGAGGTGAGTACCTGCGCGGATACATCAAATTTGATAATGTACAATGACTTCCATTTCTGCATATCTGCACCAGTTTCATTGTGTTATGTGCCCCCAGGGTCAAGGACAGGTAAGCGGTAATGAAGACTAATCGTGCTGTCAGTTTGACGAGTCCCGGGGATGAAGTACTGGAACATCATGTAAAGGCACGAGTCGACTGCTCCAACACCTGCACAATTGCACATTGAGTTCGCATCTTAAATCCACTTCAACAGAGAATGTCATATGACTGATGGAGTAGAAAATCTCACTTAAATCAACCCTTAAATACGTCTACTCAACGACTGGACGACGCTGTAGATGTTTTGTTGATTCTGCACAAGCCTGAGGATACGAATGAATATATCAGGCTTACTATCAAGTTCTGGTGACAGTTCGGCTCTTCATAAAATACTCAGGAAGCCATGAAGTAGAACCAAGCTTAGATTACCTCGTGCCAAAAGTCAGACTTACCGCAGAAAGCTGCATCAGGTTTAGTGAGGTGACACTGCAAGCTTTTTGCAAAATGTTTCATATTTACAAACTGCAGCATAGTCAACATACGATTGATTTCAAACTCCAAAGTAAATTAAGAATACCAGCAAAAACAACAGCGCTAAGTTACAATCCATTCATGATCGAGCCGACTAAATCTAAGACCACAATGACGCATCTCAACGCAGGAACTCAGGGAATTATTGTACCACTATTGAAGCCTCCTCTTTTTGTAACGCTAGCTGAAGCCGTGATGCCGAGCTGGAAGTTGAATCAGTTGAGGTCGGATCCGCTGCACAAGCAGGAAACAAGATGTTCGGTACAAGGCATCTCTACGTAGTTAATCACCTAACAACATGAGGTCCACTAACAGTTCTAAATTCTCTGAATCGCACATCAAACCTGTTCTTTTCTGTAGAAAGGACACTAATAATCAAATAAGATAGATAATGAAAATCTCCCACAACAGGTATAGCTCATGATTCAAGATATGGTATGGCACTATGTGTGACGATAAAAGATAAATAAGCAGTAGCTCTCTGAAAGCAACGGGCGTGCGCCATTGGCTCTTATGGAAAGATCAATGTAAGAAGAAACGGGTTGGAAGGTACACATAGAGAGGTGAAAACATTCAATAAAACTTGTCTGTTTGTTTAGGTATGTACCTCGTAACCCAAGAACCCTCAACTTCCGGTATTCAGAGCCTATGGAAACCATAGTTTGCGCCACCTGTAAGTGTAGGTCACCGTATTGGGTAACGGCCACTTCGAGGACTTCACCCAACTTTCCAAGGCGATCTATTAAACCTATCAACTTTTCCAAGTCTGGCACTTGGACCAACGTCTGTGATTTTAAGGATAAACAAGTATCAGAAAGATAAAATATAACGAAAAAGGACCTAGTGAAGGTCAAGCTACCCTTATCACTCTGATAATGCCTGTGCAATTTAATATGCAAAAGATGCAAAGGACTGGACAATAGATATAGGGAATTACTACAGCGACACCCTAAATTGCTAACGGGACACCCCTTGTGAGCATGAAATTTGTTCATTTAGTGCTATTTTTGATTTATTCAGGTGGTCCATCATTCATTCAATCATGGTATTAGTATTACCACCTCCTTGAAAAAAAACATGACAAATACAAATTTTGGTTGAAATATTATTGCACTAATCCTATCTTTCAATGCTTAAGTTACTTAAAAGTCCTATATTTTTAGTTTCAAATTTAATCACATCTATTTTTTTTAGCATAGCCTTAGAATGATAAAGGTGAAACAAACCTTTTGATTCAAATTAAAAAATCAGCATTAAAAATCACATTTCATGCTCACAGGGGTGTCCCGTTAACAATTTAGGGTGTCGCTGTAGTAATTCCCTACATATAATGGCCAATCGTAACAATCAAGTACCTTTTGACATGCTTAGGAATCTAAAACAAGTTAATAATTACTCCGTCTTCGCCCAATTCTGAACAAGAATGTTCGCAGCAGTCCACGAAGAAGCAATGGCACGTTGAAAGAAAAGTCTTTCAGAGAGAATCTTACTCTAGGTAATTCTTGAGCCATGTCCAGACTTGATTGCAGTTCCTGCACATCTATGCGGTTCAGAGGTTGTGATATGGGAACGTCTTGGATAATAGCAGATTTTAGTCCCTGCAAGCAACGGAGGCTGTACCATGAGCTCACGGTTTACGATGAAGATGGCGGAATGCAAATAACACCCTTGACATGCTACAGCAAATTCCATCCACATACTCTGCAAATGACACCTATTCTGTAACACCGAACACATTTGCATTTCGCAACAGCTCGTTGCTCAAAGATGTTAACTCCAAATTTCTGCATGTATCTCTAAGGATACCACAATTCTTGGTTCAACTGAGGTGTTCTATATGACGATTTAATCTGTTTTCACCATGTAGGCAGTGACCGGAGACAATACCAAGAATGGAATATGCCTCAAAAACCAGATAAGACATACTCCCTCTGTCCCTCTAAAAGCGTCCAAAAAGCTTCCTTGTGAAGTATTAACTGTGTTTTTAGTCTTTGTGCTAGTGACACATACATTCTAGAATCAATATACCATCTACCAAATGTATGCAAAATCTCCAACTTTTGATGTCGCCATTCCGGTATCCAAATTCCATGCAAAATGTACCATATTTGTGAATAGTTTGTAAATGCTGCCAACTCCTCATTATTTTGGTCTTTGTGCTAGTGACACATGCATTCTAGAATTAACATACCATCCACCAAATGTATGCAAAATCTCCAACTTTGATGTTGCTGTTTGGGCACCCAAATTCCATACAAAAAAGTACCATATTTGTGCATGTTGCTAGCTCCTCATTATTGATGATTTAAAGATTAGTAGCAACAATCAATGGTACCTCATATGGGCAAAGGCCAAGCTTGCTAGGAGAGGAATGCTTCATTAATCAATTAACTTGCCCCCATGCATGAGATCATTGAACATTGTAAACGCTTTCTAAACATTTGAAATTAGCAAAAGGGAGCTTTTTAGTGGTACAAGAAATGTGTCTCATTTGGAGCTTTTTAGAGGGACAGAGGGAGTACCTTGCTTTCGAAAGTCAAGTAAGGCATTGGACGCTCCGATAAGCTGGGACGCTTCCTCACGAGTTTCACCTGCAACCTGTCACCATATATACTTACACTACTCTTCAGTGCTCTTAGCAGCAATGTGAGGTCTACAGTGAAGGCAATCCGGTCTTGATTTTGGCTTGATATTCGATAATCGTCAAACACATAATCCTGCCACAGTCTTTCCATTAGCACCTTCGTCGCTAAGCTAAAAATTAACAACACAAAAGCGAATAGAGGTAATAGCCCAATAAAGAAAGGGAATTGATATATGCACACCGGAGGGTTGATATTTGCATACACCCCCCCGGGGTAAATTTTAGATTCATACCATCATAAAGTTAAATTTGAGAATTTTGGATTCAGATTTGAACTTAGAGACCATGATTTAGTCTACAACCATAAAAAAAGTTGCAATTCAACGACACCCAGTGAAAAAGCTTATCTTTTCTTACAAACAAAAGCAAAAGTAACACTTTTTCCCCTAGCTAGACTTTTTCATTGGATGTTGTTGAATTGCAACCTTATTCATGGCTCTAGACTAAATCATGATCTCTAAGTCCAAATCTGAATTCAAAATTCTCAAATTCAGCTTTACGACGGTAGGAATCTAAAATTTACCCCAGGGGGGTGTGCATATATCAATTCCCTAAAGAAAACATAAGACAACAACTTGCTTTAAACATTAAAACGTACAAGATAATTAAAAACAAGAACGAATGACTCGTACAACAATGCTTAACCGTACTCCAGATACAAATCCAATACCTTAGAGAATTGTGCAATTGCTTGTACTCCGTCAGAATTCATCACGTTGTGTAGTATTATCAAGTGAACCGGCGTCAGGTAAATATGGCAAGTCTTCCCGATTTTCTCGAACGCCGGCAGAAATCCTGAGATAGTGCGCCGAACGTACCAGGTAATCAGCAACACAAATTACATATCAAATA
Organism: Ulota crispa; assembly: GCA_963920765.1. NCBI lineage: Eukaryota > Viridiplantae > Streptophyta > Bryopsida > Orthotrichales > Orthotrichaceae > Ulota > Ulota crispa. The sequence goes on along the minus strand of OY987249.1, from coordinate 16,496,719 downwards.
AACTGCAGTTACAAAAAACTCTTTAAAAATTTAAAGTTAAAAATTTTCTCAACACGGCGGAACAGAACGACAGACTTTGCACAAGCAGCAAATAAAATTTACAAAAACTAGTACCAAGAGCACAAAATTACACGCAATTCAGCTATTAGATTCCTCCTAGATATCAATGGTTAGACTACTCACAAATATCATTTCAAAAAGGATTGTGCACGAATCGCCATTAAATTCGAGAAAAAAACGAATTGCTTCACACAAGGACGAACTATAAGAAATCGTCAAGAGAGATAAAAAGGCCTTACGACGTTCCAGAAGTGTGACGCCATGATCTGTAAGAAACGCCTTGAATTTCATAGTGAAAGATTGACGTAAGCAACGCTGAATAATCCAAAATAGTCTGGAATCCTGTTGAAGCGGATGCACTCAATTGGTTTTTGCGTGCTGTGAGGATGGAGGAAATGTAATAGCAGGAATAGTAGGAACGGGATAGGGCGTGTTTGAAGAGGTTTTCAGCTGTAAAATTGAATTCAGAAGTCTGGAACCTTAGAAAATGGGCGATTGGAAAACCCTAAACAGGGGCGAAGGAAAAGGACGGAGACGGGGACTCTGTTTGTTTTCCCGCGCTTTTGAGCTTTTTCGTAAGCGCAAGGCCCCGCCTTCATCATCACGCGAACCGCCTTTTTCTTAGAAGCTGAGGGTGATCAAGATCGGTTTTTTTCAGGAATTTAGAATTTTACCTAAGAGGTAGAAGTTGGAAATTTGGATATTTTGAATTCATGTTTAAATTTGGGCATAACAAGTCATTTTGGTTTAGTAGCGCTACCAGAGGCTGCCCTCCCTCCAACATAATGGTGTGGAATATTTCACACCAAATTTTAGCTATGGGGACAATTGGCTGTATTTGTCAGAGTTGATGAAAGGGAGGCTCAGTTCAGTGCACATACGTCAATGTGGGGGCCTAGACATGTCACAAGAAAAAAAAAAGTTTAATTAATTAATTAATTAATTGATTTTTTGTCAAGATGAAGTTCATGGATGATACTTGAAGAGAGGGAAAGGCAGCCTCTCTTCAAGCTACTGAATGTTATGGATGAAAGGATATAAGTATTATTATCTTAAAAATATAGGGGAGGGTTTTACTTTTGTTTTTGTTTGTTCAAAAAGATGGACTTTTCCACTTTGGATACTATACACATATTAGGGGATTTCAATTCTTACAAGAAAATTGAGGTTTTTTCAAGAAGTTTTTGTAAGAGGAAATTGTTGTCTTTTCACGTAAAATCTAAGTATTTGTATGATGATTCTTTTTTTTTTGTGCATTTAGCAAGGTGTAGAAAGGTGTAGTATGGGTTTTCTTATGCGAAAAATTAAGGAAACTATTGCAAGAAATCCAGTTTTCTCTCTTGGGAAAGGCTTGGAGGAATAAACAAAATATTTACTTGTAGAATATATCAATCTTTTAAACTTACTATTGGAAAAGGAGAGAAGATTTTCAAAAAGTTAAAGATAGTCCCTAAACCATACTAAATGCTTAACTAAGTATTGGCTCTAATGTTTAGGGTTTGCATTTATGCTTGGGTGGTCCACAATGAGATATTGTGACATGTAGGTTGTACTCACATTGTGTAAAAAACTCCTGCATTTTGTGTTAGGAATTTTGGATAAAATTTCATGTGTTAACAAAGTTACCAAAGGTCCAAGAGGTTTATTTAAGTTAATAAAGTATATCTACACATTGGACAACAATTATGTTGAGTTTATTACTTTTATGAGGAGAGGGAGATACAAAGTGAAGAAATAGGACATATTTTATTGTTAAAAATATTTCAAAATTACTTACATTTAAATGTATTGATATCAAAGATCTTTAAATGCATTTCATTGTTGAAGTTTGTATCTAAAAGTGGGTGCATGTAAAGTTGTTGAAAGAAATTTAACAATTAATACCTTTTCAATAGCACATCATTCACTTTCTTTGTCAATTTGTTTAATGAATCTTATTTATGCACAACTATAATATAAATATTTTGTATTTAAATTGTTTCTATTTTGTTTGTAATTTTTCTTGTTTTTCCATTTACAAAATCATGAATAATTTGAATTGATACTCACACTATGAGTTTTGTCAGTTTTGATATATTTTATTTATGTGAATTACATTGTAGACTCTTCTTGATTTACAACATAATTATTAGAGTGAACAACTAGAAGAAATCAAAAAAAACTTCTATAATTTAAAATGTTAAACAATGTTGAATGCTCTTACAAACACACAATACACAAGATAGAACATACTTCCTTTCAATAAAACTCACAGAAGAACTTAGATTAAGACATAATAGATGTACTTGAAATAAAACAAATCTTTACATAACTAGAAATAACACTAGAGCAACATTATGATGGTGTATTAGAATTTTAAGAGATACATTGTCCAAATTGAGAATCCCCTCAACTTCAACCTATGTATATACATTTAATTAGGAAACCTCATAGCAAATTTGCTAATTTGAGAAGCTTCAAAAATTTGAATTTTTCCCACAAGCAAATTCTATGTGAAATTCTTTTTTAAACTTTCTACTAGTATTGACTTATTTCATAAACATCTTCTAAATTCTTCTATAAGGTTCTACATGCTTCTAATAGATCCTAAGAGGTTTTGAGGCATATAACTATGACAAATTTTATATTTATTTGTTCTTAATGCTTAAATGTAACACTCGTATGGATATGAAGATCTTACTAGATGTTTTTTCCTTCTAGAATAGTTGAACCAACACAAGTTCCAATTATTAATAAAAAGTATCACCAATTCAACAAGCATCATCAAAGATAGAAGACTAAAATTAATTGTACCTACTAACATTTTGTAAATTTCTCTCATGAACATGACACAAGTATCATAGATAATTTGAACAATTGTTGATGACACCTTGAAGAGACTCAAAGATGACGTCCCTTGCTTAGCATGAGATCAAATGTCATGAACATAGAAAATCACTTGTAAAAAATTGATGTAAATTCCTTAGAAAGCAAGTTATAAAGTTTTGGGAGAATTTTCTTAGGTGAAGAGTAGGATGAGAAGCTTTTCATACTTAGAACACATTTTGTTTTCTTTTAGCTCTAGTTAATAGCTTGCATTTCTTATAGTTCTACCTTTAGCATCTATGGTCCATGTTTTTTGGTGCCTTAACCCTAAAAGGACCGAGCAGCCCTTTGCAACCAATACGATACGTGATATTTTCTTAAACTTGAAATGCATCCACACCTTTACTACATTTGAGATCAACAAATAAGTTAAAATATAAATCAATGCGGTTCTAGTGAGCTAATCAAGATCCCAAATTAAAACTTTTTATTGGTAGCAAATGCCAGTTATACAGCAGCGTATATATTATTTAATACGTAGCTCGGTCCTTTAAGGGTTAAAGACCACTGAAATGATTTCACGTCATGCGAAACCTTTACTTTTCTTCTACATAGGTAAGCATCTGAGTGCAAATGCCGTCAAGAAACTGCCTTGTCAGGGATGACTCTGCACAGAACTGGAACAAAAACTTAACCATTACAAAACACTACACAATTCTTTCAAGGACTTCATGCAATATCACCTTAGAACTGCACACATGGCTCAGTTCAAACTAGTACAAAATTTTCACATATCAAGCCTGTGTAATAAAGCAATAATACATGAGATTTTGTTCCTGGGCCTAAACCATAGAATTATAATTTGGGATTCGTTCTCACCTTGAGACTAAGTTGTACTGGTAAAACAAATTCCTGGCCCTTCACTCAAGAGTTCAAATTCAATTCAAGACGTTTGAGTGAACAACAAGCCTGCCGTTGATATCCTTGTGTTGCCTGTCGAAATTTGCACATAATATCAACGGAGCTTAACATCCTTATTCACAACATATGCAGGATAAGAGTCTTGTGCATACCAAAGGAGCGAGAAAGAAAAAAATTATACTCAAATTCAATGAAGCCAAACTACACCATTCTACGGAGTACAAACTTCAAAACCCCTTTGTCTTAAATGTCATGTTCTGCCAACAACGGAATTCAACAACTCCAGAGTCCTTCCTCTGAGTTCTAAATTCAGAAAGCCAATCGAAGCTGCAACCAAAAGTGATCACCATCCAACATAAGCTTATATCATAAAAACTAAGAGCATCTCTAGTCTTGTACTTCAAACTTGACACTTCAAGAGATGTACATCTATTTTTGAAGGGCCCTCAGAATTCTTGCTCTCTAGTCATGCACTTCAAACAAGGCCCTTGCACTTCAAGCGTGCCCCATAAATAGTCATTTGACCATTCACCAAAGGGAATATAAGATAAAGTTCACTAAACTTAGGATGAATAGTGTTTTGAAGGATCGTTGCTTTGACTCACTAGAATGGAGTGCCATGAGAAAATTTTGAGGGGCCCTAAGCATTTCTTATCCGTGCTTGGCATGTGTCAGACCCTGCCAATGCAAGTGCAAGGCTGGAGTAGCCCTGAGCTTGGTCTCCCTTACATGTTGTGTGACCAAAAAGCCTCATGCACCCTCTCCATTTTGGTATCCTTTTTCGACATGCAACCTACCAGATGACCACCATGGTGTAGCAATCCTTTCAATTCTACGAAATATAAGTAGCTAATGCACTGCTTCAAAATGACTACCTGCTCACTTTATTCTCCTGAAAAAAGCCCCATAACTAAACTATCTTACCAAGGTAAATTCTGACTTTCCAGAGAAGAACGAGAGGCCACCAGGTCTGACAAAAGTGCCTATCTTCTCTTGCAATCACTTACACTCCAGGGTTCCTGATTACCAAAACAACACTCTAGAATGAAGAATGTATGGGGGGATAATGTCACTCGTGCTTTTCATGCTCAGGTAGACCCTCACAAGCATGCCATCTGCTCAGAGCAGCTGCACAATGACATGCCCTGGACTCACATTCTCTGTATCTCTCATCTATACAAGGCCAGAGTCAGGCCATGCTGCATGACTCACCCACATTCTTCCTCCGAATGAACGAAGCAACTGCAATTGGTGATGGCCTCCAGAACGACGTTCGCAGCGGTCATCGAGAACCCTAAAAAGCGCCGTCCATCTGGAATTCCTTCACAAAACCGATGGCGGTGATGTTTTCCATTGTGGAGGGAGCATCGTCGAAGAGGCAGACTGGGCATAGAATGTGAGGACTATGGAGACCCCGGCTTCCTTTATGGTAGAAGCACCCATGTGACAGGATTCGTTTATGGACCCCGAGAAAAGAACCTAAATCCAAGTGCAAGTGGACGCAAAGAAGACATGTGAGGTTCCAAGAAGTGGCCAATCACCTGCGCGGCCGTGGGATCTCAGGTTAGAGTGTGTCGTTTTTGGGTGTTTCCTTGCCAACTTTAGTCTTAGTTTAGTGTCCATAATAGTTGTGTCTACATAGTTGTTTTCAAAAATTCATATTAGGGGGCTTCATTTATCTCAATTAAATAACAAACAAATGGTTGTTATGACAAACTCCGAGAGGTTGTCATGGCTCGTTCATAGAGTGACTTGCCTACATTTTTCACGAATCTAATTCACGTGAACGAAATTGCTCATGAACGACATATTTGAAAGGGACCAACTAGGTGGACACCCCCCAATTGCTACGCGGACACCCCCCATAGCTAAATCTATTAAATTTGAGATTATTATTAGGCTGAAATATGAAATAAAATTAAAGCAATAGTTTAGTATAGATTTGTGTTTACAAGCGCTCCAAACATACAACAAATTTGCCTCATTTGTGACACGGTCAACAGTCAAGCCAAAAAATGAAGGGAGCAACTGGTTTAACTCCTAACCGTGTCACAAATGAGGCAAATTTATTGTGTGTTTACAACGCTTGTAGACGCAGATGCATGCTACAGTATTGCTTTAATTTATTTCATATTTCAGCATAATAATAATCTCAAATTTAATAAATTTGGCTATGGGGTGTCCGAATAGCAATTGGGGGTGTCCACCTAGTTGGTCCCATTTGAAACCCCCTATTATATTCATACAAACATTCATACAAACTCAGAAACTGATTTTGTTGATTTTCTAACCCATTTCCTAACAATCTCACACCATTTTATTTTGTAACTACCCTCCATGCAGAATAAGTGTCGCATGTAGGTGCTTCTACCTTACCTAGATTGCAAGCCGCTCGGTCCGGAGAGCAGGCCCTGCTGCACCAGATGCGCCACCACCGTCGCCGCCATGCACTCCGGCGTCACCAGCGAGCCCTCCGCATCCGTCGCCTGCAGCGTCACCTCCGCCGTCTCCGACACCTCGTACGGGGCGTCGATGCCCGTGAACCCCTTGATCACGCCCGCCCGTGCCTGCTTGTACAGCCCCTTGCAATCCCGTTCCTCGCACATCGCCAGCGGCACCTTCATGTACACCTCCACGAACTCCCCCCCTTGCACCAGCCCTCGCACGAACTCGCGGTCGCGCTGGTACGGCGAGATGCAGCTCACCACCGTCACCACTCCGGCGTCCGCAAACAGCTTCGCCACCTCCCCGACGCGCCGGATGTTCTCCTCCCGGTCGCCCGCGGAGAAGCCCAGGTCGTTGCACAGCCCGTGCCGCACGTTGTCGCCGTCCAGCACGTAGCTCAGCTTGCCCATGCGCGCCAGCGCGTGGTCCAGCGCGCACGCCACCGTCGACTTGCCACTCCCGCTCAACCCCGTGATCCACACCACGCACCCCTTTTGCTGCAGCAAGCCCTGGCGCGACCTTCGGTCCACGCACCCTTGCTGCCACACGATGTTCGTGCAAGCCGGCGCCATCGCCAAGCTCGCACGTCAAGGCCTCACAGGGCGAGCGACTCGGACAAGCAGAAGGTGTATCTCCAAACAGCGTCAATCTATCGCAAACTAGGAATGCGAGAAGGCGAGCGTTGTGTTGTGCTCCACAGACGAAGGCAATCTGGGCAACCTAATTTCGAAGCAATGCACGAGGCCGAGACTCTTCAGCTCTAAATTCCCGTGCCAACCCGAAGTTCGGAAATAAACCAGAGAGTCTCGGAGGGTGAATTGTGAGCTCTGGTTGAAACCCAAATCGAGGTGAGCTAAGAGTGCGAATGCACAACCAGTTAGTTTGTGGAAATCGAATCATAGACTCGTTCGTGAAAAATGAAGGAGCCAAATGTGGGAGTCTGCATGAGGACAGGGCCTCTGTTCAGGTGGTTCGCCGAGATTTGGGTGCAACCATTCGGCAGGGATTACGGCACGGGAATGAGGCCTCCGAAAATTCGGAAAAGCTGACATGGGCTTTCACCGACATGAGAAACAGAGAGGACCATTCTGCATGGATGATGCTGGCATTTCTGGTGGGCAGGGGCATGTTGGGAAAATTCAAGCCAGAATAAAATAGGAGCGACTAGGTGGACACCCCCAATTGCTACGCAGATCCTATGCTAAGCTAAAATATGAAATAAATCAAAGCAATACTTTAGCATACATCTATGCTTACAAGAGTTGCAAATACACAACAAATTTGTCTCATTTGTGGCACAGTTAGGAGTTAAACCAACTACTCTTTTCATTTATTGGTTTGATTTTTGATTATGTCACAAATGAGACAATTTGTTGTATGTTTGGAGCGCTTTTAAACACAAATGTATGCTAAACTATTACTTTGATTTTATTTCATATCTCATCGTAATAGTAATCTCAAATTCAATTAATTTGGCTATGGGGTGTCCGCGTAGCAATTGGGGGTGTCCACCTAGTCGGTCTCAATAAAATTCGTCATTCTCACACCAGCTTTCGTAATACTGTCCCAATAGAGAAGGGATGAAATAGTGGATGAAATCGATCGGGTCCGTTACAGAATACATGAACCTCTGCGTATATATGTTCCCATCTGGAATATACGTATGTATCAGCCAATCTTGTTGCTGAAATGTATGAATCATCCATTGGATGCCTTCACACTGGATGAATATCTTCAGACGGCTACAACAGAATCCCAGCCTTCAGCCGTGGCTATGGCGAGAGTGTTCCACGTCGACCTGGCCATGGCCATGGCTGCATGGTGATTTTGGTTTGTCACTTCCGCGCGTTAATTTCCTTTTTGACAACGTAGAATGATAATAGCGAACAACGGATTGCTGGAGGAAGAGCGTGCGAAGGAAGCGAGATTTGATGTTTGGTTTGTATTTTAAACTTGAAACTTGAGAGTAGTGTTTGCTTTTGAAATTGTGTTGTCGTTGTTTGGATGTGGAAGGGAAATGTACTTGCGGCCTCAGGGAAATTACTTTGAATTGTCCACACGGATCTTATATTTTCATTGTTAGGTCAAAGTCGTGGGAATTGGAAAGATTTTGGATTACTGCCAGGATGACATACATGTAGAACTACGTACTTTGCCCGTATTTCCTTGGTTTTCTGAAATTTATATGACTATTTTTAGTTTTTATACTAATTATAGAATTACAGGATAAGGCGAGGTTCTTGCTTGCTCGTCATGTCAATAAAGGAACGTTTCCTTTCGACTAACGTGATGCAAGCATCTGGCTAATTCTGGTTTCCTGTACGCAGTGGCATAGTTGAAGCTGTGAAATGGACAGCTCGCAGAAGTCGTGTTCGACTCTGGAGCCACGACTTCGGAAAGTAGTTTGTATACTCTCTAAGCTTAGCTTGTTATGAGGAAGCAGTGGAGTGTATACATGACGTCCGTGATCTCATTCCTTTGCAGAACCAATGCGGATGGTCTTGGATTAGCGGCTTTACCCTGCAAAATCGAGCCAGTGAAATTTAGGGCAAACCAAGCAACTTTGCAAGTTTTTAAAGAGCAGGGACCGTCGTTTTGCAAGAGAGTATCCGTGTTCTCTGGTCATACGTGTTGGGCGTCAGCTTCCTCAGGGATAATAGAGCAATCGTCTAGTCAAAGGTATTATCCCAAATTGATGATGTTCGTCGTTCTATAATCGTGTTTCAAGTTCATTAGCCTCTACATGATGATAGTCGTGATTAATTGTACCTAAAGACGACGATTTTGTCATGTAACCACATGGTTTGCCGTGTCACTTCTGATGTTATCCTATTCTAGACATCCAGGTCGTTTATTTCACTAAATTCGTTATGCAATCCAGTGTTGTTGTTCATAATTTGTTCAATTTTGCAAACGTGTAAAAGAGAAAGTTGTAAATTGCAATTTTGCTGACAGTAACCGTCAAATGGCGAGCTCAACTCCGTCCGATCACCAAGGTGACGAGTCCATCTCATATCTCTCCCAGTCTGAGGCTACGACTGTTGATGAGTTGCTTATGGGAGAACTTGGTTTTACAATCGACCAGCTTATGGTACGTTCCTTACGGATTAGGGTTTAGGAATGTATACTGGCTCCTCTTTTGAATTCAGCTTTTCTGGAATTTCAATATTTGAATATAGAATGTCTCTGATGTTTCCCTAAGTGGTGCGATTCAGTGAGAATGATTTTTAGGAAGCTTTGCGTTTCAACATGGTGTTCTTGTTCTGAATATGAGAGAGATGCACCGCGATCGTGGTCAAGCGTTCACACGACGTTGATGAGGCTAGACTTTCGCATTCAGCAAACCCAGGCTTGAAGGGAATCATTTTATTAGACTCAAGAGAGGTTTTTGAGATTTACCTCGTGGTGTTTTTTTGGTATTTATGAACAGGAACTAGCAGGTTTGAGTGTGGCGTCAGCTATTGCAGAGGTATTAGAAACATCTTTTGAGCTGTTCATGTTAGAGAGCACATAATAGACTTTCACGGTATCTGTTTGTTGTTCCTTGGCGCATTATGTACAGAGTTTTTGAATTAAGTGTAGATTTTAGTCGCTGTAACACATGAGGAAGGCATCTTAATATGAAAATGTCCTGGCTGGACGATCAGGAATTGAAGCAAGACGCGCTTCTGAGCTACCTCCTTGGCTTTTGATACCACGTTTTAGTTGATGAAATGTATTATGTGGTGTCAGGTTTATGGAGTAAAGGAATACGGTCGGGTTCTGGTTATCTGCGGACCTGGTAACAACGGAGGAGATGGACTAGTGGCTGCACGACATCTGTACCACTTTGGCTACAAACCCTCCATCTGTTATCCGAAGCAAACGAATAAGCCTATATACCATGGACTTGTAACGCAGGTTTGTCTTTTAGCCTTTTCTCATCTTTGAGAGAAAGTTTAGAACAGGGTGTGTGAAAGCAATTTCCGCAATGGGAAGTTGATGTCACATGATAAAGTTGCGTGTTCTATTGAGTCATCCGATTAGTTGCATAATCTTTGATGGTGATCATTTTGTGTGTCCAGTCGAAAAGCCTAGGGATACCTTTTGTATCAGCAGAAGAGCTATCGTCGAAGCTGAAGGATGAATTTGACCTTGTGATAGATGCCATGTTCGGGTTTTCTTTCCATGGTAAGCAATCTGCTCTATTACTGGCCTACCAGTCATATTTAGGGGTTATTGTTGATGGCTGAGGAATAATTGCTGGGAACCAAAGCAATTCCGATAGTGTGGCATTGGTGTAGTCTCTGCATGTAACTAGGGCTGTAGTTTTGCAGGATGCCATTGCTGAAGGTTATTTATGCTTGTGAGTAATATGTATTTCGCATGTGTGAATCCCGTATTTTAGGTATACCTCGTCCACCATTCGATTCTCTACTTCGGAAATTGGTGGTGCCGAATGGAAAGACAGCAGAGGAAGTCGGAGTTCCACCTGTTGTGTCAGTGGATATTCCATCTGGCTGGCACGTTGAGAACGGAGACACAGAGGGCACTGGTTTGCTGCCTGATATGCTGGTCTCTCTCATTTCTTCACTTCATGGTTTGAATATGGATATCGTCTTTTTCTTCTGTGAACATTTTCTGTGGTTTACTGCTTGAACCATCTGTTTCATGTCGTGGCCTGATATACCTGCAGGTTTCATTGACAGCACCAAAACTCTGCGCAAAACTGTTCAACGGTGCTCATCATTTCATTGGTGGTAGATTTGTCCCCCCAGCAATTGTCGAGAAATTCTCCCTTCGTCTACCCCCTTATCCTGGTCACTCCATGTGCGTACGTGTAGGCGCTACCAATTGTAAGCCCGTAGATGTTGCAGCGCTTCGACTTAATTATGCTGGCTTCGAACTGCTCGAAGAGCAAACTAAAAAGGATCCTCTTGAGCAGGTAATCTAGGTTTCCCTTTTCTTTCAAACTCCATTGTGTATCTTTACGTTGATATTCCTTAAATCAGAAAATTTCTCAATTTCATCTAATAAGTTGGTATTGTAAACGTACACCGCCAGGTGCTCGAAGAATCTTGGACGTTTGCAGTCTGATTATTAGTAGCCTCCGTTGCAAATTGATGTGTTGAGTGGGGATTGGTGCTTTGTTGGAGGCATTGTTCATACATTTCGTGGAGGTTGGTTGTTTCATTTTAGGAACTAACTTCTAATTTTTAAAGTCAGCATGTTCGTGAGCTTTTGAAATGTCTATCTAACTATTGTTGTAAAATGAGTACTTAGTTGCTGTATTCTTGATACTATTTCTGATTTTAGAACCCTGTCTTAGTTTTAAGCTCTTTTAATTTCAAATTCCTACTCTTGATCAAGTGCACTGCTTGCTAAGAACCGCAATTGGTTTGTGCAGTTCAAAGTATGGTTCGACGATGCGGTAACGCGTAAGATATCAGAGCCTAATGCCATGACCTTGGCAACGGCTAGTAAAGATGGACAACCGTGAGTGTCCACGTGTAACCTACAGTTGTGATCCTAACAGGGCATTTTTTTCAGTACTTTTTTGTATAAACGTGTTGAAAATAAAGTTTTTCCGTTTCCATTTAATACTTTTACTAATCTGTTTATGTGCGCTGCCAAGGTAGGTCTGCCCGATTGGTGCTGTTGAAAGGCTATGATGAACGGGGCTTTGTCTGGTATGCAAAATATCTGAACATCCATCTCGCCTGACTGCTACTGGTCTTTTGCAGCTATATCATTGATAGACCAGTTTCGTATCAGTTCCATGATTGGTTTTGCAACCATTGAGTGTAACGCTCAGGTTCTTTGTCTTCTTTTGTAGGTACACTAATTATGAAAGCCGGAAGGCAGCCGATTTGAAAAGCAATCCGAAAGCTTCTCTGGTCTTTTTTTGGGAGCCTCTGCACCGCTCTGTAGGCTTCTACTCTTGAATGTGCTTTTATCCTTTTGCTTCTCCCTTTATAATACGTTCTGAGAAAGCAGATATTGAATTGAGAGTTTGCTGCTACTGCTGCTGTCACAGTATTGACATGTTTCTGGTCCATTCAAGTATGTTCTTCTAGAAACCTAGAATCAAATGGAAAGCGGATATTGAAAACAGTACGAAGATTTTCAGATGCCTGAAAGCTTTCCCAACAAATCTGTTGAGAATGAGAACGATGCTAGTAGCAGACATACCTTAATGTGTTCTCCGCTGCAGGTGCGAATCGAAGGCAGTATTGAAATGGTTTCTTCAGAGGAGTCGGACGCTTATTTCCATAGCCGTCCCCGAGGAAGTCAGATTGGAGCTCTTGTCAGTGCTCAGGTAAAAAGAAACTAAGTGTGTTCATGTTCACTCTGTAATATTGCTTCCCAAGTTAATGAATATTGCTTGTGTGTAGTAATTTTGATCACATGCGCTGGCAATGTTCCCTGGAACACAATAAAGCACTTTCATGTCTTTTCCTTTCCGACATATTATAATTCCATGCAGTTATAGCTATAATTTGACTGTGACGTTTTGTACTGCTGGTAGTGAAATTGTACAGTAAGCTGTAGTTGCAATGCATTTGGAGTTAACGTTGAAGTTTTAGTATTGAACTTTTTTCCACATGGTTTGCAGAGTTCTGTCATATCTGGACGACATGTGCTGGACAAGGCCAACGAGGATTTACACGCAGAATATGCTGATGGGTACAAGCCTTGTTTTTCATCTTTGTTGTTAAGTCCGTAAAGTAAATCGAGCATAGTCCTCTACTTTAGATGCAACATTTTCTGCTTGAAATTGCTAATTTACCAACACGCTTTGAAGTTGCTTGGCATATTAGCTGTTGTCACGAGGTTGTTTTACAATACACTTTTCATCGTAAATAGAAAAGTTGTATCTTACACTTTTGGTATCTCTCGAATTTGGGAATTGAGCATAGACTCACAGAAATGTGAAAATGTAATACAATACTCTATGTTTATTCTGGAAGCTTGTGCTTGCAGGAAATTCATTCCAAGGCCAGCTCATTGGGGAGGCTTTCGGTTGATCCCAGACGTGATAGAGTTTTGGCAGGGTCGAGAGTCTCGCCTTCATGATAGGTGGGCTATGTTATTTTTCTGTTCATTGCAAATGCTTATCTATCAGAATATAATAATACCCAGAGTTTCTGGGGTAAACATCTGCTGCAGCAGAAATCGTTTGGTTGATGCTAAGTCTTACGCTGATCAAGCTTTAGTACTTATATTTGGAATACTCATGTTTTTGCACAGGTTGCGTTATAAAAGGGGTAGTGAGAGCACCACTGGCCAGGCTTGGATAATTGAGCGGCTCTCACCATGATGTAGGGTATATTCACGGCTTGTTAGAAGGAAAGAAGGAAGTAAGCTTTGAAGGATCGAAAGTTCTAGTTCGTGATCCATGGCGGATGTAGCCACTCGTCCAGAACTAGAATGAATTATGGTGTTAACCCTTAGTGCCAACTGCTTCTTTTACGTAGCATTCATCTTTGTCAAAGTCATTCTTCATCCATTTGGAAGCTTCAAATAAAGTGGTGATGACGGACATGTCGAATGCTTAAGAAAGAAGTTTTTGATATTGGATTTCTTTCATTTTTTGAAAGTTCTTCAGACGCTAAAAACTTGCTATCAAAGTTTCTTAATCCACTTTATGTGCTTGATGGTATTGTATCTCTTGGGAATATGTTACATATGTGTGTTGAGAATATCTGTTAAATTTTTCAAACCAATCAAACCTCTTTTTTGTTGGTGCCCAAATTTCCCATTCTATAAATGAAAAAACACAAATTCTTTCAATACTTCTTGCCATATTGTTAAATAGTTTTGAAGACTACTGTAGTTTGCTCAAAAGGTGGGCCTTGCCCGCAAGCTATATCACAAATTTAAATGAATCCATGCCAATTTCTGTTCACAACTAGATGACCAAAATTGCTACATTGCCCCAAAAAAATATTATTTGTTCCTTTAGGGATTAAATAAGATGGTTAGTTTTTTTTATTGTAGCATAATATCTTTTTCTTGTATAAGCCACTACCATTCAATATTGTATCAATTTGAGAAACAAATTCAAATTGTTTCATAAACATTACTTGCCAAGTTTGAGACCCCAAGGGTATGTTCACACTTGGTGTTAGAAGGAATATTAGCAATATGAATGCAGTCTAAAGATGTGTCCAAATGCATCTAATTTTCATTTGCTACTACTACTCTTAACACCAAGTGTGAACATTAATTATTTCCAAGACGAAAATTGGATGTCATCCAACACCATCATCCAAGAATGTCATCCAAGCAGGACCCACATTCATTCATCCAAAACCGGCTTGTCTCTTTACTCGACTCCTCGCCTGGCATTTGGCTGCTCTCGCTTTGGTATAACTTAATCTGCATTCAAGCTCGAGATTGTTGTGCAGATTTGCAGACAGATCTACTGATTTACGGACCCGAGGAAGCGCTGTAGGATCATGAAGATTTTAGTTTCGGCTTTCGCCATCTTGGCTCTTATTTCCGTGCACTTCGATGCAGCTGCGGAGGCGTTGCACTCGTCCACCGTCACTCCTGCATTTGTGTGGTCGGATCTACGGTACATGAACAATTAAACCTATTTCTATTTACCCTAGTTTTCCTTTTCTGAAATTCGTGTCATTTGGATGAGGAACCGACGCAAAGGGATTATAATTGAATTCATTGTTTTCATTTTTTCAAAGGTTATGAATTGGCTTGGACTTGGATGTTTGATTGACAGAGTAAACCCTAGTTATAAGCAGGGTTTTCAAATTAAGTAGGAAATCCTGAGTTTGAATCTTATTGGGTTTTGTGCAGGTGCTTGGGTGAGCAGGATCGCATCATCAATTATGAATCCCAAACTCCTGAAAGCTTAGTGGACTCTGTCTTCCATGATTTTGGAAAATGTGCAGCATCTCAGGTAAGAACTTTTGTTTTTTGGTTGTCTTTACCCCTAAAACTGGTCTTTTTACGATCTTTTGCAGAGTGTTGTTGCAAAGCCTCTTATCCTCACTGGATTTCTAAAAGTGTGAAGTTTTTCTAAATATGTGAAGTTTTGTTATAAAGTGGAACCTAGAAGAGTGATTATGCAAATGATGACTTTCAACTAAAGGTTTTAGCCTGTGATCCTTAGTGGCTGGATATGCAATTGCAATTATCAATATTTATTATCAAAATTTGAAAGTGATAACTCAAAATTCCTTCAAAAATTTGCGATTATGGATTAAAATGTAATGATTTTAAAATCTAAAGTCCTCTAAGTTTACGATATTAATTTCTAGTTGTGGTGAGTTTTAATTTCTAATGGTAGTACTTGTTTTGAGAGTTGGAGTGAAACTAATTTACTCTAAGAACTGAGGTGTATTTTACAGTATTTGTGTTCTATCCCAATGCTTCTGTTTCTTGTGTTATGAACAAGCAGATGTTGCTGTTTGATCTCTCTGATATACTACTGGGCCTTACAGGATTTGAGCCGAGAAGGAGCAAATCCAGAGATGATTATTGCATTTATTGGAAAAGAGGCGAGATTCCTCTTTTCGTCTTCTCCTTCTTTTTTAATTTCTCAATACTGGTCTGTTTTAAGTGTTTAGTGGTTATTCTGGCAGGTTAGGGTTTCTTTTTTAATACTTCTCTATCTCTACTTACTCTAAACTGTTTTCTATTTTGAACAGCTCCGATCTGAGGATGTTTCTCGAAGCTACTCCTCGGACGTTCTGAAAACCCTTCAGGTAATCATTCATGTTCATTATGCTGATATGCTTGTGCTGGTCAATCAAAAATGTTTAGTGTGCAGTAGTTGCATGGTATAATTAATATCAGCTTGTGCCTCATAATTTTCATAGCAAATTTTAAGAAATGGTGTCTCTTGTACCTAGTTTCTTACAGTTCTCTCACACCTTTCTTTGGCACATACCCTCTCTCAGCGGTGGTATTTAACCAAAGCTTATAAATAAATGTGTTTAATTCCCATTCTAATGCAGCTTCAGTGAAAAAGGGTAAAGCGGTCTGCTTTAGAATGGTATGTTCTGAGTCCAAGGAATCTGAAGTTACGATTTTTGTTGATGAATGATCTAGTATTAAAAGCCTTTACTTGTTTGATATGCAGAGTTCTGTAGCACGGGCCAAATTCTCATTATCAATTCCATTTGTCACGGTAGCCAGCAACAAACCCTCGGTTGTGGAGTCACTCTTATCTAACGTTCAAACCAAGCATGGCCCCGCTGTGAAAATTGGACAAGTTGCAGTCTCTGGAGCTTGTTCAATTCGAAGGCATAATGTGAAGAGGCTCACTGGTGTTCCTAATATTGAGGTGATTCATTACAACTCAGGCTTATCCTATTATCGTGGTCTGTCTTTTAGCCCAACCGCTACTTTGCTCTTGAGATGAACAACATTATTCATGTTAATATAGATGATGACGTCAAGAAATATGTTTAGCACAATTGTTTTCTAATACATCTTTGTTACAGGCTTACATTGCTGGGAGGAAAAAATCAAGGGCAAAAGACGAAACTGACATTTTGCTCATATGCTACAGTCCTACATTGGACTGGGGCTTAGCTTCCGTTTACTCCTCAGAAGGTAGGATACCTTGAATGTCACAAACCGTCATACTCTAGAATCTATCTGTGTGGTCTTTTCTACAAATGACAGGGAATGTATTGCAATGCTACTAGGTGTAGAGTCGCTAAAGAATATCCTCTCTCTCATCCTGGATTTAATAATCATCTGGGGCATGGCCTATAGACAAGAGCTGTCCACTGAATTATCTGGTTAGAGAAGCATTAATCCGAAGTGACACATTTAGAGATCTTTTTTTTAGTAATTTGAGATTTATGTTAAGTTTGGATCTCTGTTCATTACAGGAAAGGTGTTGAAGGAAGTGCTGTCAAGCTTGAAAACTTCTGGAACTAGCCATGTCGCAATGTATTCTTCTGATCCTTTGGCTTCTACTGAGAAGCATTACGGAATCATGGAACGTCACCTTCTTGATGGCACTGGCAATGCGACTACAGACTGTGATGCACTTTGTAGGAGCAGAGCAGTGATCCTCGAAGGAATTTTTGTGGTACGTTAATTTTTTCTTACAACTTTGTGATATCTGTCATTCTCAAACTCATTGCTCATTTCTATGGCAAGTTTGTATTAAAGAGGACTCAGAGAAGGACACAGAACACACTATTTGTTTTTCCTCCCTCTGGACTTAATGCTATGAACACCCCCCGATCCTGGCTTTAGAGTGCTCTTTGAAGAATCTTATAAACCTCAAACCCTAAAATACGGTGCAAGTAGGGTTTGTGATAAAGTCAGAATGGCCGCTAGGCTGTACAAGTTGTGCAACTTATGGTCCAATTAATAATTCTCACTATAGGGACCCCCTAGGGCTGATCTCATACATCGTCGGTTTTTTGTACTGTACTCTGGATAGGACTTTGTTGCTTTCAACACCATAAAGAATGCTCAGTCCTCTATACTTCTTGTCTAGCTTTCTTTCTTTATATAGTGATCTATGACACTTAACCAAAACCTGTTGTGGTTGCAGGCATTTACTCTTATCACTATTCTGGTATCAGGTATCTGCTGCATGAAGGCAATCACATCACCCTCTCGCTTTGAGGTGTCTAAAGACCAATGATAGCGGATATGGAAATTTTTTTTTCTTTATCAGGAAAATCGGAAATCCAATCAAGAGAGGTTGCCAGCTAAGACTCACGCCATTAGATTTCGAGGTTTCTCTTTAAATTGACGATGCAAAGATTATGTGTCGACGAATCGACCTACCAGTGAGGATTCCGTGCTGGCGGGAGAATGTGCAAATTAGCCGTCTCGTAATCAGGTGACTTGCGAGTTTCCATGTCAACCTGGTGCTCACCATAGTCAAAAGATTGTGAGGATCTCTGCTTTTGTAATTGTAAAATCTCTACTTGTTTCTTTTTGAAAAGGCATTTTATTGCATGCTTTTGTAGTGGTCAGTAACTGGCTCATATTGTAAATTGATGATTGTGTTAGGTCAAGCTTATGGATTAGAAACACTACTTTTTCTTTTTTTGTGACTGTAGAAAAGCCGTTTTGTAAAATGTGCGAAAATGTATTGGGGAGTCATGTCTACTGTTGAGCTTTGAGATTTTTCTATGGAATTATGTCTACCGTTGGTTTTTGGTCTGTACTACAGAATCTTACTGGTGTGGAGGTTATTTTTTATTTATCCATCTGGTCACGTTCGTTGGAATGTTACTCTACAGATTGTCTAGTTTGTGAAGCAGTTCTCTCTGGATTTGTTTGCTGTTTACAAGTGTGGTCAGAGACTTGCAAATCTGGATAACCTTTGCAAGTTACGAGTGAGCCTGAAAAATTTGAGCCTGTAATCTACTCCAACATCATATTCTGTGATTTGGCTTTTGTCATCATTATTTGGGTCTTCTTACTCTATTCTCACAAATATGATCATTTAACCCCTGAAGCCCTATTGTCCCCTCTTGGGACGAATGGGATTTCGGGCAGGTACCTACGGCCTCAATTTTTGTCTTGATCTTTTGAAATTTTTTTTTGAATATAGAAAAACACATTAACTTTTGAGGAACATAACTTTTATTCCAATCAATGCCAGGGAGCAAAAGTTATGCTTAGATAAGCAAGAAATTATGAAAAGATCAGGTAGCCAGTTTTTTTTCACAAAAATTTGATTTTTTTTATTTTTTTATTTTTTTATAGGTTATAGTTTTGTTTACATCTGAAGCTTTGATTCATACCATTGGACTAGTTATGAGAAAGTTATGGACAATCTTGTTTTTTGGGCAGTTCAAGCATCTTTTTGAAAAAATAACTTATAAACTACATTTTTGAATGCAAATTTAACATTTTTTCAAAAAAAGCTGTTGGAAAGGGTGAAGTTTACTCTCTAGAACAATTTCACCATTGGGATTATTGTGTTTCAATTCCATTGCAAGGTTATTAACAATTTAAGTTTTGTTCAATCTCAAACCTTCTTCTATCTAATGTTTTTTTTAAGAATGAAAATTAAGTATTTCTTGTTTTGATTTTTTTCCAAAGATTTTGAACTCAATTTTCCACCATAAGAAAATAAACCTCAAAACTTGATGGTGCAAAAACTTTAAGTTAAAAAAGTTCAAAGTTAAATAATCTAATCATGTAAGGTGCAAAAATGTTTGTTTTTTACACTTTAAACACAAATATCTTGCAATCTATGTGGTTAAAGTTTATGAATTTTGTGTACACATTCTTATACAAGTCTAGTACAAGATTTTACTATTAGATATGCAAAAAGACCAATTTTCAAACTTTTATACTCTTTGCAATAATAATGACAGTTTTGAGTGTCTTCAGACAAAATAAAGGCCCCAAGCTTAGGGGTTAAGTAAAAAGTCACTACAGGGCATTAAATTCTATATTTATAGCTCTAGTCAGTCCAAAGTTTAGAAATAAGAAAATGATGTATTTGAAAAGAAGTTGAAAGGCTTGTCAACGTGTGAGTCTTGTAAATTGCATGCACTGGGAAGATTTTGCAACTTGGGGCTGTTCTAGGCTCGGAGAATTTAACCCCTGAGCGCGCAGATTAAAATCACTCCGGTGTTAATTGTTTCCAAGTTACTACAAGATTTTACGGTTATATATGCATAAAAATGTTTTTTTTTTCAAATTTGGTTGATGCTTTACAAAAAGTAGTTTTGCAGAGTTTTTGGTGAAAATGTTGCTTGGTCCTTTAAGGGTTAAAGTGATGTGGTAGGTGCCCACCCATTGAAACATTATTTCCTAAAGTTGCAAAAGTCAATAGTGCATGATGTCCTCATGAAATTTGCAAGAAAGTCAAAATGGGACCTAACACCATGACTTTGAATCTTCTCACAAGTTGGGTTCCCAAACTATTCAAGTGCATTTTCTGAGTTTTTTTTTGCCTTCCATGATGCACCATGTATCTATGATCACTTCAACAAAACAAAAAGGTGAAAATCAACTTTTTTCTATGGTATAGAGTGTTTTTTGGTGGCCAAGGGACGTTTTTTGTCCCCATTGGCACTAAGGTAATGTGCTCATGAATGGACCATCTAAGGGTTGAAACTAAATTTTTGGGAGGTATAACTTCTTGAAAGATTTTTCAGTAAATTTTCCTTGAAAGAAAAGAGGAATTGACATCTAACCCAAGTTATTTCATATTTATTGGAGCTTTTTGGAATTAATTATGAAATTTTGAAGTGGAAAGGTCATAGGTCTCTAAAATGGTTCACCTCCTCAAATGTACAGTGCCCCTCAATATGTTTATGTTTGGCTCATTTTGCCCTTCACAAAACTTTGGTTAAAATAGAGTATACTTTGCATTTTTTAAACTTGAATTATGGTTTTGTAATTCTTATGCACTCTCAATCAAGCATATCATATTTTAGTTCCAAAAAATCAAAACCTCATCTTTGGTAAATTGTTTTGTATTAAAATCAAGGTTTTACATGAAAATTAATTGAAGAATTGGTAATGAATTTTTGAGATTTGATTGCATGGGTATGTAGGAAACATCCATATACACTCTTTTCAAGTTGAGAATATATCATGAAGTAACACAAACATGATCTACAAAGAAATGAACGTAGAATCAACATGAGGTGTGGTAGGACCACTATTTGTAACATACATATATCTTGATTTTAGTTATATTTTGCTATTTGGCTCATATGCTATGACTTAATTTGTACCTATGAGCATGACAATATGTTCACTTAACCAAAAGTTAGTTAAAAAATGGAGATATGTATTTTACAAATAGTGGTCCTACCACACCTCATGTTGATTCTACATTCATTTCTTTGTAGATCATGTTTGTGTTACTTCATGATATATTCTCAACTTGAAAAGAGTGTATATGGATGTTTCCTACATACCCATGCAATCAAATCTCAAAAATTCATTACCAATTTTCTTCAATTAATTTTCATGTAAAACCTTGATTTTAATACAAAACAATTTACCAAAGATGAGGTTTTGATTTTTTGGAACTAAAATATGATATGCTTGATTGAGAGTGCATAAGAATTACAAAACCATAATTCAAGTTTAAAAAATGCAAAGTATACTCTATTTTAACCAAAGTTTTGTGAAGGGCAAAATGAGCCAAACATAAACATACGGAGGGGCATTGTACACTACCTATACATTGTTGAAATCTATGAAAAAACAACATGTACAAACCCAAGACATATGAGCAAGTGAACCATTTTAGAGCGTGAACCATTTTAGAGCGTGAACCATTTTAGAGCACACTACCTTAGGGGTTAAAGACATGAATTTTTGGAAGTTATGACATATTATACAAGGTACAAAGTTTCTACAAGACAATTTTATATAGTAACTTATTTGCATTTTTTTTAAAATTAACTTATTAGGAATGCTAGAAGATATTTTGGTATGAGTTACATTCTAAGGTAGGAACACCCATAAGCATTAGTGTCCCCATAACCGTCACCTCTAAAATCTTGAAAAATCTATGGAAATGAATAGATGTAATTACAAGGATGTACAACATGTGAACATGAAACCTTAATGTTGGTTATGGGTGCAATGGCAGTTTGCTTTTTAAAAATTTACAACTTATTCTTATAGTATCCAAATAACACATTCAAAATGCAAACTCATTATTTTTTGTTGCTAACAGGATCCTATAATTCACTAGATGTTTATTAATAGTCATCATGTTCAAAACGCTTAAACTAACGCTTATGGGTGTTCCTACCTTATCAATGTAAAGATACCAGTTCCCTTAGTCAAACACCATCATGCTCCACTCTATTCGTGGTTACCACAATTAAGAACAAACAAAACCGCTAACAAATCTATTGGAGAGGCCAGCCACCATTCCATTGGAAATTATAACAATTACAAGTAAATACTATGCACAAGAAATTTATCTTATTTTGAAAACTTCATTTCTGCTACTTATTTCAACTGATTCAACCATAACCATGATTTGCACCTACGATTAGTTCAACTTTTCTTTACACTTAGTTTTATTAGAAGAGGTTTGACAAACAGAATTGTTAAAGTTTTTAGTGTGAATTTAGTTTAGAGAACTACAAACTATCGGTTCCAATTCTGTGTATGCTGCAAAGCTAACCTAAAAAAAATCACATAAAAGACCAAAGTGTATTCGTCAAACGGATTACAAAAAATGAGAGAACATGACAAGTTATCCAAGCAAAAGAACAAAAACAAAAAAATCATCAGCCTGGCAACACTACGAAAAGCTAAAGATGCTGTAAAACTAACGTAAATCCAGATTCCCAGTTAATTCCAATTTTCAGCAACACGCATCAAACTCCACCATACAAAAATCGAAATTTCCTACCCACAACTCTAAATTTGGTTTACAAAAAACTATTCCATTGAAATTTCTACCATCCAAACTACAATAGAAACGATGAATATCAGTACAGTTCTAAATTAACGACTGATATTTATTACTTTTTTGCACTAAATCATATAAAAAATTTCCCGTTCTAGTGAATTTATAGTGCTACATCAAACAAGCCTCAGAAGAAAATAAGTTTGACTTCAACCCACATATTTGCTATCTAAAATAAATGCACAAAAATGGCTCAAGAAATACAGTACCTTACGAGCAGAGACTTTGAACGTTGTTTGCTAAACTGTATGGGAACTAAAAGAGAACTCATCAGGGAATGAATGCAGCAAAATTTTCTCTTTCTAATGAGAAAGAAACATATCCGGAGTGTATCTTTACAAAAAAAGAATGGAGTGCAAAACGTGTACAAACTTGAAGGCAGGAAGGGGGGGTTTGTGCGCTTTTCTCCATTAACCTTAAAGCTTTGCAATGGATATAGTTTAGACTCTACTGGGACTGCACTCTCGACGTGTTTCCTGGCTGGGCAGCCACGTATGCTGCTGCACTTATAGTATCCTCTGCACATTCCAGGGCAAAGTCTCGTAACTACTGAGAAAAGAAAGGAGTATCTTCTTTGCTCTGTCATTAAAAATGTCAAAAATAAATTTTATTCCAGTGAAAGAAAGAAAAGTCTAACAGTCAAAGCATTACATAGTAACTGGAAAAATAGTAGAGCTCTTAAGTCTAAATATCGCAGAGAGGATTGATAAGAAGCTGCACGAATCATCCGTGCATAAATGGTGTAGTAAAATTGAAACATTTATTATGCTGATACTCTCGAATTCAAATCAACAGACGTGGAGGAAACTGATACTTCACCTGCTCACTGAAAGTAATTGGAGGATCGGTTGCTGCCGCTGTCCCGGATCATCACCACATCGGAGGAAGCCATATTACTGAAGAAGAGGACTTGAGAGCCTGTAGTTAAGTTAGTGCCGCAAGAAAACATCACACGCGTAGCATCGTTCCTCTAGTTTTTATAAGATCGAAATAAGTTCATCCGCCATAGCCAAAGAATACCGCCAAAACGAGGCGAGAAGCTGTGAAGTAAGCTAAAGAGCGTGAAAACGTTGGATGCTGATGGCATGGAGAGCATGATGGAGGCGATGGTGATCTCCGCATTCGCACCTCCGTTCGCAACCCTAGTTACATGGATGACTCTTTAGTTCCTCTTTAAAATGGATGATTTCTATGCCTTGTTCTCCAAGCAATTCCAACCAAGTTGGGAACTCAAAATCGCAGGACTCTCGGTGAGGTGGCGCCACATGGACACGACACCCCAAGTGAAAAGAATTTGCACCAATACAATCACGTCTTCAAAGCTTGTAACGTCATTCCATTGGTTCGCGATTGGAAAGCTTCACAATAAATACCAGCCTAGAATCAACCCTCGTCATTCGTTCTATCGGCTCGCAAGGTACGTCTCTCTCTCGCCTCTCTTCTTTTCTTGCTCATCTCTCCTCTCTGGTTGCTCTTCTTCTCTCCCTGTCTGACAGGACAGGAGAGCGGGAGCGGCTGGAGCTGGAGCGCGCCGGGTGGAGACAAAAATACTAACTCGTGGTTGATGCAGGCCGTCACCCCGTTTCACAACAGAAAACCTAAAACACAAACCCACAACAGAACACCTAAAACACAAACCAGAAAGTTGGCTGCTTGCCTCAACTCTGATCCTTCCAAGACGAGAAAGAATAAAGTTGGGATACTTCTGCTGCCAGAGTGCTTCTTCATCTTTGGCCTTCTTAGCTGCTGCTTTCAACTCATGCACATCCGAGTTCTCCATTCTTCGCTCGGGATAAGCTGGTGAAGAGGGTAAGCCCCTTGCGGTGCATTGACAGAAACATCATGTGCAGGAACATTGCGAACAACCGATTGGTTACCCTGCTGCATAGCTTACTCGTTCGTGAGATGAGCCTCATATTCACCAGCCTCCTGGAAAAGAGATTCCATATCCCCGGTATCTCCCAGATGGGACTGTCAAAAATAGGGAAGAAATCATACCACCAAAGTCAGTGCAGATGGTTGCATGTCACGGTCAAAAAACATATAAAATGGACAAAGAAAAATCCTCCTCCACTTAGGTACGAGAAAACAGGATTTGAGCTTCTTACTTCGTTAGGGTTTCATGGCCTTTTAGGGTTTCCCGGTCATTGATTCGAATGTAGAGCAACTCTGGGAATGCAAAATGATGTCGAAGGTATTAGGAAACAAGCGCACATGCACAATTCAACAATTTTTCCATGCTTGTGAGAATTTTCGAAATAGAAAATGAGTGCTGATATCTCAAATTCGGCAAAGAGAAGTAAGCTACCTTTTCTACCGTCGTCATCGTCGTCTTCTTTTTCTTCTTCCTTCCTGTGATGGTGCTCCGACGACGTGGTGTCCATTGTCGCTCATTTTGCAGCGAGGGCAAGCGAAGATGCGAGTAAAGATCAGAGAACTACGACAACCCAATTCGATTGTGTATGATTTCGATGAAGCCAGCTCCAGATCCTCAAACCCTAAAACCCAAATACTCCAGATTTCCAAACCCTAAACCTGGTTTGAATCAGCGACGTAGCGTGCAAGAGAGCACATTGAGAGCAGGGGAGGGGCTAGGGTTGAGGGGTTAACCCCTGAAGGGCCCTTGTACTTTGGAGAGGTGGTACCAAATAAGGTCGCAACCAATATTCAGAAGTTTGAATCAGCTAGAAATTAAGTGTTACAATCATATATATTGGAAGGTTGTATGATGGTGGGTGCATAAAAAAATTTGGAAAATCCTCATAATAGCTCAAATACATCTGTACATACGGCCGCAAAGGGCTTTCAGGCCGTTCAAGGGCTAAGGCCGAAGTGAAAATGCTTTCATTGTCAATGGTTTTTTTTGCTCTTGTGTGCAACAATAAGTTCTTTTGGCATGATAACGTCTTTTTAAGAAATGAAAAAGTTGTGGTTATAAAAGGAAAAGTATATAAGAATAAATAATTTAAGAATATATACAGTGCATGGCACTTATAACCAACAACTTCCAAGTCAAGTGCTTAGCCTAAGGCTATGTCAAAAAGAAGTTATCAAAAATTTGAGTTTACCAAGATGAAGCTTGGGGTTTGCCTCGCTTGGTGGAGGAATTACTTTTGAGTTGATGGGTATATGTGTTGTGCTTTAGTATTTTTTGTTTGGCCAATAGATGTTGGTTATAACTGTCATGCACTATATCAACCAATGATAGGACCACATAGAAATTTAAGTAGGTATATATATTGACATGAAATATTTGAAAGCTTAACGTTAATTCATTGTTATCTTTCTCTGAACAGCATAAAACTCTCTTTCATTATGATTAATTTGATGTCAACTTAGTCAATCTGTGCTCATTGAGGTTGATTTATTTATTTATTTATTTGCAAGTAAATTTACGATTTTATCAATACCACTTTTTGTGTTGGATATTTGTAGTTCCATGTTGTTTGCAATCAACTCTTTAGGTTTCTCTTACAAATATTAGAATGTGAGAATGACATAGGAGGGCATACTAGCTCATGATCTATAAATTGCACAGAGTCATTTTCTTACTTGTATTTGTAATGAGTCTTCTAAATTAATGGGAGACTTAATGGGTATATTAGATTTGACTTGAGATAATCCCTCAAACTTATAGGAGAGTATTAGAGCACAAGAAGGGATTGTAAAAGGAAAAGAACTTAAAATTTCTTAAGAATCAAATTGGACAAGGTGTAGAATCTCAACAACCAAGGAAAGTTTTTGAAATATAGCTTAACTAATTCAACACCTACCTAACATGAAATACTCAAAGAATTGCCTCTTTGTTCTAGAGGCATGAAATTATGAAGTAATTTCTAGACTTTCATTAGTTTTATTTGATCTAGTTGGATGACTATTCTCAATAAGAACCGGCAAGTCCACTATGTGAAGTTATTGGTCTCTTAAAATCCAATTTTTTGTTTGAGTATTTGCATATTGTGGTTTATTTATTTGTAAGAAGTATGTTATACATCTCAATGTTACTCATCTCAATTCCATCCTAAATGGTCATTAAGAAATGGTGGTTTTAAAAAACTTAAGTGTTAAACAACATGAATGAAAAGGTATCTTGATAAAATATGGACTTTGGAATGCTCAAGGGAAAAGAATGAAGCATTACAAAAAATAGTGAGGCGAAGCGAGGGCTATAATATCAGGAGCAGGTTGCACGGGTTTTAACGATGTTACCCGCCATCATCTGAAGTTTTGGGCAGATGGACCATGTGGCCAAATTTTGAAGATGTGGACAAAACAGATGAATTGATTGGCTTGAGGAATGTGTTGTGTTTGTTCAAGCGGGATTAGAGTTGGACGCTCACTCTTGCGTTTTCTTATGCAATCAAATTTTCTTTGCCCGCTTCCTTGCCCATGAGCGGGAATGGGGGAATACTGATTGCAATGTCCAATCCACCAAATCATTTACATCCGTATTTAATCAATTCTAGCGGCCTTTCTTAGGCCTAACTTTTTTTTGTAATGAAGAAAATGGTGAGAACTCTAGTGGTTAGGAGAGGATGGTAGAAAGCTTATAGGACTCAAAAAGTCTTTCTGTAAGCAAAACAAGGTATGGTTGTGTGAGATATAAATTATACCTAAAATGGCTTGTTTTGTATTTTATGATGTTGTGTGGTAAGGCTGGGTGTCAAGCCATACGTGTTTGGAGACAACATGATAAATTAGAGATTCTTTTGTTTGTTATTTTAGACTTGTTTTTTGCTTGATTTATCTTGAGTTTTCATAATCAAAGAAAAAATCTCATTTTCCAAATTATTGTCAAAAGATTCAAATACATCATTTGGAATGGTGTTGCCAAACTTAGGATGAATGGAAATTGGTTCGCATGAATTCATTATGTTCCATTTACATCTCACTAATCCAATCATCTTTTGGCATTTCAAAAGTATTTGATTTTAGAAGAACAATCAACAAATCTAATATTAGAAAAAATTATTTTTCAAGTACACATGAACACTATCATAACTAATTGCTATAGGTAATTTTTAGAAGGCTATAGAAATTCACCCATTAATTTGGATCTTTAGATACAAAAACAATTTATCACTATTGAGCAACTGGATTTTGTAGTAGATCAAAACCAACTATTAGATTAAAAAAATATTAAAAAAAGCATAACGTCATTAGGATATTAAATCCGCCACCATTCATCAAGATGACATTTGCATCATCCAAAAATCATGTAATAACAAAACAAAAATATCCATATTACTTATATTGCAATATCAAAATGTATAAAAATGTTCTTATTGAAATTTGGATTATGACCATCATCAAGGTTGTGACGCACATTGTTTGAAACCATGAATGACATGCAAAAGGGTTCAAGTAATTATGCACGCATCTCACCATAGATGTAAAACCCTATGTTGGATTATTGGATGATTCTTTCTCAACAAACTACCTTAAAATAAAATACATAACCGTTGGCAAATCCATTCATTATTCAAACTTTGTTTAAAGACGCCTTAAAAGACTAAACATGTTTGGTTTCTTCATTTCAAACAAGGTCATAATTGAAGAATTGAAATGTTACAAGAAACTAATGGGCTTCAACCTTTAAAGGTCGGATGGGTGACTGTGTCTACCTCTACATTGGTTAACCCCTAAAGGACCAAACCCCCTATTTTAGCAATGTAGCAATTTTGGGCAGGTACATGTGATTGGGAATTTTCATATTTTAGGCTTAATTTTTAACAGATCATGGGGACGAGGTTTGTCTTTCATATGCACTAAATTTCATGACATTTGAAAGTAAGAATAAGAAAATATGGCCTAATATGTTTTTTTTTCACTAAGCAGGCAATCTGGGCAGATTTTAAAAAATCACTATTTTCTAAAACTAAATTTTTAAATTGGTTTAGGAGACTTATGTGAATGTGGAAAGCATTGAATTATTTTGTTTTGATCAAAGGAGATAAAAGTTATGAGGAGTTTTTGTTTGCGGGTGGTTCTAGATTCTCTACTCTAAAATTAACTTTGAAGTCCTTTATTTTACTCAATTTTCATTATTTTGGAAAAAAAACAAAGCCAAAGGATGTAAATTGTTTATTATATCATTACGACCGTTGGGATTGGCATTTTTCATATCCACAATTAAATTCTCAACAATTTACTGTTTTGAATCATTCTCTACTTCTTTTCACTTACTATTTTTTTCCCATATGTTGTATAATTCCAAATGATTTGAAACTTTTATGACATGTATCCTACTTAGGTTAAATAAGTAATCTAGAGAAGCACCACCCACACGACCTTTTTTCCTTAAAAACTTCACCTTCTTAAAGGTAGCTGCCTGGATTTCACAAAAAGTTTTTGAATATTCAAACCATTGTATCTTCCAATCCATGCGGTGGGAAATTATGAACTGAGGGTTGAGAGACCACCCGGCAATGAGAAGCTTGTCGCATATGTGAAAATACAATCCACGCATATGAGCCATTGCAACTAGTTGTTACCTTGAGTCTTGTGATCCTTCTCAAATTTAGGGCAGTTTAACCTAGTGTTTTTTTTGGGAAATTTAAGGCCCAATTACCTCAAAAAAAAGGTGAGCTTCAAGCCTACAGAAAAAAAAAGGGATTTTTTTTCAAAAAATGCTAGATTGCAACAATGAAAATTGCATTGCACTCTAGGCTTCTATAAAATTCTTGTCAAATTGAAAATTGATGCCATCACTTTTAAAATTATTTGAGGTGTTGCCTAATCCAATTCCCTGCAATAATTAAGTAGTGCCTATGGTTATTCGGATGTTTTCAAAAAAACGTGAATGAATATTTTTTGCCTATAAAAAAAATTGGAAGATGATGCAAAAATCCATGCATAGGGGGCCACCTTCAACTCCAACAAAAAAAGGATGGAGCCTGCAAGCTACAAACCATTTTCAAAGAATGACACACAAGCATTGGGTGGGAAAAAAAAAAAATCCCCCTGGTTTAACCCTACCATTTCTAGTATTATAATGGTCAAAGGGTGGTTGACATTTGGGTTAAAGTCCAAATTTTTGGATGTCCGACAGTGATATCCATTGATTTAGAGTTTAGGTGATGGAATAATGCGACAAAATTTTGGGCCAAAGTTCCCCAGTGGGTTTAAGGTAGGAGCATCCATGGGCGTCATGTCCCCATGAGCATCACTGACAGTGAGCAAATGGTTATGGATACTTAAGTCATAGTTATGGGTGACAAAGTAATGGTTGTGGATACTGGCATGGCGGTTTTGAGTACCCATCTCACTATTTAAGAACCAACAAGCCTTGTTCTTAGCGTCTCTTACACATGGTTCCTACAATTTTAGTGATTTTGGACTTTAAAAATCTTTGTGAACAAATGCCTACAATTGGAACCTTGAAATTGATGCCAATATTTTTGGTTTCCATTTCCTAACTTACAGTATTTTTTTCAAAGTTAATCAATTGTTTTACCTACTCCAAAACCCTTATTTCCACGCTTATGGGTGCGCCTACCTTACTCACTACCTTCCAATTTTCAAAATTTTCCAACAAGATGCACAATACCAAACACGACCACAAAAACAGACAACTTGAAATCAACTACCGTGAACCTTGTATGGGTGGGATCTCCTCTTTTGCCCAAAACTGCTTCGAAACCACTTTTTCTCATCATTCAATCTAGCCTAAAACACCATACAACCGTCAAAGCCCCGAAACACCACTCCCTTTCTAAAAACCCCACTCCTCATACCGTGTGTACCTTAAAAACCCTAGTACCACCCTCTACAAGCACAACAACCCAAACTAAATTTCAAGCTCCATATTCTAGGCTGTGGGGCACTCATGGGTTAACCCCTGAGCGCCCAGCCCAAATTCATGCATTGTTAAACCTCATTGCAAACAATTTGGCACCACAAGTTCAAAAACAACATCTAGAAGAGTTAATCATTGATATTGCACAAGGCTTAAGGTCCGCATATGTATGAAAAATTTGGTAAGTTTTTGTTGCATGAATCAAAAGATTATAACGGTCAAAGACAACAAACCGTCCAATATGGAGAGGCCACATTTTGGCTTGTGGGGCGCTTAGGGGTTAATTCTAGAGGATGGGGATGACATTGGAAAATTACTTGGATTTTAATGGTTGAGTACTCTCTCACTTTCTTTAAGGTAAAAAATTAGTTATTTACATTGACATTGACCTAGATTCGAGATCAAAAGTAGTCTCAAGATTATAGTCCAAATTTTGGATAAATTGATTTGACACTAAAAGTACAATAAAAGATTGTATCACAAAGTTGCATTGTTTTTGGAAGTGTTGATTAATCTAGAGATTTACAAAGCTTTAATCCCTAAATCCTTGAGTGTCCCCTCGAGGGACAAATGGGATTTCGGGCAAGTACCTACGGTCTCAATTTTTGTCTTGATTTTTTGAAACTTCTTTGGAAGATAGAAAAACACATAAATTGGCATATTTGTTAAATCGGGAAAAACAGAGGTATCACTTTGTACTCCACCATAATCTTACATACAATAAATGTAGGCATAGCTATAGCTCAAAGTTGAAAGTTATTTGAAGTTCTTGTAGGCAATCACTGAGACTTCAATATTGTACCAGAAATTGCATGTTTTTTTCTTTTGTAATATGCTAAATTTCACATATTGACAAAAATAGTGAAAGTCCCAGAATGTACTCTTTTCCCCAATTTAACAAATATGGTATTATAAGCTTTTGGGTAATATAACTTTTATTCCAATCTGAGCTCAAAAGCAAAAGTTATGCTTAGATAAGCAAAAATTTATGGAGATTGGGTAGAAATTACAATTTTATTTTTAAATTTTTTTAAATTTTTCTTCTCATAGGTTATAGTTTTTTCTATATCTGAAGCTATGATTCATTCCATTTGGACTAGTTTTGAGAAAATATGGACAATCTTATTTTTTGGGCACCTCAAGCATCTTTGTGAAAAAATAACTTATAAACTTCATTTCTTAATGTAACTTTAACATTTTTTCAAAATTTTTTTTGGGAAGGGTGGAATTTACTTTCTAGAACAATCTCACCATTGGGATTATTGCATTTCAATTCCAGTGCAGGGTTATTAATAATTTACGTTTTTGTTCAGTCTTGTACCTTCTTCTACCTAATGTTTTTTTTTTTCAAGAATGAAAATCAAATATTTTTTGTTTTGATTTTTTTGCAAAGATTCTCAACTCAATTTTCCACCATTGAAAAATAAACCCCAAAACTCTAGGTGCAAAAATTTTAAGTTAAAAAATTTCAAAGTCAAATAACCTAATCATGCAAGGTGCAAAAAAAAAAAAATTTGACACTTTAATCGCAAATATCTTGCGATTTATGCGGTCAAAGTTTTTGATTTGTTTTTCCACATTCTTATACTAGTATAATACAAGATCCTACGGTTAGATATGCAAAAAGACCAATTTTCAAAAAAATTTACTCTTTGCAATAGAAATGGCAAATTTGCGTTTCTTTTGACAAAATAGAGGCCTCAGGGATGTAGGGATTAACTAACACTAGCAGTTTCAGTTGGCTGCAATTCACCCAAAATTTTAATATTAAAACACAGGGTATCCAAAATGATTACAGTTGTCAATCAAACTCTCCAACATTGTAGAAATCGATGTATAAAACATAAAATGACCATACAAGTAGCCGTAGTGATTTTCTTGTTGTAAATTATCACAAAGAAATGAGTAATAAAAATTAATGAATATGGTCAATTAGCAAAAAATTCTTTTCAAGCAATAGAATACCAGTTTTGGTGACTGGCATTGCAATAGCAAAGTTGATAGTTCCAATAATACAATATAGAAATAAACATTAAAAAAAAGAACTGATCCACATAATTATTTTAAGCATGTCTAAGCTTTGAAGTTGGTAGCGAAAACATCTATTATCATGTTCTCTTGCTATACCACTTGTAATGAATTTATAAAATGATTTGTATTTAAAATTCCACAAGATGTGAAATTTTTTTATTTTTATTCATTCTTGAATAACATGCTTCTTGAACTATTGTCTAGTTTACTTGATTACTTTAAATGCATCAACGGCCATCTTCAATTATTGAGCAATGAACATATTTAAGCCATCTCCTAGTTCCAAACAGTGCATTTTTCATCTATTCTCCCTAGTTCTTGTGCAAGTTGTATAATACTTGAACAAAACGGATCTTCACATCACTATTGGCTATTTTTCTACTAATTAATTATGGAAAAAAACCCAATCCAAATGCATGTTTTGTAATTCAAAAAGTGGCTTAATAGATGAGTTTCACAAAAGTCAAAACATCCAATTTTTTTTAAAATAATAATAAAAAAGAGAAAGGGAAAAACAAATTAAACATAGGATTTTACAATTTCAAAAGTCATGGCTATTTATTTTACTCCAAAATCATGAAGAAATAAGACGTTTTAGTAGTAGTTTTGAGTTTTAAGTTAGAATTTACAAATGTAGCTTCCTATCCAAATTTTACAACTTTTGCTCAAAAAACAAAAGGGAATTTTTGGTCCAAATTTGTTGTTTATAATACATCTTTACCAATGCATCTACACCAAAAACTTCAAATCAAGAAATGATTCATAGAATTTAGAGGTGAAATCGCCATATTCATTAAATTGGGAAAACTAGATTCTCAAGTTGTACTCCACCTTAATCCTTTAAGGACCACACCCATTTTCACAAAATCCACTAAAAAGAGGGGATGTAAGCTTAGATGTGCAATTGACTCAAATATGGACCCATTTTTAGTAATCCAATCATATGAATGGGAAGTACACCTTGTCTACTATAAAGCACCAAAATTTTAGCTAGATCTACCTTTGGAGGTGAAACATTATAATGATTGAGTGAGCTGTATGCAGAAAATCTATAGTGTTTCATGCTTGAGTGGTTTTGAATGTTAATGCTTCATGCAAGCTTTCATTGAAAAGAGTATTACATTTCTAAAAAGCAGGGTTCCCACCTTTACAATAAGAGTGGTTTCACACAAAATTGAAAAAAATTGCAATCACAAGGTGTAGCTAGGTGGACAAAAAGGGTCAAAAAACCCACTTTCTTTGCTACCCTAAAATGGTTCTACAAGAAGTTTGATAATTATTCTGAAAAATCCAATTAGTGAAAACAATCAAGAATTGGCCTTAATGCTGGATGACAAATTTTAAAGCCAAAATGACAAAAACATTTCAGTAGATTTTCAAATACTACAATTATACTACTACCGTATATGAAAACAATACAAGCATATTTCTTAAGCAATTTGAATTTTTTTAGAATTGTGCAATTGAAATTTGACATTCTTCTTGCATACTTGATGTATTGTGTTGTTGCTTTGATCCATCTTTGACAAAAATTGGATACGTGTTTTGAAGCCATGGCGTATAAACACCATTATTTATCAACTCACATACCCAATTGCATTTTTTTAGATGGATGCAAAATTTTTGTGATCACATGTGTTCTTCAAAACCAAATTCCAGATTATTGAGAGATTTCAACCTACAGGCCAAAAACCACCCCTAGCGACCAATATATGGTTGCATGGTCCTTAAAGGGTTAAACCTAGAACTTGGTTTAAGGTGGTCAATCTAGTTAATGCCCAAAATGTTCACAAATTCCCAATTAATGAATATTGTTTTCAAAAACTTTTGAAGAAAATATTTTGAGAACAAATTAGCATGAAATAGTACCTAATTGCAAATCCAACTTGCTAACAACACAAATTTAAATGGTATCAAAATTTGAGAATCAAAATGAGAAAAAAATTTAGATGTATCTTAGTTAGGTCAACTACAAATCATGAAGGGACCGACTAGGAGAACACCCCCCAATTGCTATGCGGACACCTCCATAGTCAAATCTATTAAATTTGAGATTATTATTGCACTGAAATATGAAATAAAATCAAAGCAATAGTTTAGCATACATTTGTGTTTACAAGCGCTTCAAGCATACAACAAATCTGCCTCATTTGTGACATGGTCAAGAGTTAAACCAATAGGGGTTTCAGATAAGTGGTTCACATGCAATTTTGTTCACGTGAATGAAATTGGTGAACAAGTTAGTCAAGCCACCTTTCATGTCCTCGCCATCACCCATTCAAATATCCGAATTGTAGTGAACTATTCACCACCCTTTCCACTCTACCTACAATCACTAATTTCGTACGGATCCCTTGAACTCCAACATTGTTGCTTCTAATCTAGAACCCTTCATCTCCACAATTGTCAGCTTCTAATCAAAATCTCTTCAGCTCCACCATTGTTGCTTCTCGCGCATCGAGATTCCTTGAATGACCTTGACCTATCAATCAACTCTACATCCAAACTGTCTAGACAAGTGGAGCAAAAGCGAGAGGCCTCGAGCAAGAGCCGAGAGGTGGGCAACAACACAAACTGGCGCGTGCGCAAGAGCGACAGAACACAAGCGGAGCTAGCGGGAGAGGCAAGGAGGGAGAGGCTTCACGTCATTCACGAGTGAATAAGCCATGAGGACCTCCATGAGGTCCTCATGGCTCGTTCACTTTTGTGACTTCACTTTCACCATGAATGAAAACTTGTTCATGACCATTTGTTCACCGTTTTTTTGAGATATCTGAAACCCCGTAGTAAATGAAAGGAGCAACTGGTTTAACTCCTAATCGTGTTACAAATAAGGCAAATTTATTGTGTGATTGCAACACTTGTAGATGTAGATGTACGCTAAAGTATTGCTCCAACTTATTTCATATTTCCACGTAATAATAATCTGACTATGGGGTGTCCGCGTAGCAATTGGGGTGTCCACCTAGTCGTTACCATCATAAAATGCTCATAAAGTCCAAACACCTAACTGCTCATCACGACAACCAGCGCAAGGCCAATCATCAAGTGACACGTCAGCTCAGCTGAAAATAGTGCGGTGACACTAATACTGTGGTCTTCACTTACGCAAGCTCCGCCCCCGAATCTCCGAGCAGCACGGGCTTTGCTGTATTTCATCAGCACCTGCAAGACCGCAACGAATTCCCTCACACCTGCTCAATCGCGATCAATGTCAAGTTGACACAATGCGATTTCTCTTACAAAAGTGCGACATTTGATTCTCCGCCACCCCAGCTGCTCACACAAGCGTTTGCGTCAGATTTCACAGCAATCCAGCTGGTTTGTATCGAGAATGGTATCGAAAATGTCGTCACTTCTCTTCCCTTCAACAACATCTTCACTATTCCGTCACCGCAAGTCCTCCCTGATCCATTGATACCTAAATCTGAAGCTTTGGAGACTGTGTTAGAATGCAGCTTGTGCAAATTCAGAGGGTGGAAATACAGGGGTTTCATTCTGTGGAATTTTAGGGTTTCGTATTTGTTTATTTGTTTGTGTGTGTGTATGTTTAGAGCTCTGAAAGCCGATGGTCTTGAGCTCACTTGAGAGACCATCGTAATCTCCTTCTCAGTTTATGGCTTTTGCAAAGATGCTGCCAACATGAAGCGGCTGAGGATCTCACATTCCAAGTCCTCGTGACGAGTTTCCATCTCTTGCCAGTACAAAATATGGGTACGCAATTCATCCCAGTTTTTCGTACTTCTGTTCTGAGATGAAGAATTCAGAAAATGCTGCTAGTTTTTAGGTTTTCGAGAAAGTAGTTACATAAGTATATAGACAGGAACACTCACATTCACGTGATTCCTTCCAATTTTTTAAATTTCAAATCACAGACGATTCCAATGCTGCAAACATGGCGTTATCTGGATTCAAAGTATTATAGATAAATGATTTGAACCCTACAGTTAAGAACATATGCTCAGATGGTATACATTCTCTTAGTTAATGCGTACTTGTTGTTGAAGGTTTTAGGGTTTTCGGAGTTTCTCTCTCCATTCATTGCAATGTGCTCTTATGCAAGTGTGGTGTTTGCAGAAGAGCCAGCTGTGTTGAAGGTGCAAGATCCGGAAGTGTTGGAGGGAGAGGAAGTGTTGGAGGGAGGGGAAGTGTTGGAGGGAGGGGAAGTGTTGGAGGGAGGGGAAGTGTTGGAGGGAGGGGAAGTGTTGGAGGGAGAGGAAGAGGTAGGCTTGCTGAAAGCAGCAACACGGGATGTGCCACAGTTCCTGCGAGAGGCTCAAGTGACGAGGAAGCAAGGATGGCGCTTGTTTGGAGTGGAGATGTCGCCGGACACCATCGCCATTGCTATGGTGTATTTTGTGCAGGGAATTCTAGGGTTGGCCCGGTTGGCTGTCAGCTATTTTCTCAAGGATGACCTTCGTCTCGACCCTGCCGAGGTGCATCTCCACAACCATTGATTTTTCTGGGAATGGCGGGGCTTGTTCTTTGTTTATGTGTTTATGTGTTTATGTGTTTATGTGTTTATGTGTTTATGTTTTTATGTTTTTATATGTTTATGTGTTTATGTATTTATGTTTGTATGTGTTTACGTGTTTTTGATCCTCCACACATCCGATTCCTGAGCATGAGAATTCCATGTTTTGATTTGCTTGGTGCAGGCAGCACTTTTGGCAGGCTTGTCTGCGCTTCCCTGGCTTATCAAACCTCTTTATGGATTCATCAGGTGACTGAGGATTTCACTGGAAATGTTATAAATGCTCAGATTCTACTGGTTTTTTTTATTGTTGGTTCTACAGCATGAAAGTGGGTGCAGAAATTTAAAAAAATCCTGCATTTAGTTGCTTACATTTTTGGTCTTTTGAGAGTGAGCTTAAGCTTTTTCATATGTGGTTTGTGATGCAGCGATGGTGTACCTCTGTTTGGGTACCGGAGACGATCATATCTTGTTCTCTGTGGCTTGCTGGGAGCATCGTCGTGGTTCGCATTGGCGACTATTGTGAACAACAAGTACGCCGCTGTCTCTGCAATTCTTCTCAGCTCTCTATCCGTAGCCTTCTCTGATGTTGTAAGTATGAACTGAACACTGCTCGATGGCACACAAGGTCTGCCGTTCATACGGTAGAATTACGTGGTTTACTTTCTTCTTTTTACTCTGCAGGACGGTTTGTTTCAATCACGAGATACACTGTAAATTAACAGTGCTTTTTTCTATTTATATTTTTTTAGGTGGTGGACTCCATGGTGGTAGAAAGAGCTAGAGGCGAGTCCCAAGCAACATCTGGCTCTCTGCAATCACTTTGTTGGGGCTCATCTTCAACAGGTGGCATTGTTAGTGCTTACTTCAGTGGCTACTTTGTGGCGACTTATGGTGTAAGGTACTTGTTTTTGTACTATATTGCTGTCCAAGACTGTCTTTGTAATTTGTTGCTCCATTGATTTGAAACGTACAAATGAACGGGATTCAGTACCTTTACATCAATAGGTTGTTGTAATTTGAGGTTTTTCAGATATAAGATGCATGCATCACCACTTAGCATTCAAAGTCAAGTTCACAATAAAAGTTATGAAGCAACTGGAAGGCAGATTTGGTGGTTGTTTCAGCAACTTTTAAGAGAAGGTAAAAAAGGAACCTAATCCTACTTTTAAATCGTAATCTTACAACATTTAAATTTTCTGAGTACTTGGTGAAGAAGATGCTTTTATTCATGAAAGAGATATTTGTTTTGTTTTGTCAATAACGACGTATTGAGAAGGTTATATTAAAACTTAACAATGTGTTTTCGTCATCAATATACATGAAATTTGGAAACACTAGCCGTACTAGTCTCTATTGACGAGAAATGACTTACCTGAGTCATTTTCATGGTTTTTTTGTAGGTTTGTGTTTGCCGTGACAGCCATATTGCCTTTGATAACCTCACTGGTAGCAGGCCTTGTCAAAGAGGAGCGCCGGGGTGCTGCACCAAGTGTACTACGAGACCCTGAAGCAGCAGCAGCAGCCCCTCAATCTAGTGAACAAAATGGATTTATCGAAATATCGAAATCCCAATTGAATTGTCTGTGGGCAACTGTGAAAGAGCCCAACATCTTCATGCCGACTATTTTTATCTTTCTTTGGCAGGCAACTCCAACTTCAGATACAGCAATGTTCTTTTTCACGTAAGGAATTAGCAACTTCCCCTCAAATCAACAGACCTTTAATCAAAGAAAAGAAACGAAAAAAGTAGACAAAGCTACTAATGTTATGGTCATAGGCACTATATTCATAGTCCTTTTTGATGAATTAATGTTCAATTAATGTAATGCAGTTGGTTTTGACGTAGTGTTAAATCATTTTCTTAAACCTGATATCTCAAGTGTCCCAGCCTAGAATCCAAGCTGTAACAAATTCAATCTTTGAATCTTACTCTCGTTCATGGATGCAGGACCAACCATCTTGGATTTGGCGCCGAGTTTATGGGCCGTGTGAGGCTTGTCACAGCCATTGCGTCACTGGCAGGCGTCGGTGTTTACAACGCATACCTGAAGCATGTGTCACTGAAGAAGATATTCTTCTGGAGTACCATTATTGGTGTTTTATTAGGCCTAACGCAGGTCAGATCTCAACTCTCTTTTAAGCCTTTTTCTTCTTTGAAGTTGTTTTTGACAGTATCAGTTCACATGCACTCACTTGGGAGCTTCTTTTTTTGCAGCTGCTCCTTGTCACGGGGTTGAACAGGAAACTAGGAATTGGTGATCAATGGTTCACCCTTGGCGACACCCTGGTGTTGACAGTTTTGGGACAGGTACAATCCGGTTCTGCCACTTAATTCTGAAGCTGAGAATTGGAGAACTCCTTTAATCCCAACTGCTTTCTCTTCTAAAATTATTCCACCTTCCTCACGATGATTACAACGCGCATTAACTTGAAACACTCAAAAATAATAGTAAATAGTCCAGTTTGGAAGTGTACAGTCTGTTGGAATATAACTGTGTTGTAGGATACGATTTCTTACCTTCTTTTTTGGGTATATTTTATATATTTTCTTGCAGCTTTTTGAATGATGTTGTGGTGGAACTGGGAATGTTGCAGGTTTCATTTATGCCGATCTTGGTTTTAGCAGCAAGGCTGTGTCCACCTGGCGTAGAAGCCACGCTGTTTGCAACGTTGATGTCCATCTCCAATGGGGCTAATGTGACAGGTGGCTTTTTAGGAGCGGCTCTGACGAGGCTGCTGGGAGTGACGAGCCAAAACTTTGAGCATTTGGCTTTGCTGCTGATTATTTGCAACTTGTCGTCATTGTTGCCTCTGCCGTTCTTAGGGCTTCTTCCTTCAGAAAGTGACATGGATGCTGCTGTTGAGAAGGCAGAGAAAGCTCTATTAGGTACCGGAATTTCAAAGAGAGAGTGACCTTAAAAAAGAAACCCCACTCTCTCTCCCTCTTCCTCACTCTGCTCACAAACGAAACCTCGTTTGCAGCTCCTTTGAAACCTTGACACGTACAGTGACTCACAAAACCGAGTCAGTGTTTACTATTAATTAATATATTTTTCCATATCAATTGCATTAATAGAAATCTTTAGGTGTCATTAAGGGTAGATTAAAGATATCCAAGCATCTACTAATGCATGGAAGCTTTAATGAAAAATCTGCAAAGGTTTTTAAGATATTTCATTTAAAAAGAGTCACTCATTGACTCAGTT
Source organism: Ulota crispa (assembly GCA_963920765.1). NCBI lineage: Eukaryota > Viridiplantae > Streptophyta > Bryopsida > Orthotrichales > Orthotrichaceae > Ulota > Ulota crispa. The sequence continues at coordinate 16,456,589 of OY987249.1, read as the reverse complement.
TTGGTCTTGCATATCTGTAAGTAGGAAAGAGTTTTCTAATAGAATATTGAACTTTTAATTGTTCCATACCATGATAAGGCTATTGTTTTTTTAAAAGAAAAATAGTGTGGTATAATAAGAATGGGTGAATCACAAAAAAAGTAACCAATTGGTCTGTTCTTAGTCAATCTAGTGATGAGAGACTCCAAAAGAAACATCTTTTTGATGCTAAACTATATATACAAGGAAAATCTACTGTAATTTTAAACCACTTGGGAAGGACATATGTGTGAGTAATGACAATAAATGATTTATTATTGCTACAAAAGTATGCAAATTAGTTAGGCAACAATTTGACAATGAAATGAGTGTTTAAACAATGCAATGTGCATTGAATCTTGCAAGTTTGAAGTCTTGTGTGAAGAAGAACCATTTTTTTCACAAAATATGATTCAAGTTGGTTTAGATTTTGCTGAAACTCAAGAAAATTGGATTGTTGCAAATTGGAAGCAAGTGATTTTTTCAAATGAGACTAAATTAAATTGCTTTTGCTCAAATGGTTGTATTGATGTTGGCTTGAGAAGGAAAGGGTTTTATAGATTAAACAGTGGAGAAATTAGCGAAACATGGAAGAGGTTTTATAATGCTTCTGGGTTGCATGAGTGCAATTCAACTTGGTTTGATTTACAAAATAGAAGGTAGAATAAATTAGTATGTTTATTATGAAATATTAGAGGTCAATCTCTATGCTATTTAAAAATATATACGGCATAGATGCATTTAGAGTAATTTTTTAACATAACTACAATTCTAAACATACAACAAAAACAATGAAAAAGTAATTATTTAAACAACCTTTCAATGTTTTAAAGTTGTGTGTTTAATCACACAACTTAAAATTGTATCAAATACCTATGGGCAACACTAAAACAAAAGCTCAATTCTTAACCCACACCTCCAAAAAGAAATCTTTTAGAATTATGAGAGTATTTGTTTGAGACTTTCCATTTTATCACTTCCATAGAGTGTAAGAACATTTAATAGAGCATGGCACAAAAAACAAGCACAATCCCTTATGCAAAGGGCAAGTAGATTGGTTTTTGAGTTTGTATAGACACACAAGTTCAAAACTGAGTCAATGAGGGGTTTGATTTCAAAATTTAGTGCTTTCATATATTATATGTGTTTTGTTTTCTATTTCCATGTGAATAATTAATAAAGCTTCTACTTTCTAAAATGATTTTTTACCTGCTGAATTGTTCACTCCATGTGCTAATATTGCTTATTTACTGAAAATCATCCAAACACTGACTTAGTTTAGTGAGTCACTGTAAATTTTTCTTGCTGTGTGTGAAGATCAATTACATTCTGCAACATTTGCTGTGTTTGTTGATTTTGCTTTTTTTTTTTTTTTTGCTTTCTTCCACTTTGCTTTCTTCCAGTTTACAGTAGGTGTTATTTTTATTTTTTGTTTGCGGTTGCGTGCGCAGAGAGAAGGCCTAGCTGGGTAGCTTTAGAAGAAAGGACCGCCACTCTGGAACCATTAAGAGATCCTTTCAAAGAGGCTCAGTCCAAGATTGCCAGGAAAACAAAATCCTTTTGATGTACACCGAAGAGTGCAAGCTGGTTGTCGAAAGGTTTTGGGAATTTTATTTTTACGAGTATGGAGATGTTGCAAGATTTGGAAACATCGATGGAAATCCTGATGTATCTCTTACAGTATTTGCACTCTCTTTTGAGTAGATGTTTGATGTTTGCAGGATTAATTGCAAGGCTACAGGAAATTTTGCTGATTTCTGTACAGGCTTTGTGATTGAATTTGAATTATTAGGTCCGTGTGGGTCCATTCTTATTGATTAATTCAATGCCCTGGAAGGAGATGAATAAAAAAGGATCAACTCCTTTACCATTCTTTTGTTATTGAAGCTCCGCAGCCTCTCTCTATTTACGGATGCTAATGGAATGCATTGTTCTTGTTTGGTTTTACAACTAAGGGATTGATATGTCTACCACACCCTTTCAACCATTCTACCACACTCCCGGGTAAATTTTAGATTTCTATCATCAAAAAGCTGAATTTGAGAATTTGGGATTCAAATTCGGACTTAAAGACCGTGATTTAGTTTAGAATCATAAAAACGTTCTAATTGAACAACACCCAATGAAAAAGCTTATCTTTTTTAATAATCAAAAGTAAAAGTAACACTTTCCCCCAAGCTAAGCTTTTTCATTGGGTGTTGTTCAATTACAACCTTTCCTTCATGGTTCTAAACAAAATCAAGGTCTCTAAAGTCCAAATCTGAATTCCAAATTCTCAAATTCAACTATTTGATGGTAGAAATCTAAAATTTACCCCAGGATGTGGTAGAATAGTTGAAAGGGTGTGGTAGACGTATCAATCTCCTTACAACTATTCATATCCAACCATGTACTGTACAGCAATGGGGTGCAACAAGTATACAAACACCATGTTACGTCATCCAAAGAACTTTGCATAATATAGAATATAATTGGAAATTTTGTTGTCTTGCATCAATATTATTGGATTCTTATGTAATCCCAATTAAGCATACCAAATTTCAGTTCCTAAAAATCAAAACCCCATTTTGGTGAGTTATTTTGTATAAAAATGAATACATTTGCATTTTGATTGGCTAAGAGAGTGTTGTGGTTCAATTGCCAATGATTTACTTACATGTTGTTAACGTTTGGTGAATTGGCTCAATCTAATTGGTTAAAAGAGAGTGTTGTGGTGTAACTTCTAGAGATCCATCATACTTTATTGTTAACCACCACATGAGAAAGGGGTACATGCATGAAGTGGTTTACATTGAGCCTTTTTAACAGTTGACCAAATGAGGAGAGAGGTACATGCATAAAGTGGTTTACAATGAGTCCTTTTAGCAAAGGATCAATAGAAGAGAGAAGGGTACATGCATAAAGTGGTTTACATTTAGACTTGACTTTGAACCAAGTTGTTGCCTCCACTGGCACAATGGGCACCTAAACTTGTTTTGTATAAATTTTTATGGATTTACATGATAGTTGATTAAAAAACGTCAATGATGAATTTCTGAGATTTGATTTCATGGATATGTAAGAAACATCCATACGCACATTTTCCATGCTAAAAAATCCCCTTAACCCCTAAAGCCCCAAGGCTTTTATTTGTCAAAAGGCACTCAAAATTGCCATTTCTATCACAAAGAGTAAAAAAATTGAAGATTTGTTTTCTTGCATATCTTACTGCACAATCTTGTATTAGACTAGTATAAAAATGTGTAAGAAAAAATCAAAAACTTTCACCGCACATATTGCAATATATTTGCATTTAAAGTGTAAAAAACAAACTTTTTTGCACCTTGCATGACTAGATTATTTGACTTTGAACTTATTTAACTTCAAGTTTTTGCACCACAAAGTTTGAAGTTTAATTTCTTTATGGTGGAAAGTTGAGTTGAGAATCTTTGTAAAAAAAACAAAACAAAAATTACTTAATTTTCATTCTCAAAAAAAACATTAGGTAGAAGAAGGTATGAGATTGAACAAAAACTTAAATTGTTGATAACCCTCTAATGGAATTGAAACACAATAATCCCTCCAATGGTGAGATTTTTCTAGAAAGCAAACCTCACCCTTTCCAACAATTTGTTTTGAAAAAATGTTTAGTATGCATTCAAAAATGATGTTTAGAAGTTATTTTTTCCAGAAGATGCTTGAATAGCCCAAAAAACAAGATTGTCTATAAATTTCTCATAACTAGTCCAAAAGAAATGAATCAGAGCTTCAAATGTTGATAAAAATATAACCTATGAGGAAAAAAAGAAAAAATATTGGTAAAAATAAAACTTCTACCCAATCTCCATAAATTTTTGCTTATCTAGGCTTAACTTTTGCTCTTAGGCATAGATTGGAATAAAAATGATATTCCCCAAAAGCTAATTTGTTTTCCTATCTTCAAAAAAAGTTTCAAAAAATCAAGACAAAAATTGAGGCCGTAGGTACCTGCCTGAAATCCCATTTGTCCCGCAAGGGGACAACATGGCTTTAGGGGCTTAGTATTAGGAAAGCTGGTGTCAAAATGTCAAATTTAATTCTGGCTTTAACCCTGAAGTGTTTGCTGGGTCACCGTGGTTTGCCTAATTGTAGCTTCAACAATGTCTTCAACAATGTTTTTGCAAATGGGCACCAATATTGTTGCTTCAAAAAGTTGCAAAAGTCAAAAGTGCTTGTTAATTCCATGAAAACTACAATAAGGGCAGCTTGGGACCTAACATTGTGATTCAGAATTTTCTCACAACTTGGGGTATTTAAAAATGTGAGTGTATATGATGAATTTCTTTTTGGCCTTCCATGATGCACCTCGTGATTATGATCACTTTTGGAAAAAAATCAGATGAAAAACAATTTCTCTCCGGGCTACAACGAGGTTTTTTTTTTTCATTTTTTAAGAAGTGTCAAAGTGGCAATTTAAAATGTTACAGTGGTGTTCCAAATTTCAACATTCATCCACATATTGGATAGAAAATATCACATTAGCACATATTACATGTCTATAAATTGGTTTTCATCCACAATTTGACAATTTCATCCAAGATATATTTTTAATTTGAAGCTTTTTTGGCGATTTCATTCTAGTAATTTGGCAAATTTTTTGACATTTTTTAGCTAGATTTTTTTGGGGTGCAATTTGCTAGATGCTCATGACCACAGAAATTGGCGTACGCCAGCGGTTTGTGGCGAAAGGCACTGGCGGGGTGGCGGATTCAGCCCCGGCAGGTTTGGGCTCAGCCAAGCGTGGCGTGGAGTGGCAGAAGGAAAAATTCAAGGTTTTTTAATCTTTAGTTACCACTGCTGCTCACACTAATTACTTGCCAATTCACACTATATAAATAATTACTACTGCTATAGTAATTTTATTAATCTTTAAATGACAAGGCTTTTTTGAGCTTCTAAGAATTTGTTCTATTCTGAAAAAAAAGTCAAAATTTTGATAAGTTGTATTAGTTTTTTTAAATCGTAACCATACAAAATCAAACAATATACATGTATGTTAGAAATCACATAGGAAAAGAAAACACAACAATATGATTTTTGGATTGAAAGATTATAATGTTTGATCAAGAGGGTGTTAATACTCTGAAAAATGACTTGAAGTCTTTCAATCCTCTTGTCACATATCAAATCTAAATAAATGGTCACATTAAAAATATGGGGTTAAAGGACATAACAAGCATAACTCCAATCAATATATGGCTTTTCAAAATATCCTCTTCACTTTTTTAAAATGAATTTCTAGTGTAAATTTTTCTCCAAGGTCTATTGTATTTGAGGCTTATTTCCAAGAGCTCTCAACACTAAAAAGTCAAGATTGCAGTGGACACTCTTGCACAAAATCTTGAATAGAAAAATCATAATTAGTCATTTACAAAATCAAAATTTTTATTCTAAAACCAGACTTTAAAAATAATAATTAAAAAATAAAACCTATTAAAAATAGCAACTTAGTTAGGTTTTATAGAAGCTCAAAGTATTATCAACACCATAATGTGGTGCATTAAGCATGTAGGGGTTAACAGTCATTGCCATAATCAACTTTTAAAGGGTTTGGCATCAACAACAAAGTTGCAAAAAAACAAACTAATAGCATCCAAGTCATAAACCATGGAAAATCCAAATATTTAAAGTTTTGCATGTGCCTCCAAGTGGCCAAGTGATGAGTCATGAGGTAACTTTACAAGGTAAGGCAACCTAATTGTCAAGGCTACCTAAATGCAATATTTAATGTATGTTTCTATTATTAGATTTTATTGAGTTTTTAGCTCTATTTCTTGTACCTTCTGGCCTTCCATCACTTCTTCTCCTGCAAGGCCGCTAAGATGGTGCTCTATCCAAGTTTTGTATTTTGAACTTAAGTTTGTAGAACTTATTTGTAGGGTTTTAGTTTTCTCTCCTTATTTGTAATTGTTTTTGGGCAATCCTTGAAGTTCAAATATGGAGGAAGAGAGTTACTTTAGATTGCTTCTGACATATAGTCCTTTACATTTAGGTAAGGTAACAACATCCATAAACGTGCATGTATCCATGGGCATGACCTACAATGACACCCATATCCGTGTTTTTTGTCCCTTGACTAACGAATACAAAAACACAATGATTATATGGGAGATAAAATAAAAGTTATGGGCAACAAAATAAAAGTTATGGGTGACAAAGGTAGAGCATTTGAATGCCAATGGATTTGGAAACATGTTTAGTGGATGGCGTTTAATAGTTTTGCAATATTATGAGTAAGAAAACCAAGGAAGTGAAGACACCATTCAAATACCTTAAGCATGGTATTTTGCCATTTTTCATGACGGTTTTGAATTCCCAATCTTACTATTTAATTGACTATTCTCCTACATGCAAATACACATTTTCAATGATTTTGGACTTTCAAAAATGAACGTGAACAAATGCTTAGAATTGGAACTTTTAAATTGTTGCTGATATTTTTGATTTCCTTTTGCTTACTTAACAATATTTTTTCAAAGTTCATCAATTGATTTTCATACTCCAAAGTCCTTAAAAGCACGCTTATGGGTGCTTCTAGCATAAAAGAATAGGGTTTCCCATTTTCAAAATCTCTTAACCCTTAAATGCCCAAGGTATCAAACTTTGGTGTCCAAAGTACTTTGAATTTCAATAAAACTTGAATAGGTTACTATTTTGGGTAATTTGTATTTTTGAGACATTATTTTGAACTCTAGTTTTAGCATCAAAAGTTCAATCTTAAAATTGACTGATTATGATTTTCTATTCAAAATTTTGTGCAAGGGTGTCCATTACATTCTTGACTCTTTGTAGTGCTAGAGCTCTTGGAAATGAGCCTCAAATACACTATATTTTGGAGAAAAATCTACACTAGAAATTCATTTAAAAAAATTGTAAGAGATTTTGAAAAACCGTGAATTGATTGGAACTATGTATGTTGTGTCCTTTAACGGTAACCAATTTTTGAGATTTGACATGTGAAAAGAGGATTGAAAGACTTCAAGTCATTCTCACAATTTTAATACGTACCCTTATGATCAAATATTATAATCTTTCCATCCATATGTAATATTGTTGTGTTTTCTTTTCCTATGTGATCTTAACATATCTAGTTTGAATTTTTACAGTTATAATTTGAAAAAAAATTGATATAGCTTGTCAAAATGTTGACTTTTTGTTCAATTTTGAGCAAAGCTCTATAAGCTCAGAAAAAAGTCTTAGGCATTTAGGGGGGGTAACTTTAGCATCATGGCGGGGCTGGCAGAGCTAGTGGGCATGTGCGTGCCTCTCCCCCATGCCACACCTCGCCATAAGCCAAAATGAATCCAACCATGCCAAGTGGCAAGGCGGGTGGCGGGTTTTAAATCATTCATGTGCCTTGGGCAATTGAGCACCAAATCTCCCAAAAAAAACACTAGGCTACATAATCTTTTTCAGAGTGAAAGAACAAAAAAACGTCCTCCTGGACGTTTAGGGGTTAACCCATGAGCTCCCAGAAGACATTATAATGTCTTTTCAAAATTTGGGTCAACGCAAGTTTGACTGAGATAATCTCATTGCTCCTCTGATGAAACCACCTCCAATCATGCCCATCACGATGGAGATGATTCCTACTAACAATTTGTATGAATTCAATCTTGTAAATTGTATTTTTCAGTTCATAGGGACACTTTGACTGCAAGAAGATTTGTCTAAACTGGATTTTGAGCTGGACGCTCAGGGATTAATCGCCCAACAAAAAGTCCCTGCCCAGAAGAAATGCCAGCATCATCCATGCAGAATGGTCCTCTTTGTTTCTCATGTCGGTGAAAGCCCATGTCCGCTTTTCCGAATCTCCGGTGTCTTCATTCCTGTGCCGCGATCCTTGCCCAATGGCTGCACCTAAATCTCGGCGAACCAGCTGAACAGACGCACCGTCCTCTCATGCGGACTCCCACATTCGGCTCCTTCATTTTTCACGACGGAGTTTATGATTCGATTTCCACAATCGAACCGGTTTTGCATTCGAAATTCTTGGCTCACCTTGATTTGGGTTTCGACCGGAGCTCACAATTCATCCGCCGAGACTCTCTGGTTTGTTTTCGAACTTCCGCTTGGCACTGCAATTCGGAGCTGAAGAGGCTCTTGAATCTGTCGGCCTCGTGCATTGCTTCGATATCAGGTGGCCCAGATTGCCTTCGTCTGTGGAGCACAATACAACGCGCGCCCTCTCGCATCCCTTGTTTGCGATAAAATCGACACAGTTTGGGGATATACCTTTCTGCTTGTCCGGCTCGATCGCCCGTGAGGCCCTGGCGTGCGAGCTTGGCGATGGCGCCGGCGTGCACGAACATCGTGTGGCAGCAAGGGTGCGTGGACCGAAGGTCGCGCCAGGGCTTGCTGCAGCAAAAGGTGTGCTGGTGTGGATCACGGGGCTGAGCGGGAGCGGCAAGTCGACGGTGGCGTGCGCGCTGGACCACGCGCTGGCGCGCATGGGCAAGCTGAGCTACGTGCTGGACGGCGACAACGTGCGGCACGGGCTGTGCAACGACCTGGGCTTCTCCGCGGGCGACCGGGAGGAGAACATCCGGCGCGTCGGGGAGGTGGCGAAGCTGTTCGCGGACGCGGGAGTGGTGACGGTGGTGAGCTGCATCTCGCCGTACCAGCGCGACCGCGAGTTCGTGCGGGGGCTGGTGCGAGGGGGGGAGTTCGTGGAGGTGTACATGAAGATGCCGCTGACGATGTGCGAGGAGCGGGATTGCAAGGGGCTGTACAATCAGGCACGGGCGGGCGTGATCAAGGGGTTCACGGGCATCGACGCCCCGTACGAGGTGTCGGAGACGGCGGAGGTGACGGTGGAGGCGACGGATGCGGAGGGCACGCTGGTGACGCCGGAGTGCATGGCGGCGACGGTGGTGGCGCATCTGGTGCAGCAGGGCCTGCTCTCCGGACCGAGCGGCTTGCAATCTAGGTAAGGTAGAAGCACCTACATGCGACACTTATTCTGCATGGAGGGTAGTTACAAAATAAAACGATGTGAGATTGTCAGGAAATGGTCCAGAAAACCAACAGAATCACATAACATTGTTAACTTTCATTGGGGTTCTCTTTTGCTCCCCTAATATGAGGATCCCAGCCAATGCCACTCGCGAGCTCTCGGCCAACACCAATGGAGATCATTAACTAAACTGGAGCGCAGGTATCTAGGGGCAAATATCCTTCCAACGGGGGGTGAATATCACTTGGTAAACAATGTTATGCAGTTTCACATTTTTCTGAGTTTGTATGAATATAATATGAATTTTTTAAAACAACTATGTAGACACACGTATTGTAGACACTAGAGGAAGATCAAAGTTGGCACAGAAACACCCAAAATTGACACACTCTAACCTTGGATCCCACGCCCACGCAAGTGATTGGCCACTTCTTGAAAGAATGACAACTTCTTGGAACCTCACATGATTTCTTTGGGTCCACTTGCACTTGGATTTAGGTTCTTTTCTAGGGGTCTATAAACGACTCCTGTCACATGGGTGCTACGAAGTCGGGGTCTCCACAGTCCTCACATTCTATACCCAGTCTGCGTCGGCGACTGTGTTCCCTCCACGATGGAAAACATCGCCTTCGGTTTTGTAGCAGGAAAGGAATTCCAGATGGACGGCGCTTTTTAGGGTTCTCGATGACCGCTGCGAACGTCGTTCTCGAGGCCATCACGAATTCCAGTTGCTTCGTTCATTCGGAGGAAGAATGTGGGTGAATTATCCAGCATGGCCTGACTCTGGCATTGTACAGATGAGAGTTACAGAGAATGTGAATCCAGGGCATGTCTTCGTGCAGCTGCTCTGAACAGATGGCATGCTTGAGAGGGTCTACCTGAGCATGAAAAGCACGAGTGGCGTCATCCTCCCATCAGTCTAGAGTGATTGTTTGGGTGATCAGAAAAGTTGGAGTGTAAATGATTTTAGTAAAAGATAGTCACAACATTGTGTACTAGACCTAAAAGCATCCCTTTTTTTTGGTTTTTTAAGATTTAGAATCTAGTTTGGTAAAAATCATTAGGGACTTCGCTTAGAAGCAATAGGGAGTGAACATGGACTACTCATTTTTTTAAGAAGTGGAAGGATTGCTACACAATGGAGGTCGAATCTGAGGGTGCAGTTTTGAATAGATTGTTAGAAGTGAGAGGGTTTTTGATGCCTTTGGTCACGCAACATGCAAGTGAGAGCATGCCTGTTTGTCTAATTTTAATTGGACGGTGATCAGCAAAATCTGCTTCATTGATAGTCTCTCTGAACGTAGGAAGGATTTTGGATTGCGATGCTTGCATTGCATGGCTTTTAGGAAGGGAGCAGTTTTGGAGGTTTTGAGAATGGCGTGGTTTCTGGCAGGTCTAGATAGACTTGATTATAAGCCTTCTTTCTCACTCTCTTTGGTAAGCATTAGACTCTAATCCTCCGTATTTAGTGAACAAGGATGTTGAGCTCCTTTGGTATTATGCGCAATTTTGATAGTCAAAGTACGAGCAGCAATTGCATGTGTTTCCCTCACATTTTGAGTTGAAGTTTTGTATGAGGTATTGGTAATTTGGTACAATATTACAACTCGGCTCCAGTGTGAGAGCTGATTCCAAATTAGATTTTTATGCTGTAGAAGTATGAACAGTATCTCGTGCATTAGTGCTCTGTCTCTTATTTTCTAATCCGTACCTGCTTGTGATGATTCTGTACAAATTGGAACACAAGTTTAATTACAAACAATGATTGCTCTTTTTTTTGTGACTCATTATGGAGTCCTTGAAAGCAATGTTGTGGTGTACCGTAATGCAAATCTTTGTTTCAACGTTCTGTGGAGTTGTTTCTGATTTGATGGTAGAGGTCAAGATCAAAGGAAGATTCAAGATAGAGAGAAAGGACCTGAAGTGAAAAAATAGTACTAGTAATGTTGTAACAATACAATATGGCAAAAAAGAGAGAGTTAACTCCTGAGCGCCCGCGCCATATTCACCAAAATGCAAACCTAGTCACACTCAATTCAACTAATTTGTCATGACAAATGAGATTCATAAAATCTAGCCGTATTGATTGGTAGGGGACATAGGCCCAGAAGTACAAGAAAAAAAGACACATGATTTGTTTTTATTGATGAAAAGATTATAATAGTCAAACATGGAACTTTTTCAATTGTGAGAGGCGATATTTGGGGTTGTGGGACGCTCAGGGGTTAACCCTTAAGCGTTGGGGGCGGTCACTGTGTATACACGGGGGGCCGTGTAGGAGCGCGGACAATTTCTGTCCCCGTGGTCCTTTAGGGGTTAAAGAACACACAAACTCATAGACAAAATGATTTTTATATAGAGTTGGGGACCAAAATATTCACTCTTCACTCAAATCTTTCCCACACAATCAATTCTTCACCAAATCTAAAACTAATTATGTAGTTTAAAAGCTATAAATGGGAGACCATATGCATTAAATTTTGAAAAGTAGACTATTCTTAATCCATGCCTTTAACCCATGCCAAATGAAGTTTTACACAATTAAGTATGCTACATTCATCAACTTCCACCAACACCTTTGTGGTTTTGAACCATTTTTTAGAACTTGAAATTGTCTCAATGCAAGTGAGTCTCTTGTTGATTGAGAATAGGTTGAATACATGTTGATATATTAGTGAAATATTGATGGTGCACTTGTCATAATTTTAAGAGGATTTTAATCATGATTTGATGCTTTTTAGAAATATTATTTGTAAACACATATCTTAGTTTGATCCATCTCAAATTTGAATACATTGTACCCCACATTTTAGATTATCAAGATATGCAATTAGATTTAGATTTGGTGAAGAATTGATTGCCTAAGAGAGATTTGATTGAAGAATGGATCTTTTTATCCCCTACTCTATGAACAATATTTTCTTCTTCTTTATTTGTATTGATTTAGTAGATTTATTAGAAGATGTTGATTACCATTATTTGTTTAATTGAATGACCTTCTCATTCAACAACTCTATACACAATTCATTGATCATTATAGCTTCTAGAAAAAAAGTCAATAAAAGTAACCAATTATTTTCTTCTCCAATGTGTAATATTTTAATTGAAGGATGTAACACATCATTGGATACATCTCACATCAAGTTTAATGACAAGTTCAATGTGCTCAATTATCATGATAACACTAATGATAAATCCAAAACATAGTAAAATTTTCTATCAGCTTACAATCATATTTCAATGTTGTGCTTTGTTGAACATACATGCAAAAAATGATAATAAAGGTATTGGTTGGTACAACTACAATTTTTTAATATCAATTTATAAACTACGTATATAATCAAGTATGATTTGTAAAATATTAATGATGCTAATTCAAATGTCTATGTTAAATACTTTTTACAGTTTGTAGTGAAAATTCAATCTCAAATCACTAGTCTAAACAAAAAAATTAAAAAAATCATTACTATATACAATCTAGATGCTTGTTTTCAAAGGTCAAGTCATTTGGGCATAAAAGAAAGACAATCTCAAAGTGAAAAGTAGTGCGAAGGAACTTGAAGTTGGACATTTTCAAGTGGGAAATTGGGATTACATTATATGTGAATCCATATTTAGAAGTATTATAAATACAACTAGAATTTGTACTTTTGTGGATGGTTCTAGATGGAATCACGTTAGAAAGTTAAACAAGGGAAAAAAAGTCTTAATCTATTTTTAAAAACCTTTTTTTTAAAAACCTTATTATATAAATAAAGAAAGTTTTTTAATATGCAAAGTAATGCTTGGAGGTGAGGAGAACAACTTTGAGGTTATCTCTTTTCTATAATCAAATGATTTGATTTTTGAAAGGAATTTTTATGATTATATAGCATCTTGAAAAAAAATTCATTTTATTTAAGTTGGTGTTTTGAGATTGATTATCTATCACCTTGTGGATAGTACTCAACAATCTTGGAATTGGACCTCCATTGAATTATTTACTTTGTAAATTGAATGAGTATTGAATTGAATGAACATATTGCCAAAATGTACTTTGTAATAAAAAGGAGAATACACAATATGAGTTTAGATTTATGATCAATTCAAAACCTACTTCAAAGTGCATGATGAACACCTTACTAGCATCATTTGAAATCCTAATACAAGAAAAACCTAGACTAGTTGGTGCAATTCCTAAATTATTAGATATGATTAATGTCTTGTCAAAGACATATTAGTTTTATAGATTTCAAACCAATTATCATTTGCATGACTTGCAATATTAAAAAAAAAAAATCAGAAAAATTGTTGGTAATTTATATATCATGTTACCAAAGTTAGCTATACAATTTTGATTACTTGTTGGTCACAATATTTAGAATGAAAAATATTAATTTAATCAAAAATATGGCACTTGTCTAGAATTTTATCTTATCTTGATCCCTTAATCAATTTGGACATATTGTTGAAGAAATGATATCATAACATCCACCCATGCGAGCTTTGACCCTTGATAGTGTAAACTTACAAAATTAAAAATTACATTTGAAGTGCATTACAATTGTTAGTGCTAACAAAAAAAAATCAAATTCCAATTCAATAGTGCCAATTTTTATTTGTAAAACTTATGGCTTTGGAAATGTTATTTGCATTTTATTTTGGAAGTGGTGTTTGCAAACTATCAAAATTCAATAAATTTGTTCAAATTTTCATTTTTAAAAACTTTTCTAGCATTACTTTTGATACCAAGTGAAAAACATGTCATCAGAGCATATATAAAATTGTGTAGTAGACCAAATCAAAACAAAGCATTTTCAAGCTCACTGACACATTTGCTATGGCATCATGCCACTAAATCATGTCAAAATCAATGAAGGTAGACATACCCATCCTGACCGTTTAAGGGCTTGAATGGGTACCTCAAGCCCTTGAAAAATTCAAGAAAAAAATCTATAGGATTAGCCTTGCAACAAGGTCATGGAATGTCATTTTTGAGGAAAGAAGCATTGTATAATATTTTATACTAAAGGGTAAAGTTGCAGCTCATAGGACCCTAAAAGCTACTATAAACTAACCTTGAAAATGTTTGAATGTGTTCTTATACATGTACCACAGCCTACAAGCTTTTTTCGTTTGCCCTCTTTTACATTTCAAAAATCAAGGCATTTTATTGAATAAAATTAGCATTTAACAATCTTGTATCACTAGCAATTATTTCTTGCTCAATCCCAATCAAGCATACCAAATTTTGAGTTTCAAATTAGAAAAATTCTGTTTTTGATGAATTATTTTACATCATATTCATGGTTTTATGTGATAAATGATTAAAAACATTGGTGATGAATTTTTGAGATTTGATTGAACGGATGTGTTGAAAACATCCATATGCAAATCTTTCCTTTTAACAAGCATCTCCAATAAGTTTTAAAATTTCTTCTATGTAGTTTTTAAAGTTGAAGTGATCATGATCAAATTTTGTAAAATAGATATCTACATTTTTAAACTAGAATTTGGCAGAATATCCATATCATTAGGCTCAAAAATTCAAATCTAATCATATTGTATAAGTCAAATAACAATATCTGATTATCATATGGAAATATCTAATTTACAAAATTTGGTCGTAATCAATTCAACATTAAAATCTACAGAGAAGAAATTTTAAAACTTATTGGAGATGCTTGTTAGAAGGAAAGATGTGCATATGGATGTTTCCTACACATCCATGCAATCAAACCTCAAAAATCCATCATCAATTTTTTTAATCATTTATCACATAAACCTATGAATATGATGTAAAATAATTCATCAAAAACAGAATTTTTCTAATTTGAAACTCAAAATTTGGTATGCTTGATTGGAATTGAGTAAGAAGTAATTGCTAGTTATAGAAGATTGTAAAATGCTTATTCAATAAAATGCCTTAATTTTTGAAACATAAAAGAGGGTAAACAAAAACAGCTTGTAGGTTGCGGTACTTGATGGTCCCAATCCCAACCCTCTCAAACTAGCTCTTCAGCTAACATGTGGAAGGATTTGCTTATATAAGTAGCATTCATTGCTCCATTTTAAATTCAACATTGTGTGGAGAACACCCAAAAAATAGGGTGCAGAAATGGACCCTGTTCAGAATGAGTTGTCCTACCTGAGCTCTGCATACACAAGAAAGAAGTCTGAAACAAAGAAGTTTTGTATTGCAACAAATATTGTTTGCGCCTCAGATCCCTCTTCCGAAGTCCTAGGATTCAAATTAGTCTTAGACTTGTTCACATTGAAAAGATTGTGTACATAAGATCTTTGCAATCAAAAATTGAAGAACTTTCCACAAGAAAATGCTCTCTAAACTCCTAGTACCGGTACATTACAACACAATGAAACAATTATTTTATGGAAAGAAAAACTGCTCAGTCTAAGGCCATTTTGCTTTGTATAGGGTCTTGGTACTCACTCTATAGGTTCTCTCTCAATCCAAAGCCTTGCCAAACCTTAAATGACATGATTTGATTTGGAACCACCATGCAGATGCTCATAGTAAAAAGCTACATTAGACAAAATAAAACAAGTAATAAGGGAGGAGGATCAAAAGCAATTTGGGATGAAAAAGCGCACTAACACAAAGATAGATAGATATAGATATAGATATAGATAGAGATAGAGATAGATAGAGATATATATATATATAAAAGAATCACAGATGTATACATTAATATTTTCAATGTACAAGAGTTGAACATTTCAGGGTGTGGATTCTTTTAGAAATCTTCTATTCCAGCCAAGATTTCAGCTTTAGAAATTCACAACTAATTTCCCAAGAGTTCAAAACAAATGAAAATGCTTGAATTGTACGATGATTTCATTTACCTCTCAAGAATTATAAAAAAAACATTTAGAGGGGGCGATTTGCACTATGTTACATGTCCCGTGCCTCATCAAAATTTGCAAATGTAATTGATGTAAAATCAAAATTTAGGACTTGGCTCTTCACACTATGTCCCAAGTTTCACATTGTGGTTGCTTACTAGGTAACATTTTTTGGAAGTTTTGGCAACAAAGAAGGTGGGACTTCACTCAAGGTTTGGGTTGATCTTTTTGCTAAATCCAACTTTTTCACCCAAGTTCCATCAATATTTGTGCATAAAATAGTTGTGACTTTCATTAGTACTCCTTTGTGCCCTTAATAACCCAAATAGTTTGGGATCTCAAGTTGAAATGGGACTTGCAAAGATGGGATGTGGGATATAACGTAAACCACCCCTACACCAAATAATGCATTTAGGTTGCCCACATTGATTTCACAACACTATATACTATATAAACACTTACTAATATTACAATAACCTTCACCAATAACTATTGTAATAAACAAATTTTAACAAGCAATAAGGATTTGACAACAACAACAATGCTGTAGAAAAACAAACTAACTTTGTCCAAGCCACAAATTATGTAAAATCCAACTATCTAAAAAATTGCATGCGCCTCCAAGTAGCCAAACAATGAGTCATGACTCATGAGGTAACTTTCCAAGGTAAAGCAACCTAAATGCCTTAAGAAAAGTACACCAAATAGTGCATTTAGGTTGCCTTAACCCCTCAACGCCCCAAGAGCGCAAACGTCGCCCCACTTTCAGTGTATTTCTAGATACCCAGGGCGTTGAGGGGTTAACAATTAGGTTGCCTTACCACAAAAAGTTACCTCATGATTCATGGCTTGGCCACTTGTAACTTTTTAGATATCAAAATTTCACATGGTTTACAACATGGACACCTCTAATTTGTCTTTTTGTAGTTGTGTTATTATTGCCAAGGCCTTTAAAAGTAACTTATTGCAATAATTATTGCTGAAAATTATTGTAGTTGCAGGAAGTATTTAAATAGTGCAAAATGTCAAGAAATTAGTTTGGGGCAACCTAAATGCACTATTTGGTGTACACTGAATATTGTATTTAGGTTGCCTTGACAATTAGGTTGCCTTACAACAATAAGTTACCACATGACTCATCACTTGGCCACTTGGAGGTGCATGCAACTCTCTAAATACTTGGATATCACATGGTTTATGACTTGAAAGTTGCTAGTTTTTCTTTTTGCAACTTCATTGTTGTCGACAAGCCCTATAAAAATTGTTTATTGCAGTAATTTTTGATGAAAATTATTGTAGCAACGATAAATATTTATATAGTGTGGAATGTTGAGAAATTAGTGTGGGGCAACCTAAACGCATTATTCAGTGTAGCTCTATTTCCCTCAAAAGTACAAATCTGCTGGTACAGGGTCACTCACTTTAGGAACCTTCTACACTTTTATGATATCAACAAAGTCCGGCTGAACGTTGAATCTCGACGACACGGGAATAGGATACTAGCGTCGGGGATAGGGTACCCCCACGCCCCAGACGACGACCACATCCACCAGGTCCCCGACCGACAGTCGCACAATCATGCCCTGCAGCAGCTCCGCACTTCCGAGGCACTTGCGCAAGCGCTCGCTCAGGTCGCGCTCTCCTCCGAGCTCAACACTTTCCGAGAATCTGGGCTACGCATCTGCCAACGCATCACATCACATCACGAAACCATTAAACATTTCCTCACAAAATTGCAATCCCCACTGCCGAAGCTTTTCTTTTTGCGTGTCAGCTCGGGTACCATTTGTGTGGCCAACATCCACAAACGAGAGAGGAGTGTAACTTAACTTAACTTAGACGATCGCAAGAATACTATCGCCGGCTCTGTTTTTCAACCATCCTCGTTGAAGTGCGCGATCCATGGACTGGTGAGCGTGTTTCCTGATCTCCTGATCTAGGTTTAGTCGATCCTCTGTTGATTTCGAGCTCGTTCTGATGGTGAGAGTGACACTTGTGATGCGAACTGTACACATCTAGGGATTGTTGTCTGACGTCGGTAGAACATACTCATTGACGGAGATCTCGTCCTTTAGAAACTCGTTCGCAATCGCTCAATCCTAGTTGCTGTGATTGGGGTTAGGTTCAAGCCTTTATCTTTTTGCATCTGCTTATTGCGGTCGTTCTCCTCGTGAACGTCGCTACGGTATTATAAGACTTACTATTAGTAAAAGATTGAGGATACTATTAGCGTCAGTTCTAAGCATTCACGTAAAACAATAGAGAGGTCTTTGGTGATTTGAATAGAGGAGCCAAATCTGGTGAGATCAATTTTTGAATTCTGTATGGAATAAGAATTACCATTAGTAAAAGATAGAGGATACTATTAGCGTCACTTCTAAGCACTCATCACATAAAACAATAGAGAGATCTTTGGTGATTTGTGTAGAGGAGCCAAATCTGTTGAGATCAATTTTTTGAATTCGGTATGAAATTTGAAAGTGGGAGGTTCTAGATTTACTGTAACTACCGGTTATGAAGATTTTGAACAAGATGTAAGCCTTAAGCTGAAACAGACGATTTTTGCAGTTCTGAGACTGATCAAGGGCTTGAGTATTTTTGTTGTTGTTTTTTTTTCTGATATGGAGATCTTGTGTTGTTTCTACTTTTTTGTAGATCAAGGGTTGGAATTCCAGCTTGGGATGAGACTAAACAGCCATTCTCATATGGTCCCAGTCAGGTGCTTGGGTGGGTGCAAGAATTAGGGCTTGAAACAGGGGGAACATCTGGGTAGTTATACATGGAGAGATACTCTGGGGTGCCGAAGAGCGACCCACATGAGAATGGACATAACGATCTAGAGGTGATTCATTCTTTCTGAATGCTTCCTTTTTTTTCCTTCCCAAATTGAGTACCTTTTTGAAGTTTGAAAAATCTTGTTATTACGTTTTTTTAGCAGTTTAGCATATCATGTACTCCCTTTGTGTCTCTCAAAAAACGTCCAAATCAGACACATTTCTTGTACCACTAAAAATCTCCCTTTTGCTGCTGATTTCAAATGCTGAGAAAGCGTTTTTGCGATGTTCAATGATCTGATGGGGGCAAGTTAAGTGATTAGAGAGCATTCCTCTCTTATCAAGCTTGGCCTTGTCCATATGAGGTACCATTGTTGCTATTAATTAACAATGAGAAGCTGGCATCATGCACAAATATGGGTACTTTTTGCATGGAATTTGAGTGCCCAAACGATGACATCAAAGTTGGAGATTTTGCATACATTTGGTAGATGGTATATTGATTCTAGAATGCATGTGTCACTCGCACAAAGACTAGAAACACAGTTAATCCTTTGCAAGGAAGCTTTTTTGGATGTGTTTAGAGAGACAGAGGGAGCATGAGCCATGCAAGCCGTATTTTTTCTTTATGCGCATTCTAGCTACTAGAACTAGTGCAAAGTTGACATGGAACAAAATGAGGGAACAAGTGAATATTTGAGTTTTGCACTACTGAAGGTGTAAGTAAGTAGCCATAGTGCAGTGAAATTAGGGTTCAGTCAAATGGGAAATGATTTTAGTAAGCTTATGTTGTTTGTTCTTGCAGCTGATGGCTCTAGTGGAAACCGAACCACTGCAATCGTCCGATGTGATTTCACACAGAAATGAAAAGGAGGAGCTTGGGCTGCTAGCCCGTGCATCGCCCTGTTGCAATTTGAGATGCAACCCAGGTCGTTGCAGCTGGGTCAATAAATTTCCAACATACGTCATTCGAAGTACGTCGCATGTGTTGTTTGGAACAAAGCTCAACTGGTTGCTGCTATGCGTTCCCTTTGCAATTGTTGGTGCACAAGGGGTGTTTGGACATGTAAGTGCACTGAAATCTCTCTCTTTCTCTTAACCCACCCTCCTCATTGAATTAGTCTTACTGGCCTGATATTCTTCACTTGCACTTCTCCTCTAAGTTTTCAAGCTAAGGATATAAACCCCCGTTTGGAAGATAATCGTAGATTGCAAACTTTCTTTCTTTGTAAAAAAGTGTAGTGAATGATGTTTGGCGACTTTTTTTTCCTTCCAAAGTGATTTATCTCAAATCTCGTTGATGTAGAAGCGGCCACTTTTGAGGGCACTTTCGGGTTAAGTATGTCGAAATCTTTGATATGTTGAATGCCGTGCATGCTCAGTTTTGTATACTAAGACGTGGTTATGGATGTTCACCAGGGGTGGGTGTTTTTACTAAGTTTACTAGGTATGGCTCCCTTGGCTGAGCGGCTTGGCTTTGTCACCGAGTGAGTCACTTCTAGCTTTCGTGGCTCACTATCTCTGTATTTTGAATTTACCAGCATCTTTGCACTAGTTAATAGGTTTTAATGTAGTTATTATGAGAATAGGAGAACTTGAATTGGCCATTTTGAGACATTGCAATAACATAGTCATGTTGTTGGAGTTTGCAGACAGCTGTCTTTTTTCACTGGTTCGACAGGTAATTGCTTGACTGTTGTGAAAGCTTTGTGACTGCAGTTTTCAGATGAGAGGTCACTAATGCTAGTACTTTTCCAGGTTTGCAAGTTAGACTCAGTGTGAAGTTTTGACTGGTTGGTCTTCACGGCTTTGGCTGAGAAAATGGTTTTGTTTGTTTGCAGTTGGAGGTCTCCTGAATGCAACGTTTGGGAATGCCACGGAAATGATCATATGCATCATGGCGTTGCGGAAGCATATGATTCGAGTTGTGCAGTTGTCTCTTCTAGGTTCTATATTGTCCAACATGCTGTTGGTTCTAGGATGTGCATTTTTCTTTGGTGGTCTGAAATATCCCAAGGATCAGAAATTTAACAAGGTATGCGCATTTGGGGTTATATGTGCCTTTTTCTGCAGTTTTAATTTAGCCGTATGGTGACTTTCTTCTGTTCAATTTTGTTTATTCTCTGAATAACGCTTGTAATGTCCTGCAATATTTCTGGTGATATAAAATTTGTTCATAATACTAAAATTTTCTTGTTGATTGTGTGTTGAAGGTTACGGCGCAGGTTAGTGCAAGCTTGTTGTTAATGGCAGTCATGGGTCTCCTGTTTCCTGCCGTTCTGCATGCCACGGGTACTGAGCTGAAGATTGGAAAGTCAGAGTTGGCTTTGTCGAGATTCAGCAGCTTTGTCATGTTAGTGGCTTACATGTCCTATTTGTATTTCCAACTCAAGAGTCACCGAGGGCTCTATGATACAGAGGAGGTAAGAATCTGTGTTGCTTTTTTCTGCTAGACCTTCCCTAGAGATATATTCTGAAGTTTGTGATTATTTTTCCACGTGGCTTTAGTCTTGACTCTTATTTTTGCAGGAGTCAGGAGAGAATGATGGTGATTCTGACGAGGACGAGTCTCAATTGGGGTTCTGGACTTCAATAGCATGGCTTACTATATTGACTATCTTTATTTCTATATTGTCGGAATTCCTGGTTGGTGCTATTGAGGTAAGTTTTCGCCTGAAAACTCTTACATATAACCCATATTGTAGACATCCCTGTAAATGTGGTCTGTATTGGAGGTTGGTAGTTCGTTTCAGATTTTCAGTAAAATTATAGAAACCTCTGTATTAATCATGAGGACGGTGGCATTTACAATGCTATCTAAAAGGTTCTAAAACAGTCTAACGTTCCTGATAACACTCTCTAGTGCTTTCTGTCTTTAATTTGCATCGGATTGTGTTGTATTTTTTCTCTCAGCGTGTCTTTTGTTGTGTTTCCAAATTGATCAAGGGGTACTGAAACTTAGATTTTTCTAAATCTTGCTTTTATCTGGTATACAGGGTGCTTCAACTGCATGGAATGTACCTATTGCATTTATAAGCGTCATTATATTGCCTATTGTTGGGAACGCTGCAGAGCATGCAAGTGCTATTATGTTTGCTCTCAAGGATAAGCTGGTATTTCCTCTCATCCACTTATCAGGAATCCTGGTCTACGTTTGCCATCAAAGTAAATGTTTTTCTTTCGTCACATAGGATTTTTGACACCTTGCGAATAACAGGAATAGAAGATTTTCGGGAGCTGAATATCTTTGGAACTTCTTTGATGGAATGTCGGTTTTAGATTTGGTCTTGAAGTTCCATATTTTCATTGCACTTGATGTTTTGCTCTTTAACAGGACATCTCACTCGGGGTGGCCATTGGTTCTTCCACTCAAATCTCCATGTTTGTGGTAAGTTGCAACAAAAAAAGTTCTCATATCCTACCACGATTTCATCTAAATGACATTATGAATGTTTTAGCAGCAAATCAAGTAAAGAAAAATATTACTCTGATACAGCTTCTGTTTTGCAGATTCCTTTCTGTGTTGTTATTGGCTGGCCCATGAAGACACACATGGACCTCAACTTTGAACTGTTTGAGACTGCAACTCTCTTCATTACAGTTCTAGTGGTTGCCTTGATGCTCCAGGTGCGCTTTTCTTCACTACTGTTCTCTACCTTTTTACAAAAATCTAACAGAACCTTGCATATCCTTTCTCTTATCTTGCATTGTTCCAACTCCAAGTGAGAGGTGTGTAACAAATGTTTGGGACTTGGTCTTGTCTCTTATGTTACCGACAGCAACTCAGTTATTCATTCAATTAGGTGGTTGTCAATTTGCAAACGATATAAGCATGACTTTGCTAAACGACAATGGCTACTGGTCTTTAGGATTGTTAACTCACTCTAAACTTATAGAAGAAATTCATACCTAGTCATAATAAACTGGTCTAAACAGATTTTGCCACTTTACTCAAAGTGATTTCTCCATATCTATATAAATTGACTAACCATCATAGTCTTGTGTATGGGAAATTGCTTCAAATAGTACCCTCTTTATTAATGTTTCTGCATATGTGAATGCAACAGGAAGGCACAGCAAATTATTTCAAGGGCCTGATGCTGATTCTTTGCTATTTGATTGTTGGGGCCAGCTTCTTTGTTCACGTCGACATTCCAGACAAACATCGTACATAACCCTCTTCCCTGGCTTATGAAATACTCAAAGATGTCAATTGTGGTGCAAGATTATTGTAAACTAGAATAGAAACTCAAATTAAGTGCAGTGGTGTCAAAGAGCACTATTTATTGTATCCACTGAGTACATGTTATAACATAATTGTTGTTTCGTGTGCAGCTGGGAGCTAAAGCATTTCTTAGCTTTTGTGCAGTGAGTGCTACCATTTTTTAATTATAGCAATGAAGGTCCTCTTGCAAGGCCATGCAATAGTTGTACTTGGCCAAATTGGGACTGTTAATGTAGTACTGAAGGGCAAGCCAGTTTTTGGCTTCTGTATTATATGTTTCTTTTGCCCAAAGTATTCGCTGGAATGGTTTGTTTCTACAAAAGATTGCGTTTGTTGATAATTAGCATGTTCTGATTCCCTTTTTCTCATTTTTGAGCACTCTATGTTTATGTTGAAGTTGTTCAATTGCTTGCCAAGTATGTGTCTTTTAGCTAAACCATGTAGCATGTGAGGTTTGAAAAGGGAATCTCTTGTTGGTGGCCACTTTTGGTTTTGGAGAACTATCAACTACAGGAAACCTACACTAGCAATTTCAAGAATATGGGATTTTACTTTGTAGCAAAACATAGCATATTGCATGAACGTTACGTTGCTTCTACAAGGGCAATGCTGTCTCAAGCTTTTTATTGTTGCCAAAGTTTTGCTTAGTGTTTAGGGCCACCTCTAGAATAGAAATGTTTCGGGACTTTGACACAGCAAATGCTGTTGAAAAAAGATTCTGTGTTACAGAAAAAAGTGGTTTTCCATCTGATTTTTTTCAGAAGTGATCATAAACACATGGTCTATCATGGAAGGCAAAAAATTACCTCATCAGATGTATTTGTACTTTTAGGTGACCCAAATTGTGATAAGATTCAAAAACACGATGTTAGGTCCCAAGTTGCTCTTTTTGCAATTTTCATGAGGGCACCATGCACTATTAACTCTTGCAACTTTAGGAAATAATATTATAATTGCGAGGCATTGATATGGATTGTATAAAGTACTTTAGCCGAGTTGGTCACAGTGACCAACCTAGCGTTTATGGGTTAACTCCTAAAGGACCATTGTCCCTTTGGGGAATAGGCTGGGCTTTGGGCATGTACCTATGGCTAAACTACTTTGTGTGATTTTTTCAAACTTTTATCAAAGGTGGGGAATTCAAAGATCTCTGCGGGCATCTAATTTTTTCTTGATTCCAACATTTGATGAAGAAGTTATGCTTGAATTTATGAAAATTTGGGGAGGATTGCTCACCTAGGCAGCCCAAAAACTTCTTTAAAATTATATTTGTTTAAAATTAAAATTTGAAATTGGTTCTTTAGAATTATTTATAGGTGAGAAGCTTTGAATCAT
Organism: Ulota crispa; assembly: GCA_963920765.1. Taxonomy (NCBI): domain Eukaryota; kingdom Viridiplantae; phylum Streptophyta; class Bryopsida; order Orthotrichales; family Orthotrichaceae; genus Ulota; species Ulota crispa. The sequence continues at coordinate 16,432,420 of OY987249.1, read as the reverse complement.
TTAGTTTCAATCAATGACATGAAAGTTATGAGGAGTTTTAGTTTGCGGGCACTTATGGATTCTCTACTCTAAAATAAACTTTGAAGTCCTTTATTTAACTCAATTTTCAATATTTTGGAAAAAAAATTAAATCAAAGGAAGTAGATTGTTTATCACAACATTTTGACCATTGCAATTTGCATTTTTCATTTTAATAATTAAATTCTTAACAACTGAGTGTTTTGACTCATTTTCTACTTCTTTTTACTTACTAATTTTTCCCATGTGTTGTATAGTTCCAATTGATTTGAAAATTCTCCCACACATAGCTAACTTGATTTCCTACATGGAAAAAAGAAAGCTCAATTTTGGGTAGAGAATTTTTTTTGTTATAAGAGTGGTCAAAGGCTTTTGAAATTTTTGGGCAGCATGGGAAAAAACTTTTTTTTTCACTTTAGATGTAAAAATCTCACTCCTCTCCATCTAGAATGAACTGATTTTTTTCCCACAAGTACTTCTTATAGTATCAGGCAAGATCCTATGGTTGGATTTCCCAAAAACAAAACACAAAATCCCTTTTATTAAACCTCCTAGAAGTGGCAATTTTTAGTGGTTTCCACAAAAAATAAAGGCATGGTCCTTTAGGGGTTAAATGCCTTTTGGGGCTGGTGGGGTTGCATTCCTGGACCCGCCATAGGCGATTTCTATTTCTTATGCTTGAACCATGATTGTGGAATAATTCCTTCCCACAGGATCAAAGGTAGGAAACGATTTTGAGAAGGGAATTGATGTATGTACCACCCCTTTTCAACTATTCTACCACACCTACTACATATGGCCAATATTTATAATATTAAAGTAGGTGTGGACAACGAGAAAAAAATCACTAATTTGAACATACAACTTGACATAGAAATCGCGATTTATTTTATATTTTTTAGCTTTAGACCCTGCTCATAGTATCAATTAATAAAAGCTTAAATTAACTAAAGCATAATTTAGATTTTTTAATGGATATGATGAGCAGGATCTAGAGCTAAAAAACAAAATTAAAGTTGTAACTTCTATGTCAAGCTATGTTTTAAAATTAATGATATTTTTCCCATGGTCCACACCTACTTTAACCCCTTAAGGCCGGAGGAGGTAGAAATTGCCTTAATAGGTTTTGAAATGAATTTAGGGTGTGTTGCCAATTTTGGATCATGGGTTGACCAATTACAAACATGTAAGGAATGAAGTCTGTTTTCACGCACACTTGTTTGATCAAAGTTTGGAATTACATCTTGTTGTAGAGAGAATGATTCATTAGAAGGGGTATCGAAAAATTTGAGTGTTTAGTACAAATCACTCATTGAAACACCAACAAGAGGATGACATCACTTGATGTCTTTAGGGACCAAGTAAATAGTGCCATGACAACAGCCAAACCAATTATTCTTTGGCTTTGTACCCCCTACTTGAGCTTTTCAATCCTTTTAGCGTTGTACAGTCAAAATTACTTATATATTGTCACACTTCTTTTGAAAAAACACATGGTCGTAGATTTATACTATTCAAATAACTTGTCCGGTTGGATTGTCTAACCACACGTGTGATTGCAAGAAACACTTGTACTATTTCTTGTCCCCTTCACCTCCCGTAGTTGCTTTTTGGCTTGTAACTTTTGCATAGCAAGTTCTTTTGAACTGAAATTTCAGAAGAAGGTACATGTCATAGCTATAGACCTTCCATAAATTTTGCAAATTTTTTAAAATTATTTTACTATTTTTAAATAGCCCCCAAATAGGTGTATACCTTGGTCATTTTGGGGGTGTTTAGTACTATTTTGGGTCCAAATAAGCTTTTCTAGGGCTATAAATCAGGGATGTTGTTTATGGAGCATGCTTACACGCATTCAAAGCAATTGTACCTTGTGAATGTGTTTAATGGGTTCTCAAATGGCAAGTTTTTGTTTTATTTTTTTGAATGATTTTACTATTTTCAAAAAAGCAAGAAAGAAATTGGCTTTTTGTTGGTGATTTTGTTTTGCGCATGACTTTTAGAATAAATCTTTTCTAGGTCTGAATTTTCATGAGTATGCTATTTTAAGTGCTTTACAAATTGTCCATATATTATTTTATTTTAAAAAAAATTATTCCAAAAGCTTGGTAGTACTACTAGTACTACAAGTACTATTGGTGTTTAGTACTACGAGTACTATTGGTGTTTAGTACTACAAGTACTATTAGTGTTTAGTACTACGAGTACTATTGGTACTTGAGACAAAACTGTGAAGTGTTTCTTGCAATCACGTTGCTTGTAGGAGCCATTCATTCAACTTATACAATTCAAACTTAATCCAATACACCACCTTTCACTTAACCGATGCAACACATATCACAAGCAAATAGGTCCAAAAAATTTACATGCTTATCTTCCAAGAGTGTAGTTTACATTGGTACGGTTGGATTGTGATTTTTACATCTGATTAAATTGTCAAAATGCCTCGAGCAGAACGACCAACTCGGATAGCATGCGGCCCTAAAGAGTTAATATTGTATTGTAAATATTGACCATATATATATAAGTGTAGTAGAATAGTCGAAAAGGAGTGGTACATATATCAATTCCCTTTTCAGAAACATTGAAGTAATGATGAATGCTTCACTACCTTTTCAAGTACAATGTGCCTTTCAAGCATTGCCTTTCTTTTCTATCTCGAACGTTCTTTAGCAAGTTGTTAGGAAGCATTTCAAACCTTCTAAATTCCTAAGAATTATTTTGTTGAATTCGAGGAGGATAAGTTCAAAAAAAAAATTTCATATTTAACAGTTTTTGATGGAGTGTTTTAAAGGAGAATTAGCCATTATCAATCTCTAGTAACAATAAAAACAATGAGGCTTGGATTGTTCTTGGATATAGCTCAGGTGGGTAGCAAAAACTACTAAATGTTGAATCTTACGTGTCAATTGACGTGAAGGAAGAATTGGAGTTTTAGGATGCGGTTTTAGTGTTTTAGGCTTTAAAGAAAAAAAAAGAAAAAAGAAAAGAGGGTAAGTTTAAGAGCTACATGATGGTGGCAAGGTATAATACAAAACAAGTACATTGAGGTTTTAGCTTCAGATTAGTGGTTTTTGCTTGCTACGCTACGCATTCACCATTAGAATTTTTGTAGGATTTTTATATGTTGTATAGAATGCAAAGTAAAAAATTTCAAATTGTATCTATGTGATAAAATAAAATAAAATTAAAGATGTGATAATACAATAGTGCATATGTGATATTACGCAAGTCTTTGTGATTTTAGTAATACAAATGCGATATTGCAAAGATTGGAGATGTGATATTACTGAGGTACATGTGTGATATTATAAAAATTACTATGATTTTAGTAGTAAGATGATTTTATTACCTATTTTCAACCCATTTCTTTAACCTCTCAAAAAAATTTGGATACTCAATCCCACTGCCTTTAGGGACACCATAAATTGTTGAAAAAATTTACTCTTATAGATTTATAAATTTAACAGTTTTGGGGGGACATGTTTTAAAGCCCATATGGCAAGTGTAAAGGTCTCAACCAAAGCAAGCAAGGGTTGAAGAAGAGAAAAAAGAAAAAGAAAAGAGGTTCCTTGTCCCCGTCCTTCTCCTCGACCACTGATGTTGTCTCTCTGTGTCCGTCCCCGTCCCCGAAACCCTAATTTGCTCCCCCGCTGCTGCCACAGCACTAGTATTGCTGTTTCCGCAGCAGCTCTCTCCATCGCTCTTCCTCCTTCGTCTTTTTTTCTCACAGCTTACATCTCCACTTACCCGCTGCGCCTCCACGGGGCGCTGTTGGCCAACTTGCTTCCAACTCGGTATGCTTTCTCTCGTTGCCGTTCCTGCTTTTGTCCAGGTGGTCCGCTCCGCGCTCTTCTCAGGGTTTGCTCGTGTCTCAGTTCGAGCGCGTTGGAAATGCTTGACTTTTGATGCACGAATCCATTGAACGGAGTAAAAGCATTGAGCTTTGGCGTCCTGCATTGCAATCTTTCTTTAAATATTAGAATTCCTCTGTTTTGCATTGAGCGTTGGCGTCTTGCACTGCAATCTTTTTGGAAATATTAGAATTCCTCTGTTTTCAATTAGCGTGTGTTTTTAATTCGTGCTACGACTGATTATTGACATTCGAATAGTTTCTCTGGCGGCTACTTAAGAAGTGAGTGCGATCGGTACATGATACAATTCGAAGGTCTCGAGCTTCGACGGCAGGAATTGGAGGCGGTACGTGATGTTACAGAGGTAGAGATGTGATATAACAGAGGTCGTTGTAATTTTAGTAGTATGATATTGATTTTCCGAGCTGAATTGTGATTGTTTGGTGCAGGGTCCAAATAAAACCACACAATTGAGGAGGAGACTTCTGGAGGGGATCCACCTGAACACGAAGCCATGGAATTCGAGAATGTACCTTCTTTTGAAGGCGTTGCGGTGCCTTCTAGGAATGGGAGTAAGCAAAAGAAAGTCAAAGTTGGTTCGAAAGCGCGAAAACTTCTGAAGTTGCAGAAACAACAGGGGCTGAAAGGTGACAAATTTCTTATGCTTTTTTTACATTGGTAGTTACTTTTTAGTCTTACTAAATATATACTACAAGCATTAACGTTTCCGCAAAAAAAAATTTCCCCTTATTTGGATTTTTTTGGAAAGGCATAATTTTTCTCATCTCTGTAAAAATAAACGATAGTTAATTAAGCTAAAACCAAGAATAACTATAAAGTAAAATTTCTTTGGTCTAAACAAATATAGTAAAGAATGATTTGGTAAACATGAAACAGATGAATATACTGCTTATAATCCTTTTTCTGTTGCCCTACACGGTTTGCATTGTGAAGTTGCATCAACCTTACAATTCATGTCGTGACTGCAGATTTTGTGTAGAGTATCACGAACTGATTCAAGTTTATTGTGATGATCAGAGCCCGACAAGAAACAGAAACAGAAACAGACAAGTGGGACGGAGATTTCTGAAGAGGACCTACGCAAGCGGGAAGCCATGGAATTAGAGAGGTTGGAGAAATTACCTTCTTCCGAAGAAACCGAGGTAGAAGAAACCGACATGTCCGCTTGGGCTCGACTGAGGCTTCACCCGTTGCTTATGAAGGCCTTGATGAGGTTAAAATTTTCAAGGCCAACCCCTATTCAGGAGGCCTGCATTGGTGCTGCTGCTTTCCAGGGAAAGGTGTGTTGGCACTAGTCTCATTTACCAGTCCATTCGCATCGTTGTTTCTTTTCGAGCAGTTTATTGGTATTGGTTGTTAGTGTTTCTCTATGTAGTTCCAGGGCATGGCATTTGAGTTCAAATTTGGTTACTCCGGTGCCCAGGATGTCATTGGTGCTGCTGAGACGGGATCAGGAAAGACGCTTGCATTCGGCCTTCCTATATTGCAACGGCTCTTGGATGATCAAGAGAAACACCACAAAAAGTCAGGGTTTGATGACGCCAAGAAGAAACAGTCTGCGGGTCCCTTACGTGCTCTCATCGTTACTCCCACAAGGGAGCTTGCGTTGCAGGTGAGACCTTTGCAACAGTCACCAGATGCAATGAAATCACTTTTTGGCAATTATGGCACTACTCTCTCTCTTCCTCTTGGAGTTCAAGTGGTGTGCAGTTTTCTAATTATTTACTTTTTGGACCTTGTGGCAGGTTTGTGATCACCTACGGGCAGTGGCTCGGTTCACAAATGCCACGGTGGTGCCCATAGTCGGCGGAATGGCCCTTCAAAAGCAACAGCGACTGCTCGGGTACCACCCACAGATAGTAGTGGGGACACCTGGACGTCTATGGGAGCTTATGAATGCTGGCGAAAAACATCTCCTTGACGTAAGCTTCCTTTTAGCTTCAGTGGTTTTGCGAAGGTTCTAGAAAACTGACGAACCAGTGGTGCTATTCATTTTTCGTCGTATGCTAGCATAGTCTTTGCATTTTCTTCGTAACTTGTTTAGCCATGAGAAAACTATAATGAATTTGGTTGCTTTACGAAAAGAATGTATGATGAAGGCGCTGCAGGTCTGTGTAGATTTGAAGGGAAACGAAACTGTCACGTTGGTTCAAAACTTATCTGAGCTGAAGGAGTAAGGTTTTTTAGCCCTCGCTGGCTCATTGATGGCTTTGGAGTGTTCATGGATTGCAGCTGTCTGAACTCTCGTTCTTTGTCCTGGACGAGGCTGATCGTATGGTGGAAAAGGGCCACTTCAAGGAGCTCCAGACTATTATGGACATGCTGCCAAAGTCACAAGAGGCACTGGCTGCGGAAAACGAGAAGTCACTTCAAAGGCGTAGAAGGAGGAGAGAAAACCCGAGAGATGACAAAGGTGAAGAGCAAGACGGAGATGATGAGGAAGAAGTCGAGAATGTCGAGGTTTATCCTGATTCTGATGATGCTGATGAAGACGAAGACGAAGACGAAGAGCAAGGAGAAGATGTAGCGCTGGAAGAAGATGAAGACGAAAACGACGAGCAAGAAGGGGACGAAGAGGAAGAAGTGGATGAATTCTTTCCAGCTTTTCCAGACGAGCAAGACGAAGACGGAGAGCAGCAAATAGTAGCAGAAGACATATCTATGGATGCAGTATTTCCAGCCGTCGTGAATGCCGAATCAATGAAGAAGCGGCAAACGTTAGTGTTTTCAGCAACATTAGCATTGCCCCCGGGTTTTAAGAAGAAGCTGAAGAGAGGATTTTTTGACGAGAAGAACGTGTCGAAGAAGAACGAATACTCAGTGGCATCTCTGATTCAAAAGGCTGCCATGAGAAGCAACGCAGCGATAGTCGACCTCACTACCAAAGACATTCTTGCTAAGAAGCTTGAAGAGTCCGTGATAGAGTAAGGCCAGAATTCTTGTTTGTTACTGAGTTCGTGAAGTGATGTATCAACATCTACTACTGTTCTTTTTTACTTTTTGTCTGACGACGTTACTCCTACGCAGGTGTCGCGATGAAGAAAAGGATGCATATTTGTATTACATACTGAAGGTGCATGGGTGCGGGCGAACATTAGTGTTCTGCACATCAATCGCAGCTCTTCGGAGGGTGACAGCAATTCTTCGCCTTTTGCAAGTCAGCGTTCGGCCGTTGCATGCCCAGATGCAACAAAAGCAGCGGCTGAAGGTGCCTGCCCATCTATCTATCTTTGATTTCAGTTTTTTAGGTCTCACCCGCAGTAACCAAATGGTGTCAATGAGCTAGCTAGCTGGAAGTTTATCAACCTCCTCTGTGCCCACACTTACAAGGCACTTAACCGGAAACTGGAGTTTGAGCTAGCGGACTAGTTTTACTTGATTGGTGCGGGCGGGTTAAGATGTCGCATTATTAGTATGAGCATAGTTTATGTACTTGTCAAATAATATGCTTGACTGTCGGAAGTGAAAGAAATTCCATCGCCACCTAGTTAGCAGGAACTAACACCAGTTCGCCTTACATACCCTACTTTGGCAGTGTGGGAAACGAGTTACTATTTTCAGTTGAACTAATTCCATTTAGCTGAAGCCGCTAGTGCTGGCGTGGCCTTACATAGCTTTATGAGTTGGGCTGTTGAGAAACGAAGTTTTGGAGATTTTAAGTTTTATCGATGCAATTCCTGATTCACGGTTTATATCAAATGTTTATCTAATTAGCTACTCATGTGGTTGGCGCGCTCTAGTTCCTTTCGTGGTACGTTTTTTTTATTGAAGAAGCACTGCTGATGAGAAGTTCGGGGTATTCAATCAGGCAATGGACCGATTCAAGGACGGTGAAGATTGCGTGATGGTGGCGACGGACGTGGCAGCTCGAGGTCTAGACGTGACTGGTATTCGAACTGTGATTCATTACCAACTGCCCCATTCCGCTGAGGTAATTCACTTGCTTAGAGCGGTCTGTGCATGCCTGATCGCAATGGCAGATTTCAGTTTTTTATAGACAATGAAACACTTGAGCAAGATTTTAACGTTCTTGAGATCATCATCATGTTCCTTGTCGAGGCAGTCAAAGCGGCCACTTGTTCAGGAATCTCCAACTGCTTCTGTTTAATTATTTATTTGTTTTCGTGTTTACCATAAATGCAAGGTTATTTGCTTATTGCCTCGTTCTGAGTCTCCGGTGCAGATGTATGTTCACCGGAGTGGGAGAACTGCGCGTGCAGATACTGATGGAATCAGCATCGCCATCATTTCTCCCTCAGATCGTGCAAAGTATACAACTCTGTGTCGCGCTCTTGATAAGGTGGGTTATTCGCACCGCTGAAGTTTGGCCTTCAAACCTTCAAGGAGAGGGGATGTCCGCAACTCTCACAAGAAAAACAAGATACAAATATTGTAATGAATGAAATATCAGATTAGAGGGGGTGCAATTTTTTCCCGAATTTTTATATTAGTTATATGGTGCTGGTTTGCTCTGTGCTATGGCCATACCTGCAAGGAGGGTTACTTTGTACGGGTGTTACATGGCCCGTATCTGAGATACTAGACCTTGTCTCATTAGATTGACAATGTTTCACGTTATTCTAAAAGGACGTCAGGTCTATATTAGGTTGGTTTTGGATGCCAATGTCAAGTTTACACTATCTTGATACAAGTTAGTGGTTGAGTGTTTATGTGTGCGTGATTTGAGTGCAGGCAAACGGACTGTCATCTTTTCCAATAGATGTTACGTATGTACCGGCAATTTTGAAGCGCATTAGTTTAGCATTCCAGGTTGACAAGGTTTTGCGGAAACATCAGCAGGTAAAGTAGGTCTTTTTCCCTGGTTTGACGACGTCTTCCAGAATGTTTGTTGCTGAAGATTCCGGTATCTCTCTAGGTGCGACGAGAGCTAAGATGTGCGGTGCTTAAACGTGACAGAACAAAGTAAAGCAATCGTGGAAGAAACGAAACGCAGAGGCTCTAGAGCTGGATCTGGAAGAGAGTGACGACGACGAAGAGACATCTGTCAAGATTCCCGTGGAGAAGCGAGAGCTCATGAGAGTTGAGTCGTTACAACAGGTGAACGGTCTCCTTGCGTCTTGGTTTCTCTTGAATTTATTAAGTTGGTAGCATATCCAAGGCTGTTTTGTACCTTGTTGAGATTCAGGGTTTAGGGTTTAAGGTCCTCTATACCTTGGGGTTTCTTCCGTGGTGGTCTGATGCTTTGATCCGTATTGCAGGAGCTGCAGTTGCTTTTGAAAAAGCCACTTGAGCCCAAGGCATTTTCTCGGCGATACGTGACAGGGGTACCTGTCCTTTACTTGACCTGCTTATCTATCAATTTGGCTACTCATGCATCCTGCTTCGCATCACTGAACTCAATGGTCATACAATTTTGAATCCGGATGCCTTTCATCCATGAGCTCCAAGCTAAGAATAGAGATTCCATGCTGAAAGTTAGTAGTCAGGTATCGTGAGTTTCCCAAAGCACGTTTGTAGTATGTTTTGTTTACCTTCCGAAGCAATTTGAGAGGGCGGTCAATTACTTGCACTATGTTGACGTAGTTCAATGTACTGGAATTTTGCAGTCTGGAATCACACCGGTGCTTGCAAGGCAACTGAAGGAGTACACGACTCCACAATTGACCCCAAAAGCAGCCAAGAAAGGTAGCAAGGCATCTCTCGGTCCAGTAAGTAGCAACATTTCTGCAAAAGGCAGGCTTCTTGTGATTGGGCAAGAGGCAATGGAACCGTTGGATGCCCTGCGTAGATCTACTCTTCTAAACACGTCTCTGTCAAAACCCACCCCTCCTACTGCCAAGTCCCAAAAAGGCTCCAAGTCGAAGCGGCGGAGACGATGAGCTGGATGCGTGCTCAACCCATTTTTGACACCAGAGCTATTTTTCCCTGTTTTGTTATTCATCTGTCGTTACAATGAATAGGTCTTGAGATTAGTATTCCAAGACCCCGAGACACCCGATTGGGCTTGAAAGTGATCCATTCTTGTGGTGGAGATCCTCTTCTATCAGAAAGAGGATTTTATCGATTTCTTGCATTTCCTTTTCGTCGAGTTCATCTTTGAGATTCCAAATTTTCTGAGAGGGGCTCTTCAGACTTGAATTCAAAATCCGTCATATGAGTTCGTAAAAGTCCCGAACTGTAAATTTCAGAAAACGAAGGCTCTGGGTGAATATTATGTGGACTCAGTCTTCGTTCACGGTGGTTTTCGACAGTGTCGTTCCACTCTCGCCACTTGGCATTTGTAAGAGACTTACGGTATGGCACTGTACAGTCGGGTACAGTAATCTTACGAATTTTCTTACGAATTTTTTTGCAGTGAAATTTCAGCCAACAGTTCAGCAACTTTAACCCCTAAAGGATTGTTGTCCCTTCAGGGACAGGTGGGAGTTTGGGCATGTACCTTTGGATAAACTACTTTGTGTGATTTTCTGAAACTTTTATTGAAGGTGGGGAATTCAAAGATCTATGCGGGCATCTAATTTTTTCCTCATTCCAACAATTATTGAAGAAGTTATGCATGAAAATCTGAAAAACAAGGGAGGATTACCCGCCTAGGCAGCCCAAAAACTTCTTTAAAAATTAATTTTTTTTAAATTAAAATTTGAAATTGGTTCTTTGGAATTATTTATTGGTGAGAAGCTTTGAATCATTCAATTTCAATAAATGACATGAAAGTTATGAGGAGTTTTGTTTGCGGGTAGTTATGGAATCTCTACTCTAAAATAAACTTTGAAGTTCTTTATTTTACTCAATTTTTATTACTTTGGAAAAAAACAAAACCAAAGGATGTAGATTGTTTATCACAACATTATGACTGTTGGGATTTGCATTTTTCATTTTGATAATTAAATTCTTAACAATTTAGTGATTTGACTCATTTTCTACTTCTTTTACTTACTAATTTTTCCTATGTGTTGTGTAATTCCAATTGATTTGAAAATTCTCCCACACATACCTAACTTGATCTCCTACATGGGAAAAATAAAGTGCAAAGTTCCGTAGAGCAATTATTTTCATGGAAGAATGGTCAAAGGCTTCTAAAATTTTGAGGTAGCATGAAAAAGAACTTTTCTTTTCACTTTAGATGTAAATATCTCACTTGTGTCCATCCAGAATGACCTGATTTTTTTCCCACAAGTACCTCTAGGGCAAGATCCTACGGTTGGATTTCCCAAATTTTCAAAAAAAATTACCTTCTTACTAACCCCTCCGAAAGTGGCAGTTTTGAGTGATTTTCACTGAAAAAATGGCTTACTCCTTTAGGGGTTAAGAAGCCATATCTTCCTCATAAATTGTTCAATTTTGAAACCGCAAATTGCATTGGAATCACACACAAGAGTACTACATAATTTGATATTAAAAAAAAAACTGAAATTTTACAAATCGTAAAAAAAAGTTTGGCTACTTCCTATATTGTGTCTACCATCTAGTACTTCCACCTCTTGCAAAAATCACTCCTTGAATTGATTGGGCATAATTGTAATAAGAGTTTTTAGTTGCTCCATGGATACCTCATCCCATACTCTTTGAATGATGTGTATCATTTCTTGCTTGTTCCTCGGCCGTTGGTGGTGGCATAGTTCAATCAAATTCAAGCGGTGATTTTGGCAAGAGGTGGAAGTACACTATATAGGAAGTAGCCCAATTTTTTTTATCATTTATAAAATTTCAGATTTTTTTAAAATATAATCATGTAACCTTTAGCAGTATTCCAAAACAATTTTTGGTTTCAAAAACAGACAATTTTTGAAGAAGTCATGGCCTTTAGAAGGTCTTGATGTTGGCTAAAATTTTACTGCAAAAAAATTCGTAAGTTTACTGTACCCAACTGTACTCCAAGGCAGTCTAGGGGTCCAGCAGATTAAACCTAATCCCCAGCCTTGTGGAAGGAATTTTCGAGAAAAAGACCAGGTTCTATCGGGTCTCAGGTCTTGTTTTGTGCAGATTTTGCACAACTTTTTTGTAGCATTATATGCTTGGCAAGCCCCGGGTTTTCGGCACTGATAATCTAAGAGATGGAACATTGGAGTTAAGATGTCAACCGGGGTTTCAGAAGAACAAGAAAGTGGCATTCCCAAGTCAGTTCGACCAAGAGAAATTGTAGGAGTTGGTTTTTATTGAAGAAGTGAAGTGTCCTTTCTTGTCACATGCTCAAATTTATAATAGCAATCATGATGTGATTGCAATCTTTCTCTTTTCTAACAATGGATCAAGAATAAGTTATGGCCTCTTTATTGTAAAGTTTACATTATGTTAAGATAAGGATTATACTAATACACTCTACACATAGTTAACTAGAGCTCACTAGAGTTTATTTTAGTAAAAGGATCCCATGGACCAATAGTAGAGGACTTTTCCTTTCTATCTTTGTTCTTCCTTGTATATAGTGTGGAAATCTACTTGTAATAGGGATTTGGTTACTTCTTTCTCCTTGCATACTTTGGTTATATATCTTCTGTGTCCTTGTTGTGTTTTCTATTCCCAACAATTTATAAGGGGGATTGTGGTTTTTCCAATTGTTGCCATGGTCGTGTGGACCTTGGATACCTTGGATACGGAAATCTCAATTAAATTCATTCTTAAGCCCTTGAACTTCACAAAGGCCTTTTGCAACCAATACAATACAAAGTTGGAATATAGATAAATGCGGTTTTAGTGAGCTATTTGAGATCCCAAATTAAATTTCTTCTTGGTAGCAAATGCCAAACATACGGCACGTATCTACAATGCCCTTGGGATGTTTAAGGGTTAAATCAAGCTAGCATGGGATTAAAGTTCTTGAGTTTTCTTTTCCAACATGACAAACCTTGGATAGTAATTGATTTTTACTTTATACAATAAGGTTTATAAATGAAAGATATACAAGCCTAAATAAGGAAATTTTAGTGAAGGGGTCTGTACTATTGCCATCTCCTTCACTAAAATTTCCTTATTTAGACTTGATTTGGAGAGTTTTTTGGAAGTTACCTAATATTTGATGTGATGTATCTAAATCATGCAATTTATGAACCAAAATTTTCTTGCGTTTTCAAAATGAAAATTTTCATGCCTTTCAAATTATATAATTCTTATGTGATAAATTATTTGCTATTAATAAATTAGGCTTGGTACACTAGGCATGTTTGCAAGGTGGATTGAGCATGCCTTTAGGGCATTTGTAGTGGTACCTCGGCAAACAATCCTTGTATTGGCATGTGGAGGGCCATTCCACAAGGTCAAGGGGCCTTTCAAAAAACAAATCATCCCAATGCAAAGAAGGCAATCCAAACGGGAAGTTTGAATTGATTGACATGCTTAAAATGGTTAATGACAATGATTTTTCTACCAAAGCCAACTTGCAAGCCCTTCACATTCTGAAACCAGACTTGGGGCTTGCATATTGAGAACGTGGAAATATAAAAATTAGTTTATGAAATAAGCTTTAAATAAAAGAAAAAAACAATTCTAAATTTTTTTCCTTTTATTTGTCTTTTCTCCTATAAAAAAGGGGGTAACTATCCTATTTTAGTTAAATTTTCTTAAGTATTTAACAATTTATTTATCAAAAATACTTCATCCTTTACGATCTGAGACTACACCGCTGTTTATTTAATTGCGATTAATACAATTTTAGGGACCCGTATTGGTTGCATTGGGGCGCAATTTTTTTTCAAACAGCTTACTGATGGGCTGCCAGGTGCATTGCAGTTGCTCTTACACACTTATAACCCACATAAAGCATGCAATAAACTAAATGAACCAAATTTGCTCAAGAATTCAATGTAAAGCCAATAATTTGATCCTAACGAGGTGTCAAAACATCAGGATACTACAGCAGCAAGTGCAACCCCTATAGTCTGAAGCCATATTTAACATTCTAGTACCATATTTTACATTTTAGTATTCATTTTTAAGGGTTTGAATCCAACACGAATAACAGTGATAATTCAAAAACACAAAAAATCTAAATTAAGAAGAAAAAAAAACATACAAAACATACAAAAAAGAGAGAGAGGAGACTCTTGTAATTCTCATGCTTGCCTTCCAAAGCATGTGATAAGAGAAGATCCTTGCTAAAAAAAGAATGGCAATATACAACCAATGTGATTGAAACAATACAACTAATTAAGCAACACCTGCTAGTATCATTTACAACTACACGGGTACATTTCTAAGCACTCTCTCTATGAACTGGAAATCCGGTTCTTTGCCTAAGCCAGGTATGAATACCTTCAAGGGGCAGATCACTTAGCCTGTACTCCATGCTCAACAAGGAACGCAAATGCTGGAGACCAGAGTTGTGAGGAATTACTTCAGGAAGTTTAGGTGCCAAACTGGAGGCGGACTGAAGCTTTCCAAATCCCTGGCCTACTACATACATGTAACCAACACTGCTACTATTCTCTAACAATGACTTACATCCTTGATCAGGAATATCTCTAACAGCTGACCTTGTTTCCGTGTCTGGGGTCTGCATTGGCACTCGACTTAGAAGCTTTTTCTTCCCTTTTTTCTGGCACTCCACCTTCTCTCGATTCTCGGGACATGTCCTTGATTCTTGCTCCCCATGGGAATTCTGCAAAAGAATTGACAAGGTTTGCTTCAGTTCCAAATTTCCAAGTTTAACCTTCGTCTTCATCTTATGACACTACAAATTGTCACAATCCATGCTTGCCACTCTGAAATTAGAATTTGGCAAACATGAGAGTAAGCAGCAAAATCCAGACCAAAAAATAGCTCTGGGCAGGAATCACAAGTATATTGCAATGAGAGTAGGAGCGACGCTAGATTCGGAAGCTCGAAGCCACACTCATTGCAAATTCTTCACAAACAATTCTAACTTATTCTGAATGAAATGGAGTAAGGGAGCACTGAAAAGGTCCACACAAGGGACTCACACGAAATGCCCACAATCAGAAAAAAAACACAGTGATAATGAGGTAATATGTAGGTAACCTAGCCGAAAGGATCCTCTCCTCATTCAAAGTATATTCTCATACAGTTGATTCCTCACCATGTTTGACACTAAGTACGCTTTTGAAAGCTAAGAAAAGGGGACAGATGGTATTAAAATTTGACGTGCAAAGCCTGCCACGCAAAACTTTGCACCTACCACTCGTCATGAATATGCCATGCTTCTTTTTGTTTTTGGCTATAGAACGCTCTTTAGAGCTTGACAGAGCCAAAAACTTCCGCAAGCGTCTTGGCTAATTAAAATAGTTTGGTGTTGGATTGATTGGTGGTGGACTTGTAACGACTTTGGAAAACTTTTGAATGTGATTTGAACATGTTTTTTCCAAATAAAATTTAGTAACATTTCTCATTGCTTACTAGAGCTCAAATCATAACTCATTTTGTCTGCCTTCCTCAATTCTCAAAACATGTAGTTAGTTTCAAATTTGGTGAAGAATGGATGGTGTGGGAGAGATATGAGGGAGGAGTGCATCTTTTTGACTAGGTCTCTATCAAAAATGCTCTGCATAAAATGAAAATGAAGAGTGCATACCAAGCGGTGATTGGATTTTGGCCAGAAAGCTGCTTCAAGGTAATCTGCAAACAAGAATATCGGCAGAGCAAACCTGCACAACAGGTTTGAGTCCAAAGTAGTCTTGCTGCTCTATTGAAGGTCATTTTCAACAGCATGGCGTAAATTAAATAAGGCAGAAATTCTGTACAATTGACTTAGTGCCATCGCTCGCATCCTAAACCCTAGAAACCAACAAGTCCTAACCAGGCCTCATTTGATTTTTTTACCAGTTTTCAGTAGGTCTTATGCAGACCTGTTCTATTGTATGATATTATTTACACACGTGATATTCTACAATAATTCTGGTGATTGAAAATTTTGACCCCCATTTTAATTATATATTATTAACCCAATTGGTTATTTAAAACCACGAATGGTCTGTCCGTCAGGGGTTAACCTCTCCCAAGTGGGTCAAGCAACCAAACAGAACCTCTTCAGCTGAAATCTCTTCATGGAGAAACATACAGCAAAAAACATGGTATATCCAGATTCATAAACGATAGTGAGCTTAGATCTCTGAAGCGACACGTACCCGAAAAAAATATTGTTCATAACCCTTTCCTTTTCCTCACCAGCAGAATATTCGGATTCGTATCTCCATCGCTGTCCTGTTGTACCTCGATCATATGAAGACCTTGTTTGTGCACTTCCGTAGGTAGTGTAGCCTTGGTTGTTCCGTCTGTAATATCGACGCCTCGGAGGTCCTTCGTATCTGCATATGCAATTGTATATCAGAAACCTCCCGAAAAAGAAAAAGAAAAAGAAACAACTAGATTCAAGAGGTACATATTGTCATCGTCGTAAGAAAACAGGCCTTGGAAAGTACACACTAGCTAACTCTATGAATTTAAACAACGTAACACAAAGCATCATTCAAGGTACTAACTCCCACATAGAGAGACCTAAGTGAAATACGTGCCTAAGAGCGACAGTCAAAAATCTTGCACGTAAGGCACATGTTGGTTTGAAAATGCACACTGCCCTAATACAAGAACTTGTGTCGGTTTTAGGTCGTCTACTAATAAGCCTTTGAATCCTCAATTGTTAACAAAATTGCATGAAAATTTGACCATTGAGAGTAAAGTAACTATCCTTAGTACTTCAAATGTAACGTCTAAGCACAGTTACCTTATAATCCAGCTACTGAATAGACCATAACATACTGACAAAGATCGAAACACGGATGTGTCAAGCAGGCTGAAATGCAAGCAAAAACAAACGCTCCCAGGTACGATTGCCATACGTTCAAAAAACAACTTGTGTCGGTTTTAGGTCATCTACTAATAAATCTTTGAACCCTCAGTTGTTAACAAGATTGTATGAGAATTTGACCATTGAGTGTAGTAACTATCCTTAGTCCTTCAAGTGTAGCATCTAAGCACAGTTACCTTATAATCCAGCTACTGAACAAACCATAACATACTGAAAAGATCGAAACACGGATATGTCAAACATGTTGAGGTGCAAACAGAAACAAACGCTCCCAGGTACAATTGCCATACGTTCAAAAAACAACTTGTGTCGATTTTAGGTCATCTACTAATAAATCTTTGAATCCTCAGTTGGTAACAAGATTGTATGAAAATTTGACCATTGAAAGTATAGTAACTATCCTTAGTCCTTCAAGAGTAACATCTAAGCACAGTTACCTTATAATCCAGCTACTGAATAGACCATAACATACTGACAACATCGAAATAAAGATGTGTCAAGCAAGTTGAGGTGTAAACAAAAACAAGTACAATTGCCATACGTTCAAAAAGAAACAAGAAGAAAAGGCATGAGACATGAAAGCATGAATAGATCACAACATACTGACAACATCGAAAAAAAGATGTGTTAAGCAAGTTGAGGTGCAAACAAAAACAAGTACAATTGCCATACGTTCAAAAAGAAACAAGAAGAATAGGCATGAGACGTGACAAACCTGCTGGTAGGACCAGCCTGCGTTCCGGCGTAATGCGTGCCTTTGTTATACGCAGTCCTCCTCAAGTTATTCCCCAAGACTTCGTACGCCTCGGAGACTTGCTGAAACCTCCGTCCTGCAGATTCTCGAAACTGATTCGAAGATTGCACATGCCGATCAGGATGACACTCGAGCGCCAGTCTTCGAAACGCTTGCTTGATTTCGTTCGCCGTTGCATCCCTTGCAACCCCGAGCACCTTGTAGTAATCAATCTTCATACTCTCCCTCCGTTATCCACCATACCCTAACCCTAATCCTCTCCTCTGTTCCACTACCTTCCACAACAAACATCAACGCGACACCAAAAATTCAAACACCAAAAGTCCCGCTTGATCGGAGTAATTCAGCTGACGAACATCTCCATAGGCAACACGTGCTAATTCTCAAAAAAAAAACGCGGCCTCAAAAAAACAGAATTCCGGACTTTTGCATACAATGTCCAAATAACACGATCGTAAATGCGTTGGAATGAATCCGCTCTCTCTCATTCGCCAACGACAACACCTAATTTTTTTGCTAATCTAACACCGCTCTGCCATCAAAGCCGTATCCACGAATTCATTCTCAAACGCATCCCGAAAACATTAAAATCACCCAAAAGCTCCTCGCTGGAATCCAAATCCTTTTCGAAAACATTTCAGGGGCACGTCCACTCCAAATTTGGAGAAATTGAAGCTGCAGGAAAGTGCAACATCTCGCGTCTCCGAAGCAAGCTCCTTCATGAAAGGTAAGTGAGGTTTACTAAAGCTGCTTTAAGGGTAGACATGAAGCGGAGTTTTTTTGAAGAATTGTGGAAATCGGGTTCATCTGAACACACAGATTCAGCGGAATGTTTTAGACCATTGCAGGAAAGGATTTTCAAAGGGAGAAGGGGATGAGAGAATTGAGTGTGTGTTGCGGAATTGGAGAGCGGCGGAGAGGGAATGGAATGAGGAGAAACGCGGAGGCGGATAGGAGCGGACATGTGGCCGGGTTGTGTGGTTTTTCTTGCGTGGACGTGCTCCGGCACACGTCGCTCACTCTCTTCTCTCTCTCTTAAATCATACTCCCTCCGCACTTTCACTGTGGCTTGACTCTCACGGGAATAGGGGCGTTACCACACGGACATAGAGGACAAGGGCGTTGCCACACGGAGATAGAGAAGCTTAATCACGTTTGGACAAATCAGTTAACTCCTGAAGGGCCCTTGGGCTCTGGAGCTACGGTATCAAATACGGTCGCAACCAATATTCAAAAGTTTGGATCAGCTAGAAATTAAGTGCTACAATTATATATATTGAAGGGTTGCATGAGGGTGGGTGCATAATTTTTTTTGAAAAGTCCTCAATGCAGCTCAAATACGTTTATACATACGATCATACATACGGCTGCAAAGGGCGTCCGGGCCCTTCAAGAGTTAACTCTTTAGACTCTAAAGGGTTTTTTTTTTGTTTTGGACTAGTAGCTTCTTAGGCCACATGGTGAATTTTAATGGTGCAGATATGGCCACACGAGGTTTTTTTTAAGTGTAAAATTAGGTTGCACGTATTTACACTTTGAGCTTGCTGATTGAGATCAATTTTTTCTAAAATCAAAAATTGGTGTTGTAAGAATGAATTTAATGAAGACTTGGGTTACAAAACTCAAAATCTATATCAAAAGAGGCTTTGTCTCAATGAAACTTAGGAGCAGCTTGATTTTCAAATGATATGGCTCCACATGGCATGAAGACCCAGGTATTTTTTTGCCTAAGTTCCTAGTTGACTAGCTACAAACATCAACATATTATTTCTTTTAATGCAAGGCCAAACATCAACATATGATTTTTTTTAGTGCAAGGCAAGCATCTAGATTTGAAATGTTGAGCGACATCTGGCACCAAGATGTTGTTTACTTTTAATTTTCTTGTATAGGCTTATAGCTTGGATTATTTTTTTGTGGCTTTTTGGCTTTTAAAAGCATAAAAAAAACCCAATTAGAGACCACTAAACCATATTTTGGTTCAGAAGAGTGGTTTTTGGCCTATAGAGTAAAATTGCTTAACAATTTGGAGACTATTCTTGAAAAACGCTTGTGATTACAAGAAATTTGCATCCAACCAAAAAACAACAATGGAATTGGGTAGGTGAGTTGATAAATAATGGTGTTTATACATCATGGCCTCAAAATACATATCCATATTTGGTCAAAGATGGATCAAAGCAACAACACAATACATCAAACATCTAAGAGGAATGCCACTTTCAATTGTACGGTTCTAAAAAGTTTCAAATTACTTAAGAAATACGCTTGTATTGTTTTTCTATACGATAGTAGTATAATTGCAGTATTTGAAAATCTATTGAAATTGTGCTATCATTTCATTTTCATAAAAAAAATCATCTTGTATTTAAGGCCAATTTTTTATTGTTTTCATCGATAAAATTTTATGTAGAATTTATCAAATTTCTTGTAGAACCATTATAGAGCAGCAAAGAAAGTGGGATTTTTGACCCTTTTTTTCTACTTAGCTACACCTTGTGGTTGCTATTTTTATCCATTTTGAATGAAACTAGTCTTATTGGAATGGTGGAAAAGCCAACTTTCTAGAAATATAAGGCTCTTCTCAAGCAGAGTTTGTATGAAGTAAGATCCAAAACCACACAAGCATGAAAAACTAGAGATTTTCCACCTATGGTTCAACCAATCATTATGATATTTCATTTCTAATGGTAGATCTTGTTTAAAATTTGATTGTTTACAGTAAACAAGGTGTTCTTCCCATTTGTACAGTTGGATTATTAAAAGTGGGTCCATATGTGATTCAACTACACATCTAAGTTTACCACCTTGGTTTCTAGTGAATTTTGTGAAAATGTGTGTGGTCTTTAACCCTTGAGCGCCCCACAGCCCCAAATATTGCCTCTCACAATTGAGAAAGGTCTATGTTTGATTGTTAGAATCTTTTCATCAATACAAACAAATCATGTGTCTTTTTTTCCTGTACTTCTATGCCTATGTCCCCTACCAATCAATACAGCTGGATTTTATTGATCTTGTTTGTCATGACAGATTAGTTGGATTGAGTGTGACTAGGTTTGCATTTTGATGAATATGGCCTGGGCGCTCAGGGATTAAAGGGTTAAGGTAGGGTGCTCTTAAACCAACACTTTAAGGGCTCGGTTTACTACACATATGTCAATATGGGGCCCAGCTCTGTGAAGGTTGAAAATAAAGTATCTCATTGGCTACCACTCGTGACAAACTGCCTAGAGCAACTCCAGCTTTTGTCATCAAGCTTTACGTCATGTCTAGAAACTCTCATCCACGCACATGGGTGGGACCTCATCTGAAATCTCAAGGCTCATAGTTTCAAGACCTCCCATAGAGAGCTGCTGGCATCGGAATATGACTTAGAACTGTTAGCCATGGGCATTAGAGTTTTGAAAGAGTTAGTCCAAGGTGTTGGAGTTTTTTTTCAAAACCGCTCCATTGTTTTGTTATAAATATATCTTAGCTCTTGTACATTGAAGTGGAGTATAAAAGATCTTTATTGTTCTATCTTGTATTTATCCCTTCTTTTGAATCATAATATTTCTATGTTTTTCTATCTTCTAGTTGTATGTTCTATCCTTTTGAATCTTAGATCTCTCCCTTTGTTTTATCCTCATATTTGCATGTGTAGTTTTCTACTTGAGGAAGTAGTTGTTTTAAATTTTAGGGTTTAAAACCAAGTATGTCAAGTGTTAATTGTCCATTGGTGGTCCAAGTTGTCACCAGACATTTGTATTATGATGCTTTGAAGTTTGAGAAAAAAATGCATAAAGTTGTAGGTATGTTAGAGTTGAAGGAAGTTTTAGTGGCTTACATTCCATCATCTTCAACAAATGATGTCATTAAAGGAGAGTGTGAAAATCTTGTAGCACCAACAACCATTAAAGTTCAAGTTGTCAAGAAAAAGGAGCTTGGAGAATTGCAAAGACCACAAGCTACAAGCTTTCTTTGACAAACTTGGTATGTTTCTTTCCTATGTGTTTTACATTTATTGGAAAAATTAATAAGATCAAGAATAGAAAAACTTTCACTCATAATAATTGCCATCCAAAAATATGGTGCACCTAATGTAGTCATTGTTAGTGTCAAAAAACCAATATGAAAATTGCAAATTACTCAAGATTATAGGTCCTATGTTTGTGAAAAGGAATTGATGACCAAATCATGTTGCTTTGGTTACCAAGCAAGTTCTATCAATAGTAAAAATCAATTAGATAGAAAAAAATTAGTTAAATTGTGCATCTCTCCGCACTTCAATCCTTCTTAGGGTATGTTTGCACTTGGTGTTAGGAGGGGTATTAGCCACGGAAAATTTGATGCTTTTAGACTTACTTTTAGAGTGCATTTGGATTGCTAATATCTCTCCTAACACCAAGTGTAAACATACCCTAACAGTCTTTTATTTTGTCCAATGGTAAACTTTCATGTTGACTCCAAAATTATAGAAATAAAAAATAGCTTAATATTTTCCATTGCAAAGTGATCATGTTTATATATATTTTTTGTTTCCAATTCCTATTTAACATGATTTGCCTTGGTCCTCAATTTTCACTGCTTAATAAATTTTTCTCAGCATTTAATTGCAATTTTGGGATACTTCTTGGAGAGTTCAATTTTAATTCCAATAATATAATTTCTTGTATTGGCTTGTCTTTTAACGTTAGATGTTTTTGGAATAGAAAATGGATTTACATAAGGAACTGAGCTTTCTTTCTTATTGAGTGGTTCATTTTGTGCCAAGATTTTACTAAAATTTTGACATGGCCGTATGAAAGCTTAATATTTAAACAATCATGTCTATACAATTAGCAATTTTTGTTAAATCTCCTCGACCCCACTTGGTAGATTTATTTCCATTGGCTTTTTTTTTTCTATCTGAAGCATTTTGCATTTATAATAGATTTTCTAATAGCTAAAACTACATAATTTGGCCCCTACTTTGTTTTTTGTTTGATATGCAAATTCATGAGAATATTTTCTAAGCCAACAATTGTGCCACGTTTATCTATACATAGACTATTCATTGTAATTCAAGTTTTCATTTAAATTTGGACAGTGCAAAACATTGAGGGGTCTCTCCATTTTATGACAAAACATCAAAAGCATGTCATAATATACAAGTAAAAATGGGAGATCTCTTAATAATTTCTATAAATCTCCAAAAATAAAAAATATTAAATGTTTAGAGCATAGTTTCCATTTTTGGCAAACTATCTCATCTATTTAATGACATTTCCTTGTTAATTCAATTAAAAAATGAAATTTAACTTAATATAGTAAAGATGGTGAAATATTGTTAAACTAGATAATCTCTACTTAAACTTGATTTTTTTTTATTGATTAATGTTTCAAAGTATGTTTTTCTAAGCTTATATGTAATCTGACATAGTTTAAGTATCAAATCTTTGTAAACATATGCTGATTTGGACAAAGCAAGCATCAAATCAATACATATGCATTGCATAGCACAAATGCACGGGTAAAAAAACAAGTCCACAATGACGAAGTAACAATGACTAAACCATGACTGTATAGTCATTTCACAGTCATTTTGTAGTCGTTGTTTAGTCATTGCAGCCATTCACTTAATCATTGTGGACCTGTTTTTTTACTTGCGATAATTAGAATATCTTTAACCTATGAAAATGCATCATTTCTAGAAGTAGCAGCTAACAAACATATTTGTTTATAATATTCATTCATTCTTTATCTAAAAGTTGAACACATATTATATTTTGTTGTGAGAGTTTATGTGGAGTTTTGTGTAATACATGAAATTTTTGTAATGTATTGGTAATCATTTCTTTTTTTCCTTATGGATATAAATGTTTATATGGTTCCAAAGACTTGTGAATTCCAATAATGCCCTTGATTGATAAAACCTTCAAACCCAAAAGTGGATACAGTAGTAGATTGTATAATGTTGAACAAGGTCTCTCCATAAAAAAAGGATGTTCATGTTATTTTTCAATAAAGGAATTAAATTTTGGCCAACCGTTGTCTTGATAGAGATGCTTCTATCATTAAAAAAAATGGGAGCCCTTAATAAAGCCCTTATGAATTTTGTTTCCAATGTAGGAACTAGTCCCAAACTAGCCTTGCTAGTCGCCCAAAAAAATTAATTAAAAACTATATACAGTTTTAAAAAAATCTTAGAAAAAAATTAGAATTTTTTATTTATTTTTTAATTTAAAAAAATTAATAAAATAATGTGGCACCAATGGTGCCATGTCAGACTGCGCATGTGCAGAGTTTCACGTAATGTGCCTAAGGTTTCCATGCTTAATAACTCAAGGCCATATTAGTGGTCCAATTTTTTTTTAGTGCATGTAGATATATGTTTATTATTTAGATTTGTTTGGATTTCAATAAATGAAGAATCAAGACAAAAATAATGGTTGTAGTAAGAACCACGGTTTGATGACAACGCAGCGGTCATTGATACCAAGGCGATGTACCATCTTGTCACATGCACGGCTCATAAGACTAAGTAGCAAATTGATTGGGCCAATTTTCTGCCTCATTAGCGTGCCAAATTGCAGGCGGCTTTCATCGCTCGACAAGTCCGATTATATTTGAATTTGGACCGGCAGGCGGCTAAAATCGACTACTTTTCCAGCCAACTAAGTCCTCAATTTGGTGATTGAAAATAAGCGTTTAACGCTTTTGTATGTTTGCAAATGCACGTAGTCACTATATGATGGTATTTATTTTATGTTTGTTTATTTCCATATATTTATCTAAATGTTTGAAAGACCCATATATTTTATCTTTCTTTTAAATTTAAAAAAAAAAAAAAAAAAAAAAGGAATAGATTTGAAAATGTGGAAGGAAAAGAAGTAATGTATCTTTGGTGGGTAGAAAATCTAGGAATATGGGTTTTTGTGCTCTACTTCTTTATCGTAAAAAGGGAAAAATAGAGGGAAAGATTTTTTAGTGTGTTGGAGTGTGTGTGAGAGTTAGAGTTTATAGAAAAAAAACAATTTGCAACTTTGTAGAGTCACAACTTTGTGTGTACAAAATATTTTGAATGAAAATTTAGATGAGTTTTTCTTTGTACAATTAGCTTTTTAAAATGAATTTGCAAGTTTGATTTAGAATTATGATACAAAAGTTATGAAAGTTTGAATTTTAAAGTTTCAAAGCAAATTTATGAAGAAAGGTAGAGACTTTGTCAAGCTATATTTTAAAATCTGTCTATCATTTTGCAATAAAATTTAGGATGAGTGTTTATTATTATTTTATCTTTTTTTTAAATCATTAAACTTAAGATTTAGAGCTTTTAGAAAGAAATTATGAAGGTGTGAAGGATTGTAGGTGGCTATCCTTTAATTAGAACAAGACCAAAATTTTGAGGAGCTACAACTTTTAAATATTTAAATTTTTTTTTTTTTCAAAACTTTAGGAGTGACAAATTGTTGTACAAGTTTTTTGGATTGTTACTACTCATTTTATTTGGAGTTTTATTAGAAGAGTCATAGTGTGTAGAAATTGAGAGGTTGAGTGCTTTCAAAATATTTAAGATCCGTACTTTGATTGACTATGATTTACGGACAAAGTATTATTTTTTAATGAAAATTTTGTATGTTATATTGGATTGTATCAACTTATCAAATTGATAATATACTTATAGGTGAGAATTGTAAAACAAAAGTTATAAATGTTTGAAAAAACAGTAATTAGTTTGCAAGGACAAAGAAGAGCCTCTACTTTGAACCTCCATTACTTTTGGACAATAGTTTAAAATGAGCTAAAATTTGAATGAATATTAGGTGATTAGAAGAATTTTCTAAAATGTTAATATACTTAGCATTTGGATTTTTGAGCCATCTGTAATACTAGATAAAAAGCTGCAGCTTTTCTAAGATTTATTAATTGTGATTTTTCTCATTATTTTTTTAAAACATGAAGATTTGAAAACCCAAAGATATAAAACTTTCAAGAGGAACGTTTTGGATTTATTTTTTTATGTATGAGTGAGATGTAGATTTGTTATTCATAACTAGATTTAGAGATTTGTTGTCATTCTATTTCTTTTTTGTTTTGTGAACATCATTGCAGGAAGTTTCAATTAAACTAGATTTAAACTCATATATTATCGTAGTAACAAAGTGTGATCAATCACTGACACGGTCAAGATTTACTTTATTTTCACGGTCTAAAATCTTTGCTAGCAAACTATGAATTTGATTTTAGAATCCGATCATTCAGACGGTAGTTGTCCCGTTCCGCCCATCTTGTATCCTGTGGGTTTTTATCCATATCTTTACCCTTATATCCTTTAGAGTTATCCACAAGATATGCCAACGGAAGACAAAAATTAAAAAATTAAAAACCAGAGAAAGAAGACAAACAATAATTCTAAGCTAATGACGTCAGATTGCAGCTAGACACTCAATGTGTTCTCAAAGCGCGCTCTTTTCTATCCAACACCGTATCACAAATTATGTATTATCATATATGACATATAGAAAAAGAATGAGCCTCTTGTCATAGTTATTGAAATCCAAATGCAGAAAAACAGGAGATTGTACACAAACCTTATGTTTTTCAAGAAATAAAACATGAATAGAAGAAAAATTATCTTGAAAATACTCAGCATCTCAAATCATTATTCAACATATACAATTATTGCAAGCAAAGATTAATATTCATAAATATGAAAAAGACATATTACAAGACAATTATTTTTTTATGAGAGATGTTCTAAATCTTTCTAGGAAATAGATTAAGACAAATTTTCAAAAGCATAAAGATGTTTGTATTAATGTTAATATGTGAATGAAATAAAATCTTATTTTGATTTTTTTTTCAACAAAATAAGATTTCAAACTCAAGAGAATCTCAAGCCTACATATTAGATTACTAGGTTTACAATCACCTTGGCAATCTTATAAAACGTTAAAATATAGTCATAAAAATATTATAACTTGTGATATCACATTTATGATAAACAAATATAAAATACGTTGTCGCAATGTAATTGCAAACACTGTATAAATTAGAGGTGTATTTTTATTTTATTTTTTTATAATATTAATAAGATATAGATAACGTCATTTGAATTGACCTCAATGTAATACAAATACTTTCTTTGCATTTATAAAGAGAGAAATTTTGCCTAAGAGTCTCACTCATTTAATTTGATCTTATAATCTTACTTTGGATTTTGTATGATAAATTGGAAAAAAAATTTGAATTTCAAAATGTTGAGTCTCAACCAAAGCGTGAGCTTGAGTTTTGTATATTGCAATTGTCGTATCAACTTTTTTTGTCGCTTAGGGTAGTACTACCGCATCAACGTCCACAAGATAAAGCTAGATCTTCTTGATTACCAAATCAAACCTATCTAGAGAAGCAATGGTACGAAAACCTTCAGCGTGACGTTTGAGCATTGGTTATCTTATTACAGGTTAAGTACGTCGAATCCAGCAACCAAGATGTGATGTTTAAAGGATAATTTGAGGATTTTAATGAAAATCACTATTATTGTATGATTAAACATGTGGCTAAAAGTTACAAACATTGACGTTGATTGGAAAATTCAATAAATCTTATAACCAAAGCAGGCTGTGCGGAATACGTGGCAACCACTATCAAACGCATTATCAAGTTCTTGCAGATGAAGTGAAGCTTGTTTTAGAACTCTAGTTTTTTACTTCTAATAGATTATTACCAAATTTTAATATTTTATTTTGAATTTAAAAATATTTACGGATATTATTTCGTATATGTATGCAGTAGTAGTTTGAAAAAAATTCAAAAATAGTTTGTCTTTGATCTAAAATTTGAGGTCGTATAATCTCAAAATAAGGATAAATATAAGTTGTAGGATCAATAAAAATATATTCATCCATGTGAAAGAAGTATGGGCTTATTTGTGGGTCCATGATGTCTTGAGAATTTCTTAGAGTTTTGAAATATAACGTGAAATTAGAGTTTAAGACCCAAACGTTCGTGGAGAAACAAATTATGTTGTGTGAGAAATTTTGGAATGAGAATTGGTAAAGTTTTGTAGCACTTTGTGATGTTCTCAAAAAGTTTATGGATGCTTGAATTAAAGTTAGCATTTAAAAATTGTATTTATTTGAGTAAAAGAAGCTCTGCTGCTTCTTGTGTGAAGATGTGAAGATTTAGATCAACCATAGAAAACAAATAAATCTTTGATTTCCTACAAAATTTTGAGAGAGTAAAAAACATTGTGTTAACTTTCTAAGAAGCTATCAAACATGAAATTTGAAACTTCGAATAAGAAGATATGGAGGTGCAAAAGCTTGGAGGTTGATTATCTTTGATAAAATGGAGGTCGTAATTTTGAAGAGTTATAACTTTTGGTCATGTTAATGTTTTTTCTTTTGAAAATTTTAGAAATGACAGTTTTTTAGATTGTCTTTTTAAATTGCTATTAGTCATATTATTTGAAGGATTATTGAGAAAATTATATTAAGTGGAAGTCGGGAGATATGTTGTCTTTTTGCAAAAAGAAGACCTTGACTTTGATGAGCAATAATCTTTAGTGCATTTATATATATTTTTTGAATTTTTTGGATGATAACTTGTTATACTAGTTCTTCAGATTATTATTAATCAAATTATTTGAAAGATTTCTGAAAGAAATATGATGTATAGAAGCTGAAAAGCTGGGTATCATTTTCAATTAAGATATTTGAATTTTGATTAATTATAACTTAAGGACATAGTCTTAATTTTCACTAAAAAATTACATGTTATACTTTCTAGTGTTGACTTTCAAAATTACTATCATATTTGTGTTTTAAAACTATAACAGAAAATTTATAGAGCTTCAAAGAGACAGTGGGTAGTATGTCTAAAAGAAACAAGAGTCTCCACTTTGTTCTCTTGAAATTTTGGATAGTAATTTAAAGTGAAGTGAAAATTGATAGTTTGAAAAAATTTAGAAATTTGGAAGATTTTGAGATTTGATAGATTAGGATGCTTGAGAGATTTAGAGGTTTGGAAGTTTTGGAAGTAGTAAACGGTGTCTATGTTAGAGAGGAGGTTATCTCTAGAATTTCCGTCTAAAGTCCGTAGTAGATAGTGCTCATTCAGGAGAGGAGATTGTTCCTGAAATTTTCATCTAGAGTCTGTAGTAGACGGTGCCTATTTTTGAAAAACTATTATCTCTAAAAAAAATTCTAAAATTTGCAGTAGACAAAGCTTGTTTTGAAAAATAAGAAGTCTCTAGAAATTTTATTTAAAGTTTGCAATAGATGTAGGCTATTCTAGAGAGCATGTGTTCTTCAAAATTCTTATTTGAAACTTGTAATAGAAAAATTTCAACTACACTAAGTAGTTTTCAATTAATGGTTGTTATTATATATGACATAACATTATCTTAAAGTAAAAAATCATTTTTAAAGTAAAAATACACTTTTTGTATATAAAACATAAAAATTCAAAAATTTGATATACCAAATTCTAATTTTTCATTAATTAAGCTATCAACATGTCACCTACATATATTTTAGATATCATAAAATTTGTAAAAATGTCCTAGAAATGTTTTCTAGATACAAAATAACATAATTTAAAATGAATTGTAATATGTTTGTAAATAGTTATGTACATTTCACTTTATAATTTAGAAAAATTTGAATTATTTAAACAAAATACTATTATTTACATATCTTACTAACACCATTTGTAAATTTTTACAATATTATTTGTTTACATTTATGGTATTTGATACTTATTGCAATGGCATCCTAGTAGCATAGATAATCACTGATAGCGCTAAAAATGATGATATATTATTGTGGATATAAAAATCAATGATAAAATGCAAATAGTAAATCTTAATTGAAAATCCAATGCTATTATGGATTTATGGAGGACAATGCAAATACAGAAATCAATGTTGTTAGATAAAGAAGAGCGCGTTTTGCAAACACGCTGAGTATTTAACTGCAACTTAGTTTTGTTAGCTTAAGATTTTTTTTTATATTTAATTTCCAGTATTCAATCTTTAATTTTCACTCAATCATCCATTGGCATATCTTGTTATATGTTTTAAACAGATATAAAAATCAAAGTAGGAATAAAAACCACGGAATACATGACAAGGAAAACAAGACGACAAATACAAGCTGTTGTCCAAATAATAAGACTCTATATTCCAAATTCACGATTTGCTAGCCAAAACTCTAAACCATGAGAACATAGCAAGTCTCAATCACATGGATAATCAGTTTCAATTTATCACCTTGACAGTAAATATAGTTGAATCATGGTTTAATTCAAACTGTTTACAACAATGTTTACAAAATAGTAATGAAAAAAATTGAAAAAAACTTCCAAATCCGGTTAGGAATAACAAAGTCACATCCTGTATATGTATAAAATTAAATCCAAAACGTTCATTTTCAGCTTTTCAATTTTTATGTCTTGTAGTCTCCAAATCTTCATATTTAAAAAAAACAATGGTAAAAGCTCTAAACAACAAGTCCTACAAAGCTTGTGGCCCTCTAAATAGTATCACAAATGGCTCATAACTTTAAATGCTAAGTATAATGGCATTTTGAAAATCCATTCTAACAATCTAACATTCTTTTGAATTTTAATCCATTCTAAACTATTGTCCAAAAATTATGCGGTTCAAATAGAGACTCTTATCTTTCCTTGCAAATTAATCATTGCATTTTTATATCTCTATAATTTTTGTTCCCTAATTCTCATATACAAGCGTATTTTCAATTTAAAAAACTAATAAAATTAAGTATAACACCTATAAATTTTACAACAAGCTAAAATTTTGTCTGTAAATTATAGTTGATCAAATTTTGGATCTTAAATTTTATGAGAGCACCCAATATTTTAGCTTCTAAATACAACAATTCTTTCAATACACATTCAAAAAAATGAATGACAGCAAATTAGAGAGCCAAACTAATAATCTATTATTTTTTAGAAATTCAGAAAAAACTTTCAAATTGTCCAAAGATTATGGCTCTTCAAAATTTTGGCATTATTCTAACAAAATGTCAATCAACCTCTAAACCTTCACACATCCATAAACTTTTTCTTTAAAGCTCCAAATCTCACATTTAATAACTTTTCAAAAAGCTGAAACAATAATAAACACACCCTTCAAATCTTATTGTAAAATGAAAGATTGAATGTTAGTTATAGTTTGTCAAAGTTTTTGTTTTTTCTTTCATAAATGGCTTTGGATCTTTCCAAATTCAAGCACTTATAATTCTTGCAATCTAACTCCAAATCAAACTTGCAAACTCATTTTGAAAAGATAATTGTGCAAAAAACAACTCTTTCAAATTTTATTAAAAAATCATAAATACAAAAAGAACTATCCCTCCATGAAGTCTCAGATCTCTCTCTTCTTTTAAATCTTCACTTGCATACATACTTTAACACTTTGAATAATCTTTTTTTTCTACTTTTCCATTTCCTAAAGTAAAATGGAGTACATCAGCACGTACTTTTAGCCACTATTCCACCAAAGATTTCTTCCTTCTTTTCTTTTTTCATTTTCAAAATCCATCAAAATCCATTAGTAATTTTATTTAAATGAAAGACAAAATACACATACCTTTTAAACATCTAGATAATTTAAATTAAATTAAAAAATATAAAACAAATATCATCGTAAGGTTACCACTTATTTTCATAGGCGTATAAAAGTCTTGGATACTTATTTCCAATTGCCAAATTGTAGATTTGATTGATTGAAGAAGTGGTGGTCTTTAGCCACCCACCAATCTAGATTCAAATGATCTAATTGGATTTATCAAGCGATGAAGGTGTCCCACAATTTGGCACACTATTGAGACAAAAATTAGACTAATCAATCCGCTATCTATCCCTCTTAGCTGTGCATGTGACAAAGCGGTGTAGCGCTCGTATATCAACAAGTGTTGCATTGCCATCAAATTGTGGTTTTCATCACAACTAACCATTTTTTCTCAACTTTTCATTTATTAAAATCTTAACAAATTTAGTTAATAAAAATATATGTACATGAAAAAAACATTTCTATCATGACAACACTATGATATAAATAATCAAAACTCAACAATTGTTTTCTTGTTCTTTTATGCAATTTAGTGAGTGTTGCGTCTTGCTTGTTCCTTTGCATATAGAGTTTTGCCATTTTCTTCACCATTCATTTTGGATTATTTGAAGATTGGGATCTATTTTATGAAATTGATTTTATTTTGGAAAATTGATACAAGCATACCAGGAATTTGATTTATGCACAACATGAGGGGGGAGGTAAATTTTAGATTTGTACCATTAAAAAGTTGAATTTAAAAATTTTGAATTTGGATTTGAATTAAAAGACCCTGCTTAAGCTTAGCTATACACAAGTTAATACTTTTACTTTAGTTTGTAAAAAAAACTAAGCTTTTCCATTGGGCATTGTTCAAGTGTTACATCTTTTATAACTTGCTATTTGTTAAATTGGAAAAAACAGAGGTACCATTTTGTATTCCACCTTAAACCCAAAAAGTCACATTTAACCAGATTCAAAGGTATCAAATTCAGTCTAAGCCACTAAGATATTTTCCCTCGCAATTTCTTCCTCTCAGGTGAGGGCACGTGTACTAAAAAAATGCTATGAGCTCGGTTTCAAGTGGTCACCTGAAACCTTCAAAAGTCCCAAAATGTACAATTTTTCCCAATTTAATGAATAACACATTTTATGGTTTTAGATTAAATCAAGGTCACTAAATCAAAATCTGAATTCAACTTTTTGATGGTACAAATTTAAAATCTATCCCTCTTTGTGTGCATATATCAAATCCCAAATATGCCCATACCAATTCTCTTATTTGGTTTTTAGTTTTCCAAGTTGTCTTGGACATAAAGTTGTGGTTGGTAATTGTTTTTGGCAATATAGTTATTTGCCAACAGTAACTATGGTCGGTAAGCAATCTCCTTTTCATGGAGTTGTGGCGCTTAATTTTGCATGAGTTAATAGGTTAAGAAGGCAGAGTTGCCCTTAAAATGTATATGTAATTTTGTGTTGAGAGTTAATCATTTATGTATATTACCCACTTACCACTGCTTTAACCAGATTTTCTTAGCATACTCTCAATGCATTCAAATTCTATTTGATCACTTGTATCTTAAGTACAAAAAGCTCATTTAAAATGTTATAAATAATGTGAACAACAAATTTCTTGTATATTGATTTATAGTGATTTATGAAATTTTAAAACGTAAATTTCTAATGCTGTTTTAAACACAGACTTGTTTGGGGCAATTCAGTTGTAATTTTGCTATGCCTTTGGCATGTTCAACATTGCTAGTTAAATTATTTGGTTAAAAAAGTTTGGTCCCCTGATGTAAGAGTGGACATTATGAAAAAACTTGGCATGGTGATGTACATGGTTTCTTATGACAAGACATCAGTGGAATCATGTGAAGCGGCTTGTACGTTATGGGACCAAATATTCATACAATACTCAAGTGAGGTTGCTTTTATCACATATTTCAAACAAACTTGGTTGTCTAAGATAGGTAAGTGTTTCACTTTTTTTTATTGCATACTGACCAATTTTAGAATTTTTTTAGGGTGATTCCAAGAAACACTTGTACTATTTTCTATCCCCTTCACCTCCTGGAGGTGCTTTTTGGCTTGTAACTTTTGCGCAACAAGTTCTTTTGAGCTGAAATTTCAAGGGAAGGTACATGTCATAGTTAAAAACCTTTGGTAATTTTTGCAGTTTTTTAAAATTATTTTACTATTTTTAAACATCCCCCAAATAGGTGTCTACCTTGGCCATTTTGGGGGTTTTTATTACTATTTTGGGTTTAAAAAAGAAAATTTCATGCCACAAATCAAGGAAGTTGTTCATTATAGAGCATTACATGGATATGTAAAAGGGTTTCACAAAATTCTAAATTCCATGCCATGCACACTAGCTCAAAGTGGACATCCTATCTCCCTGCCTAGGGGATAGGCAAAAACATTAATCATAAATTGATTTACATGAGGCAATGGGTTAGTAGTAGCTCAAAAATGGCCATTTTTTTTTTAATTTTTTTGAGTTTTTTCACTATTTTCTTAAAAGCAAAAAGGAAATTGTCCTTTTAATGGTAATTTCTGTCCCTCTATTTTTGTGCATAACTTTTACAATAAAAAAAATTCTAGGTCTGAATTTTCACGAGTATGCTATTTTAAATGCTTGACAAATTTTCCATATATATATATATTTTTTGTAAATTATTTCAAAAACTCATAGTACTATTTAGTACTACCAATTTTAAGGGTGTTTGAGACAAAACAGTGAAGTGTTTCTTGGAACTGCCCTTTAATTCAAAATACTATATGTTGTTGTTGATGTTGTTGACATTGTTGATTTGTACATAAGTTGCTTTGTCTTAGTTTCATTTTATTTACACAAAGCTAACCCATTATTTTGTTTTTTTTTATTTTGAAATATATTAGATATGTTGATAAAAGCAACAAGGCAATTTCCTCATGATGGACAAGATACAAATGCTGCTATTGAAGCACATCACAATGTCTTCAAACAACGACAAGCCACGTGCAACAAGCGTTAAGTAAGAAAACTCTAAGACTTAAACAACTTGATTGGTATACAATTATTGGTATTTAGACTTTCTTAAAACGCCAAGATTTTGTGAAACAGAAATACAAAAAATGAACTTATTTGTAACTTGGTATTGAAAGCTGCACAAATCAAAGAAGAAGATGTTATCTTCTATGCAATCCAAATGGTTATCTAGTGGTTAGGGATGGTAGCCATAAAACCAAGGTGAATCATTATGTATAAAATCCATCATCCAAATGGGCAAATTGTAGTTGCTCTAAAGTTGGACAAGCACAAATATATGCAAACATGTCTTGAGAGTATTCCAATTGATTTTTGGAGCAACTAATCAACAATTGGTTGGAGCGTGTGAGAGGTACTTTGATTCCCAAGCTGGTGGAAAGTAGACAGTGCCACAAAACCTTCAAAATTGTGATATGTCTCAAATGCCTACTTGTTTAATTTAAGAGAATGTCTATCTTGCTCCATTTTTTATGGAGAGAATTTGGAAGAGCCATGTCCCATTGTAGTGTCTCCAAGGCAAGAAATATCTATAGACCTCATCCAAAAGATTAGGAGGCAATTTTCAATTTTAGAGCAAATGGTTGAAGGAGAATCTTGGTTGCAACAACATGTTTTATCAAGCATTGATGCATTACAAGGTACCATTATGGAATTAAAAGGAAGATCACATGAAAGGGTATACAATCCAATAGACACTTTTGTTTCAATAGAGGGTACAAGTGACTCTCTAAAGCGTATGAAACTGCTTTGTGAGATAGTATAGGGAAACTCATCCAAGAAGAAGAAAGCTTTCAATTAGTGATATATATTGTGAGTTGCATCCAACCTGATTGATTGTTTCTTCTCCACCTTTTTAATTTTTTTACTTACCATAGGTGTTTGATTCAAACTACAAAGTTCAATTTCAAAGTCTATAACTTAGTCTTGGAATTTCTAGAACTTGTTGGATAAACTAGACTAAATAATTTTTTTTTTAAATCTCATTAATTGTGTTTTTGGGTTTATTGCAGGTATATCTTTGAGGGCAAGGAGCTGAAATTCTACTAGAGAAGGCAAAGGTGTTGGCGCCTAGGCTGAGAAACTTATCATAATAAGTTGGTAGAATTATTGATTGTTGGCTAAATCTTGCTATATGGGCTTAGTTGAGCTCTTATGACTCCAATTTATATGTAATGGAATGTTACAATCAACCATAATTTCATGTTTTTGGTTCCCATGCCAACATTGAATGTATGAGGCAAAATGAAAAGTTTTCCAATTTTGGACAACTGAGGTCATGAACCTCCATATTTAGTGTAGGGTTTAATTATTAATTCATTATTCAGGAGCTTGCTAATTTTATGCAATTAATGTCTGTCAAGAGGTCGTAGTGTCAATTCCACATCCTTCAATTGTGATCTAGGTCATACAAGGCTTACGCACTTGAAGTGAGGCAAATTCTCCTTGCTAACTTGCATGTCAAGTGGTCATTTGTTGTGTGACTCTGTAAGCTGTATTTGGACCACTTTGAGGTCAGTATGAATGAAATATTTGTTCATCTTCCATCAAAAACTGCACGGTTGTACAAGCTGTAATTGTGCTTTTTGACTACATTTCTCACCATCTCCAATTTGATAGATTGACGTCATGGCATTTTTTTTCAAGGAATTGGCTGTCCCCAGATTTGAAAGCCAAGAAGTCCATTTGCTTATAAATGTCAAAATGAGTTATGACTGGACAGCACTGTCGCCAACTGGCGACAGATCGCCAAAAAAATGCCTTGATTAACGTAAATCTAACATCTAATTTTACTGTAGGCGGTGAATGAATTTAAGCATGCTTCATGTTTACATCTACCTTTTCCAATCCATTTGATTGTTTGTATTTTCCTTCATGTTTGTCTGGTTCAGATTTTCAAAAATCTTCCTTGCACAGTGAAAGAATACATTTATGTTTATTATCAAAATGTTATGTCAAAACATAAGTTCTCAAAATTCTAATTTATGCACTCAATAATTAGTAAATCAAAAAGAACACTAAGAACATTAAGTATGTAAATATTATTAAGCCCATAGGAATTTAACTAGGTTGACATGAATTATCAATAGTCACCAAAGAGTGTAGCTTAATTCCTAAAATCTCACGTGGACTGAAAATGTTCAATGTAAACCAAAGAAATGCTCTAAAAAATTGTTTTTGACTGATTTTTTTAAAAGTGATCATAAACACATGGTCCATAAGGGGAGGCAAAATTTTATCTCATTAAATGCACTCATATTTGAAGGTAATCCAAATTGTGAGAACGTTCACACACAAGGGTGTTAGGTTCCATGTAGTCCTTGCAATTTTCATAATAGCACCATGCATTCTTCAATTTGTAACTTTTTGGTACAATGTTTTAATGGATGAGCACTTGCCACATCACTATAGAGCATTGCAAATGGGATGGTGGCTGCAACTATCTTGATATTTAAGGGTTAGAAAGAATTTGAATTTTTAGTTTTTATTATTTATAAATATATTGAATGCTATAATGGACCCATATATATGGACATGATCTATTGAGACTCATAAGTATTTGGATAATATACCTAAGTACCTAACATGTCATCTCCAACATCTAAAACAATTCAAGGAAATTATAAGCCAAAAAAATAAAGATTCAGCACTTTAAGTTGTTGTTACACTACAAACAAATTGGGTCCAAATTGACTAAATGTGTCTAAATTGACAAAAAATGTCCACAATGACAAAAATATGTCCTAATTGACAAAAAAGTGCAAATTGACATTGTTCCCTTGTAGTGTTACATGTTCAAGTTTTTAGCAACAACAATTCAAGCTTAGCAATTGCATCAATTAGAGTTGAATTTTGTTCCATTACCTTAGCAAGAATGCAAAACTTTTCAAGTTATATGATATTAGTGTTGTTTTTATACTGTATTGCAAACTTGTAGTGATCAAAGCAGTTAAAAAAGAGTAATGAAAAGAATACTTTGCACCAGTCATATGCCATAAGCATTTCCATGAAAAACATACCTTGTACAAACATCCCAAGGGCATAGTAGATATGTTGTTGTAGATTTGGCATTTGCTACCAACAAGAAATTTTAACTTGGGATCTCAAATAGCTCACTAGAACCGCATTTATCTATATTCCAACTTCTTTGCTGATCTCAAATGTAGTAGAGGTGTGGATCCATTCCAAATACAAGAAAAATACTCTGTATTGTACTGGTTGCAAAGGGCCTTTGTGACCTTTAAGGGTTAAAAAAAGTACAAGTTCCAAACTTCTAGGGATTTTATTTGCAAAAAGTATAAAGCTCTCAAAAATATGAGAGATTTGCCAAATAAAATGAAGATAGTTGTTTGGAAAAACTCCAATGCCCACGATTGACAGCTCCTAGTCAAATCCCTACACGTGCAGCTCTCTATGGAAGGTCTTGAAATTATGAGCCTTAAGATTTTTGATGAGGTCCCACCCATGAGTGTGGATGAGAGTTTCTGGACGTGACGTGAAGCTTGATGACAGAGTCTGGAGTTGCTTTGGGCAGCTTGTCATGAGGGGCAGCCAACGAGGTATTTTATTTTTGGCCTTGACACAGCCAGGCCCCACATTCACATACATGCAGTAAACCAAGCTCACTTTACAAGCAGGTCCGGATTTTCATGGGCTTTTCAATATAGGAAGATTTTTTGTCTAATTTTCATCAAAGAGAAATGGTTGCTAAATGTAATACAATTTTTTCATATTTTTTAAAGCATTATTGAATTGGTTATGAATTTTCAAAGTTATTTGTAGTAAACATCTATTTGTGACTCTAGGTCTCTCATAAAGCGTCTCCTAGCAATTTGTGAAGGGATGAATAAAATTGAGGAGTATGATTGGCTCTTACAATAGAATTCACCTTTTCTTCTATGACTTGAAGGGGTCCATTCAATGACCACTTCATAACCATTCTTCAACAATCTATGCAACGGTTTATGAGAGAGGGTTATATTTACAACACCCTACCTTATCTTGTATTCAAAAATTGAAAATCTTTCTTATATGTGTGCTATTTGTTGATTAATATGAATTTATGATTAAAAATATAGAAATACAATTATATGTGTCCTAAAAGTTCTAAAATATCTACATTAAATAGTGCATTTAGGGTGCCTTAACAATTAGGTTGCTACACCTTGGAAAGTTACCTCATGACTCTCATCACTTGGTTACTTTTAGAGGCGCATGAAACTATTTCAAATTTCACATGGTTTACCACCTAGAAGCAACTAGTTTGTTCTTTTACAACATTGTTGTTGTTACTAGGCCCTTTACAAATAGTCTATTGTAGTAATTGTTGATGAAAATCATTGTAGCAACAATAAGTATTTATATAGTGTAAAATGTCAAGAAATTAGTGTGGAGTAACCTAAATGCACTATTTAGTGTAGAATACTATTGGCAATTTTAAATTATCTTTGCTTTTTTAATAAATATTAAAATTTGTTGAAAGGAGATATATCTAATGACAAATGTTTGACTTGTTAGTATAGGAATTGAAGCAACCAAGATGTAACCAGAAGTAAAGAATATGGTAGCTGTAGTAGCTTGGTTGCTATTAATAAACATCATGTAACATGGTTGTTAACCCGTAAAGGATCATGGCCTTTATTTTGTCAAAAGACACATAAAACTGCCACCTCTATGGCAAAGAGTAAAAAAGTTTGAAATCAGTCTTTTTGCATATCTAACCATAGGATCTTGTACTAGACTACTATAAGAATGTGTCGTACAAAACTCAAGAACTTTGACCATACAAGTTGGAAGATATTTGCTTTTAAAGTGTAAAAAACAGCTATTTTTGCACCTTGCATGACTAGATTATTTAACTTTGAACTTTTTTAACTTAAAATTTTGCACCATAGAGTTTGGAATTCTATTTTTACATGGTGGGAAGTTGAGTTGGAAATCTTGGGAAAACAAAAAAAACAAAAAATAATTAATTTTCATTCTTTAAAAAAAAATTAGGCAAAAGAAAGTATGAGATTGAACAAAAACTTAAATTGCTAATAACCTTGCAATGGAATTGGAATGCAATGATCCCAATGGTGAGATTGTTCTAAAAAGCAAACTTCACCCTCTCCAACAATTTTTTTTGAAAAAATGTTAAAATTGCATTCAAAAATGAAGTTTATAAGTTATTTTTTCAAGAAGATGTTGGAATTGCCCGAAAAACGAGATTGTCCATAACTTTCTCATAACTAATCCAAATGGAATGAATCAAAGCTTCAGATGTAAAAAAAAATAAAATCTATGAGAAAAAAGTTAAAAAAAATTTCAAGTTTTTGTAAGAATTTTTTTTGCTGCCCAGAGTCCTCAAATTTGTACTTATTTGGGCATAACTTTTGCTCCTTGGCATCAAATGGAATAAAAATTAGATACCCACAAAGATCTTTGAATTCCGCATCTTCAATAAAAGTTTCACAAAATCATGCAAAATAGTTTAACCATAAGTATATGCCCAAAATCCCATTTGTCCGTTGAACAGACAGTTGATCATTTAGGGGTTAACAATAGCTCTTTTGCTTCCAATAAGCATAGTGTAGTTTGGTTGCTACCATCAAGCACCCAAAGTTTTGATTACTTTCAGCAGACACTTGATAGCTTAGTTGCTACCGGTACATGTCGTATAGCTTGGTTACTATCAATAGTTGTGGTACCGTGATGAATATTGATTAAAAAGATACACCAACAAATCTATTCTAGTAGATAGTACGCACTCTTGGTATCATTACTTGTAATACTATCAATTAGGTGGTGTACGCTATGAGGTGATTTTGTCTTCTAAAAATCAAGAAAATCTTGTCCGAGATCTTGTCAACAAAATTTCAAATTAAATACAATGCAATACACTCTCATAAATCATTAAAAAAATCACTACAAACACATATTAAAGTGTCGAAGAATACAATATCAACCAAATTATTTTCAGTTCTATAATTAAGAAAATGGTAGGAGGCTTCCAACTTCACATTCGAGTCATATGCTCATTTATAAAGGGCTTTGAAATCTTTAACCTCGAAGCGCCCAGGTAATATTCACTCAAATCCATACCCTGGTGTACTTAGTTCAATAAAAGTATTGCTTAAGTAGAGTCAAATGGCTTGAATTTTTTTTGAGTGGTAGTAGACACATGCCTAAATGTACCTGAAAAAGTACAAGTTTTTTGATTTTACCATTAAGAAGAGGATAAGAATCAAACGTGCACATTTTTCAAAATTGAGCAACCAATATTAGTCGCTGGGGCGCTTAGGGGTTAACCCCCAAGCACTCAAACCATTTTTCACTGAACTTAGAGTTTATTGAGACCTACAACTTTGGTGCATTGTATCTTAATCAATTGGATGATTCACAAAAAGTGACTATTTGAAAACATTGAAAAACCTACTTTGAAAACAACTTGTAAATTTTGGGAACAATTGACCCTAGGAGATGGGAGATTATAGCATTTGATCAAACAACATGTGATGGCAAAATCTCAATTTTTGGCAAGTAGTTGCTATTTGTTGATTTTTAAAAAATTCTATGAGCCCTTGATTCATTGCAAATTTTGTGAGTAGCAAGATTAGATGTGAATGCACATTTGTAAATTATTGAAGATTGTGTTTCTTTGTATGTTAAGTTTTAGGGCTTCAAAGTGCTATTGCAAGGAAAACAATGATTGACACAGTTACGAGCACAATTAATAAGGGTTGTCACAACAAGGGTTTAGAACTTGCTCAAACCCTTGCCAACAAATTTCTCGCTATCATAAAGCACATGTAAGTAAGTTTGCAAGGAGCATTGACCAAGTGCACTTATAAGAGGTTGCTTACTACCTTGCTTCATATGGTGTTTCACCCAATCAAGGCTATTGAGGCAGTCATATGACACTTGGCTTGCCTTGCCATTATTACTCCACTTGCGTGAACTTCTTGAATGTTTTGAAAATTGTGATTTATAGCAAGATCAAAAATTTAGATCCAATTCCTCAAAGAAGCCTGTGAAACCATGTGAGGACACTTTTAGTCCTCTGGGGCATTTATGGGTTAGAAAAAAGTAGGAATTAGACTTCAAGAGCTCTATATTTTGTTGATTCTTCTAAAAAAGGAAAACAAGTTTTGAACATCTAAATCAAATTTTCAAAATCAAAAACCAAAGTGCAGATAATTCCAATTCCGTTAACCCTTAAAGGACGGATGGATCACCGTGCCTTGCCCTGCCTGTAGCATTTTGCAATGTTTTGCACATGGGCACCAATAGTATTGCTTAAAAAAGCTGGAAAGTCAATAGTGCATGGTGCCCTCATGAAAATTGCAAGAAGGGCAGCTCGGGAGCTAACACCATGTATCACAATTTGGGTTACAAAACAAAATGAATACATCTCAAGAGGTAATTTTTTGTCTTCCATGATGGACCATGTGTTTATGGTCACTTCTGATAAAAAATCAGATGAAAAACAACTTTTTTCTCAATTCCACAATTGTTTTTCAGAGCGGGAGGACATTTTTTGTCCTCCTCAACATTTAGGGGTTAAGAGATACTAGGAGTGTTTCTACTATATTTTTGGTGTAAAAACCTTGCAAAACAAAGTTAGTTACAGTGGCCAACATTTGTTGCATGATGTTATGGCCTTTCTTTTGGAATTGGGTTACTTACTACCAATGTTCAACACTTTGATTTTTGCATCTTTGTGGACATTCAAACTCATGAGTATTGGTTCTTATTTACAAAAGGACTGTGCTATTATTATATGTTCTAGTGTTCTGTTTTAGAAGTTCAATGATAATATAATGAACAATAATCAACTCTTAGATGGTTTTTGAACCCAAGTAATATGGTATTGACAATTGGTAATGGCATTGTAAGCAGTTAATTGTTGCAGTGATTGGAAGTTGGTTTCTCATTGCACCCATATTTTCAGCAATAATAATTTTCAATATGGGCCACTCATAAATTTTGTTGTTTGAAACAAACTCCCATACAAAATCAACAAACAACAAATATGGCTTAAATTATTTTTAATCCCTTATAGACTAAGCTTTTGAATATTGAACAACTAATGAATTTAAACAATCCCATTCATATGACAATTGATATTTCATCCACCCACATATTGTTATTTTCATGTGGTGGATCTCCTTCATTGTTTGTCATGCATAGATTTCCAAAAAGCTTGTTTGCAAATATTTTATAACTTAAAGTGCACAAATTTGTACTAACTTAAACTCTCACATAGTTAGTTAAAAAAAGAGTCTAAAAAATATTCAAAATCTATTGTTGGTGATAATTTTTTTTAAACCATACTAGATTGTTGCTTTTTATATGCAAAAGAAATAAATCTTGCAAAAATTGTTGATTTTCATCTCATAATAAATTTGAGATAGAAGATTTTTATTTTTTGCTTCAAATACTACTATCAATAGTGGTGAGTGCAATGGTAAATCCAATCATATGGATAAGATGTATAGATCATCAGCTTGTAGTCTACAACTATTGTCCAAAATTATTACGTAGTTGATCTTCTTAATTACGATTAATATTTCATGTTGACATTTATGAAAATCCAGAGCGTCCTTTGTCCTTAAGCAATTAATGACATGTACATGGTAACAATAAACCACATGCTTTGTTGTTTGAAGATTATTAGTCTCACACTCTCACCTACGTGATAATAAAAAACAATCACATCCGTAGATGTTGTAAGCATGGTCGCACACAACTTTTATATGCACTTTGTACGAAGAGAATTAGGTTGTACGATACTTGATTTTTCAAATAAGTATTTTTGTAAAGAAATATTGAAATAAGTAGTAACCTAGGATATGTCATTAGCTATTGTACTTTGTGTTACATGAGTAATTAAGGTGCTCACTTTTTTCTATCTCAGAAACTTTTTAAAAAGAAATTGAAATCTAAAAATGACTACTAATTTTTCTTTCTAAGGTTTGCCAGAATTAAAAATCACAGTTGCCTCAAATCCCAAATCAAAGCTTATTGCATTGTATATCACTGGGACGGGTTTTCAGATTATAGTGGCCAAGTAATACTTAATTCTTCACTTGCAATATAATGGTGGCTTTCAAGAAATTGTCATAATCAATTGAAAAGATGCAATGGTCCAACAAAATTTGAACTTTATTGGTTAGCTAAATGGAAACTTTCCCAATTGCTTCTTCAAAATAATATGAATGCTTTTGGAAAACAAACTGAATGTCATGGTAGGAGATAATTTGCTTTGGTAAAAACTTAACTTTTATTAAAGAATTCCACTAAGGAGTGAGTAAGTTTATTATTCTGCTATGTTTGTTCTACGCGCAATGTTTCATGCGCAATCAAACATCACTACATAACATATGTAATCCAAAATTTCCTATGCAAAATGTAAATGCACACAATTCATAAAGTTAGGATGCTTCCATTTCTTGGTCCCATAGAGCAACCTTGACCTAAATCCCACCTCACATAGGAAACAATGTCTCTAACTCATGACTCTACATATTTTTAGATTTTGTCAAAATTTCATTAAATTTACATATCTTTGCATCTAAAAGATTTCATTTTTTTTTATGTCTCTTTGTGTAGGACTTTGGCTTTTTGTTATATAGTGCCAATTATTTTCAGAATCTTTGTTTACTAAACCGCCCATAATAAGTTAAGGGATTTGACCCTATCTAGCACATAGAAGCATTCAAAGTAGGACTTTGGCTTCAAAGACCATTTGGTCCTAGGTAGCTCATTTTGACAATTTAGGTCAACTTTGATCATAATAATTTTAAGGTTATATTGTTAAATTTTGATGTGTCATTA
This sequence comes from Ulota crispa, assembly GCA_963920765.1. Lineage (NCBI taxonomy): Eukaryota > Viridiplantae > Streptophyta > Bryopsida > Orthotrichales > Orthotrichaceae > Ulota > Ulota crispa. Next base: position 16,388,665 of record OY987249.1, on the reverse strand, counting down.
CATAGTAGTGCAATATTGAATATTCTTCAAAACCTTGTCATTAATTTATCAAATTTTGTATTTCAAGAGGCAACACCAAATATATTTGTGTGAAAGGATTATGTTTTTGGCCAAGGATGCTTGACAGCCCCTAGACACTTTTGGTTAATCCATAAAGGATGTTGTTGTATTGTATACATAGTTATGTGTTGAATACAAATGAGGTATTTGGGTAGCACATGAATCCCATTGGACCTATAAATTTCAAGCCAAGTCACAAACATACTACCAATCACCTAGGATTTTTTGGGAAATTTTTGACATTTGTCATAAAGCCATTTCTTCAAGTACTAAATGGTCCTCATATGAATGTAGCCAACACTTTTGGTACACAACATCCTTTAGCCCCTAAACATTGAAGAGGACAAAAACTGTCCTTTGATCACCAAAAAAACACTATGTACTACAAAAATAGTTGCTTTCCACTTGAATTCTTTTTAAAAGTGATCATAGGTGCGTGGTACATCATGGAAGGCAAAAAACAATCTCACCAAATACACTCAAATTTTTAGGTAACCCAAATTGTGAGAGAAGAATTAGAGACACAATGTTAGGTCCCATGCTGCCCCTTTTGCAATTTTCATGAGGACACCATGCACTATTGACTTTTGTGACTTTGGAGAACAATATTACAATGGGTGGGCACACGCCACTTCAGCATTCAAGGGTGGTTAGTTTATAGAAAAAAATTCATGGGTACCCTTGAAGTTTGCAATATTTACATAGATGCCTCTATTTTTTCAAAAATTACACAAACACCCTTGGATCAAAAAAATTGGACATTTGTTTTCTTGTGCATGCCACTTGCCTTCTTCCCTTGTGCGCACATTGCTTCTTTTTTGTTTCATTACATTCCCTTTTCCAACATTGGTCATGAAGGAAGCACAATCACAACAAATCAATCCCTAATTTTTTTGACTCAAGAGTATTTGTGTACTTTTTGAAAAATCATGGTATCTATGTAAATATTGCAAACTTTGAGGGTATCCAAGAAGTTCTCCTAGTTTATACATCAAAATTTGAATGTGGATTCCGACCAAGGCTACTTTTTTGGCTTCTTGGTGCTAGACTGCACCCAAAAAATAGTCTGACTAAAAAAGGTCAAAAAAAAATTCCAAAAACTTGAATAAAATTGTCAAAAGGCTTCAAATTTAAAAAAAACCTGAATGAAATTGCCTACTTGTGGATAAAAACCAACTAATGTGATATTTTCTATCCAATATATGGATGAATGTTGAAATTTGGAACACCACCACTATAACATTTTGAATCGCCACTTCCTTATTTCTTAAAAAATGAAAAAAATAGCCCTGATTCCGACAACATGGGCAACGTGAAGCATGGCAAGTACCGCCAACCAAGCACCATGTTCTCAACTCAAGGGGACATGCGTTTCAATAACTCCTGTAAAACGGCCGCGGGGTAATTAGGTAATTATCCCGAATACTGGAATTAAAAAGGGACGGTAAAGGGAGCCGCGGTAAAACAATAATGAGTGACGGGGAGGGTCGTACTCGTTCTAGGGTTTGGAGCTCTCTCGCTTGCCGACCCCTTCTGTGTACAGCTTTTGCCAGTCTTGGCCCCAAGCTTGCGTTTTCTGGCGCTCGGGGATGTGGATTCGTCGTCGGGACTCCGCTGCCAGGAGGAGACCTCTTGCCTTCCTAGATCGGCTCTCGCTCTTCTCTTTGCGGATGCGGTTTCGTGGAGAAAAATAGCGCGGAAATTGGTGTTGTTTTCAAGCCTGGTGAGTTTTGACACTGGGGTTTGTGCTTTGTCGATCGAGGGCCGGTAGGTTTGCTGGTTGTAGATCCGGGCGGTAGGATTGGTTTTACGATTTTTTGGACTCCCTGCATTAGTTTTGGTGTAGATGGTGTGGTGGAGGTTGCTGCAGTGTTTGTAGCGAAGAGGTGTTAGAATTCTGGGCCTTAGGTCGGAAGTTCAATATGACGATCGTGCGCTGGTGTCGCTCGAGGTTTTTCTTTGATCGCGATGTGCTCGTAGGCAGGTCTTAATCTTCTATGAACGGATTTTCGGGCTTGTTCTGTTGTTGCGGATTTGCGGTGAGGTTGACTGCAGTGCCTTTGGCGGAGAGTAGAGACTTTTAGGGTTTCCGCTGGAATCATTTTGTTGGAGAACCGGTGTGCTCTACACGTTGTTCGGGCTGCTGTTTCGTGCTTTGAATATTGAGCCTCATGGCTGTTACAAGTTTCTTCTCGAGTGAGAGGCGTTTATTTAGTTTTAGACTCCTCAGTGTAAGATCGGAATGCTACTCTTCGATCTTAGGCCTGCAGCGCAGAATCCGCGTATTTTCTACTTAAAGTGCAAGGGTTTCAATTTAGAACACGCCTTCGTTGTCGTGTTGATGGATGTGGTCTGATGCGTATTTATGAATGAGTTCTGAACATCTATACTTTTTTATTCATGATCCTTGACCGCTTCAATAATCTGATAGGTCATTTATGGTGGCTTGGTATCTGGTCTTTAGATGGTAGTTTGTGGTTTGGATGATTGGTGTGATGAATGTTTGATAGTTTGCAAACTTTTATCATGTTGAGATGGTATGATTCTGATTCGAAAAAGGAAGTCTGAGTTGAGGCTTGGTATGTGCAGAAATTAAGATCTAAAGACTCACGATGAAGGGGGTCCGGTGTATGCCAACATGGTTGCTATGCTTGGGGCTTCTGTTACTATCGCTGCAAGTGGAAGCGTCAATTCACACTTACAAAAGTGCCAAATTTATGGCTGAGAACAATGCCTTGATTTATTGGGGTGGAAATGAGGGTCTCTATGCCTCATCTGAGCACGTGAAAGGGAAGCGTGCAGCCAATGGGAGATCGTTCATCTCGTTTGATTCAGTCGTCTTTACACGGAGTGCTGAAGCTGCTGCCAAGCATGAAGCTGGATCCACTAATTCTCAGGTCGAAGCTATAATTGTGGAGGTTCGCGACAAGGGCAAAATTGGTGACCATGGTGCTTATGGTGGAAAGTTAGCTCTGTGTTGCACTGCGGATCTTGCCAAAAGCACAGGATGTAAGGAAGGGAGTGTTATAGTCGATCAAGATGTTGATGAGTGGCCAAGAACGATATCTACCCATTTTACAGGTAGCAACAGGGAGGCAAGCTTGGATGTCCATGATGTGAACATCACGAAAACGGGCATGTACACCCTTATTTTTGTCGCATGTGAGCGTGAATTAGAAGGGTTAACAGTGGACGGACTCACTATCTGGAAGAATCCCATGGGTTACTTACCTGGAAGAATGGCGCCTTTCATGTCGTTTTACTTGTTCATGGCTCTTGCGTACGGGTCACTGGGAGTGCTCTGGTTTCTGCAGTACATGAGAAACTGGAAGGATATACTGCAGCTTCAGAACTGCATTAGTGCGGTGATTGCTTTGGGGATGGCTGAGATGGCACTTTGGTACTTTGAGTATTTGAATTTCAACTTGACCGGTTCGAGGCCAATGGGAATCACGATGTGGGCGGTCACAGTAGGAGCTGTGAAGAAAACCGTCTCTAGGCTACTGATCCTGGTTGTCTCCATGGGATTTGGTGTGGTGCGTCCCACTCTTGGTGGGCTAACCTCAAAGGTTCTGCTTCTGGGAGCAACTTATTTTTTGGCTGCAGAGTCCTTGGACGTGGTTGAGAATGTGAATACAATCAACGATCCTCCTGGAAAAGAACGACTGTTTTTGGTATTACCAGTGGCAATGCTCGATGCATTCTTCATTCTGTGGATCTTCACCTCTTTGTCTCGAACTTTGGAGAAGTTGCAGGCTCGAAGAAGATTCGCCAAGTTGGAGCTTTACAGAAAGTTCACGAATTCTCTTGCCTTGGCTGTTGTGATTTCTGTGTTATGGATTGGCTACGAATTATACTTCAAGGCAACTGATCCGTTTGGTGAGCGCTGGCAGAGCTTCTGGATCATTCCGGCCTTTTGGTATGTTCTTGCGTTCGTCCTCCTCATAGTGATTTGCGTTTTGTGGGCTCCATCACAAAACTCAACACGGTATGCCTACTCTGAAGAAGTTGGGGAGGATTTTGATGAGGAGGAGGCTGTTGGACTCACAGCAACTACGACAGCAAGTAAAGCAACAACCTTAGTCGTCGAGGCCGACAAAGGCGGGGCTAAACCTGACGCAAAGGAACGGAAGCCAATCAATACTGATGTGTTTAGTCTGGATGACGACTTAGAAGAAGACAAGCGGGATTAGATTAGCCTGTAAGTACGCTGCTTCTCTGGTTTTTGGAGGCTGGGAGTTACGGCAGTGTAGCATTTTTAATTAGAAGCGAACAGTTTAGACTAGTGTTTTAGCGTCGTACACATTTACAATATTAGTTCTTATGTAGGTAGTTCCCCTTTTGGCTTTTGTGGCATCTGATGATATCAGCGCTTGTTCGTTGTTCTCATGTTGTACTTAGTCCACTTTCTAATGAGCACGACCGTTCTGTATTCTTATTTGATCATCTGCCTAATGTTTGATCACCTCTAAATCTTCGTAGAGTTGGGAAAGCCAGGAACTTCTGACACGCAGATGCATGCACTTGAGAGAATGGTCAATACTCTGCAAAGTGGAGAAGTGGGCTTTTACTGATTGCTCAAACAAGCACGATAGGTACACCTTACAATCTTCACCTTACGCTTAATTCTATAAAACACAGAAATAGTACATAATAGGTGAACGTCTAAACCTGGAGGGAGCAGCCTAGACTAATATTCAAGGGGGTGGCAAGCTTGTGCTGGAAGATGATGGCACACATGGCAACGGTGGCATCCGGAAAGGCAATGGTGGCAATGGTGGTAGTGGTGGCAAGGTCAGTTGCTTCGGCAGCCCTGATGCACCTGGTAGTGGAATGCTTGGAGTTGATGACGTGACAGGCAAAGTTGGGACGGAGAGAATTGGTGCAGGAGGACGTCGAGGTGATGCAGGAAAGGGGAATGGCAGGGGCGGAAATTGGAACTGCGGCAATGGAGGAGTGAAGGGCAATGGCGGCACCAGAGGCCCTGTCAACGGTGGACTTTGAAGCTGAGGTAATTGCTTCAATGCTCGCCTGTGATCGATCTTGAATGGAATAACGTGCTGGTTTGCAGGAGCTGCTCGTGGAGACGCCAAGGCATCCTTGGTTCCTACTTTTTTGACCTTTCTCACACCACGATTAGCGCAGACGATGAAGAGCTTGATTGGCCTGCCTGGGAGACGTGTAGGATCATTGGAAGGTCCCATTCGGCGGGAAACAGCCCGTCCGAAGATTGTGGCCACCACGTTGCACTCTCCATCGGACAATACGGCGTGCAATCTCCGAGCACGAGCGTTTCTTAAGTGAACACGTTTGGATGTGTCCTCTGCGGTGATCTCTTCCTCAACATTATCTGCACACCAATGATCACATAAGTTTGTACACATCTCGCAAACATTCAACTTTTGAGGCTTTTCTCTGGAGCGATGCTGCATGATGATCAAAACCTTCATTTTCCAGTCATTGCCTACATCAAGAATACGAGTTTATTTCATGGACATAAAGTAAACTCATTCAAATCTAGGGGGTCAGAGTTCAAGCCTTGTGCTTCTAGAATGAAGCCCATTTGGTAAACACTATCTGAATTCGGAGGCTACTAGTCCTTTTTCACGAAATCCTGGGGCTCAGAACTTCGTGGGGCCAGATTTAGTAACAAACATAGAATACGTGCGGTTGAAAATGTGAACTCTAACAACCACTAACGTTGGTTTTACGTCAATCTGAACTGCAGAATCACGAAACAACAACCACCGAGGCAAGAATAGACGCGAGCAGCATCATGGCGAGTATCTATCTGATCTTATGCATGCTTACCTTCACCTGCTGGTGTGATCGCTCGTGTGAGTTGGCTGCTGGAACCAAATTGAACGACGTGAACTCCATCCTGCACCTCCTTCACCTCCAGATTCGGCATGGCTCCATCAGGTGGAGTGAAGACACCACCCGCAACGAAAGCAAGAGCTGGAAACAAGACGAGCACGAGCATGATGGCAGCCTTCATCCTCATGGTAAGAGCTGAACTTGGCTTGACCTGCCCACGTCCCAAACAGCACACTCTGATTCCCATCTTGCAGATATCTGCTTGCTGGACTGATCGTTTTTTTTAATACCTGGAGATTTCTTTTATATTCGTCTAGGAGTTGAGTACGTGCTCTGAACCTGATTGATGAGAGGAGTTGGTGACGAGCAAGTGAGGGTCGGGTAAAAAGTCAACCAGAGCAATCATGCTCGTGAATCGGAGTACACTGTTGCTGCGGTCCGACGCTGGCAAGTCCCGTGAATCGGACCTGAATTGGCAGAGATCGGACATGTCCGGAGTCCGGACCTGCTCCTGCATGGCCGCATCTCTGACAAGACTCTTGACAGCATTCAGTTAAAACTGATGTGCTTACTGGCACTCATTACCCCTTGATTAGTCCTGATCCACACCCATTATCATTGCAAGGTCCTCCAATTAGGAATTGGAAACAAAGGTCTTTTCACTCCCAATTAGGGGGTTTCGAAACTTGGTTCTGTTCTGTTCTTTTCTTTCCGGCGTCTTTCTCTCGGGCCCATTTTGTAGTTGCAAGAGAAAAATCTTGATTTCTCATTTCTCATGGTGGTTTTAACCCTTTAACGACCATAGGGCATAGTATATACGCTGAAATATAATTGTCATTTGCTACCAATAAGAAATTTTAATTTGGGATCTCAAGTAGCTCACTAGAACCGCATTGATCTATTCTCCAACTTCTTTGTTGGTCTTAAATGTAGCAGAGGTGTGGATCCATTCCAAATACAAGAAAAATACCCCGTATTATACTGGTTGCAAAGGGCCTTTCGGTCGTTTAAGGGTTAAGGCTGCTTTCTTGTCCTCACTTGTTTTCTCACGCACCTCTTTCAGTTTCATGTGCAGAACTTCTGATTTTCTCATGAGAATATGCATTTTAGCATGATTTTATTTCCTCTTTCTCCTGCAAAAACGCCTTGAGGAAAGTTTGCTTTTACCAAAGTTTGGAATCTACGTAGTGTTGGCATGAGGGAGTTGGAGATTGTAGTGTAGTTGGGCCTTTCTTGTTTGATTGATTGGTGGCACCATATGCTTCTTTTTGGCTCTTTTTTTATTTATGGTTGATGGTTTTCCTATTCCTTCTCCTAGATTGTCAGTTGCTAACATCGACTTGCTACGTAAATACCTAGTTAATAAGATGTACCACATGCAATTCCTCACCAACTTAAGTGTATCACTAATTTAAGTGTATCAAGGGGAAGCAGTAATAAACCAATTTCTGAAATATGTTGAAAGAGGTGTCAGAAGATTTTCATAGACACTACAAGTTCATCACCAAACTATCACTATCACCACTTTCACACACTACAGGTTCATCACCAGTCTACCATCACTTTATCATGTAAATCATATAACTGCAGTCGGTGAGGCGTTTTCAAGCTTGAAAAAGCACTTCAGCCAAAAACACCTATGAGCAGAGCATATTCATTTAGAATTCGCAAAATTTTGCTGCACTTGGGAGGGATTCTAGGAAGACTAGGATTGGAAATAGTTAGGGTCGGGCATGATTGGGATCGGAAAGTTCTAAATGGAATAAAGTAAAATCATATATGTTTCACTAGACATTAACAACAAGTCATTGGCAATTGCACCATAATTGGTAATTGCACCACAACTTTCTCTCGGTCAAAAAGAGGGCACGGGGATATGGAGGCACGGGGATATGGAGGCACGGGGATATGGAGGCACAGGGATATGGAAGCACAAGGATAGGGGAGCATGGGAATAGGGGGCACGGGGATAGGGGTGGGGGGCATAATCCAGTCGGTACAATGGGCAGTATACTTGTAGAGCAATAAAAGTCTATGTCTCTAATTTTAATACGTTAGTCTATTTCTAATTTTAATACCTTTTGTTTCCCTTTCTTAATTTGTCCTTTTTTTAGCTTTTATTAAATGCATTTTGTTAATTGGTGGCTCTCTAAATAAGAATTAAATTCTTTTTAAATTAAAAGGTTTAATTTTGCTTGATTATCATTCACCTAAATATAACAATTTCTAATGGAATGAGGTGACAAGAAGCAAATTAAATAGTTGAAATTGAATTATTGAATTACATTTTAATTTGTCCAAATTTGAGCTTAGTGGGGGTATGGATGTGTAGGAAAGGTGTAAGAGAAAAATGGATCATTCCATAATAGCAAGACTTTAGATTGGATTCTTTGTCTATGATGTAAGATGATGATCTTGTAGAGTTTTTTCTTTTAATTCATTCAAATGGAATCAACATCAACTTGTTGTACTTAATATTATTTTTGAGCAAAAGTGTTGAAAGATAGAGCATATTTTATGTCCTTCAAGGGAGAGAAATTAAAATTCTTTGCAAGTATAAATAAAGGTGAATTTAATTTTCATACCAAGGCTGAACATTGTACAGGGTATTAGTATATAGAAGCATCCACAAAACTTTTGATCTTATTATTTGGTGTATTATAAAAGTGAAGACAAAGTTAAGACTTTAAGTATGTTCATTCAGTTCTTTTTAAAGGAAAATAAGAACAAATCAAGTATGATACCAATTCAAGGTTGATTTGAAATCTACTTTAAAGGTGTACTCCTCTTTCAAGTCAATAAGATTCTCCACATAACAATAAAAGTTTTTAATAGGTCACATTGAAAATGAAAGTGAACTATTCAAACTTAGAAAATCGACTAAACAAAAAATCAAGGCTTAGAGCCATATAAATAATTGAAAAAATATGGTTTTAGAATGAATATAATATGTGTTTGCAAAAAAGACTTATAAAAATTAGTATTGAATTATTAATAAGTGGAGACCATGAATGTTAGAAAAAAAATTCATAGTTCTTTTTGGAATGTGCCAAAACCTAGAAAAAGATGAAGCATTCCAATAGTTTTCATCCTTTTTATTATTGTTATAAATGGTTTGTATTACTTGAACCAACATACAAATATACACTAAATGTTGTCAAATGTTAGTTAATGTGCTACTATAGTCTAAGGCAATTTGTTTGTTTGATGATGTGTACAAACTTACACTAAAGAGACATTTCTTCTTAATGCTTATTTTCCTACTTATCTTGGTAAGAAGATAACTGTCACTCAATTTTTGTACAAAGAGAAATTATTGGAAACAATTATGTCAAGGCTATGGCAATCATGCTTACTACTCCCTCTGTCCCAAAATGATCTTCCTGTTGACCTTTATTTAGCGTCCCAAAATGATCTTGTTGGAGTAGAAAGGGAGCTAGCAACACTTGCACATAGTCCAAAAGCATGGGCATGCTAACTAGTCCCATGCCATCAAGTGAGTGGCCACCGTTGCTCTTCAAAAATGCCTCAAAATTTCAATTTTCAAGCACTTTGAAACCACACTTTGAAAAATAATTTGAAGCTCTAAATTTTAGAACAATAGGAGGACACCAAACTCTATTCATAAGTCAAAAAACATTTGAAAACAAATTCATTTCAAGCTTAATTTATAACATTTTGTGTAACAAGAAGATCATTTTGGGACAGAAAGAGTATATAGCAATTTGAAACTAAAAAAATACTAAGATCAAGAGGATTGAAGAAACCTCAATTACAAGCTCAAGAACTCTACAAGATATATAGAATATTTCACAATAAAATATAAAGACAGTCTTTGCTACAATGCTCTAGGATTTTGTTGACAAAACTAAAAATTCATTTATTTCTTTTTTGACATGAAAAATTTACACAAAAATAGAAATTTTAAAAGACATTGTGGCAATCAAAAGAACATTAAAAATAAGTACAAAATTAAGTCACTAGAGAGATTTAAGAGGCACATACATATCAAAAAGTTCCCTAGAAGTTTTCAGTAGAATAATTGGGTGTTTCTTGTTTACAAGTTTAAATTTACATATATTATTGGCTTGAATGTGTTATACTAAGATTTTTAAAAGCCCATAATTAACAACTTGTTAAGGACTATTATTGATGAGCAGAATATGTTTGAGGAACACAAAAAACTCACGCATTATGAGGAACAATATATATATTTTTCATTTGAAACACAGAATCTCTTAAGAACATAATGAAAAAAAAGTGGGGCCAAAAAACAAATTCCATGGAAAAATAGGACTCAAAACACTACAAATGATTTCCTACCACTATCTTCATAGATAAAGTAGGACATACTATAGAAGTTGATTGTTGCTCCAACAAGATATACATGGTTGAAAAACAAAAATGAAGAAATGATAATCTTTCCTTTTGAGGTGGCTTTAATGAAAACCTCAATTTTTTAAAGTTTAATTTCCTACTTCTTTGTGACATTTGAATTCTTAATAAATTAGCTATATTTCTATCCAAAATCATATGTTCTCTAAACAATAGATTGACACGATAACCAATAAATTATGTAAACGTTCTTTATTGCCATGTTTTTGCTTAGAACCATATCAAACTTTACTTACATTTGTGGTGCCTTACTTATCATTTTATTTCCTACATTCACAACAAAAATGTGAATGATCATACACAGTTAGTTGGAAATGAAACTGACCCTAAGAGATAAAAATAAGCGAAGAAAAGGAATAAAGTCAATGTTTTTGAAAATAAGTAATGAAAACAAGAATTGCTAGAGTAAATTCTCTCTTAAGATTTGAATTTAGAAAGAAGTATAGATCTTAATTTTGGAAACTTGAAAGTTAGCAACGTTTCTTGTTGATCATGTTATATACTTGATATTTGATATCAACAATTATTTATAGGTTTTACTCAAAAGATAACAAAATAAACATTTTCAAAACATGAAGATGGGTTCTTCACTTTGCAAAACAAAATGAATGAAAAATAAAGAATTACAATGGTTTTTGCTGGCATCAATTTGAAAATCACCAAGCATGTATTGGCAATTCTAAAATCTACTAGTACTCTTGTTAGTGGCTTTGTGTGTAAATGTTTGAACATGTTGTAGGATATTAAGTGGTATAATGAATATGAACACAATAATAATGTTTACAATGATCAATATTAATTTTTGATATTTATTTTTTAGTTAGATGTTTTGACTTTCATTTCTCTACTTTTGAGTCCTACGTCTTTCTTCATTACATTAAAACTCATGTAATGTCACCCATTTAGGGAAAACATATAATTATGAGGGATTGTATCTCTAATGATCTGATAAATAGCAATGAAATGTCACATGAAATCTCTGTATAAACACACACAAAAAATGGATTATTATTAATTCTGTTACAAGTTAAGTTACAAATTTTTTTGTACAAGGTTGTGAGCACATCAATGTAAATAAATATCTTGTTCATTCAATATTTTTGTATTAGATGAACTTTGGATGAAGGATTTTTGCTGATGTTTGGCTCAATAAATAAATATTGTCTTGCTTGATTTCTTTAGAAAATGAACAATCATTGTTTCTACTTGAAAAAAATTCATAAGTATCCAACATGAAATTAGACATTATATAAGTGAGGTTTGTGCATATTGACTATTATTAATCATCAATAATTGAATAGAAGTATTATACATTGATCTCTAATTCTACAAATGCAATTATCAAACTATCTCAATAACATGGCAAAAAGAGATGTTCTTGAAAAAGTAGGTAAAATAGTGTAGAACTTTATTTTTTAAACACACAGTCACCCAAAATAGATCTTTCAACACATTTTAATTTTGTTGCAACTGCAAATGCATTACACATCTAAACTTCTATATTTTTTAGAGCCTAGGCATCCAAGACATTCAATATTTAGATTTTAAAAATGAGCATTATTGACATTAAGGGCATGATGTTGACTTATTACTTGGCTCTATTTTTTATTAGTGATGACATCTTTAAAATCTCAAACTTGTAAGCTAATTTTGTGATATGTTTGATTTTGTGATATGTATGTAAACATTCATGTGTTACAAAAAAACCTCCGAGGCCCACAAAAATCTGGGAATTTTTAGTACCATGCCCTCCACGATGGACGTTAACGATCTCTAAAATCTTGTGGGCCTCCCTCAAAGAAAACAAATCTTACACAAATCCCACAAACTTAGTTTATGTGGTCATACAAACAACAGTCTCTAACAATAACTTAGTCATCAATATTTTGTGAATTCATGTAACAATTTATAAACTTTGCGCACGGTGCATATATTGCATTCACCTCTGTGTGGAGATTTGTATTTCATATATTTCACAAAAAGGATATAAAGAAGTTCTAGGGGTTATAAAAATGTAAAAACTTAAGGGCACCTAAAACTCTTTTTACACATATTGGCTTCCGTATTCTCTCATTTGTTTGCAACCTTGCGGCATAAGAGTGATAGTGAGAGCATGTAATACATTTTCACGGTACATTCATACTGAAGGGTTTGCTATGAGTCTCGGAGAACTATGAAAGTGATGTCACATAAAGTAGTAAAAAGACATTCAAAGCATTCGTTTTTCCGCATATCTCAATTTTACTAAAATCTGATTAGCGTGGCCCTAATGAATGCTTCCTGTTACACTCAATTCTCACTATTTCCACACTCTATAATCACATAATCTCTGCATATTCCAAGATCCCCTCACACTGTTTACAACTTTGATGAAGCTTTTTCACATCAAGTACATAACATGTCAGAGTGAGTGCATGTGGGAGCCCATTTTGTCCCACGAGTTAATGCAATTAGAAGGGGTTGAGTATAATATTTGTGCATGAAAATACAGCTACAGCAAATAGCAAGTAAGCACCATGCCCTCAGGAAAAAGGGAGAGAGTCAGGCCCGAAATATCTTGGGCTCGCAGCCAGATGTCCAGTCAATCTCCAGCTTCTGTTACGAGCCAGGAGAAGCCAATGACCCACGGTGGAGATCAGTGCATGTACGACTGTCATCTAAGGGGCTATGTATGTTGGACCAGGCTTGTCAGAACTCAGCTACTCGACCATAGTAATGAAAAGGCTGAAAAAGAATACGGGGAACCCTCAACCACCACAACTAGAGATGGAAATGCTATCACCTAAAAAAGCAGCTCTGACATATGTTAAAAAAAAAAAACACACCACTCATCATTTACGAAATTCTGAAGCACCTCAATACTACGAACTAAAATGGAAGAACGAATAAGTGGAAATTTTAAGTTGCCTATCTACCAGGGTTGTTAGTCCAATAGACATTACTGTTTGGACCTGGAGCGATCATGCCCGGACGAATTGCACCCGGCTGCAGATAAACAGGCTGTGGAGGATTACTGTAGCAAGGGATTCCAGTGACAATGCTTGGACCATTCACCGGCCATTGGCCAGCAGGAGGTCCCCTTCCATCTGCACCTGGATGGATCGCGCCTTGCATCTGCCCCGCTCCTTGAGCTTGCATTTGGTTCCCTTGCGAATTCCTAGGATATTGTGCTGGAGGTATGAACACTCCAGTCCCAACAGGCTGAGGTGGAGGTGGATACATACTCATTTGCGGGTACGATGCCATAGGAACCAAGTTAACCCTTGCTTGGTACATGCCTTCTGGATGTTGGTATTCACCTGCACAGATATTCACAGTTGCTAGTAAGGGTTAACAATATCACAACTCAAATATTACCACTGAAAATGCAAAATCGATCCGAGTGATAATAGGAGAGTCAGTGCGAAATTCTACATGGAAACAAATATTTATAACAAGAATTTGGGGGTTCAGAATCACGCAAGGCTCAAAAGGAAGAGAATCTCGCAGTTGAGATTGTGTACTTTGATACACCGAAATATATCATTACGAGGATTTGAGTGCCCAAAACTGCACATATTGTGCTAAACACAAAGCCAATTAACCGAGCAAGAAGATAGAATGAAAGGAATCCGGACCTGTGGGTTGATGAGGCCATCGAACAGCAGAACCTAGATATGGAGAAGGTTGAACTTGATGAACGTCTCCATGAAGTGCTCCACTTGAAAGTCCCCAATGTGGAGGACCTGCAGACCTTTGTGGAGACAGATGCGGCGGTTGCTGCTGCTGCTGGATAGGTCTTAAGCCAGGAACAAAATCGTGATGCGGAGATTGATAAGGCAGAGACTGACGCTCGTTGTAATTGCCCATAGGTCTTAGGTCAGGAACCTGGGAGTATGTGATGTCTGAACGAGGAGATCTGTTCCAAGAGTTTTGCCGATCTGGCGAAGGGTGAAACTGTCCTCTGTGATGTTCCCCGCCAAGTCCTTTATTATCTCGAGAAAACACTGGAGACCCGAGCGAGTTACTCCTCTGGTGCCCCATTCCAGCTGCCCGGGCCTTTGTTGCGTCATCAACCTCAAGCTGCAAATCAAAATCCACCCGCTTATCATCGAGCGCAAATTTCCATAGAACAAGCAAACGAAGTCACAGAAAAAAAAAGACCTTAATAATCAACCCAGGCTTCTACGATGAGAGAAGTGAGATGGAGGATGTGGCACATGATATATATCCTTCTACCTTACAACAAAGTGACTATGCGTTGCGATGACATACCATTTTTGCAGAATCACTTCTTGAAAATCTGCCTCTGCCACCTCCTCTGCCACCTCGGCCTCCACCTCCATTACGTCCTCCAGATTTGTGCCGGCCACCCCTATCTCCACGGCCGCCCCCACCCCTACCGAAATCACCAACTTCATGCTTCTGCTTTGCAGCCAGCTTCCGAAACCTTTTAGCCTCCTCCTCTTTCTCATCATCAGAAAACTCCTCCTCATCTGATATCTCCTCGTCATGCTGCCCTGAAGCGTCATACCCTTTCTTCCGGAGGTTGGGATCATTCAGAACAAAGTTCGCAAATTCTTGAACGAATCCCACTGTAACGCCTTTTGAGGCTACGTCTGGTACATCGCCCGCCTTGTTGTACCGGACGATATAATAGGGTTTCTTGACGGGTCCAAAAACTTCGTCAACTATGCCCAACGGTTTCCGGTGTTCCGTTAGCCACAAAATTGAGCCTTCGTTCAGCACCATCTCATGTTCAACGGCCTCCACAATAACTTTGTTGTCCATGATCTGAAAATCAGAAACATGCCGAGTGTAAGAAGAGAGCTGTTTCCACAACAGATAGATTCTATAGCAATTATAACCAATGTCCTGGTTAGAGTGGTTTCACATTTTCAGCACACGTTACTAATGGTGGTCAACCTCTAATCTAAACCCTAGGTTATTGAAAATTTACGTTCAATCGATCTTCAAAAGCCGTATCATTAGCCGTGCCACATGTGCAAGAATCAGGTTCCCACTCGTTCACTAATCACGATAAGAGAAAGCGAAACACAATTGGTTCTAGATTAGTGCGTTGCTCAAAAACCCTTACTAAGAGACAATGCGATAGTTCCACTCCGATTTAAGCTCAAAAACATATTGACGTCGACTTAAACCTTCAAGTAAGGCAAACAGGGATCGCTGACCGTGTCGGTAAAGAGGATGGGAGGAGTGTAAGGGAAGAAAGTCCATAATCACGTTTAAATCTCTGACCCTAATCCGAGCACTCCGGCTAACTCAAACTACGACCGTAGTTCCCTCAAATGTGACACATTGTTTGCGCGCAAATTGTATGCGACAAGATGACTCACAGAGGAGACAAAACCGACTTGATGCGGAACTTGATTAGGCTCCAAGATTGCTTCGATTTCCGGAACTGGAGGCAAGTCCTGCATCCAAAGGGCATCCACCACTCAGATCTCAAAGAATCACGATTCAAGAAGGTCCAGGGCAACAGCATTTCCAGAAGAGGCCAATCCACAAGAACCGAGCAAGCAAGCTCAAAGGAAAGAAAGAAGAATCACCGTGACTTCATTCGCAGTACGAGGGGGCTCAGTAGCGCCGTCGTCGTCCTCGTCACTATCACCGTCCTTAACTCGTTGCACCATCTTCTCCAACTCTTCGGCACCCTCAATATGACTCTTCTGAATATCAGCGGCATTCACGTCCTCTTCCTCTTCCTCGTCATCACTCTCATCCTCCGACGAATCGTCACTCTCTGCAAGCGGATCACTGTCAACTTCTACCATACCCTCCGCATTCCCATCCTCCTCCTCACTCTCCTCCTCCTCTTCTTCCGATTCTTTCGTAACTCCATTCCGGTTACCATTCACTTCCGATTCTTTGCGGTTACCATTCACCGGCAGCTCCGCGGCTTGCGCAGCCAGAAGCACATCCTGCGGTAAGTTACTGATCTCTCCGTCCTCCTGCTTGCTGCACGCACTGTCTTCTTCCACAACAGCGACATTGACATTGCTCCCTGATCTTCTCTCATTCCCTCCCGATCTCGTGTCTCCACTCAACCCCGGCATTTCCAAGTCCGACACTATCTCCCCCGCCTCGAGCTCCATCTCCGATCCCCCTTTCCCACCCTCCGCCATCCCTCACTAGCTCTCTCTCTCCTCTCCTTTTCTCTGTCGCTACACAATCACATCTCACCAACCCCGGTCATCTCCCTCGCACACACCAACCTTCACGCAGTAATCATTCCCCGCCGTGTCAACACCACCAACACAACTCTCTCTCTCCCTGCTCTCTCTTTTGTTTTTGTTCCTTTTTTGGTTTGGGAGAGATTTTGGTTTCCTTTCTCACTCAGGCCATGGTAGCAACCCTAATCATCTCTCTCTCAGACTTCGCAGGGCCCTGCTGTCTTGCAAGGTTGCGTGCGTGGGGCCGTTCCAGCTCCTCTGCTCAGCTCTGCTCTGCTCTGCACTCCATCAATAAGCTAACCGATTTCCAATACACTCCGACACGCTCGCTAAGCTTAATCCTCTTTGCACAGGACCAGACAAGTGAAAACCCTAATCACATATGTCCTCCGACGTAGATTTCGGAAGCTGTTATGTACTGCGGATCAACATTGCAATGCACGCGGTCAAACCATAAGCAACCTTGGGCCGAGGTAAGGTTAATCCTTTTTCCAGGATTTTGGGTTTTCTTTTCTTTCTATAGTAAGTCGCTGTTTTCTTTTCTTTTCTTTGTGAGTCGGTCTCCGTACTAGAATTGCATGTTTGGAAACTTGAATCTGAGCAGCTCCGTCACGTTTACTAGAAAGAAAAACCCCGGAGCAAACATGTGCTGCACACCTTAACCCCTAAACGACGTCATAGGTACATCTACTTCTATAATTGAATTCGATCAACTTTTGAAGGTCGGTCTTCTACTTTTTAATTGATCAACTTTTGAAGCTCGGTCCTTCACCCGATTGGCTGAGGACAAGTTTTGTGTAAAATAGGGTAGAGCACAAGTTTGACAAAAGTAAAATTTGGATTTCTTCTTAAAAATAGAGATAGAGTACAAGTTTAATTGAAATAAAGTACAAGTTTAATTGAAATAAAGTACAAGTTTAACCACAGGTGGCATGAGAAAATGGTATAGGGGGCATGGGGTCATGGAGTCATGTGCGGGGAATGGGGGATGGGGTCATGGGGACAATGGGGGACATAATCCCTCTGGTACGACTAGCTATATACTAGTTACCATATAATTGGCATTTGCTACCAACAAGAAGTTTTAATTTGGGATTTCAAATAGCTCACCATAATCACATTGATCTATATTCCAACTTTTTTGTTGATATCAAATGTATTAAAGGTGTGAATGCATTCCAGATACAAGAAAAATACCTTGTATTGTATTGACAACAAATGCACTTTCATGCGTTTATTAGTTAAAATCATTTTGACACCGTCATAGGAACATTGAAAGCTACTCTCATCTAATTTCAAAGTGTCAAAATGCCACTCTCTTATCATAATTGTTGGTTTTTCAAAATACTTTCAACATTTTCAAATACTTGTATACTTCTTAACCCTTGAATGCCTCAAAGGACCAAAGGTGTCCTTGCATGATTTCAAAAGCTTGTTTGAGGCACTGGATTTAATTTTTTGATCTTGCTATAAGCTACAAATATGAAGGCATTCAAGTTGTCCATGCCAATGGCTTGGCCAATGGAGTAATGGCAAGGCAAGGCAAATCTTGTACAAGTGCCTCAAGAGATTTGATTGGGTCAAACACCATACAAGACGTGGTGGTAAGCAACTTTTTACAAGCTACAACTAGTCAATATCCCTTATAAGCTTCCTTGTGTGTGCTTTGTGGTAGCAAGAAATTTGTTGGCAAGGGTTCAAGCATGTTCTAGACCCTTATTGTGGCAACCCTCACTAACTATGTTAATCATTGTTTTTTGTGCAGTAGTGGTTTGAAGCCCTAAAACTTGATATAAAAAGAAGTGCAATTGTTAATCATTTGCAAGTATGTGCATTCAGATCTAATCTTACTACTCACAATAATTGAGATGAATCAAGTGCTTATAAAATTTTGTCAAAAACACCAAATAACAACTACCTACCAAAAAATGAGATTTGTCATCACATGTTGTTTGATCAAATGTTATAATATCTCATCACCCATGGTCAATTGTTCTCAAATTTGGCAAGTCATTTTCTAAATAGGTGTTCCACTATTTTCAATGATTTCTTTTTGTGGATCATCCCATTAATTGAGATTCAATACATCAAAGTTGTAGGTCTCCCAAGCATTAGGAAAAATATGGGGCCCTAATAAGGCCCTGAGTTTGGGGGGTCCTTAACCATGGGAACCCAATTCCCAATAAAATCATGTGTAGGCTGAGGTAAAAAAAACATTTTTTGATTTTTTATTTTTTGATTTTTTGGATTTTTTTAATTCTAATTTTTTGGCCATCAATAGGCTGGTTCCCTACATTGGGAACCAAAAGAATGGGGGCTGCTGATTTGTTTTTAAAGGCCTTCTGAAGGCCACATATTTTTCCTAATGAACCGGATTTTGGTGAAAATGGCATGGGCGCTTAGGGGTTAAAGTAATACTAGTTTTGGTTTTTGTCAATAGTTTGATATGATTCTAAATTTCCAATTGCAATATTAAAAAATCGCAAAGCAACTAAGTATTCAAAACAAAACATCTCAATAAGTAAGTTGGTTTTGCTCTTCACATGTGATTTAGAGAAATCATTAAATGTAAGTGTTCCAAAAGCAACAGCCTTTCGTGGCACATCACTTTATTCACTTCTTAGAAGTTGATGGACCATACTAAAATTTTGCCATGAAAACTCTACCTTGTAATTTTAGTGTCTGAAAAGTCAAAATGTATTTTAAAAGGATTGAATGTAATTTGAACACGAAAGCATTTATCGTTATAAGCGTTGCTAGTTCAAATTATAAGCACAACTGCTCCAACTTGGTCATGTAAGAATGAATTCCAAAATAGTTTACTTTAGAAGAAAAATTTGTACAAGCGTAATGCATACCTAAGACACCGCACAATAAGCTTGTTTTTTTGGTTTGCTTCATAACTTGTTGAACAAATTAATCAAAAACAATGTATGAGGAATTGGACTTTGAATATGGGCTTTAAAAATAAATTTATAATTTGCAAAATTAATGCAATAACCTAACCAAATTGGAGAATCTGAACTTATTGCAAGTATGCTATTGCTACTCGTCTAAGAGAGTAATTAATAAAGCAATACTGCATTATTTTGCACAAAAACAAAAGAAACAAACGTTGTGCAATCCAAGCAAGAATTAGAGAGGCCTACATAAAAATGTTGACTCTTTATGCAATAATTTGCTACAATGCTACATAAATTATAAGGCTTGTAGTGGTTTAACAAAATTTGAAGCTTAGCCCCGCAAAACTTTGAAGACGAATAAAATCTTACCAAATCACGATTTTTGGTATTTTCTTTTTAACACAAGTTTGTTTTGAAATCTATTTTCAACACCAAAAATTTGATTTTGAAAATGAATGTTCATGATTTTTCTGTTCAACATTTTGTATAAGGGTGTCCATTGCAATCTTGAGTTTTCTAGTGTTGGAAGATCTTGAAAATGAGCCTCAAATACATTAGATCTTGGAGAAAAATCCGCATTAGAAATCCATTTAAAAAAAATGCATGAGTAGATTTTGAAAGTTATAAATTGACTAAAGTTAAACATGTAATGACCTTAAACCTCATATTTTTTTGATGACCAACTTTTTAGATTTGACATGTGAAATGAGGATTAGAAAACTTCAAGTCACTTTTGCAATTTTAACACCCTCATGTTCAAACATTATAATCTTTCAAACTATAAGTGATATTGTTGTGTTTTCTTTTTTCATGTAATCTCTAACATGTCAAGTTTAAATTTGTACGGTTATAGTTTAAAAAAACTTGATGAGATTTATGAAAAGGTTGGCTGATTGTTCACTTTCTTGAAAATGCCAAGAAGTTCAGAAAGGCCTTGGGCATTTAGGGGTTAACTTTCAAAGCCTTACTACTCTACACCCTAATAAGATATATCCTATAAGTTAAAGAAGGTCTAGAATCCATTGCCCAAGAGCCTTGCCTCCTAGAAATATTTTGGTTATTTCAATTGTCAACTCTAAATCTACCAAATGCTAGTTGTAATACTTTCATCTATCTAATGCTAGTTGTGCAAATTTCACAAGAGAGCTTCCCCAACTTCATGTAAGGCTTCAATCATGCAATTGCCCTACTAGCCTTACCTCTTGTGTTCCCATGTTTGATAAATGTTCTTGTAGTATGCGTTTGGCAAGTGCCTTTATAGCCTTGCTATCTTCCAATTAGAAGCTTTCTACATGTAATACTAAGTACAATAGAACCTCCCTAAACTAATACCTCTCTAAACTAATATGCTCTATAAACTAATGTATAACACAAATCTTAATATCAAGGCCATAATATAAAAAACCCAAGCTACCTATAATGCTATCTTGGCACTAAACTAATCTGATTCTTGGAGTCCCAACCATATTAGTTTAGGGAGGTTTTGCTATATTCCAAATTTCCAACATGCAAGCAATGAATAATAGTTAACAAGGATGAGAGACACACCTTGTATTTTATTTGAAATGTCAAATGGTGCTTTTATTAAATTTTGAGTTTCGCAATCATTGCTTTCAAAAATGAATAATAATGCCATAGCACACAAAAAACCCAAATGACACCAAAACTAGTATCAAACTTATACATTGCTTGTGCATGCTACGACTTCATTGAAATATTTTCCTAGTTTAGGTTCCATCACAAGTTTTATACTTCAATAAAAGAAAGTTTTTTAAATTACTTGTAACTCAAGGTTCATAACTTCTATTTACCTGAAAAGAAGGATGGCTTTTCAAAAGTAAGAAAGTAAGAATTAGTTTAATTTTAAATACAAGAGTATAAAAAACCACCAAAAAGAGGTAATGAGTTGAGTTTGGTCCCACATGTACAATGGTCGTGTTAGTGGGTTGGCACCCTTTTTCAAAAGGGGAGACATGACCTTAACCAATGTCCAAGAAAAACTAGCATTTAGTTAACTCTCAGCAGGTAACAATGCAAAAAAAAAAGAGATTAAAATCTGAAAATATATGGAAAAACATTGGTCAATTTCTTCAAAAAATATCTTACTATAGTACGGACATAGGGAATATCTAATGTGACATATGAAAAAACCGGTTGAGAATGGGAGAGAGACTCTAGCTGATGAAGCTCAATTACTTCTTTTTAGTTATTCCACATGAAAAAAACAAAACACAAGATGACAAGGGGATGCCAAACAGTGTCTAAGTTTTAGGATAACTTTTAATAATGAGAGGCAAAACTGTAGCCACTAGCCAGTTTATGTAAGATAATTTTTTGCGTAATTTGAGAATGCGTGGAATCAACTTGCACTTAGGTAGGAAGCTCATGAATGGACTATCTAAGTGCTGAAACTAAATTTTGGGGGAGTGAAACTTCTTGAAATATTTTTCAGTAAATTTTCCTCAAAAGACAAGAGGAATTGACATCTATTCATCTAACTCAAGTTGTTTCATATTTTTTGAAATTTTGTAGATTTAGTTATTAAATTTTGAAGTTGAAATGACATAGGGTTATTAGATGATGCATCTTCTCAAATGTACATTGACTATATAGTAGAATTCCTCTAAACCAATATCCTCTAAACTGATATCCTCTAAACTGATATCCTCTATAGTCTAATATATAACACAAATCTCAATGTTAAACCATATGTCAGTCATAAACCAAAAAATTTAATTCAATAATAGTAACATTGCTCCTTGATGCTATCCGGGCACTAACCTCAAGGTCACTTCATTTACACTTTCACAAAATTAACTAGTAACTTACTTAAACTAATCTAATTCTTGAAATCCCAACCATATTAGTTTAGAGAAATTCTATTGTATATTGTTGAAGAACTATGAAAAGAAACATGTACAAATGAAGTACATTTGAGGAAATGCACCATTTTACAGCCTGCACGCTTTCAGAACCTCCTACCTCAACTTACTACAAATGACACAAACTTCGACTATTATTCCCCATCCTCCCCGACACTGTAGTCAGGTTTCTGAGGGTGTACGGCGTGATGCATGCCTTCGGAGCTGCTACTGCTGCTACAGTTCTACAGCTACTGCTGCTACAGTTCTACAGCTGCTGCTGCTACTGCACTAAATCATCCAAGTACTTTGCAGAGTTCGCTGTGTCAGAGAGTTTATGAGCAACACTCAAAGCCGGGCCAACAGCTCGATACTTTAAATACTTCCGGGGCAACGTGAATGTGGTAATTCTAAATTCCTATCTCATTTGGTAACAGTCATCATATTGGGAAATGTGCCCCTCCTCTTGCTTCCTCCAGCTGCATCTCTGACGACGGCAGCGTGGTTCCCCAGTCGCATATACTAGTAGTATAACTCACTCGTCAAGAAGTACGAGCTTAACAAACCTGAAAAGAAAAGAAAAGAAACTCGGAGACGAGCAATCCATCAAGCCAGTCGGTTGATTGCTTCACACGCAACAATTATCATGGATTCACTCCAGAACTCCAAAGTCCTAACACAAATGAAGCATTCCAGGTTTTCGCTGCCATGCTTGGTGAATGCTTGACTCGCTTCACAATTAACGAATTCACAACAACGGACGATGATGCTGAAAACTACTCCATATACAAAAGTGATCATCGACTCTCACTCTGTTGAATACAATAAATTGAAGCAATTTCAAGGTTTCGTCAGCGTACTTCCTAAAGTGCTCCCTCTGTCTCTCTAAAAACGTCCAAATCAAATCAGGCACATTTCTTGTACCACTAAAAAAAGCTCTCTTTTTATGCTGATATCGAAAGTTGAGAAAGCGTTTGCTTGCGATGTTCAACGATCTCATGGGGTGCAAGTTAAGCAATTAGAGAGCATTCCTCTCCTAACCAGCTTGGCCTTGCCCATATGAGGTACCATTGTTGTTACTAATCTTTATATTGTCAAATGAGGAGTTGGGCAGGATGCACAAATATGGTACTTTTTGCACAGAATTTGTTGGGTGCCCAAACGGCAACATCAGAATTTGGAGATTTTGCATACATTAGGGAGATGATGGTATATTGATTCTAGAAAGCATGTGTCACTAGCACAAAGATTAAAAACAATGAGGAGTTGGCAACAACATTCATAAACTATACACAAATAGGGTACTTTTTGCATGGTGCCTAAACAATGATATCAAAATTAGAAATTTTGCATACATTTAGAAAATGGTATATTGGATTCTAGAATGCATATGTCACTAGCTCAAAGACTAAAAACACAATTAATACCTAAAAAAACATTGTTGTATTGTATAGTCTCTTGTGTTGTATACAGATAGGATATTTGTGTAGCACATGAATCCCATGGGAGCTGTAAATTTTTACATACTACCGGTCAACTAGGATGTTTAGGAGAATTTTGACATTTATCATAAAGCGATTTCTTCTTCAAATACTACGCTATCCTACCAAAACTTTTGGTAGACATCAACTTTAGGGGTTAATCCTTTGCAAGGAAGCTTTTGGGACGTTTTTAGAGAGACAGAGGGAGCAACTTAATTTGGGAAAACACAGTGTTACCATGGGATTTGCTAACCCTGATAGCTGACAGTGATGCTCTCGGAACACTGTGTTTCTCGGAATTGCCGCCCCAGCGAGGCAGAGCATGACGGCTTAAATGCCAGGGGAGTGACAGGGGCGAATGGGATGTGGAGAGCTGCTGGCGTCCACACTGCTGCTGAATGCTGATTTCTCCGGGGCTGTCCACTTCAATTAGCTTCGTCCTGTTGCAGATCTAGTTGTTGCAAGAGCGCCCAGAACCAGGGCCGGGGAAAAGCTCGTCTGATTTTGCATTGCCTGTCTTCTTCTTCCCGGTATTTTGTTTGTGTGGCAGAGAGCCCGTGCATGCCCCAGGTTTGGGCTTTAATGCTGAAAGGCTGGAACATATCCCCGGCTTGGCGTTTCGTAACAAAGCTTACTTCTTGGTGAGATATGTTTCTAGAAAAAATGATTTTTATAATAGTTCTAAGTTTGGTTGTCTTTATTGTTCGTATTGCCCCCGCTTATAACGTTTTTGACCCTGAAGTGTGTTTTGAGTAACTGACCCAATTGGTATCATATTTTTTTACCACGTTTACAATACTGCACTCTGGTGGAACAATTGAAACAATAGAAACGTGGAGCCTTGAAGAAGGAGTAAGGTAGGAGGCTCATGAATGGACCATCGAAGGGCTGAAACAGAATTTTGGGGAGGTGAAATTTCTTGAAATATTTTTCAGTAAATTTTTCTGGGAAGACAAAAGAAATTGGCATCTAACCCAAGTTATTTCATAATTTTTGGAGCTTTGTGGAACTAGTTATAAAGTTTTGAAGTTGATCTAGCATAGGGCTCTAATATGATCCACCTCCTCAAATGTACATCTTTTGTACATTATTGAAGCCTGTGAAAAACAACATGTACAAATATACTACATTTGAGGAGGTGGATCATTTTAGAACCTGGACATTTTTAAAAACTTCCTACCTTACACCCTGCTCACACTTGGAAAACAAACATCTTGTGCGTCATAGCTTCACGTTTCTCTGAAATATCTTGAGTTTTTTTAAGCTTACATTTCTTTGTATTGCACGAAACTTTAGATTTTTTAAATGTTTCATTGCAAAGAATCTTTGATTTTAAGGTCACTATTCTCTTTTGAAGATTTCATTTTGACAGCTTTGCTCAACTTTGATAATTATATTCTTGAAAGGACATTGATGGGTTTGATCTCACTTTGTAAAGTGATGCACAATTGGGTCAATTTGAAAGTAATACTTTTAAAGTGAAAATTATGTGATAGCTCGCAAAAGAAGATCCAGACTTAAATCTCTAAACAAGTTATTTTCGCTATTATTTTTGGAGATATACGCCTACATGCCAAATGATTATGGCCGGTTGGGGCACTAGAATGTTACATCATGTATTTTCAAATTTGTGATTTGATTTCAAAAGCCAATTGAATTTGCAAAGCTGGCTTAAATTATGGACCAATCCAACGGATTATAAGGATGCGGGCATGCAGCCCAACATCCCCAGCATGGCAAGGCTTAGCATGCCCAGCTTTACAGCATGTCTCAAATTTCACTTCACTTAAAAATGTCTTCATGGTTGGAAACTTTGGTCCAAGAATGTGAGATTTTTTTGTAAGAGTTATGTTTGACAAAAATAGAGACTCCCACTTGGGAGTCAAGTTGTGACGCTGTTTTGTATAAAATGCTCATTCATAATTTTAAATATTTCCTTGGAGAATTTCAATATAGAGGCAGGTATTCACAAAGCAATTACAAAGAAGAGCTCCATCGCAATATTGTTGTTGCCCTTTGCTTATTGCTTGACCCTATAACTTCCTTGCTCATTGCCAACTTTGGTTACTCTTAGGAAGCCCTTATCAAGAGTGCCAATCACATCTGCATGCATCGTGTCCCTTCTTGTCAAACTGTTCACAACACACTTGATCCTTCAATGCACTTTTCTTGCAACTTCCTAGAGTAATAGAGTAAATTTTGATTTGTAAATATAACTCAATATCTAATTACTTTTTATGATTTTGAGCTACTGCTTACAAACACCTTATATTTATTTGGGAAAATTTCATGGACACCCTTGAAGTTTGCAATATTTATACAAATACCCCTTCTTTTTCAGAAATTACAAAAATACCCTTGGGCCAAAAAATTTAGACATTTATTTGTTGTGCTCATACTATCTTCATGACCAATGTTGCAAAAGGGAATGCAATGAAACAAAAAAGAAGCAATGTGCACACAAAGGAAGAAGGGAAGTGGCAATGCACAACAAAACAAATGCCTAAAAATATTGGTCCTACAATATTTGTGTAATTTTGAAAAAGCAGAGGTGTCTATGTGAATATTGCAAACTTTAGGGCAACGGTTTCTTTTTGGGCAATTAAAGGGCCAATTGCCTCAAAAAAACAAGGACAAGCTTCATGCCTTTAGGAAAAAACGGGAGAATTTCTTTCAAAAAATGCCAGATTACAATGTTAAAAATTGCATTGCAACTCAAGCTTTCATAAAATTCTTATCAAATTGAAAATTGATGCCATAATTTTAAAATTGTTTGAGGTGTTGCCTAATCCATGCAATAATCAGAGTAATGCCAATGGTTATATGGATATTTAAAAAAAAAAGCCAATGAATACTTTTTGCCTACAAAAAAAATCCCATAATGGTGCAAAAATCCATGCATAGAGGCCACCTTCAACTCCAAAGAAAATAGGGATGGAGCTAGCAAGCTACAAACCATCTTCAAAAAATGCCACACATCTATTGGTAAGAAAACCCAAAAAAAAAAACCTTGCTTCAGAGGTAATCATGATAAGGTAGGGTGCTCTAAAAGCAACCCAGTTCTAAAAGCGAGCTCTAAAATAGAGGTACATTTTGTTTTTTCCAATGTACCTAGGATGTACATTCCAGGAAGGGGTCGCTTTTAGTGGCCACTGGGTTTCAACTTGAAAAATTCATAATTGATTCCACAAAGGTTCAAAAAATATGAAACAACTTGAGTTAGATGCCAATTCCATTATTCTTCCTACCAAAACTTACTAAAAATTGTTTCAAGGAGTTTAGTTTCACCTCAAATGCAATCAGCTCTTAAAAGGTCGCTTTTAGAGCGCCCAGAAAACCCAAAAAAAAATCCCTACTTCGGGGGTATCCATGATATTGACCCTATTCATTTTGCCCTTCAGGAGCGTTGAACTGTGACTTGAAGAGCTGAGACTTAGGAGTGTAGGACAGTAGACACCGCCCCTCCTGCCACTTCACCACCCCCTGGGATTGTCCGCTGTCGATTCTCCGCTGAGCCTTGCTGCAGGTGAGAGTGAGACCCTCTCAAGAGTACAGAACTGCAGGGCCCGGATTGCGCACGAGTAGCATGTCAGCATGTGTAGCTGGCGCTCACACCTCAACACCATCTGTCAGCAGTGAAAATATTTTGGATGAAGTGGCCCTTAGCCTTCTTTTCTAACCAAAAAATGGTTGAGTATCAAAGGATGGCTACATTTTCTTTTCACAGATGTAAAGTTGGATGCTTTTAACCTTTCTTTAACCCTTAAAGGATCATAGGGCATAGTATTGTCATATAATTAGTATTTGTTATCAATAAGAAGTTTTAATTTGGGATCTCAAGTAGCTCACTTGAACCACTTTGATCTATTCTTCTATTGCTTTGTTGATCTCAAATGTAGCAAAGGTGTGCATCTATTCCAAATACAAGAAAAATACCTCATATTCTACTGGTCGTAGCGGCTCACTCAAACGTTTAGGGGTTAAAGCTAAATCTCATGATGGTTTTGTGAGAAAATAAAATATTGTACTAGTAAGGTGAGGCAACATCAAGTGGAACCTTGAAAACCAGGTTCTTATTCCCAAACCCGTGTATAAAAGTTGGTTAAATAATTTGCATTTTTTCAAAAAACACTATAGAACAATACAATTAGCCATACCAATTTTGGTGTAACAAAAAAGCAATAATTAGCACAAAATAATTTCACTATCTGTCAAACGGACTTGACTTGTACTGTACAATACCATGAACATGTAAGTTAGCGCTTTCTTGGACCCTAGACCGTGTCCTGCTCTTGCAGCTGAATTTTTTGGCAAACGCAATTTCCTTAAGGTAGCAACCATAACCGTCAAATTAAGGGTTTTGAACATGGTAATTATTAATAAACATCTAGCAAATTATAGGATCCTATTAGCAAGGGAAAAATGATGAGTATACACAATTGAATGTATTATTTGGATATTGTGAGAATAAGTTGTGAATTTTTAAAAAGCCAACTGTAATTGCACCTAATATCAACATTAAGGTTTCATGTTCACATGTTGTACATCCTTGTAATTACATCTATTTGCTTCCACAAATTTTCCAAGACTTTAGGGGAGATGGTTAGGGTTTAATTTTTGTTTTTGTCAAGGTAGAGCAACCCGCACCTCAAAATGCAGGCAAGTAAGGAAGATTTAGCTAAAAGTGGATCAAACAAATGATATACAAACGTTCATCTAAAAAAGTTCTAATATAAGCTACTTTCATCCAAATTTTGACGATTTGGAATTTTGCTCAAGAAAAATCTGGCAGTTTCATCCAAATTTTCACCAAGATTTCTTAATGTAATTGTAGCCAGCTCTCTTTTGAGGTAAAATTTTGGCAAATATTTGCCAACAAATTAAACGCTGGTGATGGTTATGGGTACAGTGATGGTTATGGGTGTTGCTACCCTTAAATGCAGAGAATATCACAGGATTCACAGCCAGCCATGGAGATCCTACACTTGCACTGTTCCACAGTCCAGAACTCCAGAACTCCAGACTCGAGGTTTGAAGGTTTGACTTCGGGTGGTGTCGCAGGACTGGTGAGAGTTCCGGCATGGCGATGTTGAACGGTTACTGAGCCGTTCCTTATGTCTTGTTAACTTAGAAGTGTCAGAGGCGGTTTGTGTTTCTGCATTTTCCTCTTCGTGCGCATGTTGTGTCTGCTGGAAGGAGATGGTCGGTCGGTCGCTGCGTTTAACTTACAGCTGCATGTTTTGAAGGAGTCCCATGTTTTCTTTTTTATACTAGGACTACGGCATGTGAGATATAATTAATGCACCTAATATTGCTAATATTAATGCTCATCAGTAGTACTCACGAGAACTTGCTGTTAGTACATTTCATTCACGAGATTAGTACTCCAGAGCATTGTTTTTTCTCTTTGCAGTAACTTTGTTCATTTTTATCGGATCTTGATTATACATCAAAAGAAATCTCAAAACACACATGCCACATTTCTTAGTCATGTCGGTTAATCACGGGCCTCGTTTCTGCTTTGAAGTTAACGCAGGTTGATATCGTTCTGGTATGCTCTGCTTTTCCAGCAACAAATCGACTCCTCGTTTTCAGAGGTTTCGTTTGGATTTCATTGGTCATATCCCCTGATGTGCGGTGTGTAACTTCCATCTACAGTATCTAATTCTGATGAATGCATCTGGCTATTGGCAATAGAACGTCAACTGACTCCTTGCATTTTTGATATGTGTATACCACAACCTTGGATACATCGTCTGTTGCAAGCACAGAAGTGTATTGTCACAATGAAGGATGCATCAACCGCCTTCGTTACTAGGAAGACCTATCTCTTTTCTGAGTTATTGAGCATCTCCGAAAGAGGTCCCAAACTATTTTCCCCATGGTACCGAAGAATCCAATGCTTAAAGTGAATTTGAAGTTGTCATGAAATGTCCTTGTGGCAATGCTCGTATATGTTCTTCTCAAGCAAACCGGGACAATGAGAATCAATGATAAGTTATAGAATCAAGTGCACATCCCTTTTAATTCTCAAAATCTCGTATAAATCTAAAACTAGAGATAGACTGCGAGCAGTTTTATTCTCTTGCTGAATGATATCGTACTAAGGTGGAAGCACCCTTATTCGATAACTTAAGCAATTCTGCAGAAAACTACAAAGAGTTGAGGCAAAAAAATATCTTTCCCATATACAAAGATAAGAGATATTGGGATTGCAAATTTTTCATAACACGTTATTTGTTAATTTGGGAAAAAGAGTACAAAGTGGGACTTTTGGCTTTTTTTTTTTTTTTTTTTCAGAGAACGCCATACTCATTGAATTGGGAATATGTTGACTGTTTTCCAATGAAATGAGATACATATTTTCTAGAAATACACTCTTTTTGGACATAAAGTTCATGAACTTCTGAAGTTTTGGACAAAAGTTCATTAACTAGGTTTAAGGTGACCTCCTAAATATAAATTAAGGTGGCAATTTTGGATTAAGATGAGGTACAAAATGGTACCCATCATTTTCCTAGTTTAATGAATAATACAATTTCATACTTTTATTTCCAAAACTGAAATAATCGTGAATTTTTGGAGTCAAAAAGTGTTCCACACCCATTGCCAATGTCTAAATGTATGTAATTCTGATACTAGCCAAACTAATTTCAGCTCATTACTTCCTACCTCACTTTGGGACATGTGACATAACTTAAGTAACCCCGACCTTGAAAAAGTCAGAAAAACACATTCCAAAGCACCTATCCTTGCTCATGGTGGAGATAGCACACCCTACTTGTTGGGAATGAGACGTCATTAGGAAAGGGTGCTTCCACCTTAATGGTATTTACTTTTAACACGGTATTCATTAAAAGGGGAAAAAGCTTACAAAGTGGGACTTTTGAAGAATTAGGGTGGTCACCTGAATCCAAGCTCCAGAGTTTTTTTTGGGTACACGTGGCCTCACCTGAGAGGAGGAATTTGAGAGGGAAAAAATCTTAGTGGCTTAGACTAAATTTAATACCTTCGAATTTGATTTAAGGTGGCTATTTTGGATTAAGGTGAAATACAAAATGGTACACATGTTTTTCCCTTTTTAATGAATATCGTGTTTTTTACAGTTGCTGAATCAGTCCATCACTGCAAAATAGAGCGCATTTCCATCAAGTCATCTGTTGATTGATTGAGTCGGGGTCTTTCAAATTTTGTTGCTTTGTACGACATGTTGGGCGATACAGGTAGCTCAGTGACTATACAGTGAAGGTGAGCGAGTATTGGAGCGTGGCGCACATCACTTTAGATTTCTCTAAGCACTGATTTGTTTAAATGCAGAGTCTCTCATACCGTTGACAAATTTTTTAAGAAGGAGACACAAGTGATCAGGAAGCATGACGGAATCCTGGTACCGGGATATCAGGCTGCTGAGCTCACTACTAGTACTAGCATACAATCTGCCCAGAACAACTCGAGTCATGATAAATTTGTGGAAAAGAAGAAGGAAAGTTAGGCTGCATGTCTTGTCTGTTGTTTGATCTGTTGTTTCCTTAACCCGTAAAGGATGTTGCTGTTTGTATACGGACTCCCAAGTTGTATTCAGATGGGGTATTTGGATAGCACATGAACCTCATTTTAGTTGTAAGTTTCAAGCCAAGTCATAGATATACTATTTGTCAACTAGGATTTTTTGAGGAATTTTTAACATTTGTCATATAGTCATTTTTTTAGATATTAAATGGTTCTTGTTCAAATACAAACAACACTTTTGGTAGGCAACATCCTTTAGGGGTTAACCCAACAATGGCGATACTAAATGGGATGTGGGCCATGGATGATTTCAAACTCTTGTTACTCATAATAAAAAGCATTAACTTTTTAATCCTTTCATTGTTTTGTAGACAGTGAGAGCATCTCATGCAGCCTTCCAAATGTCTACGCCCCTCTGAGGTGAAAAGCCATCAATTCTTGCTTATGTCACCCTCTACATTTACCTTCCTCTTTCAAATAAGCCATATTTGAAGGAGTCTCTAAACCCTCTACAAGCTATATTTTCTCATCATCAAAGCTTGTTTTATTGGTTTTGAAAATTCCTCAACTTGTGATTGGTTGGCACTATACTTAATTGGCATTAGGAAAAATTTGAGCCCTCAAGAGGGCCCTTATGAATCCGTGCCCAATGTGCATATAGAGAAAATTTTAGAGGTAAGATGTGACCTTTGTCACGCAGTCAGATCATATGACACAATATACAAACTAGTATAAAAAAAGCGGTTTCTGGCACATCCATGAAACTAGGCATATGTTTTTACCTCCTCATGCACAAGTCCTTTCTTACACATAAGTCATAATCATGACTATTAAGCTGGTGTATTTTTCTTTCCATATTCCAGTAGTGTTTGTCACTAATCCTTAGCAATTTTGCCTTAGTTCATCAGTCAGAGAATTCGAGGCAGCCATGAACAAGCATGTCTGACTTTATCTTAAGCAACGAGGCACATATTAATCCCTCTTATTAGTCCATACTCT
Source organism: Ulota crispa (assembly GCA_963920765.1). Taxonomy (NCBI): domain Eukaryota; kingdom Viridiplantae; phylum Streptophyta; class Bryopsida; order Orthotrichales; family Orthotrichaceae; genus Ulota; species Ulota crispa. Next base: position 16,356,467 of record OY987249.1, on the reverse strand, counting down.
AGGTCCGAGTATTCTACCCATACGGATTAACTTTGTGGAACGTGTCTAAAAGAAATTCTGCTAAGAGTATTAGCTATTATGCTCCACAAGCATGCAGTACATGACTCCATACGTTGCCACAGAAAAGTAAAATACCAAGAGAGCAGTAAAATCTTAGGTTTTGAAGGCAACTGACTCGGGCTCCCACGAATTTTTATACTGACAAAGCAGTAGTATTATCCAGCAGCACTATCATGCAGTCAACGCATCTGACTCAGTCCCTCAAGCATGAGAGTCTTGTCGTCAGGGATCACAGTTCTATACTCTTTCTTCCGACCTTATTCAATCAGGGCCATTACTATCAAAAAATGTTTTTTTAAGGAAAACGCTATGTCTGGTTTTCCATACACAGATCAAGGCACGAATTTTTATGAACGCCATTAAACAATACTACTTCAGTCCATTGCATAGGTCGTGACTAAGTAGCATGCAGAGGTAAACACACTAAGCAAGCTTTTAGCATAATGCGATAAACCTTAAGAGGTTTTCAATCAAGCCATGCTACCCTGTCTGTACGACCTTTGTACAGGGCATGTGTACTGAAGCAAGTTTTTTTGGAAAAGCCATAGTTTTTTTGGTTAACCAATGGCTACGCCGGTATATTGTAGGTATCTTTACAAATCCCACATACTGGTGTAAGCAATCTTCTAAGAATAAATTCGGTATTCAAGGCTTTACAGGGATGCCTCAAGTATTATTGTATACTCACGAACTTTTTAGTCCGATACAGGTACCTTTGGTAACCCTAAGACCTAAGAAATACCATTTCCAAGGCGGCTTTGTAACAATATCTCAAAACAAAGTATATTGAAACAACAAAAGTTTTTGACAGAGAGTTTGAGGTAAGTAGTGCGAATCTGGCATTTTTGCAAATTCTCCAAGAGACTTTGGATCTCACCTGTGCCCATCCCAATGCACACAAACGAGCCAACGTTATGTTAGAGGGGTTGCACAAGGTGTCTTCAATCCAAAGTGTTTGTTATCACCTTCACAAGGATCACATGCAAGTAAGCAAAGAAACGCAACTACATCAAAAAACCAACAAAACTCAAATAAAACCTGTGTAGAAGTAGTTTGCGAAGAATTCATGTCTCAAAACTTGACTCCTGTATCCCGAGTGTAGTGCATACAAGCTACGCTTGTCCAGTATACAAGCGTGACTGAGCCCTGTAGCCACACGAAGGGCAGAAGCTGAACAAGTAATCAGTGGTACTCAGTACATGCAGCGCGCAGCAGAGCTCACGCAATGCCAGTCACTGTAACAGTACATACTTTCAGCCATACGAGAGAGACGACGAGGGCAGCTTGTCAGACTGACGCCAGCCAGCGTTCTGGTCCCTTAGGGTTACCCTAACTTTAATTAGAAAGATACAGCTTAGGAGGTAAATCCAGCTTAGGAGCCAAATCCTCAGTATCCCCCTCTCATTTACGGGGTATGGGCAATTAAGTTGCTCCAGAAATTTTGAAAAGATGGAGGGAAACCACTACTTGTAAGTAGTACGCACCCTAACCCTTGAGAGCCGTCTATTTTTGAGCTCGTGTTACAACCCCTTAGTTGCTAATATAGCAAGCTCTTATAGGTCTGTATAAAGGGCGTGAAAGCAATATCAGTATCATAGTGTGATTACTGCATATTAAGCAGACATTTGCTATGTATTAGAGCTTCAAGGTCCTGACGGAAAAGACATATTTTTCCAAAGCAAGCAATGAGTCTCTGTACCATTTTGCTTGTCAGAACTTTGTTTGTATGCACCACTAGGATTTTAACAAGACATCATTAGTTCTTTTGGACAGTTATTTTATTCGATCATACCACTCGTATTGAAAACAAGGCAACATGCCAAGTATTATTCTACACTGCTATTCAATTGCAAGCGACCTTACAAGTATAGTGTTCAAAACTGAGACTTGTAATTGAATCTTGAAAAAAATAAAAAATAAAAAAATAAAAATTACTATTTTTTTTACTTCCGTTATGTAGCGGGCGCGTATTCATAAGGGCCTTCTAGAGGGTGCAAAATTTTGCTAATGTTCCATTGTTGAGGATACAAGGGGCCTTCCCCTCTTAAACAAACAGAGAAAAATTGAAGGGACCTCAATACTTGTAAGGTTGCAAGAGATGCTCTTATGTCCATCACATTAAATGTAGGACATTTTGACAAATTGGAGCCAGTGGGTGACAAATTTGGCAGATTTACATTAATGTGAACTAGTCTTTCTATTTATTACTCAATGGAATGTGGATAGCAAAGAGCTAGCGATTTGAATAAATGCCCTTCCCAAAACTTTGCAAATCCTAGTTCAATAGTTCCAAAAGCCCTTATAGCAAAAACAAGGGGTGCTTGGATCAAATTTATCATTAGGAGGGATTTGGACCCCCAAAGAGGCCCCTTCCCCCAAATCCACGGGAGCTTTGGGAACACCTTCCACATGGGCAATGTGCTGCAGGCCAGGCTGGCACTGCGTCGACCACGTTAGCCTGTATTATTTTATTATTTTTCAAAAAAAAAATTCAAAAAAAAATTCAAAATTTTATTTTTTATTTTTTATATTTTTGATTTTTGATTTTTAAATAATTTTTCTGACAACCAAGAGGGGCTAGTTCCCAACATCGAGAACAAAAAAACTCACAGCCCCTTTGGAGGTCCAAATCCCTTGTAATGTCACTAGTATTCACATACTAGTTATAAATGAAGGAATAGTGTAATCACCCTTTTTGGAAGTACCTTGATGAGCTAGTTGTTTACTAAAACAAATAGATTTAATATTGCTAGAATGTGCAGTTTGGTAAAACCACATGAATAGAAGTATGTGAAATTTTTACAATGTGAACTCTTTGTTCAAAAGTTTTATTTGAAAAACAAGATACTGTAAATTAAAATACCACTTTTCAAAAAATAACTATAGTGTAAGTGTCATATTTCAAGTGCACATTGACAAATTTCACTACTTTTCTTTTGATCATATTTAGAAATAGTTTTAAATTTCAATTTCCTAGGTTTACATCTAATAATGATAGTATTGATATGTGCAACATGATGGATATAATCTAAATTCAAAAATCAGCAACCTTCATTTGCACATCGATTCCAAATTAGTTTTCCACACCACATTTTACAATGAATCTTTAAATCTCATATAAAATGAATCACAGGGAGCGTATATAAATCCCCCGTGATGCTCACGGGGGGTTTATATACGCTCCCTATGAATGGACCCTATGGCCTATTGGAGTTAATGCGTGTTCTATTGCTATGAGTTTCACAATAATGTGTTTTAAGTGTGCATTGAAAGAAAATGAATTTAGCATTGCTAACAAACAATTGCAACTAATAGCAACATAGGAACTTTTGAAAACCTCAAACGGCAATTGTCATTGTAGCTTATAATCTTTAAATTTTACAACTTCCAAAGTAAACAAGAGAAATTCAACATGAGCACTTGATGTGACCTTCAAGGATTGAGGAACAATAAACAATGTGAGAGATGATACATTACTTAATGTTCACATCAACAAAGGGTTTTTATAATGATCACTTTCCTTTTTAAATATTCTTGTTGTTGGACAATACAGTTTTCTTTACACTAGTGGAGATGCCATAACAAGGAAAAACCTATGTGCAGACCGGGTCTTAGGCATGGTTTAGACTAGCGACAGAAGGAAACACAAAAAGTGGCATCTTGCCTGGTCTTTCATACAGTGTTTAATTTTTTGGTGAATTTTTGCCTAAATCTAACCCTAAAAGTTCCTTGGTGGTTGTTACACTAAGAAATATGTGTGAAAATTTGGATGAAATTGCCAGATTTTTCTTGGAACAAAATCTCAATTTTTCAAATTTTGGATGAAAATAGCTTATATTATTAGCAAGTTTTTGGATGAAAGTATCTTATATTAGCAAGTTTTTGGATGAACTTTCATATCATTCATTTTTTCCAATTTTAGGCAAAATTTTCCTACTAGTCTACATTTTGGAGTGGAAAGGCAAGTCGCTCTACCCTGACAAAAACAAAAATTAAACCTTGCTTTCATCTTCTAGACTCCAGAGCACTTCCGTGTCATCCAAGAGTGTTGGAGAAGAAAGTTGCTACAAAATAGGAGTGTTCCTCAATTGGACAAGTTTGGAGCCACCCTCATAGCAAACCCCAAAACTGTACTATTTTGTCCGCCAAAGTGGCTATATTGCTTGGTTAATGGCAAGTTGAAATACCGGACAAACCCTAAATGTGAACACTTCAATGAACAAAGCTGATATTTCAATTGATGAGGTTTGAAATAAATTTGTACGATTGCTAGTCTGAACCGGGCCTTATTACAGTCGGCAAATTAACCCTTGAGTGCCGAGGCCAATTTCACCAAAATCAGGGTTTTTGGAGACCAACAACTTTGATGCATTGTATCTCATTCAATTGGATGATCCACAAAAATTGACCATTGAAAATAGTGGAACACCTACTTAGAAGAAGGCTCGCAAACTTTGGGAATAGCTAACAGTGGGAGATGGGAGATTATAACATATGATCAAACAACATGTGATGACAAAATCTCATTTTTTGGTAGGTAGTTGCTATTTGATTACTTTTGAAAAATTCTATAGGCCCCTGATTCATCTTTAATTTTGTGGGCATCAAGATTAGATGTGCATGCACACATTATTGTCTTGTAAATTACCAAAGATTGCATTTTTTTTATGTTTTAATTTTTGGGCTTCAAATCATTATTGCACAAAAAACAATGCCGGCACAGTCGATGACAATTGCCATAATAAGGGTTTAGAACATGCTTGAACCCTTGCTAACAAGTTTCCCGCTACCACAAAGCATACACAAGGAAGCTTGCAAGGAATGTTGACCGGTTGCAGCCTGTAAAACGCTGCTTGTCACCATGCCCTAGTTTCCTCGTACGATGTTTCACTAAATCAAATCTCTTGCAACGCTTATACAACAATATGGCTTTCCTCGCCATTACTCCATGCCAATGGACAACTTGAATGCCTTCATAATTGTAGTTTATAGCAAGACCAAAAAGTTAGATCCAGTGCCTCAAAGCCATTATAAGGGATTTGGACCTCCAAAAAGGCCCCTTCCCCCAAATCCATGGGAACTTTGGGAACACCTTCCACATAGGCAGTTTGCTGCAGTATGATATGGCATTGAGGCGACCACGTCAGATAGTACTATTTTATTGGAAAATTTAAAAAAATAAAAGAATAAAAGAATAAAAAAATAAAAAAGAATTCTTATTTTTTTCTAAGATTTTAATATTTCTTTTCTTTTCTTTAATTTTTTTTTTGATGACTAGCAGGGGCTGGTTCCCATCATTGGGAACAACCAAACTCACAGCCCCTTCTTGGGTCCAAACCTCTCCTAATGAAGGCTTTAAAATCATGAGAGGCAATACATAGGGCGCTGGAATGCTCAAGGGTTAAGTTCTAGATGAGCTGCAGCCATGATCACTGAGCGCCAAACTAAACTTTACACAAAGCATCAACAGAAAAAAACACACATCATTGGAAAAACATGGGGTTCGATCTCCTCAAAAACCTCGCAAGAGTCGAGGCTGCGATTGCTTGCGGCATTGGAGCAACTAAGGTAGCACCACCCATACCCAACCATTTAAGAGGTTAGGGTATGGGAAAAACTCCTAAATTTTTGAAAAAATATATGTAGCATTGGTCTTTTAATGAAGTCTTTAGGGATGTTAGTTTTGGAGGGAAAAGTGTTGTCAAACATTTTTTATTAATGTTTTAAGTGGCTGCTTGTACAATCCCATAAGTAATTGTAGACCTATGGATAGGCGCTAGCTCCTGATCCTATTCCAAATGCTGCCTTACCATGTTAACACACCTTAACAACTCACAACTAATGTAGAACAAACTCTATCCCAACCAAAGGAGTGCTTAGACCCAACTAAGGGAGTCCTTACATTTTTGGGTCAATACCTCTGTTTCTAGGAAGGCCGCATTGTTACATCCTTAAAGCAATTCCTTTCTTCCCAAAAGCACCTTATTGATTGCCTAATACCAATAATGCACGGCCATAAACTGCCTTCCACTTCATGCCGGAGGGTAATGTGTACAAATTGCACGACAAACACTACATTTGTAAGGTGCGGGATTCAATGACGGTTGGAAATGGGTGGTGCTACCTTACATAGATTTGTTGAAGTCTTGGAACTTTTCAGTGGGAAAGTTGTGATTTGGCATTGAATCTTGTTATTGATCATTCTTCCAATGGTGCGCCCCAAGGAGCATGTGGAAGCAAAAGGCCGCAAAGAAAAAATCCCACTTGTGTGGCACAAGTGTACTCAGTGGTGAATTGGTGATCTCGGAGTGGTGATGGCCATGGCCGGGCCACACCACATGACCCATGCACATGCAGGCTAATCTTGAAGTTTAGGGAGCCCTTTTTGGGGCTAAGGGCCCATACGTGAGAGAGCCCTCTCTCACGTACGGGCCCTCAACCTCAAAAAAGGCTCCCTAAACTTCAAGATTTGCCTGCATGTACGTGGATCAATAGTACAACGCCGTTCCAGACAGGCTTTTTGTAAAAACTCAAGTGGTGGCACTTACTTCCTTGTGTAAAAATGGATCTTTTGCAATTTTACACTCATGTTTGTATTTCCATTTCAAATCAAAGGTTTTGAATTTTTAGAAGAGGTTGTCCCCAAATCTTTGTCCTTGAAATGGTGGTGAGGTTATTTTTAGTATAATAATGTAAGGAACCTTGCACAAAATGGTTGTTGCCTAAAACTCCAAATGCATGTTTTATTGCTTCATCTATTTCAAACTGGCTCCTTTGGCCTATGTGGCCCTAGCATGACATGGTTTTTGTGGAAAGGACCTCCTCACTCTCTTCGACTTTTTTGTCTCTCTTTGACTTCTTTTTCTCTTAAATTTCTCTTAGCAAAATCTTCACATGTGGACAAAATTGCTTAATCTTTAAACAACATTTTAGATCTTGGTGGATAGCTCCAAGAATTGTATAAAGAACAAGAAGTAAATATAGAAGTTAGCATGCGTGCATGACTAATCATAATATAGAAACAATCACATGAGGAATCAATTGGAAACTTAGGCAAGAATCAAAGGACTTTCAAACCTCCTATGTGCACATTGCAAGCACAAATGTTAAAGTTTGATGTTGCATAAGTACAAGAGATGATCTAAAATTCATCTAAATGAAGAACCTTAGCTTAAGTTACCACAACTAAGTGGTACTGTTGCACACAAAGGTTTTGTTAATACCAAGATACTAGGGCTAGATACATTAATTAACCCCTCACCGCCCATGGTACTTTTGAGTATCTCAAAATTTGCTTGAAAGTGAACGAAATGCTGGCATTTTGATCAATCTTATCAATTTTCTTTGAAATGCAATTGCACAAATTCAAAGTAGACATGTTATAGATCACATAGGAAAAGAAATCACAACAATATCATTTATGGATTGAAAGATTATAATGTTTGATCATGAGGGTGTTGAAATTGCAAAAGTGATTTGAAGTCTTTCAATCCTCTTTTTGCATCTCAAACCTAAAACTGAGGGTACCAAAAATTTATAAGTGTGTAAAGTATAACATGCATAACCTCAGTTAATTTACGGCTTCTCAAAATCTATTCTATGATTTTTAAAATTGAATTTTTAATGTGATTTTTTCTCCAAGTTCTAGTGTATTTGAGGCTCATTTCCAAGAGCCTTCAACACTAGAAAGTGAAGATTCACATTGGACACCCTTGCACAAAATCTTGAATAGACAAATCACTTTAATTCATTCTCAAAATCAAACTCCTAATGCTGAAACTAGACTTCAATAAGAATTTAAAAATAATAATAATCACTAAAAAAATCTTGAAAAAAGGAAGTGCATCTTTGAATAAAATTCAAAGGGGCCCCTTGGGCGGTGAGGGGTTAAGGGTGAATCTACAACAATTAATCCCCAAAGGCTAGAGGGCCTTTCCGTTTTGAAGATTTGCAGATACTTGTTAAAAAAAATGTAACATTGATTAATATTTTGAGATTGATATGTGAATAAGAATTATAGATTTTGGAATTTAGATTATATTTGCCAACACCATCACATACGTATCATTATATCTAATAAAACACCAAAGTCAATATTCTTTGTAGACTTGATTACAAACAAAATAATGAAAAAATCTACACTTGAGTTTGTTGAAATAGACTTGAATTTTGGTGATCTCCTTGTTATGTTTTTTTGACATTTTTGTGCATTTTTTAATTACTTTCACAACAATAATTAAACTCAAATTTGTTTTTGATTGTGACTAGTGAAAATATGAATGCATCAATTAAATGAGTACAAGAAGATGCTGCACTTAGGGGTTAATATTCAATGCATCAAAACAACATGATATTGTCATATGGATGCGTTGGAATAACATTTATTAATGTTGTTTCAAAACAATTCTTACAAAACTCCAATATAGTCACAAATTACACTCTAAATTGTTCTATGTTTCCTTCAAAATGTCCATGTATATGAATTTTGTTTGTACTTAATTTAAATTGATGTGTCCAGATTTTCAAATATCTCATGACAATTTCTTTAATGCTAGGTATTTATTAAATCCGAGGTGACATTGGATAAACAATCACCTTGCCAATTTAATGCCCAAATTGTTGTACACCTATGGTGTAGATTTTCTTTTTACCATCTATCCTTCAAACAAAAGGTGTAAAATGATTTGATTTGGAATAAACACCCATGATTCTTATGTGCCGATTTTAGCATTATAAGACATGAAACAACACACATTAAATTGACTATGAAGTATATTACAAGACATGTATGGCATCATATTATGTTATGTAAAAACTTGTTTTCTAAGTATAGGCGTTTGATTAGTCAATTTCCCTTTTTTTTGTCATATACTTTAAAATTGAATCAAATACTTAATTGTGTTACATTTTATCAGTTTAGCAACATTCAAATTTATTTTACAATCCTATCTCTTAATAAAAAGAATACAAATGAAAATCATGTCATTACTTTTATGATGTATATTTCATAACAACCAATACGTTGGTTCTTGTTTTGACATAGCTGTTACTATGAACATGTGTCCAAAGTAAAAAGAGGAAACCAAGAAAGAAAAAATTAGAGAAAAGCACCGCAATCTTCCAAACAAAACATGGAAAAATATGAAAGAATAAGTGCACTTGAAATTGCCTCATTTTAACTACCCTTGTGTCAGTGATATTAACGAGTATCAAGTCACTTAAAACAGTTCATTAGGGGACGTTAATATTGGAATTTTTGCTTGAAAATTGAAAAAACTATGTTTTCAAAAGTAGGTTAAAAATTTAGGACAATCAAAAATATCATTGGGTTTTTTCTTCTTTTTAATAACTATGAGAAATCAAGGGGAAGGGTAGGATTTTGAGAATTTTCTTGGCTTACAGAATTCCATTTGTTAACCCCTAAGGACTGTTGTCCCTTTGGGGGACAGGTGGGAGTTTGGGCATGTACTTTTGGATAAGCTACTTTGTGTGATTTTTTGAAACTTTTATTAAAGGTGGGGAATTCAAAGATCTACGCGGCCATCTAATTTTTCCCTCATTCCGTCAATTATTGAAGAAGTTATGCATGAAAATTTGAAAAGCAAGGGAGGATTGCCTGCCCGGGCAGCCCAAAAACTTCTTTAAATTTTAAAAAATTAAATGAAATCTTGAAATTGGTTCTTTAAATTTTTTTTTATAGGTGAAAAGCTTTGAATCATTCAATTTCAATCAATGACATGAAAGTTATGAGGAGTTTTTGTTTGCGGGCAGATATGGAATCTCTACTCTAAAATAAACTTTGAAGTTCTTTATTTTACTCAATTTTTATTATTTTGGAAAAAAAAAACAAAACCAAAGGATGTAGATTGTGTATCACAACATTATGACTGTTGGGATTTGCATTTTTCATTTTAATAATTAAATTCTTAACAATTTAGTGAATTGACTCATTTTCTACTTCTTTTTACTTACTGATTTTTCCTATGTGTTGCGTAGTTCCAATTGATTTGAAAATTCTCCCACACATAGCTAACTTGATCTCCTACATGGGAAAAATAAAGCGCAAAGTTGCATAGAGCGTTTATTTTCATGTAAGAATGGTCAAAGGCTTCTGAAATTTTGCGGCAGCATGAAAAAAAACTTTTCTTTTCACTTTAGATGTAAATATCTCACTCACGTCCATCCGGAATGACCTGATTTTTTTTCTACAAGTACCTAATCCAGTCTAGGGCAAGATCCTGTGGTTGGATTTCCCAAATTTTCAAAAAAAAATTACCTTCTTACTAACCCCCCCAAAAGTGGCAGTTTTGAGTGATTTTCACTAAAAAAATGGCTCAATTTTTTAGGGGTTAAGCCTCTTTCCTTTTCACTTAAAAAACAAACTTACATGTAGCTAAAATAAGAGCGTCAAAATCTGTTTTTTTTCTACATATGACTTACTTGTGTAAGGTAGGAGGCTCTAAATTGGCTCAGGCTCTAAAACAAATCACCTTCTCAAATGTCCTATCGTTGTATATATTGTTTTTCATAGGCTTCAGCAATGTACAAGAAATGTACATTTGAGGAGATGATCCATTTTAGAGCCCAATGCCATTTCAACTTCAAAATTTCATAACTAATTCCACAAAACTCCATAAAATATGAAACAACTTGAATCAGATGTCAATTCCTTTTTTCTTTGAAGGAGGATTTACTAAAAAATATTTCAAGAAGGTTCACCTCCCCAAAATTGAGTTTCAGCCCTTAGATGATCCATTTATGAGCCTCCTAACTTATCACCTCAAGAGTTCAATCTTTCGAGACACAAGTTCTAGTCCTAACACCCACTATTGTTGCACTAAGGTAGAAGCATCCAAATGTGACACTTACCTCAGATGTGGTAATTGGGAGGGTCTTTTGAGAATCTAATGGCATGGGCTTGTTAGGAAATGGATACAGATGCAAGGAAACTTGTTTTTGAAATTTTTTGAGATCATGTGAATAAATTATGAATTGTTGAAGACAACTCCCTAGAATTACCTATTGTAAACACAAACCCCTAAAAAAACGATAACAACAAGAGCAAGTCATGCGCATGTCACACTCAATCAAATACTGCCACCTACACGATTTCTATTCTCTTATGTTAGCTTGCGTGTCTAATTTGAATGCATTTGTGTTTGTTTGGATGCATATCTGTCTATTGTAGGTTTAATTTTCGATGTCAGAGAACGGCTGGTGTTGCAATTGGGTGCTCCTACCTTACCGTTCATCTAGATAGCTTCAAAAGTTTCAAGAGCTTTGGCCTTCGGGCACTTGACCGTCACAAATTATGGCGCCATATTTTCCGTCACATTGTTTTATCGAATACGACGCAACGAGAACACCTGCTTGACTTCGATGTAACACGCCATTGAAAGATGAACGATCGAGGAGCACCGATCACCATTTGAGAGCGGAGAATCAAAAACAGAGAGCCGCCAGATGCGTTGCGAATCAATCTTCTTCAATGGCTGCACCAGGCATCACGGAGCGCCTTTCTCATTGAATTTCTTGCACCGTGTCCGTCGATGTTCAACGCATCTTGTGGATGCTCAATTGCTCTAACAGGTTCCCGCTTTACTCCAAATTCTCCAATAGAGATCGATTGCGTTTGTTACCGCCAGATTGCATTCAAAGCCCTCCGATCCACACGTGTTTGCGTAAAGAGAAACTCTAATAGCTTATCCAGTTGATGCTTGCCAGACGGACGGCATAGCCGAAGCGCCAAGCATGCTGAAGCGTGGATGGTATATGCCTGTATGATAGATAAACAAATTAGCTTCTCTTATGCAATCCATTCTTTATAATTTTCTTCCAACACGATTGAGGATTAGTCGTACTTCCGCAAGGTTCTTGATTACAATAGGTTCGTGTATTTAAAGTTTCTTGTTCGATTGGAAATTAGTTGTTCGGTTGTTGCATCGCTTGATTATGCGGCTCGGTGTTCTTACTCGCAATAAGGAGTAATTGTGAATGTTTGCATGAGTGTTGCAGATTGGAATTGTTAAGGACTGCATCTTGGTTTCGAAGTTCTTTTGGTGCTCGGAGGTAGCTTTTGGCTTTGATAATGCAAGCGATCGGGTGCTCATCGAGCTTCACAAATGGAGCGGTGTGGATTGGAATGCGAGAATCCCGTTCTACTTGCAAGTTGCGTGCGAGGACTTTGTCTTCACAAGGCTTTCTTGCATTCCCGGTACTTTGTTCGGTTTCTTGTGAGCTTATTTGTTACAGATTACATTCAAAAATGATTGATACGAACCTCGAAGAACATACTCTGTACACGAAATTGGTGTTAGAAGGTTTTTTTTTTTTGAATTTGTAGTTTAGGTGGCCTTTGTTGAATGCCTGTTTCTGTGATTAGCAGGGCGAGGATGAGTGCTCGACAGTAAACTATGACGACGTCGCAACACAATGGCTTTCAGCTGACTTCTTGAACTTGCGGTTGCGATCTTCCGGGTACGTCCTCTTTCCCTTTCCCCCGACTGTTGTGTCGTCTCTGGCGGAATTTCTATTACGTTTCATTTCCTTCATCAGACACATATTCACTTTCCGTATATGCATAGAGCAACTCGAGTCTTGTCAGTGATATCACGTAATGTTCGTGCTCGCGAGCAAATTCAGGTCTGTAGAGAGCGTCAAAAATCTCGCACTCTTTTCTAATTGTTTCGATTGGCACCAGCTTGATATGCAATGAAGCTATACAAGCACTTCGAAACCATTTCGTGAAAAAGGAAGAGCAGCCGGCCGCTGACGCCGTCAACGTTATGCAAAGCGCATCTGTTCAACAGGCACTTGCGGTAAGTACTTCCAGGATTATAAATTCACAGTCCCCTTACTGGGTTTCACAATTCAGTATTATATGATGAGCAGCAATTTCGAGAACCAATTAGGTTTCGATGACCATTTTTGCAAAGGTTACCGGAAAACGGAACAGTAACAATTTGCATTTTGTTCCATGTTTCGATTTCTGGTTTAAAAATTATTTGAACGCATTTTATTTTGATTTAATCATTCAATCTGTTTCTTTCAGACGTCTTTGTATGTGCACTTACAGCTTAAGAACAGAGTTTTATAAGCGCAATTAAGAATAGAGTAAAAGAAAACATTATGTTTTCCAGTGACCATGCACTTATGCTGTAAGATGGATATCTATGGATTAGCGTGCAATACGCCCTCGGCTGTATACTCTTCCGGCGTGCTGTTTTTTCGCAGATCGTTGAATCTGTGCCGTTGTTGCAGGAGCAGGATGAAGCGCCTGCAGCCTACCAAGGAAATCCGGCTCAATCCCTGCCAAACGTGGTAGACCTCGATGAAGTCTTTTTTTCTCAATTGTACAACTCTGGCAGCACTTACACGACGCCGACGTACAACTTCTTGGACGAGTCATTTTGCTGAAACATACGAGGAGCCTTACTCTTTGAGTAGCATAGCCTACACCTGCAGACTTTCAAAGTGAAAGATGTTGGCGTGTTGTGATATTCTCGATGTGTGTGCTCTGTACAGTTTTGCCTCGGTTTTGGGAGGTTGTAACATATGTGAATAAATTGAGATTCCTCTTGTAATTAATACTAGTATGCCTTGCTCATGGAAACTGAGTTTTTGTCTGCATCGCTGCAAACATTTGTTAAATCACGGCAGGATAAAGTGCGTTGTTGAAAAGAAAAATTTCAGCACAAAATTCTAACTTATCCACCTGCCGAAAGCATTGGTCAATCTACGTCAGGCAAGTACACGCATCGCAATCTGTTCTTTCAGTTCGTTCATTTGTTTGTACATCTTTGTTTTATGTTTCCGTAATATTTTGTACCATTGAATGAATTTGTACAACTGCTGAGCAGTTGCAATTATTGTCGCTTCGATCACAATACGTCACCTAAGAAAAAACCTGCATGCACACATGTACAGGTATATCGTAAGTCTTTGAACCAGTGTTTTTTTTTGGGCAATTTATGGCCCAATTGCCTCAAAAAAAAAAAGTAAGCTTCAACCCTATAGAAAAAAAGAGGGGAATCTTTTTCAAAAAATGCCAGATTGCAATAATGAAAATTGCATTACAGTCTAGGCTTCCATAAAATTCTTGTCAAATTGAAAACTGATACCATCACTTTAAAATTATTTGAGGTATTGCCTAATCCAATTCCCTGCAATAATTAGATAATGCCAATGCTTATTCAGATATTTTCAAAAAAATGTCAATGAATATTTTTTGCCCACAAAAAAAATCTCATGATGCTGCAAAAATCCATGTATAAGGGTCACCTTCAACTCCAACCAAAAATAGGATGGAGCCAGCAAGCTACAAACCATTTTCAAAGAATGCCACACAAGCGTTGGTCGGAAAACAAAAAAAAAAAAAAACCCTGCTTTGAACCATTACAAGCATTTTCAAACGATTTTTATTGAATGCTCAACCTTTTGGTTCTGGAATACACATTTCATATGTTCATGATACTATCATTAAAACTCGGGATTCTAACATTCAGTTTAAACTCTAAAAAGCAGCCCTGCGAATAGATATTAACAAACATGTAGGATTTACCTAGAATGTCAATTATCATGTTTTATTCTAAGGTCCTAGAGTTAACATTTCCATGGAGTAATAATTAGTATTTCTAGTTCAGTGATAGAGATTTTATTAGATAGTTAACACACCTCACATTCAACACCATATTCGTGAATTTGGGAAAAATGGTACATTTTGGGACTTTCAAGAAGTTTGAGGTGATCACCTCAAACTGAGCTCAGCGTTTTTTTTTGTACACGTGCCCTCACCTAAGAGGAGGGATTTGCAAGGGAAAAAATCTCAATGGCTCAGACTGAATCTGATACCTTTGAATCTGGTTTAAAGTAAATTTTTGAGTTTGAGGTGGAGTACAAAATGATACCTTTGTTTTTCCCAAATTAACATATATGGTGTTATTGCCCATGTTAGAAGCAACCCTTGCCAACATTGTTAGTCTTTGCAATTTGCTCAAAACCAAATTCTATTTGCATACTGAGACTATATATTTTCATATCCACTTCATTAAAATTGGAATGAAGATCTAACACATACCCTAACTCCTTGCAAAATCCATACTACACAACAGTGTTTAGAATGTACAATCAGGTATTGGCTCTTTATGAATTGCCAGTTTGAGCCAGTTTGATTTTTTATTAAAACATGGACTATAATTGGCCCATTTTGGTAGGAAATAACATCATTGCATCTTTATGCAATATAAAGCAAGTACACCAAATTTCAATTCCAAAAAATTAATTCATAGTTTTACATGATAATTCATTGAAAAATATTGGTGATGGATTTCTAAGATTTAATTCCACGGATATGTAGGAAACATCCATACGCACATCTTCCATGCTAAAAAAAGTCCCCTTAAATAACAAAACTTTGAGCTACGAAAGATTCAATGAAACTTGTGATAGGCCCACATTTTGTAAAATACGTGTTTTTCTATGAAAATCAAATTTTGTTGTTTGACTCAAATATTGTCACTAAGTTTGTATCTCTAAACATCAGATTTTGTTTACTTGATGAAAAGCTAGTTAAAAAACAATAATATATGTTTTACCAACACAATTAAAGGATGGATGCACTTGCAATGAAGCTGGAGAGACAAGGTTACAAAAAAAATGGCATTTACCATTCTGGTAAGCTAAACATAACATTGTTAACCTTCACTAGGGGGTCCCTTTTGCTCCCCCCAATGTGAGGATCCCCTAGCTAATGGCACCAGTTGGCTTTGGCCCTCACCAATCGACTATGAAGATTTATAACTAAATTCTCCTCCTAGGTATATAGGGGGGAATATCCCTCCACGGCTGGGGGAGAGGAATACAACTGGGTTGACAATTATGTTGGGCAAAATTGATTTTTTAACCCTTGAGCGCCCATACCATTTTCACCAAAATGAAGGTTTTGGAAGACCTACAACTTTGATGCGTACTATCTTAGTCAATTGGATGATCCACAATAAGCGACCATTGAAAATAGTGGAATGCCTACTTAGAAAAGGCCTTGCAAACTTTGGAAACACTTGACGGTGGGAGATGGGAGATTATTACATATGATCAAATAACATGTGATGGCCAAATCTCAAATTTTCTTAGGTCATTGCTATTTGTTGTTTTTACAAAATTTTATAAGCCCCTAATTCATATCAAATTGGTGAGTAGCAAGATTAGATGTGAATGCACACTTACAAATTTTTGAAAATTTTCCTTCTTTGTATGTTAAGTTTTAGACCTTCAAACTACTATTACACAAAAAACAATAACTAGCATAATTGGTGAGAGTTGCCCAACAAGGATTTAGAACATGCTTGAACCCTTGCTGGTGAATTTCCCGCTATTACTAGGCACATGCAAGGAAACTTGCAATGAGAATTGATCAATTGGAGCTTGTAAGACATTGCTTACCACCCATGCCCTGTATGGTGTTGCACTCAATTAAAACTCTTTCAGATACACCTATATAACATTTGGTTTACCTTACTATTACTCCAATTGCATGGACCACTTGAGTACCTTAATAATTGTACTTTATAGCAAGGTCAAAAACTTAGATCCAGTAACTCAAATAGGCATGTGAAATCATGTGGTTTTGGTCCTCTAGGGTGTTCAGGGGTTAAGGGCATCTCCACCAGTTGGCACTTTCAAAGACGGGCCAGATGTGGTCGACTAGCCCCTGCGAGACATGAGTGCCCGGGATCTCCACCCATCTCCACACTTTCAACTCGCGAGAAAATTGTTGGGGTTAAATTTGGTTGTCCAGTGCCATGCAATTCCACAAGGATCGAGGTACGCGTGTGGGTCTCGAGACACAATAGCTTGTTGGCATGTTTGTAGTGGAGGGCAACATTCACAATCTGTTTGAGGTCCGAATCTCAAGCGTGCTAAGAATTCTCCAAACCCCAATGGCTCCCTGTCCCCGTAGCCATGTCTAGCGAGGCCACCCAAAATTTGGCTCTCTCAATGTCACTAGTGGAGATTGCAATGATGAACAATCCCTTCTAAATACGCTATTTGAGCGTCTCGCACCAACCGGTGGAGATGCCCTAAATGCCACATTTCTATTGCATCGAATAAGAATCTGGACGAGGACTCCAAGGCCGAGGTCACGTATTAGAATTCTCTACTCTGGATCAGATCAAGACAGTAAAATCTCGGAGATCTATAGCTCTCACAAAGAGTATGTGAAAGAAGGCGTCACCTCTCTACACCCCTTTTCCTCAATTGCAATTCAACATGTGGTGATGTAAGTGACAAGGAGAGGATTCTAACCTAAGAAACTGGCATTTTCCAACCCCCAAATCCCCAATCTAGAACTTAGAATCCTTACCAGAACTCTGACCAATTGAATGTCACAACTCTGGCAAGGCCAATCTATCTATTTGACCACAACTAAACTCATCGTAACATGCAATGGAATTCTACAATTGATCTCCTCCCCCATCAGCGTCTCCATACCTCATGCTCCACATCCTTGGTTCTTCAATGCAATCAGTATTTGGAGTGGGAAGCGTTGAATCGTGAATGGCTCCTTCATCACGGATCAAATGCCGTTACTAGTCAAGTATCAAAAATCTGATCAATTGCTCCAAATGTGATCCACAATTTAGGCGAATCCCCAACCTACATTGGCAATACTAATAAACCCTCAGAAGGTTTGTTTGTTTGATCAGGCCGTATCTCGTGATAAAAATCACATATGTGGCTTCTAAAGGTGGGTTTCACCCAACTCTAACCCCGCTTTTCACTCTAACTAAAAACTCGAAACTCTTTTGTTACCAATCTCTTCCACTTATTAGCTCTCTTTACAGAGCTTCAACAAGACCACCGCAGAATGTTTCATCCCCTAATCGATGAATAAGTGTAGGTTAGGGGCAGAATCCTACAACGAGAATCGTTACCCTTGCTTGATCTAATTAGGTATCTCATAGTGAATTCTTCTTGTGAGGGAGCTGATTGTCCAAATTCCCCGAAAGGTCTCACATTTCCCCACAAATCTCAACATTTGACCAGGTGCCGCAGAATATTTCACTCCCGAATCGATGAAGAACTAGAGGTTATTGAAGAATCCTACAACGAGAATAGTTCCTCTTGCATGATCCAGTTAGATCTCATAGTGGATTCTTTCTTGTGAGGGGGCTGACAGTCCAATTCCCCTGAAAGTCTCATTTTTCTCCACAAATCTCAACATTGTTGCCGTCTGATAAAACTTAACCTTGTCGTTTTAGCAGGTGGAGAGGATGGATGCATCATTATGATCGGTGAAGAAAGCGAGATAGTCAGGAGAAGGGGATTTGCGTGTGATCAGATGTGGAGGGTCATTTGGCGGTCGGCGTAGGAGGCCGGGTGGCGCTGCTCGATGTCGGAGGTGATGGTGGTGGGGTGTCGGGTGATGTCGAACTTCTCCCCGTCGCCCCACAACGCGTACGCCTCCTCGCCGTGCTCGGCGTCGTCGCCGACCAGCAGGTGCTCCTCCGACATGCGCAGCGGCGTGACGAGCCCGACGACGAACAGGATCAGCGTGGTGAGCGCCGCGTTCCAGCCCGCGATGAAGGCGGCGCCCGCGAGCTGCTTCAGCAGCTGCATGCCGCCGTTGCCGCCGTAGAAGGCGCCGTTGGAGTGCTTGACGGGCACGTCCATGAAGGTGCACAGCGTGGGCTCCGCGAACAGCCCCACGCACACCCCGCCCAGCAGGCCGCCCACGCCGTGCGTGTGGATCACGCCCAGCGTGTCGTCCACCTTCTGCAGCACCCACCACCGCTTGTGCAGCACCATCATCGTCCACCACGGAATGCTGCCTGCTAGCACGCCCATGACCAGCGCTGTCCATCCCGGCACAAAACCTGCCCAAAACGGATGCTTGCATCGTTAATCCAAAGCCAGGGTTCCCTTCCTTCCCGAACAGACACGGTAATCAAAAAGTAGAGCCAGATAAGACAAGCCAAATAAGCTAAGCCAATTAAATTGGGAAAATCGGAGGGACCATTTTGTATTCCACCTTAATAATGCAAAGCTATTGCTCAAAGTTGTAATTATTTGAAGTTCTTGAAGGCAATCATTAGGTCAAGAAAGTGCATGTTTGTTTTTTTGTAATATGCTAAATAGTACATAAAGAAAGTTTCATAATATACCATTTTTTCTAATTTACGTCGCATTATTTGTAAAGTGTACAAAGTGAGATTTTTGGCTTTTTTTTCTAGAGAATGCCATGAATTGGGAATCCGTTGACTATTTTCCAATGAAATGAGATATATATCATCCATATTATCCATATCATCCATAAATACGCTCTTTTTGGAGAGAAAGTTTATTAACTTCTGAAATTTTGGACAGTGTTCATTAACTAGGATTCAGGTGACCTTTTAAATTCAAATTCAGGAGGCCTTTTCAGATTCAGGTGAGGTAGAAAATGGTACCCATGTTTTTACAAATTAATGAATAACTCGTTTAATATGGTGTGAAAGGAGTAGCAAAGGATATTTCTTCCATATCTAAGTAGTAGATTCTCGGTTGCAGAGATAATCGCAGTTCTTAGATTCTGGGACTAAAAAATCGAAAATATGACTCTACGAAGGACAAGACTAAGATTCAACCATCTTCTCCATATCCAAAACTACCAAAATTTCAATATTTCAACTAATTGGCACTTTCTAAGCATCGGTTTGGAACCTCAAGTCGAGATCAGTTCCAGTTCTACACCCTAGCTGAGCATGGGAATGTCAAAATTCTGAGGCTATGAATCATGTCAGTTCAACAAATGCGACCATGAAAAACTTAAATGGCTACGTTGACAGACACGGGCTTCATGGAAGTTCTAACGAACATTTTTTTGGCATGATGTCTTCGGAGGTCACTCGGCTATCATGTAAGCATTTTTTTAGGATAATTATAGTTCGATTTTCTACAATAATATGTAGATCGGATTGTGTAACGTAATTGGTATCATTGTAGTGATAGAGATCAGATTTCAGGCATGAGCGACGTCAAAGAAGCCCAATTTGCGCAGTAAGGCAAGCCCGAATCAATGCTCAGACATATCGCTGCTGTTGCAATATGAATTGGGTTGAGGTGCAACTGGGGGCGAGCTAGCTTACCAGCGGCAGGCGTGATGACCACGAGGCCGGTCATCATGCCTTGCACGGCACCGATGACGGACGGCTTTCCGAAGAAGAAGACATCCAGCGTGGTCCATGTCAGCAAGCTCGTCGCTGCGCAGATGTGCGTGTTCAGCACCGCCAGCCCCGCGATCAGGTGAACGCTAAACGCCGCGCCGCCATTGAATCCCGACCACCCCATCCAAAGCAGCCCGGCTCCTGTAAGCACCAGCAGCATGTTGTTGGGCGGAAACCTTTCTCGATCTTTCGGCAACCGAGGTCCCACCTGTAGCAACAATATCAATCCACGACAACGTCAAGCTAGCTCCACCAAAACAAGTGTGATCAATTGCAGTTCACACGATCACAAGTGGAGTAGGGTCCTTTCAACAACACGGTTCTTACGACGCTATCATAGAATGACATGATAATAATCTCGCCGGACGTGTTACATCAAACATGCATAGTGTCGATACAATGCATCGATGCTTGCGACATTCCATTGTCGTTTTGAGAGGCATTTGCTGGTTGCTCTTTCCCAACTACTCCCTCTGTCCCTCTAAAAACGTCCAAATCAGACACATTTCTTGTACCACTAAAAAATAAAAAAAAATAAAAAAATAAAAAAAATAAAAAAAAAACTCCTTATGCTGATTTCAAATGCTAAAAAAGCGTATGCGATGTTCAATGATCTCATGGGCCATGAGCAAGTGGCGATTAGGGAGCAAGTTAAGCAATTAGGGAGCATTTCTCTCCTAGCAAGTTTTGGCCTTGCCCATATGAGGTACCATTGTTGTTGGTACTAATCATCAATAATAAGGAGCTAGCAACATGTACCAACATGATATTTTTTGCATGGAATTTGGGTGTACAAAAATCAACATCAAAGCCAGAGATTTTGCATATGTTTGGTTTGGTTGATAGATGATATACTGATTATAGAATGCATGTATCACTAGTACAAACACTAAAAAACACAATTAATCCTTTACAAGGAACTTTTTTAGACGTATTTAGAGGGACAGAGGGAGTAGCAAGTATATCTACAAGAGTGTTATTAGGCGGAGTTTTCGTGGTGAACATGGAGCGCTACACTGATATGGTGCAACCGTGCAATGCATGGGAGGGTGGCGCTTACCCAGTACGCGGCGACGAAGCCGGCGACGCCGGAGGAGACGTGGATAACGTACCCGCCGGCGTAGTCGAGCACGCCCCATTGCCACATGAATCCACCGCCCCACATGGTGAACGCACCCACGGTATACGAGAACGTGAGCCAGAGCGGGCAGAACAGCATCCATGCGCGGAAGCTCATTCTCCCGAGCACCGACCCCGCCAGCATGATGAGCGTGATGGCGGCGAAGAAGAACTGGAACAGCACCATGTCGGCCATGCCGAAGTTCGCGGCCAGCACTTGCGTCTCCAGGGTGCCGTTCCGGTGGAAGTGCGCCGTGGACGGCAGCGTGGCGCGCGACAGCATGCTCTTGTACCCCAACGTGGACCCGGCCTTGCCCCAGATCGGCACCAGCTGCTCCCCGAACGACATGTCGTACGCCCATAGCACCCAACACAGCCACGTCGCCGCGAACGCGTACAGCGCCATGAACGCCGAGTTCACCGCCCACTTCTTCTTCACGATGCTCCCGTACAGCACTACCAGCCCCGGCATGCTCTGAATCCCCACCAACGTTGCGGCTGTCAGTTGCCACGCGTTGTCGCCCTTGTTCAGCCATTCCGGGTTCGCTCCATAGCCGTCGTTAATGTACGCTGACGGAATCGACGTCGCCATCTCCCTCGCACTAGCAAGCTCTCCACAGGGGATTCAAACTGTCGATCGATACCCAATTCACCGACATTCACGGGACACACGTGATACCTGACTCGCAGCTCCGAATCTCCACCTTCAAGCCACTGGAACACCGCCGCATCATCGTGATGAACACCAGCATTCCTCCCCTGAAGCTCTGAAAAGCTTTACCTACATGTCTAGCAGGGCAAGGTTGACACTCTTGAATGTGCAATCGCCGTGCACCATTCGGGGCACCATGGCAGCAGAAAATGCGAGTTGTGCCAGCACCGATAGCTTCGATCAGGCAATGCTAGAGATATAACAAATAACCGGATTGAGAGAAGAGATTCAGCAACATGGTGAGTTCGGACGATTGCGGTTTCTAGCTAGCTGGGATTACTTGAAGGTTTGGGGTGCGGGATTCCACGCCATTGAAGTGCTGGACGCAGGCGTGATCAGGTAGGCTCTTTGTCTTCCATGGGGCTGCACGTGTGCATATCTTGTCGTACATTCCAGTTTGTCAGAATGTTGCTAAATCCTGGCTCCCAACCAGAATTACCGATTTTCTTTGTCTTCCTTCGCTAGAGTTTAGGGAATGACCGGTACTCGGTGCACCTGGACATTTTACAGTTACTACTGTAGTTACTACGAGTATTGAACAGATATAGCATTACCGATTTTAGTTGGCGAAATCTGCATTGCCAGTGTGGATGGGTCTTGTTTTGATGCTCTTTGACTGTCTTTGGTTCTTCCCCAGGCCGGCTTCGGCGGCTCGGTGTGCTGCACTGTCTGCACATACATGTTTGTGCACATACATGTTTGTAAGGCCAGGGTGGAAAATCTCAGCTTTTTTCAAGAGACAAAAGTAAAAGTAACAATCTGCCCTAAATTTTTGGATTTGGTCAGTTTTATCCTCTTTTGTTTTCCTCCTTGTGGTTAGACGATGAAAGACGACATAAAGCATCAAAGGCGTAACAAGCATTTGAGTTGTTCATAGCACTTCTCAATAAGTGGAAATTTCTTGAAACTATCATAAGCAAGGTCTTAGAATAAAAGCTACAAAAACATATTGGAAATATTGTTTGTCAAATAAAAGTTATCAAACATTCAAAGTTGCTAATTACTTGACATTTTTTACCAAAAATTTGTTGGTCTATGGTGTCTTGCACTACAGACTAAATCAAGCTCTCTAAATACAAATGTGAATTCAAAATTCCCCAAATTTCAAACTCCCAATAATAAGCCAGTAAGCCCTTATATTTTCTAGTGTGTGAAAAATTAGAGCTTTTCCACCTTATCCCACAAAAACGTACAAAGACATGTACAAAAACGTATGTGCAGTAAACTAAGCCGTCTTTGGTTTGAGGATCACTCACCACGGTATTACTTAAATTGGGAAAAAATATACATTTTGGGACTTATGAATTTTGCATATGTAAGAGTATTTTGGCAATTTGAAGTATGTTTTGTGATAATTCCTTTAAGATCCTATATCTTTGATGTAAGATCTTGAAGAAATCATCATTAACCCAAAAAGATTAACTATCCATTCGGGGGACAAATGGGATTTTGGGCATGTACCTATGGCTAAACTACTTTGTGTGATTTTTTAAAAAATTTATGGAAGATGGGGAATTCAAAGATCCGTGTGCACATCTAGTTTTTTTTTTTTTCATTTTGACATTTTTTGAAGAAGTACAAAATGAATTACTGAATTTTCTTGGAGATGGGGCAATTCAAGTAGCCCAAAAACTTTTTGAAAATTTACATTTTTTTAAAATAAAAATCTGAAATTGGTTCTTTGAGTTTACATACATATAAGAAGTTTTGAATAACTCATTTCCAAATTCCAATAAATGAGATGAAAGTTATGAGGACTTTTAGTTAACTAGTAGATATGGCTCCATATCTACTAGTTAACTAAAAGTCCTCATAACTTTCATCTCATTTATTGGAATTTGGAAATGAGTTATTCAAAACTTCTTATATGTATGTAAACTCAAAGAACCAATTTCAGATTTTTATTTTAAAAAAATGTAAATTTTCAAAAAGTTTTTGGGCTGCTTGAACTGCCCCATCTCCAAGAAAATTCAGTAATTCATTTTGTACTTCTTCAAAAAATGTCAAAATGAAAAAAAAAAAACTAGATGTGCACACGGATCTTTGAATTCCCCATCTTCCATAAATTTTTTAAAAAATCACACAAAGTAGTTTAACCATAGGTACATGCCCGAAATCCCGTTTGTCCCCCGAACAAACAGTCATTCCTTTAGGGGTTAAATTCACTCCAAATCACCAAAATACTCTCAAAAATGCAAGATTTAGAACTACCAAAATGTATCCTATTTCCCAATTTAACAAATATGGTGTTGAGATGTTTATATTTTTCTTTTAATAAGGAATTTTCATTCATTTGTGTCAAAAATTAAAAAACTAAATAAAAATCCATTGCCACAAACCAAGAGTGTTAAAACTCTATATACTGAGTAGGAAAAGCAGGCTTTGATAACAAAGCTCTCACACTGTAGCTTTGGTCGGCATTATGGCTTGGATCTCAAAGACCGTTGTTCATATTAGTGTACGATATGAGGTTTTTCTTTTCAATAAAGATGGTCCTTTTAACAAGGGATCTTCTTCTCTCGGGACAAGTCATGGTGATGGCTTTGGGTATTCTTCTATATTGGAAAGGTTGTCAAATAGTTTGATCTTGTGGATAGTTTAGCCAAAAATAATAATAAATTTAAAGAAAAAAATTACTTTGATATCCTTCTAAAAGTGCCAGACTGCCAGTGTGCCACCTGCATCAGGCCATCCTCTACATCAATGATGAACCACTCTGGTTTCAAAACCATATTATATCAAATGGATCATGTTCATTTAACAACTATACCAAAAAAAGATGGAAGTGTACTTTGAATATATGTTATCTTTTTACAATCTTTTGCACTTTTGACATCTTTTGTTTCAAAAGCTCTGGTTATACACATTTAATTGATATTCTTACATGCTAAGTATGCCTTATTTTAACGTTTCAAAAAATCTCTCAAATCAACGTCTTTTGAAAGGTGTCACAAAGCAAATCCTGTAAAAGAAATCAAAGATTGGTGTTGGCATTTTTTTATTTTTTTAATATTATCATGTTTACACATCAAACTTTTATTTAACAACAAGTGTTTTCTTTTAGTTTTGTCACTTTTATGTTTCAATACATATGGTAGGCAAACAAGGAGAGTGGACAAACAAAACTATGAAAGATTTTTTTTAAATGAAAAGGATAATAATTACTATGTACAATAGATATTCATGTGGACAACAGAAGGGTAGGCAGAAGACAATACAATACAGCGGTGGGATAATAACACTTTATGCACTACAATAAGCATTATGAACAAGCAAAAGTGGGTAGTAACAAAGATGAACAATATACAATGTGAAAGAAAGAAAAAAACAATAGACAAATTGGACAAGTAAAACAAGCAAGGATAGACAATATCTATATCTATAATTAAATGTCATGGCCGTTATGTCTATGGTGGTCAGTCAATAGCATTAACTGATTTAGTGTGGGGAAGGAAGGATTGAGGGCTTGGTTGAGGCTTGGTTGGGGATCAAGGGCTTGGGTGAGGGGCATGGGGGCATGAAGGTATGTAGCCATGGGGCAATGGGGGACATGGGGTCATAGGGGGACATGGGACATGCATATATGGGATCATGGGGTCATAAAGACATGAGGTTGTGGGGTGCATGGGGTCATGGGATCATGCTGTGCATGCGGTCATGGAGTGCATGGGGTCATGGGATCTTAAAGACATGGGGTTATGGGGGGCATGGGGTCACGGGGAAGTGGGGCCATGGGGGCCATGAGGCTATGGGGTTATAGAAAGCATGGGGTCATGGGACCATGGGAGGGACATGGGAGCCATGAATGCCCATGAGGAAGGTTACAAATCTTCAAATCTCAAAAAAATTTTTTATCGATATCCATTTTTAAAATTGTGTTCATGCATGAGAATGCCTTTTGCATGAACCCATCTATATGATGAGTATAGAAGACTTGTGTGTTATAAATAAGCAAGAATGGAAAATAGAAATGGTGAACAGTTTTTTTGGCAAATTGGAGCCATTTCTTGCTAGTTTTAACACATTTGGACTAAAATGGGCTCATTCCTCCATTTATTATCTAGTAGAGTATAAACAAAAAAAGGGTGATTGTTGCTTTAAAAAAATGCACTTGTGAGTAATAGTAGGAAGTATAAACAAGAGGCACACAAATAAATAGTGGTGGACAAGTTGGGCAAGATTATTGAAACCAACAAACATAGTTTTGAACTTATGTGACTTTGAAATTTGTCAAATTTCTTATAATGCAAAAGTAAAATACTATGAATCAATACTTATGTTAGTCCAAGTTCAAAACTTATATCAATATGCATTGAAGATCAATGATCACATGCATATGGGTTTATGATACCAATTTCTTTGTGTTTGATGTAACGTAAACACACATGTGTATTATGTATAATTATTTGAATTTAGAATTCTTTTTGAGGCACTTTTACATTAGATTTTACACATGGTGTTCCCATAAGTATCTTAATGATACAGTTGAAGAAAGTGCTAATAGAGAGTGGCTTAAACCATTAAAATATGCACCACATGTAGTAGAGAGTGTTTTTATACCACCTCATTGACTTGTAGTGATATTTTCTATTGCAATAAAAATACAATTTGTTAAGCAAATTTAACATAATTACAATATTTTGCACTATATTATGAGGTAAAAAATCCTAATATTTGTGGTTAGGCATTTCATTTTTGATGTCTCCATTCACATCAATGACAAGCTGCAAGCAAGAGAATAAGTCACTATCCTCACTTCACATTAGTGTAAATGAAAACTTGAGCATAATATGGTATATAATCCTTAATTGCTTGCATGAAAATGATACATCATCAAAACGCAACAAAGACTAAGTCTAGAACATTTGCACAATTACAAAAAAAAATTCAACACCTTTGTTTGCCTTGCCCATGCAATTTGCTATTTTAATTTTCAACTAATGGCAAGTCAAATAGTGCATGAAAACCAAAAAGCAAGCCATTTATTGTTACAATAACTTGCTCATGATAAAAATATAAGTGATTTTATTGAAAGCGCAATTTTCTCCAAAATTCACATACCTAAAAAGACAAAAGAAAATTGAAGATGGATCCAAACACGAATTGTGCACATTTTAATCCAAATTCTGAGTATGCCAAAATCACAGCATTCCTAAAAACACACTGGTACCTTTGTGCTAAGTTACCTTGCATCCACAAAATCACGTGACTGAGTGGCTTTCCTAAACAATTTCCCTTCTCACAATACTTGATTAAAAATCAAAAAGCGTCACTTCCCAATAATTAGTTCTTTGTTCTCAAAATTTCTTGGATTAGGATCAATTTCCATGGGTAATCAAGTTGAAAACTGGAGACCCCTAAAGTTGTTGTGCTTCTTGTCATAAACTTGTCAAAACACCATTTCAATTCTTCAATTTTATTATTTTTTTTAGCACACTTCTAAGGTAGTGACACCCCTCTCTGTGAATGTCCCCACGGACATTGCCTACAGGCCAGATTTGTGTTAGTGATTGACAAATACAAAAAAAATTGGTTATGGGCAACAAAGTGATGGTTTTGGGTGACTAGCATGACAGTTTTGAGTGCCCCATCTCAATATTGAATAACTCCGCAAGTTAGTATTATGAACATATGAGCACACTAAGATTTCAATAAGCGTTCTTTGTAGTATCTCCTACACGTAGCTATACATTTTCTATGATTTTGGACTTTGAAAAATCTTTGTGAACAAAAGTTTGCAATTGGAACTTTTAGATTGATGCCAATACTTTTGATTTCCTCTTGGTTATCTAACAATATATTTTCCTAAGTTCTTCAATTGATTTTCCTACTCCAAAATCCTTAGTTTCATGCTTATTGATGTTGCTACCTTGTATAGGATTCCTTAACTCGTTTGTTGTTTCCATAGTGGCTTTTCCAATTCCAATCACCCATGGATTGGTCCTTAGTAAGATTTCTTCTAATTTTACGATTGAAGAACTTTCCATCAAATTAATTGAATGTCAAATATGTTCACACTTTATTTTAGAAGGAATATTAGCAAAATAAATACAATGTAAAGATGTATCTCAATACATTTAATTTTTTTTTGCTACTACCCCTCTTAACACCAGGTGTGAACATACCCGAAGCACAGTCGCATCACAGACAAAATTCACAAGTCAAAATGAGAAACTGTAATGTAATTTGCGCACCTGTCTACCGTGGTAAGTGGAAACAGGCGAAATTCTCACACTCTCACCTACCCGTGAAGCACCAAAATACAGTATGTGAATTTCAGGCGATGCATATCTTGACAGAATCTCTCGATGCCTATTTTCCACTATTTTTGTGATCAAGAAACCCTAAACTTAGTTACCGAATATCAACTCTTGCTTGACTGCCAATCGGTTGCCAGCACAACTTCCCTCTTCCTGGAGGAGCCCGCCAATTGAGTGTGTCACCCTCGCTCAATTTAGCCGGGGTGCCTTTCATCGAGAAGTCTGCCAGTTGGAAACTAACAATTAATGAAATTGCAAAAAACAAAACCGACTAAACTTTGAAATTACCAGATTCATGCAGATCAAAGTTATGAAAGAAATTGGCGTAAGGGGATTGATATGTCTACCACACCATTTCAGCTATTCTATCACACCCTGGGTAAATTTTAGATTTCTACAATTAAATAGTTGAATTTGAGAATTTGGAATTTATATTTGAACTTAGAGACCTTGATTTTGTCTTGAATCATAACAAAAAGGTTGCAATTGAACAACACCCAATGAAAAAACTTAGCTTGGGGGAAAAGTATTACTTTTACTTTTGTTTATAAAAAAGTAAGCTTTTTCATTGGGTGTTCTTTAGTTATGATTCTAGACTAAATCACAGTCTCTAAGTCCAAATCTGAATTCCAAATTCTCAAATTCAACTATTTGATGGTAGAAATCTAAAATTTACCCTTGGGTGTGGTAGAATAGCTGAAAGGGTGTGGTAGAATAGCTGAAAGGATGTGGTAAACATATCAGTCCCCTTTGCGTAATTGTACTAAGGTAGGCAACACTCTAACCGTGACTGTCCCCATGGTTGTGACCTACATTTGCACCCACACTTGTGTTTTTTGGTCCCATGATTGATAGATACAAAAAAAATTAGTTATAAGTGACAAAGTGACAGTTTTGGGTGACAAGATAATAGTTATGGGTGACAAGTGCAACGCATTTGAATGCCAATGGGCTTGGAAATAGGTACAGTGGATAGCATTAAATAGTTATGCAATACCCTGAGTAAATGAACAAAGTAGATGAACACACCATTCAAGTACCCCAAGCATGATCGGTATTTTGTCACCTTTCATGAATACTATGGGTGCTTCATCTTACTACTTAAGTAGTTGTTCAAGCTAATTTTTTGCTAGTTTTTCAAGCGTATGAGCATAGTCAAGGCTTTAGTAAGAGTCTTTTTTAGCATCTCCTACACACAACTAAACATTTTTAATGATTTTGGATTTTGAAAAAATCTTTGTGAACTAATGCTTACAATTTGAACTTTTAAATTGATGCAAATATTTTTGGTTTGTTTTTTCACAAGTTTATCAATTGATTCTCCTTCTCCAGTGTCCTTAGTTTCACGCTTACAAGTGTAGCTACCTTGTTTACAAAGCTGGTAGCTACTCCAAATAGTGCATTTAGGTTGCCCTAACAATTAGGTTCCCTTACCATGGAAAGTTACTTCATGACTCATGGCTTGGCCACTTGGAGACACATGTAACTTTTTAGATATTAGGATTTCACATGGTTTTTGACATGTACACCGCTAATTTATCTTTCTACAGTTGTGTTCTTATTGCCTGGGCCTTCAAAATTTGCTTGTTGCAAATAGTTATTACTGAAAAACACTGTAGCAGCAGTAAGTATTGAAATAGTGTAAAATGTAGTGAAATTAGTGGGGAGCAACCTAAATGCACTAAGGTAGGTATACACAACACCGATTGTCACCCTAAAACCATTCAAATGTAGGCCGTCAGTTCATTTTAGAACTCAGATCTAGACCTTCCATAGATAGCTTATCTTCTAAGACTTTGAATCTTAGAAGATAAACTATCTATGGAGGGTCTAGATCTGAGTTATAAAATGAACTGACAGCCTACATTTGAACAGTTTTAGGGTGACGATCAGTGTTGTGTATACCTTACTGTATTTGGTGTAGATCAGGTTACGTGAAAATATGATTAAGCATGGGCAACAAAGGATAAGGTTAAATAATGTGCAAGAAAATCTATGAATGCTGCTATTTCAAAGCAAGATATCGTTTAAAAATGTAATTTACTGATTACAGTATACCTAACCAAACAAAGCGTTGGAGGACTTGGAGCGTATTATTTTCAAAGTGGCAGTTGCGAAGTAGCGTCGAGGCGCTGCAGAGAGCTGGAAATCCGGATCAACGGCAAACGGGTTGGATCTGCTACTGGTCGCCGCTTCACACACAATCTCTTGGCGCTCAATTCCGTTTAGCCTGCGGAATCGGTGGCGCTGGCCAAGGTCCGGGAAGAACCGACTGCTAGTTCAATGCTAGTCTATTGAAATGAAAAAAAATTGTTTGCAATTTATAAACTTTGGCTAAAAATTGGTCAATTTTTTTTTAAATAATTACTTATAGTATGAAATAGAGAAAATATCCAAAAGAGTTTTTTGATAAATCAATTCAATATAGAAATTGAAGGAAATCTACCGAAAAATCTAAAATATTTTCCGGACCCTGGCGCTGGCGATGGAGGAGGGTGTGCAGGAAAAAGAGCCTGGTCTGTACCATTTGTACTTGCTCCCCTCTTGACTGCAAGTGCTGCATGGCGTCCTTTTTTTTTTTCGTAAACCACTGGCGGGAAGTTTTTTGTTCAGGCACTAACTCCTGAAGGGCCCTTGGGCTCTAGAGATACGGTACCAAATACAGTCGCAACCAATATTTAGAAGTTTGATTTAGCTGAAAATTAACTGTCCAACCATACACATTGAAGAGTTGTATGATGGTGGGTGCGTAAATTTTTTTGAAAGCCCTCATAGCAACACAAATACATATGTATATATGACTGCAAAGGGCTTTTGGGCCGTTTAGGAGCTAAGGTAGTACGCTCAAAAATTGCCCATCTAAGGGCTCATCCCTCTTTTTCATGGCTTTCTGTGGATGGGAGGATATTTAGTTCACTTTTCAAATAAAGAAAAATAGACGCGGAATGCAACACAAGTCGTTTCATATTTTTTGAAGCATTTTTGAGTTACTTATGAATTCTCAAAGTGCATGTGTCATAGGTACCTATTAATAACATTAGACTTTTCAAGAACCGTTCACTTGCAAGTTGTGAAGAGATTTGGAGAAGCAAGGAGAATGATTGGCTCTTGCAATTAAAAACACCTTTTCTTCCATGCATTCAATGAGTTGTAACATGCCAATGTAAGAACCACCAGTGCACCATTTCACAACAAGCTATTGGACAGTTCAAAATATGCGGACGGTTTATGAGTGTACTACCTTATTGTAATTTTCATCCACTGACAAATTCTATTCATCTCTAACCCCCAAACGTCCCATGCAGTGTTCAGGGAGAACCAACGGTTAGTGTAAGGTAGAAGTACCTAATATGGACACTTTTGTGAAATCAAATCAAGGGGAAAGAGCGCTGAGGTTTTGAAATCAAATTTTGGTTAGCAAATGGTCATAGATGGGTAGAAAATTGTCCTCATATTATTTTGCAGTTTTATGAATAAAATATGAATTTTTGAAGACGAGGTTGTAGATACTCCTATTGTAGCCCTTAGACATGTTGTAAATCTGTCATTGAACCTTGGGAAAACAAACAGGGAGAAGACCTAATGAGTGAGCATGAGAGTCTAAGAAAAAATCACTTTAATGATTAAAATGGTCATTGCGACTCGAATACGAAACAACACTTGTCACATTTGCGTGTAACAAGGGTTTGATTTGCATACAACAAGGGTATGGTTTGCGTGAAGCTAGGGTTTGCTTTGAAGGGAATTCTAGGTGTCCAAAAAGGGCTGGTGTCCATCTTCCTTATTGTTAGCCGCTTGATATTGCAAAAAACATTAGTTGGAACTTGAAACTATTTGATAAAAAAACTAGTCATTTTTTTCTAGAAACCCTAATTATAGTATATTGTTGTAAAAATATAGAAGTTTTATAAGAAATAACCAATGCATGCTACCAAAAATCTAGTTGAAATTGGGAAATGTTGAATTTTGACAAGTGAAGCTAAAATTTCTCCCCAAACACAAGTCCCATAACACTACAAGGAAATCTGTCCAAAATGACAAAAATGTGTCCAAATCAACATGGCCAAATTTACAAAAATTGTCCAGTTTGACAATTTTTTTGTCATTTTGGACACATTTAGTCAATTTGGACATGTCAATTAGGACACAATTTCTTGTAGTGACATGAATATAGTAGTGATATGTTCCCGTAAATTGGCATTTGATACCATCAAGAAGTTTTTATTTGGGACTTTAGATAACTCACAAGAATTACATTGATTTATATTCCAACTTCTTTGTTAACCTCAAATGTAGTAAATGTTTGGATCCAGTTTAAATACAAACAAAATACTTTCTATTGTACTGATTACTGATTGCAAAGGGTCTTTCAGACGTTTAAGGTTTAATGTTCATGTGTGATTTATGCCAAGTAATGTTCTACTCACGGTATTATTTATCCACCTCTATGCTTGCCATCAAAAAAAATGAAAAACCATGAGTTCACGGAAGAGGCGTTATCAAAATTAGCAAAGCTAAGCTCCATAAAAACCTTCCTCAACATACAAAATTTCTTTTCTTTTCACCGCCTTAGGATTGTTACTATTGCTGATTTTTAGCGTCATAATGATACGAAGTATTGACGCATGCAAGGTTTGGAAAAGAATAAACTTCTACTCAGAAAAAGAGAGGCAACGCAGTTGTTTTTACACATTTTAAAGATTTTATTTCCGGTAATAAGCAAAAAAAAAAAATGCAAGACTTCTAGGAGCAAATTTCAGGTCAGTAAGGTAGACAAACCTGATACCATTCGCCTCCCCATTCCCGTTCAAATCTACAATGCAGATTCATTTTGGGCCAGAAATCTAGGTACTGCATAGATGCTATATTTTTTAGGTCCTAAAAAATAGGGCATTTATGGGGTACCTAGATTTCAAGCCTAAAATGAATCCTCCTTGTACATTTGAACGGGAATGGGGAGGCGAACAATATTGGGTTTGTCTACCTTATTATCAATACAAACTCTAAGGTAAATCATATTGTCTTGCTAGGTTCCTAGAAACCAAATGAAATGGTATCAAACATTACATCATTGCCAAGTTAGTGAGCACTGAGCAGATACAAGGTTGTGTACATCTTGAAGGAGCTCAAAAGATCATTGGTAAACCTCTTGGGACAAGTTCTAGAGTTGACTAAGGTAAAAACATAAAAAAACAACACTTGTTTGTTTTTCTTCAGTGTTGAACTATTTAAAAAGATGTTCCTCCTTAGGGACCTAGTATTCTTGAGCCATAAGTTAATAAAAAAAACATCCATATTAGCTCCTAGATGAAGCAAAATTAATTTGCGCCCCTTTCAAGTATTGTGGAAGTAGCAAGCATGAGCAATAGTGTCCATTGCCGGCAATGTGAGGTGGATTTGGAAACTGTCACGATGCTTCAAAAAGGCTGATGCAATCAAAAGGGAATATGTTAGCAAACAAAGATTCACAAACAATAAAGCAAAAGAAAACATCTAATGAGCTTAAACTTGTGCCACCTTGAAGATTGCAACAACAAAAATGGTGAAGGCAATGGAATTGCATGGCCAAGCAATATTGGCTTTGTTTACCATCTCAAGACTCTTTGGTGACACGTCTAAGACTGCTTTGGAGTACTTGCCACTTGGACCTCTATGAGAAGATGAGTTCACAAGTTTGAAAAGTTGAGGGTGATAAGAATTGAAGAATGGTGCCTCAAAGTTGTTGTGCATTGACAAGAAGCATAGAAGAATGCTACTAAAATTTACAAGGTAGCTTGGAATAGAATGGCACCTACTCCAACTTTGTAACAGTTTTTTCCAATTCTATTGCAACCATGTTCTGTTCAAACAAAATTTTGCAACTTGTCATTTCAACCTTAGGGCCACTACACATTATGGCCAACCAAGTCAAGAGGCTATGGAATTGAGTGGTCAAATTGTGTTGAGAGGCCAAAGAAATGGGCTGAAAATAGGTATATATATATGTATATATATATATATATATATTTTTTGTAAAGCACTTTAAATAGTATAATTGTGAAAACTCAGACCTAGAAAAATTTTATTCTAAAAGTTATGCGCAAAACAAAATCACCAACAAAAAGCTAATTTCTTTCTTGCTTTTTAGAAAATAGTAAAATAATTCAAAAAAATAAAATAAAAACTAGCCATTTGGAATCCCATTAAACCCATTCACATGGTACAATTGCTTTGGTGAGGAATTTCTTCATATTTTGCCAATGAAGGGAGATAGGATGCCTACTTTGAGACTATGTAGATGCCATGGAATTTATAATTTTGCAAAACCCTTCTACAAATGTGTGTAAGCATGCTCCATAAACAATTTCCCTGATTTATAGCCCTAGAAAAGCTTTTTTGGACCCAAAATAGTACTAAAAACCCCCAAAATGGCTAAGGTAGACACCTATTTGGGGGCTGTTTAAAAATAGTAAAATAATTTTAAAAAACCTGCAAAAATTACAAAAGGTTTGTAACTATGACATGTTCCTTCCTCTGAAATTTCAGCTCAAAAGAACTTGCTGCGCAAAAGTTACAAGCCAAAAAGCACCTGCAAGAGGTGAAGGGGACAAGAAATAGTACAAGTGTTTCTTGCAATCACCCCAAAGGCCAAGTCCAAAGGCCAAACTCTTGGCAATGAGCTTCAATTCATGGCCTCTCAACTTGAATTGCTGTAGTGTGAGCCTCCAAAGGCCAAGCCCAAAATCCAAAATCATAGCATTTATTAAACCTTCCAAATTTAACGACCAAAATCTTATCAGCTTCTGATTATTTTATGGAAAAACATTGATGACCTCTCAACCTTAATTTGAGTCTCCATTTTTGCTAAACCCAAAATTTTCTTGAGAGGCTGTCGTTTTGGATTGAAAAAGTGATGTCATGAGGGGTGAGGGACTTTGGGCTTTGGCCTCTAGTGCAAAGGGGGTGAGAGGCCAAACTCTTGATTTCTTGCAATGTGATTGGTGGAAATTGATGATCTCTTGACCTTCGGCCATAGTGTGAAGTGGCCCTTATAATCCATTGCTTCAACTTCATCTCATTGCTTCAACCTCATAACCCATTGCCTCAACTTTGCAGCCCTACACTAAATTCTTGGCATCCATATGGAAGTTTTGCAAAGTCCTTCTCCTACTAGGGCAAAAGTTTGATCCCTCCAAAAGCCCCCTACAAAGTCTTGAAAGGGGTCTTGAAACATGTACTTACTACAACAAACAAATAATCAATCCCCTATTTCCGCTCACCCTTTGAATTCAATGCAATCATGAAAATTATATTATTATGTTATCCCTGTTGGACAAAAACTATGGGTACAAGTGTACAATAGGACTGTAAGTTCAACTTTACTCTATTTGAATAGACGAGTGAAGTACTTGGATAGTGAGTACTGAGTACATTTATATATTTTATGAGTACCATGCCTTTTTTATTATTTTGGGTTGTGCATTTGCTTTAGGTCCTTCATACAAGGTAGCCATGGGTATGAGTACCCTTTTCTTGTACTCTTGCTAGCCAATTAATAACTTGGTTTGTCAAAGCTTAGGGGGCTCTTGGAAGGCTCAAACTTTTGCTAATGAAGCTCACAAAATTCCCTCAACCATTTTTGTGACATCCAATTTAGCATTTTTTTTTTCATTTCAATCTCTCTTGCAATTTGAATTTGCAAATTCACATTATTGTTGTTACTTATGATGTGTTTGTCTTTTGTAATTCTTGCATTGATGTACAAGGAAACCATGGTTGAATCAACAAAAAGTTGACAAAAATTATGACCTAATCTACAGTAGATTAAGTCACAATCTTTGTCAACTTTTTGTTGATTCAACTATGATTTCCTTGTAATGTTGATGATTGTATGAAATTTGTAAGCTCATTTTCTAAACTGAAAGAAAAAATCATGGCTTTCCACAACTGGGGTTTTGTGATAGACTTCAATTTATAAAAGATAAAAACAAATTAAGTGTAATCACTCCTACCAGCTTACAAGTTTTAATTTGTTTATAAATTTAAATATGATAGATATGACAACATGTATATAGAGAGCTTGGCCGTATTCTAATTTCACAAACGCATTTAAAATTATGAAGACTTTTAACCCCTAAAAGCCTAGTGTCCGTACAAGGAACAATATGGATTTTGGGCAAGGTTGTATTGAGATTTTTTATCTATTTTTTTCAAATTTCTCTTTGAATAGGATTTTGTAAGGGCTAAGGCGGAGTATAATTTTTTGTTGCAATCAAATATACAGTTGAAGAGTTATTGGTGTTTTAAGTGTATTTTATGTTCAAGAGGCAAGCTAGGCATGCCAAATTTTGTTAACTTCTTTCAAGGGTAACTAATGGAGACATGAATTTTCATTGGAATACATCCAAAGCAATAGTGTACTAAATAAATGCATTATTGTATTGGATAAGTACATTGTTTTTGAATTGTAGTAGCTATTAGAGTTTTTATTTTTATTTTTCAAATTTTTCTTGTAGTTTTCAAAAAAGACAAAAACTCTCAATCCACAATTGGGATTTTTGTTTTTCAGAAATTCCATTGGAAATTTGGTTTGCAAAAATCCTTAGTGTAATGTGAATTTCAAGCACACGTTTGCAATGCTTGCCCATGAAGAGGTTGTTCCAAATTTTTTTTCGGTCATGAAAATTTGTGAAAATATACCTAACATGATTTAGATAATGTTGCACTAGTCTCTCTTGCATTCATAGTGCAAGAAATGTTCACAATATACAATTTAAGGAATTTGAAAATTTTGGAGAAACGTCAAAAACTTTTTACACTAACTTCAAATGCTTGTATCTCTTAATTCCCATGATCAAATCTCATGAGACTTTCAACATAACTTCTTGCATAAATCTAATGCAAGAACGTACAGTTGGATTTGTGAAAAAGGAGAAAAACTGCTCTTGAAATCAGATGTGTGAAAATAGTAGATTTTAGTTTTTCTTTAGAAAAAATGGGCGTGAATGTTTAGGGATTAAGTAGAATCAATCAATAGAATTTTGTTCAGAAGAAGGTTTTGATGGTAAGTTTTGAATTTGATTCTCAATAATTTAAAAAATAATAATACAAGAAGATAGGGTATGGATTGCTCATTGCAACACTGTCAGTGTGAAAATTGACATTTTCAATGGCACGTTCAAGTTATTTACAAATTTTTATGTTCTATTCTATTGTGTTTCCTTCTTTCTTCACCATGATGTATGAATTGTTTTATTTATTTCTAATCACAACAATGTAATTTTTCTTGGTATAAATTTTTAAGGTAAATCTACAGTAAAACTCGTTTTTTTAAATACATTTTGTTTTTTGCAAAAAGAAGAACATTCGTGCTTATTAGTAGAAGCTGAAAGGATAAAATCTTGCCATTTGAAAATAGGTAAAATGATTTAAGAAAATACTCAAACTAATTGATGAGGTTTTTTACTATATTTAGGAGTTATTCAATTAAATCAAGAAACCTTATGGTTAAATCTTTTTGAAGCAACACAAAATCAAACCAAAAATAAATATTGATCTAAAGCATACAAACAAGAAATTGAATCTTAAAAACATCAAAGAGATGTGGGTTTTGATAAAAGAATTAGGGCACCAAGAGATAGAGGACTCTTGACTAGAACATTTTTTTCGAGAGGTCATTCAATAATAAATGGAGGGATTGACATGGATTGGAGTGATTCTGGCAGTTTTTTGCCAATCTGGCTCTCGTTTGCCAGAAAAAAATGTGCTGCTCTTGACATGAAAAAAGAACCTCAAAAGACATGAATGGACTATGAACTAGAGCTTAAATAGACCAAAAGATGCAACATCAAAAAATGAAGATCTTTCAACTTGACTCATGTGTCTACTTTCTACTACTAGAAGATCACACCAAAATTTATGAGCACCT
Source organism: Ulota crispa (assembly GCA_963920765.1). Taxonomy (NCBI): domain Eukaryota; kingdom Viridiplantae; phylum Streptophyta; class Bryopsida; order Orthotrichales; family Orthotrichaceae; genus Ulota; species Ulota crispa. The sequence continues at coordinate 16,318,205 of OY987249.1, read as the reverse complement.
TAGTGTGCAAAAAAAATTGTCAAAATTTTACAAATGAATTTTTTGTCCACAATTCATATTGAGAATGAACCATTTAATTCTCATTGCAAACTTGTTGTTGACCACAAAATCAAAAATGAATTCCTTCTCTAAAAACATTAAGTTCAAACCTCAAAGAGATCTTGATTGGTTGCTTGATATGCCTAAGTCTCTCATCTATCTTCAAGATGTCATGCCAAACAAGTGAACCAACTTTGAAATCAATGAATGGGGTACGTGAATGTCTAGTACATATTTTATTTTGTATCTTTTAAGTGAATTCTTGTCCATAGTAGCTATTTCCATGCTACAATGCGTGACAATATTCTCACATGGGGAGAGTTGTTGAACATCAAATAAGTATAGGCTCACAAAAAAACAAAAACAAAAATTTGTTAGTCAAAAATGTTTGGCCACATCATATTTTTGAATATGCAACTTTTTTTGGATAATTCAAAAAGAATCCTTGCACTACTAGTAAATAATATTGTAGCTTTTATCCTTGTGTGCCCAAAAGTTTTCACCAACATGTAAGCATCAAAGACATCATGAGAGGTAGTGGAAATCAACCAAGTCAATCAACACCTAAGATTTTTATGTGTGATGTAAAAGTCAATCACTTTTTAAGATTTTGTAGGCAACTTTCATATTTTTGTCACACAAATAATCAAGTATAATTGCAATGTAAATGTTGCCTTCTTTTAGAATACTCCTCTACAATTCTTGCCTAAATTCTAGAGTTTTTAAACTTAGTAACCTATATTTAATCTTGTTAATAAACCCAAAATCAACACTAAACCTCCTAGTGAAGTTATTATATTTTACAAAAGAAACACAATGGCCTAGATTTATTTATAAAAATCTAGTGCAACTCAAAAAATCCTATGACATTGACATCATAGGTAATTACCAAATGCTTGCTTAATTCTTTTTAACATGGTCACTTTGCTCAATTACAACTATATCTATATTTTTAAAAACTTAAGTGTTATCTTAGAATCATTTATGAAGTTCAGAAACAATTGCAAGTTATTTGAAAAAGAAAACTAAGAGAAATAATAGTAATGTTAGCCCAAGAGACTATTGTGAATGAAGAGCGTACTTTGGATGTATTTCAACTCTTCATGTCACTTGATCATTGGTAGTAAGTGCTACTATTATTATGTGTTGAAGAAAATAGACCTACAATTTTATATCATTAAAAAATAACTAAAATTACATCATTATAGGTGTTAATAAACTTACACCATAATATACATTTTGGACATTGCATGCTTAACTCATAAGTGTTGGAATCCACAACTTTGTATAGAAAATTCACCTCTTTGTTCCATCACTTCCATGTGCTCCATTTCTAGAATGTATAAATGAACATTTTTGGTTATAACAAAATACAATGCCTCCTGTATGTCATGATTTGTTTTGAAATCTTTACAAAATCTTGAAGAAAATCAAAAATATTCACATCAATTGATGTGTTGAAAATCCATCTTTTACCAAAGGTCTACAATGTAGTATAAAACATCATAACATAATGTTTTAGGGATTTTTATGTTAAATTTTCAAAGGAAAATTTCATGGATACCCTTGAAGTTTGCAATATTTTCATAGAAACCCTTGCTTTTTAGAAATTTCACAAACTACCCTTGGACCAAAAAATTTGGGCGTTTTTTTAGTTGTGCATGTCACTTCTCGTCTTCCTTTGTTAGCATGCATAACAAAAAAGCAGTGTGCACACAAAAGGAGGAGGGAAGTGAGATGCACAACAAAAAGAGTGCCCAAAAGTTTGGTCCAAGGTATTTGTGAAATTTCTAAAAAAGCAAAGGGTACCTATGAAAATATTGCAAACTTCAGGGTATCCATGAAATTTTCCCTATTTTCAAGTCCCTAGCAAGTTCTAAACATGGATGTATTTCCATAGCCTTTTGTGAATGAACTCCAACTTTTTTGGAATGGTTTACCAAATATTTATAACAACTCTAGTGCATTACATAATAAATAAAATACTTTAAAAGCAATGCTACTATGGACCATGATTGACTATGTAGGTTGGTATGTAGGTTATTAAATAATTTGGTATTGCATAGGATACTTGACACTATTTTTAATTGCATGTAGCTTGTAGTTGCATATTGTAACCAATAGGAGAGTGAATTTCAAATTACGTCAAATGCATAATGAAATTTGCCAAAGCAAAATTATGAATCCTCAACAAGGCCCTTAAGAACCCTTTTCAAAGGGCCCCCTTAATTGTTTTAATTTGTATTTCAAGGTTTCAAAAACTCCTTACACCCTACTTTGCCTTTGACTATAATGATGGCTCATATTGGCAAGCCCAATTTTCATTGGGCGTCACAATTACATGTACATATTACCTTGGGGTTTTTTCCTATATTTAATCTTCAATCTAGTACTTGTGAAACCCATTGAGGTTGACGTTTTTGTACAAAAGATTTTTTAATAAGAGCAGCATGTATACTACTGGAAAGAACAAAAACCTCAATTACACATAGTCTTTTATCAAGAAGCACATAGCTAGAAAGCACAACTTATCAGTTTCCATTAGTTTTATTTTTCAAAAAAATGTTAATGTGGTAAATATTCAACCTAATGAAATTAACAATATTATTTGTAAATAGATAGAAGATTATAGTCAAGAAGTAAAAGGAAGCACCTAGAAACTTTTTAGACCATAAATAAGAGAAAACTACATTTAAACTAATAACTTGGATTTAGAATGATATTGCCATTGAGGAGTCATGGATGTCTCTCCTCCAAGCCTAAGCAAACATTCATCCTAATTGTAATTGAGGGTAATATTGTCTTTGGGGGGTAAACATGATTGTGTATAACATTAGAAAAATAATTAAGAAATTGTGACATGGTACTATTGTCATTTTTTATTCATGGTTTTTGTGATGTACAATAGGAAAGTCATACGAGGTAGAGACACTTCACTCACTTTTTAATGTACTCGGCCTAGGCTCAATAAATGTTAAGAGTTTCAAATCTTAAGGGCCTTGTTGAGGGTTCATAATTTTGCTAATGCTAAACCATGCATTTTTGTATTTACATGTTTTGCTCAAGTAAATTAAATTCTAAAGTTTAATGTTAAAAAAAGTTAGTAACACTCAATTATTGTTGTAAGTATTTGTATTTTTAGTGTGGCAAATTGTATTAGGCTATCAAGTGTGCTCAAGATTGATAACAAAAGGAAAACATACATGTCTAATATGTGCAGATGAGCTACCAGCACATGAAAGTGTGCATCTGAGGAAAATGAAATTTTATTCTTTTAGGCATTTTTATCGAAACATTGTGATATTGTAGAGATGCTTTCAAATCAAAAACTAGTGGAGTGGTTTAAAAAAATCATAAACCCAAACAATATTTTGATACATGGTGGATGGAAATATGAAATGAAAAGCGTGAAAAAGACATCAAAATGAAAAGATTAATTGTCTATATTTTGTAAATTGTCATATTGAAAATAAGTTGCTAACATCATCTCTAAAGTTTGAAATGAAGTTTTTACTTTATCTTAAAATTAGCAGCTCACTAAAAATGGTTGTATTGAAATAAACTATAGTTTAAAAAAAATTGTTAATCTCCCTATATTGGTACCAAATAAACAAAATTAGTATATCCTTAGAATCATCTATTAACCCCTAAAGGAGTGTTTGTCTGTTTAGGAGACAAATGGATTTCAAGCATGTACCTATGGTTAAAATATTTTGTGCAATTTTTTGAAACTTTTATTGCAGGTGGAGAATTCAAAGATCTATGTGGGCATCTAATTTTTTCTTCATTTTGACATTTGATGAAGACAATATGCATGATTTTATGAAAATTTGGGGAGGACTGCCTGTCTAGGCAGCCCAAAAATTTCTTTAAAAATTACATTTTTTTGAATTTTGTTTTTTGAAATTGGTTCTTTAGATTTTTTATACGTGAGAAGCTTTGAATCATTCAATTTCAATCAATGAGATGAAAGTTATGAGGAGTTTTTGTTTGTGGGTAGTTAAGGATTCTCTACTCTAAAATAAACTTTGAAGTCCTATATTTTACTCAATTTTCATTATTTTGGAAAAAAACAAACAAACCTAAGGAAGTAGATTGTTTATTACAAAATTATAACCGTTGGGATTTGCATTTTTCATTTTATAATTTAATTCTTAACAATTTACTGATTTGAATCATTCTCTACTTCTTTTTATTTACTATTTTTTTCTCAAGGGTTGTATAGTTCCAATTGATTTGAAAATTCTCCCACACATAACTAACTTGATCTCCTACATGGGAAAAATAAACCTCAATTTTGCATAGAGTAATTTTTTTGATATAAGAGTGGTCAAAGACTTTTGAAATTTCTGGGCAGCAAGGAAAAAAACTTTTTTTTGCACTTTAAATGTAAATATCTCACTCATCTCCATCTAAGTTGACTTTATTTTTTCCCACAAGTTCCTCTGGCGGTCTAAAGCAAGATCCTAAGGCTGGATTTTTAAAAAAACAAATTTTCCTACTTTTCTACTCATTCCCCCAAAAGTGGCAGTTATCAGTGACTTAACTTGAAAAAAAAGCTCAATCCTTTAGGAGTTAAAGAGAAGGTTCAAAATTATTGTTTTAATTTTTTTCAACAAGATTTACTCATAAATTTTTTTAAAAATGAGAAAATTACATGTTACTTATGTAGCAAAAGTAGATTTTTATTTATTATTTTGTGTCTAAATAAAAATCACAAGTATATATTTACATGAATTTTTGCTTTTGGTTTTATAAAATATGTTATGGCTTCTCTTCAAATCACGGTAAGCCACAAATATGAGGGCATTTGCTTGGTGCCTAGGTCACAAGACTCAAGCTTGTGAGAGCACTAGTCCAATAAAAGAGTCAGAATGATACCCCTAAATGATATTTAAGAAGTTGAACAATGGCAAGTATTATTTTTTGGGAATAATTGTCGTTTTCAACTTTGACTAGAATTAATGATGGCCATGCTCAGAATTTTGCTACCAAATTATACAAATTTTGTATTTGCAATTATTTTAAAGATAGCTTTCTATGATGTTCAATGAGTTTTCCTACTAGGTTCTATTTAAGGTCTATGATTTTTCAATACACCACAATCTAATGATGATATATGATTTTCTTTGTTAGAACCTATAGGTTCAAATCTACAAGTCTTTTGCTTTTATTTAATACAAGTTTTTCTATAGCTAATGTGAATAATTGGAAGTTGTAGTTGGTGGATTTTTTTCAAGTATAAGAGCCCTCAAATAGCTTTGCATGTTATTAAAGTTATGTTTTAGAAAAGGGAATTGATATGTGTATCACACCCTTTCAATTACTGCACCACACCCCAAAATAAATTTTAGATTTCTACCATCAAAGAGCTAAATTTGAGAATTTGGAATTCAGATTTGGACTTAGAGACCATGATTTAGTCTAGAACCATAAAACAAAGTTGCAATTCAACAACACCTAATGAAATGGTTTAGTTAGGGAGAAAAGTGTTACTTTTACTTTTGTTTGTAAAAAAGATAAACTTTTTCATTGGAAGTTGTTGAATTGCAACTTTTTTGTGATTTTAGACTAAATCATGGTCTCTAAGTCCAAATCTGAATTTCAAATTCTCAAATCCAACTTTTTGATAGTAAAAATCTAAAATTTACTTTGGAGGTGTGGTACAGTAATTGAAAGGGTGTGGTACACATATCAATTCCCTTTAGAAAAACCACAATATGATTGTTAAATGTGTGATACATACCTCAAGTTTTTTTTATGAAACCAATGTTTTTCTCTTTTTACTTAACTTCAATTTATTTATTTTATTTTATTTTATTTTATTATGTCCATTATGTGCCTTTGATGGTTATTCAAAAAATTGGTTTAATGAATATCCAAGTTTTAATGTTTATTCAAGAGTTTTTTAATTACAATACACATTTGAAAATTAAGCAATATTTAAATTTTTCTTTTACTCATTTTTCATAGTTTGCTTTTAACTAATGGTACATTTAGACTTGGTTTTATAGAAGACTATGTCTTAAAGATAAATCCAACGTAAGAAATTAAAAACTTGGTATGGGATTGTTCTACTATCAAGGGCGGTAAATTGTAATTTTGTTGCGTTTTAATGAAATACATGAACCTTTGTTGTTCACACATGCTAAGGTGCAGTGGTGGGTGATGGTCATTACAACAATAGAACAAGCCACGTCATGGCGGCCATTCACACTAGCATGTCATTGTTTACACAACGTGCTTTGGTGCTGCAGGCTATTCCATTTCTTCATCTCCTCCCCTCTCCTCATTCCAAAATTTGCAATTGTTTCTAGAATTTGCAATTGTACATTAGAGTTCCTTCATCGCGCGGTTATTGCTTGATGTTACACGCTCTAAATTCACTTATGTCCTCTCACTACTAGAAATCCTGTATTTTCTGACTCTACAAATGTGACTACGGGTGATTTAGGGTCTCTGGAGTCGCATTTTTGCAAAAAAAAACTGTTAGTCATGTCCATATGACTGCCAGTCACAATTTTAGATTAAATTCACAAACAAATGGTCAACGACCTTTCGGAAACGTCGTTTTTTTGGGTGGGGGAACAATCTGGGAACGCATTCCTATAAAGCGTAGTAACATTAATAGTCACATGACTTCTCTGAGTCACTTTTGGCAATCAGACATTTGTGCTTGGATTTTTTTTTCTTTGGTTAGTTTGGGCAGCTATGGGCTATTGTAGCAACAATTACTCATCGGTTTATTTCAGCAAGTGCATTTATGGGCCGGTTTATGATTTTTCTACCACTTTCAAATGGATTGATTGCTTCAAGGGATGTACATTAGGGTTCAGGGGTTTAGAGGGGGGGTGTACCGGTGGTTTAGGGTTGAGCTGGTAGTTTTAGGGTTTGGGGGGTTCAACTTTTGGGGGATTTAGGGTTGTATAGGGTTTAGGTACCTAATTAGCTAGTTCAATACTTTGGAATTTAAGGTTTAGGATTTAGAAGTACTTGTTTTCGCATTAGTTTTTAATGTTCTTCCTTTGTGATGGGTTGTGTTGTGGAAGTTCATAGCTTTCAATACAGAGAAGGAAGAATATTCCTTTGCTTCTCTTGTTGGCATTCGTGTACTTGGTGGCCTCTTGAAGTATAGAGGTTCCTTTTGCAATTGTTTACTTTATGTATTTGATGTGTTAGGGTTGACATTTCTCAGTAATGTGTGTGGCCTAAGGCCAAATATTTTATAAGAGAGATTCCAATCTTTGCTTTTGTCCTTTCCAGGGTCGGGTTTGTTGATTTGAAGCGTTGTGCAGTCCTAGTTTTTTCACACTAAAGCACGCAAAGATTGAGGGTTTGCTTTTCTTTAATTTATGTTTGTTCATTTTATTTCTTCAACACTTCCAAAATTTTCATTACATAAATTCAAATCTATGCCTAGCAGATCTATGTGTTGATATTTATTGTTGTGGGATAATTGGTGAGGTAAGATTTTCTCATTTGGACGTTTAGATTCCTAGCCTTCGCTCTTTGTTGTTGATGTTGTTTTTGAGCTGTAGTCTTATTAAAGTTAAGGTTTACGGTGATTAGGATTATAGTTGGTATTCCAAGCCCTTTTGTTCTATCGAGGATTTTTGTTTGGACTCCTTTGTCAATTAAATTTAATGTGTGTGAGGATTCAAATTTATTTGGCAATTTATGGACAAGGGAATCTAGGAGTAAGAAGGGTGGGCCGCCTAAGATGGTAGAGGTAAGCCGCCCTAAAATATGCAGGGCGTTGGCAGGCAAAAGAGTTGCAGAGCAAACATAGGAATCCAAGGCAGACGTAAGTGAAGCCTTTTTGTAGGCCTTGTACAGCTTAGTGGCGTAGTGATGATGGTATGAATCATCACTAAACCTCCATGTTCCTCTGACTTCTAAACCAACACTTTTGTTAACAATTATAGTCCTATGATTATACATATGACTATTTCAAGTAAAGTTTGTAAATTAACTATGTTTAAGAATATTTTAAATGCCATTCCACTACAAAAAGTCGTTTTTGGAGGATGGATATGACTACAAGTAGCCACAATGTGGTACAAATATGACTAAGTATTGTGAGTGGCATATGTTGCAGTGCCATCTTTGAAATATGGAAGTAAAGGATGGGAATGATCATTGCAGGATGGGAGGGAGAGCTCTCCGTGTGAGATTGTTGGAGAGCGCACTAGAGGAACAAGTGAGAGCCCGACAACAAGGAGGACGCATAAAAAATGTGCAACGAAGGTCAATCCTGCACTGAAGAAAACAAAGATGGCATCAAACTTGACGTATCTATTGGTGAGGTCTTTGAAGGATCCTCATTGCAAGATTGTTGTTATGAACGTTCTTGGATTCTTATATGATTTGTGTCTGTTGCACAATGGACAGGAATGGGGGCCAAATCTTCCTACATTTGATGAGATTGAGCACAAGGTGAAAATTAAGTGGCGAAACGGGTGCGGGCCATTCTTAATTGAGTTGTGGAATAACTTTGACGTGGGAATATGGTCCTCTTTAAAGTAGCACCTCCTTCAAGAAATAGCAGATTTTGTTGGAGTGAGGATGAGCATCAAGTGGTCCTTCTTGTAGGGCAAGGAAGTTGGTGGCAGCATTAGAGACATACACGACCTTTTCCAGGAACTTCTGGACTCTACAATTGGAAAGGCCCGTTAACTGCGAGTAGATTTGGTCACCAAAACTACAATTTTGTCTCTTGTCGAGAATGTCATAAACCCTCGAAAGTGGAACCCTTTATTGGAGGGGGACCAATTTTTGGAGGAGGCCATGGGACCATTTCAAGCATTAGCTCGAAATCAATTGGGCATGCACTCCTGCATCAATAATCTAAAGAAGACAAGGACAAAGGTAAGGACTGTCCATATTGTGGTAAGTATCACGTGCAACCAGCCTTGTTTGTTGTTTGTTGTTTCAAAAAAGAGAAGTAGGCGTGAGATGACTCCAAATTATAACTGCCATTAGTCATTATGATTTATACATGACTTGTGGCAATCATTATTTGGAGAGAAAAAATGTTTGTGAGATTGTAGCGTTACCTTTTTATTAAGTGAATATTGATCATTTGGGTATGTGTACGCGCAAGACTTGAATGAAAAAGCGTCGGCGTCAGATGGGGATTCTGCAAAAAACAAAGGTGCACCAGAGATTTTGTTGGCCGTAGGTGCAAAGGTAAAGTTATTTGACCTAGATGACAACAACAACGCCATTGAGACCATGGTTGCATATGGGACTTTAGTCATCCTTGCAAAAGGGAATTGGCACGGAAGACTAATTGAGGACAGGAAGGTGTCCATGTCAATGGATTTGATTATTCCAAAATATGATGACGTCCTTCTCTATGAGGAGAACATAAGAGACAACCTGCCTATGGAGCGCCTAAAGGACGCGCGGCATTTTGTGACAAAATGGTGCATGGAGGCTGTGGCACTATTAGATGAATGATGCAGGGTTTTGTTACGAATGCTTATATCGCAATGCAAACAATATACATGTTGAACTATTGTTTTACATGGCCACATTTGTCAATGCCGATACTGTGCATTGTTTTGATAAATTGCAAGGAAGTGCAATACGTGCTGAGTGCTCAAAGATTATGTCCAATACCCTGAATCCCAAACCCATGCTTTTTACGGTCCTGTTTTGGAATAGCAAACACTCTTTGGAAATTCTTGGAAGGCTCTATACACCAATAGAACTAGAACATGACCGCTCTAAGCACCACTTATAAGCTTAGTACTCAGAATAAATTACCCCCACAACACTTTTAATAAAGTGTACATCTCACAAATGGAAATGCATTACCTAACATATGTGACTCATGGAAGCCATAAATCATGAAGCTTGCCACAAAAATCTATACAAAGCAGAGTCGCATCTACAAGATTCCTGTAACATGTGACCTTATCCAGTAGCATGTCTTGTAACTAAAAAAAGTCACATTGCCTATCATATGACATCAATGTTGCCCCTATCCAAGTCACCACATGTTAGAGGACGTGTCAAAACCAATCAAAATGCACCCAAACAAATAAATAAACTTGCAGGTGCGTATGTCAGTACTAAAACCAAGACCCCAAGGACAGTACACGTCGTCAAATGCCAAAGGTAATGTCAGTATTGACAAGAGATCTGTCAAAGATCCTTGACAATTTATGTTATTATTAGACCTGCTGCCCGGGCACTCACAGTAAAAAAAAAAGAGCCCGTATACCTTAGGTACCTAAAAATTACATGGACTATATATGACCTGACCTGTTTGTACGACTGTCCTGAAATGGGACTAAAAATGGATGATATTTTTGAGTGAGGTCCGCAAAAATGTGACGTGGAGGGCTCCCCCAGTGACATGACTCAAAATGGGATTGCAGGTAGACATTTTAGGCAGTCGTAAAATGCAAGATTTCTAGTAGTGTCTAGCGCTGCACTGGCGGGTTGCTCTTGCCACTCAAGAATTTCATAGTTGTGGTTTGTTGTGGTAGTTTGTTTTGTTTGGTGCGTGAGTTTGTGGCAATGTTGGAGGTGGCACATTTTGAATTGCTTTGGAATCCTATTCTTGTTATGTGAAAATCGTGGGTGTTGAGGTTCACAAAATGCATGTTTTTTGCTGCTCCCTCGCATAGGTTTTTTGTGAGTTGGAGAGGAGTTATGGATTTGGTTGATGAACATTTTCTTGTTGGTATGGGGTTTACAGTCACGAAAGGGTTGTGGCTTCCAAAGTTTGAGTGCGGAGGGGTTGCGGATTACAAATTTTGTGTTTGGTCACAACAATTTGCATCCTCAAACCACCACTTTTTGGGTGTAATGCATTTAATTTCTTTTTATCTTAAAATTTCATTTATTTGTAAGTATGTATTGACAAATTGCAATTGATAGAAGACGTGGATAGGCACTGAGAAGGAAGAGATTGCGATCTCTTTCAAAACAGATTCACGCAACCAAATCAAAGAGAACAACCAATTGCAATAGACGCTTCAATTCCAAAGGTATTCCACAGCAGTCTACACATAACCTTTGGGTTCTCTAAGATATTCATGCATGGCAGTGCATGATTTGAAAATAAATTGCCGAAACCTATTTGCGTAACACTGTCGCTCTTTGTTAATTGAGGTGATTTGCCCATCATTAAATAAAAGCGGTCTTACATCTCAAAAGTGTTCATTTTCTTTTGATTGCAAGGTTACAACAGACCCGCCAAAGTTCACAAAATTGCTACAGTAGTTTCATTGTCTTCAAGAGAAACCAGCGCTCTTACGCAAAGGTAGGTCAGCACTTGGTAATTGCCAAAGACCGTAAATGTGAACAAAGGATGCTCTTTGCGCTAAACCCTTCTTGTACCATAAGTGCATTTAATATTTTGTAACAGGTTGGTTTTTCCTACTTTATTATTATTAAAGAAAAAAGTTTTACTTAATATTTTTACAAATTTCATTATTTTCATAACAACCACAATAAATACAACTTGTACTACATACAAAATATTGATTTTGCATGAAATAGGATTTTTGTTTGCTATACACCTTAATTCCATTAGTAATTTTTATCTATTTTATTATTAACATTATTGCACATTCAGGCTTTTTCAACTACATCATGATTTATCTCTTTTATAAGGTAAACTAATTTTTGTAATGCATTTTTATTGATTTTGCTGCACTTAGTAAATAAATAAAAATTCTACAATTTCTTTTTTTTACATCTTTTTTGTTATCTTCTATTTCATTGACGTCAATTTTTTTCATTCTTGAATTCAAAATTTTCAATTTTTTTCAAATACTGTAGATGTTTCTCATACTATTATTTAAAATAACAATTTATTATATTTGTCCAACATATTGTCTTTTCGTTTTTCAACTCTATCATTTGAATTAAAATAATTGTTGCTTACAATATTAGAAATAATTGATAATCTTTTGAATTTAATTTACTTTAATGACAATGCTCTAACTTTTATTTTCATGATCAATTATATAAAACACTTGGTGAATTTCATCAAGTTCTATTATAGGCTCATCTTAAAAATTATTTACCAAAAAAATATTTTTGGTATGCACTTTAATGAAAATAATAGCATCTTGTTTTTGAATTATACAATTTTTAGTATCATGTTACTCTATTCTCAATAATATATCATTTTTTACTATTGGTCCAAAATCTATCTTCAATATATTCACTATATTACAGTAATAGAATCAATTTACACATTTTTTATTTTACTACGCACATTATGCATTTTAAACACATGTCACAATTTGAATTGAAGATGTTTCTTTTTATAGTGAAATTATTTATACTAGCATTAACTGTAGAAGGTGACATGCATATTAACTTGGTCTACAAGCATATTTTCAATGTAAATGTTCTCTAGAGTACATTTCTTCTCCAACTTTGATTAAAATCCAATCTTTGTATGCACATAAATTGAATTCTTATGGATATTGTGTATCTTTATCAATTTGTTCTTTAAAAGCATTTTTTTGCATTTTCTTTTTCATAAAAATATTTGTACTGAAATTGAAATGATTCAAAATACTTGACATTTTATAATTGTTAGATCTGAACTTATCAATTGTATAAAAAATGTACATGAAAATAAAAATTCTGAACTCTTAAAATTTTGCAGAACAATATAATTATTTGAACTTTGAGTCTTTGACAAAATTTTGAGCTTAAATACAATTTTTTTTATTTCATTAATTTTTATAATTTCATTATATATACATTAAAAATTTATCACATTGATTATTCTCTATAAATTTGATAACATCTTGTTTTTTTGTAATCAAATTTTCTCTAATATTTGTCCTTCAAAAAATCAGTTTTTATAAAAACATTACCTCACTAGAATAAAAAAATTCAATGATATTTAATTTCAAAGCATATCAAATAATATCTTTAACTTTCCGAGTTAATTAGAGTCGTCTATCTAAAAAACCAAGGTCACCAGTTTCGACTCCCGCTCCTTCACAAATATCGTTATTCTATCTATCATGTCTCTATCACGCTAAATTGAAAGATGTTGAAACAACTTGAAAACCGATTTCTTGTCCATAATCAAAAATCGGTGACAAATATCTTTATAATTTGAAAATAGTTTTTCATGTAATTGAGGATAATATATGTTTTTAATCTCTTATCCCACAATTATGAGTTTCTAACCTTGTAAGTTTAGGATGAAAATCGCGTTTATATATGTCATAACAATTTTTGAAATTGAATATACCTCTCTAATTGCTTCAAGATTTATTTAATTTCTAGTCCTAATCTTCACTCCTGCACCTTCAGCACTCATCTATATCTTTCCGCAATGCTCACAAAATGAAGATTTACGACTTCTTTTTATTTTGTTTTACCACTGTAACAAATGAAACATCATGTAGTTTTGTTTTGTCTCACAATAATCTGTATTTCATGGTCTTCCACTGATATTTGACAAAATGTACACAGTTAATAAATTTAAAGCATTACAAAATAAATTGAATAACACAAAGCCTAAGTTATAAACTCAAGAATATAAAAATTCGAAAACAAGTAAAGAGAAGTTGTCAATACATTTATATCATTAAACTTTAAAAAATAAATTACATGTACCATTGAATCAACATTTTCCATAACTTCATTTTTCATCTTAACGTTGGTGTCTACGTTGATATTTTTAATCACATCTGCTAGTGCAGACTACAAGCTCTTTTTCTTTGGATGATTTTTTTAGATTCTTTTTTCTTTTTTCTTTTTCTCCATAATTACATCCATGTTATCTTCAGTTTTTTTTTTCCATCAATACATTATTCTCTCTCTCTTTTGTTTTTGGTTTATCCTCTACTCATTTATTTAATTTTCTCTCTAATATCAACATTATGTATCCCCAACGAAAATAACATCATTGCATTTTTCTTGATGTTAATTGCTCAAAGCTCCTCATACTCTATCAAGAGACTGCTTTCATGTCTATTTTGAACAAAAAAATCGCATTTTTCTTTTGGGAACTGATATGTGCACACCGGGGTTGATATTTGCACACCCCCTGCAGATAAATTGTGGATTTCTACCATCAAAAATCTGAATTTGAGAATTTTGAATTCAGATTTGGATTTAGAGACCATGGTTTACACTAGAACCATTAAAAAAAGTTGTAATTAAATAACACTTAGTGAAAAAGCTTAGTTAGTGGAAAAAGTATTACTTTTATTTTTGTTTGTATAAATGATAAACTTTTTTATTGATTGTTGTTCAATTGCAAACTTTTTTATGGTTCTAGAGTAAACCATGGTCTCTAAGTCCAAATCTGAATTCAAAATTCTCAAATTTAGATTTTTGATGGTAGAAATCTACAATTTACCTCCCAAGGGGGTGTGCAAATATCAACCTCCGGTGTAAAAAAATAAAATTTCTTTCTTTTTCAAGTCTTCTACAATAATTCTTACCACGAGAAATTCTTCATTTGTTTACTATATTTTCTACTTTGGATCTACAAATGACAGCTAAGTATCTTTAGTACTTGCCCAAAGCTTGAAAATACTTCTTGATTTCTTATTAATTTATGAAGAATGTTGGTTGCTAAAACCAAATTACAAACATGAATGTATCAAACTACCAAAAATATATTATATTACGACAATGCATATTTTACATTACTACAAGAAAATAAAATTAGGACAAACACAAGAAAGGAAATCAAATGTGATAAGAAACTAATGCCAAAACACAACATAAACTAACCGGGTGCTTCATGTTGTCGATCTAAAAAATGGCTTATATATCACTTAGTTCAAATATCCCCAAGCTAACATATAAATTTTATAGTCTATCCTTGTAAATAGCCTAAATATTTTTACAGTACAGAAAGATGCGGAAAAACGATATAGCTTTGTAATTTATCACTTAGCTTAAAACCAAAGAAAATGTCATTTTCTAAAAGAAAGAAACTCATTTTACTAAACTTTAAACAACGCATATCAATTCCTCTTTTTAATTCTTCTTATACTAGATCTCAACAAAATATGTCAGGTCAGCTTTCACATGAGTATGTAAATTTGTACATGATTGTCTAGCAAGTCTCATTACATCAACTCTTCAAAGTTGTTGACAATGCTAGCGCATACGATGCTCTTCTTAGTTCCTCCCTCTTGGCAATCTCCTCAATACTTCATGCTAAGTTCTTCCTATTGTGTACCCAATATAACGTTGGAATATCTTAAAAAGATTGAGCTCAATAGAAATAGAACAATTTTCACTAAATAGTCCGTCATAGAGTGAAAGCCTTACAACTTACATTTGTTCCATGCCCACAACAAGAGTCAAAGATTCTAATGAACACAATTACAAAAAAATACTAGAAAAAATCGTCTATTATGTTACAATATCAAATTGGAATCATGTCGACTCTACAAGACTCTAATGACAAAGTTGAGGTACTGAAATGATGTAGATGACTTGGGCCGATAAGTTTATAGTGTATTATCGGATGTTACCTTGTCAATTCAAATGTTGTATATCAAGAGAATAGACAGCGCTGTGAGACATGGCATTAGATGCTAAGATAATTTTGGCTCCCACTTTTGCAAGCAACTAAAATCCGAGACAAGGCGGTACTTCTCTGTTGGTTGCCCATCTTTGCCGCTTGCAACCATGTATATTTAGTTGAGTTACGCTTTTACTACTTGCTAACAAGTTCAACGATATGTTTGTAGAAATGACTTGAGAGATTTGAACAATATACGAGACAAAGACTTTAATGATTAAAGCATAATAGACTAGATCAACTTAAATATTAATTTGTTATGTTTGCATTGAATACAAACATGAAGTTTTGTAAAAAGAAAAATTACAAGTTTTTGTAATACATTTTGTAATACCAACTGTTTATTTTGCACATTCAATTATTACAATGAATATTTTTGTATGAAGTGTTTGTAAATTTAATCATGTTATTTTTTCTTGTCATATATATAAACAAGGAGAAATTACAAATAGGGGCAGCAAAATGAAAAATATTACAAATAGGGGCACAATTTCAAAATAATTACAAATAGGGGTGCAATTTTAAAATAATTTGTAATTTTTTGAATGTTTTTTTGGTTTGAACATCAGTTGATTTAGGTACATCACATCAAATGTTAGCTAATTTCCAAAAACTTAGAGGTCTTTCTAAGAATTGTCATCCCCTTTGCTAAAATTTCTTTATCTAGGCTTGATTTGGAGAGACCTTTAAGTTTTTTGGAAGTTAGCTAACATTTGCTATGACACACCTAAATCAACAAATGTTCAAACCAAAAAAATTACAAAAACTTACAAATTATTTTAAAATTGCGCCCCTATTTGTAATTATTTTGAAACTGTGCCCCTATTTGTAAAAATTTTCATTTTTTTACCCCTATTTGTAATTTCCCCTATAAACAACCTCATTTTGGTTTTTTTTTGTTTTTTTTTTTGAAAAAAGATTGAATGCCAATTTGCAAAAGGATATTAGGTTTGTTTAATGAAGTTTTATAGGTTTACATTTTTATATTGTAACCAAATGAACTAATTTCTAACATTAAATGTACTTGTAAAAAAACTAGTTAAAAAATCCATTTATCAAAACTAAATAAGTAATAGTGACTCCATTTAGTATAGGTTAAGATTTGTAAAAAAAATAACAATTATCCCTTCAACATACATTTAGCATAGATAAATCCATTTAGCATCCATTTAGCATAAGTTGAGTTTTGTTTAAAAAATAGCCTTTCATTACTTTTGCATTTTTACTTTTGTTCAAATTTTACTTTAATTAAACTTGTATTGTACTCTACTTTTAATTTTTTTACTTTGGTTAAACTTGTATTCTACTCTATTTTTAAATGGGAATTGAACTAAAAATGGATTCATCAAACCAACACACATATGCACTCACTCTTTTTTTTTTTTGTAATATAGATAATAATGACTACTTCTTTTACTTTAAAATGAAAAAAAAAATTGATATATAAAAATCAAATAGAGTAGTTGACAAAGTTTCAATGCTGAGATTTGCTTATGGTATTTGCTTACAAGATGTAGGCAAGTGCTAAAGAAGCAAATTCTAGTTTTGTGTTTTGCAAATTTGAATCTATTTGCACTTTCATTCAACCCCTAAAGGACCGTTGTCCCTTTGGAGGACAAATGGGATTTTGGGCATGTATGGCTAAAGTACTTTGTGTAATTTTTTGAAACTTTTATGGAAGATGGGGAATTCAAAGATCTACATGGGCATCTAATTTTTCTTCATTCTAACATTTGACAAAGAAGTTATACAAGAGTTTTTGCAACACGGGGGAGAGAGGGCAATCCGGGCAGCCCAAAAACTTCTTTAAAAATTACAATTTTTGAAAATAAAAATCTGAAACTAGTTCTTTAGATTTTTTTATATGTGGGAAGGTTTGAATCATTCAATTTCAATCAATGAGATGAAAGTTATGAGATATTTTAGTTTGTGGTTACCAATCCTCTACTCTAAAATAAACTTGAAGTTTTTATTTTCCTCAATTTTCAATATTTTGGAACAAAAACTAAACCTAAGGAAGTAGATTGTTTATGACAACTTATAATCGTTGAGATTTGCATTTTTCATTTCAATAATGATATTCTTAACAATTTAGTGATTTGACTCATTCTCTACTTCTTCTTACTTACTACTTTTTTCCCATGTGTTGTTGGAAGGCTTTTTGAATTTTTGAACAACATCAAAAAAAACCTTATTTTTCACTTCAGATGTAAACATTGCCCTCCTCTCCACCTAGAATGACCTGATTTTTTCCCACAAGTACCTCTTCTACTCTAAAGCAAGATCCTAAGGTTGTATTTCCCAAAAAAAAAAAAAAAAAACTACCTTCTTACTCATCCCTTAGAAGTGGCAATTTTCAATGATTTTGATAGAAAAAAGGGCTTGGTTGTTTAGGGGTTAAGACAGTAAAGGAAAATAACCTTGTTCAATTATTGATTACTATCAAATATTGAAAGGAATGTTCATACTTTTTTTTGAAATAAAAAAGATCAATTAATTACACAATTCACAAGATTGGGATAGTCAAACTCATGGACATTCTAAAAATAATAACAAAAATTGTCCTCTAGAATAGATGATCAATTAATCATTTCTTCCATTTTAGTAATCACATTTTACCCAAATACATGTATATACACATTGCATAGAATATATATATATATATATATATATATATATATATATATATATATATATATATATATATGTATTTATATGTATTTATATATTTATATATATACATATATATTAATATTAATATTAGTAGTTAAACAATTTAATTACTAAAATCTACTTTAATGGATATATTCTAAAATGAAGGGATAATGATTATGGCTCAATTTTACAAAAGTATAGATAATTTTTTTGCTAGCACTATTGACATTTCAGTACAAATAATTCCAAATTTTAAAAGGAATCTAAACAAAAGTTGTAAATTAAGATTTGTTGTATAGTTATTTCGTTTTTCTTCAAAACTTATGAGTGTAATATATGTATTTGTTTTGAAAAAACAACCCTAAAGTTAAACTTCATGGATATTCAAGAAACAAAATGCTACATGAGTTGTTGCTAATACAACAACTTGATTTCTTGTGAGATATTGGGTTAACCTATTGAAGAAGTTAGAAATGAATTTATAGAAAACCAGGGAGAGCGGGCAACCTAAAAACTTCTTTAAAAATTTCATTTTTCTAAAATAAAATGCAAGATAGGTTATTTAGACTTACATATATGTGGGGAGTTTTGAATTATTCAATTTTGATTAATGAGATGAAAATTATGAGAAGTTTTCAGTTGCGGGTAGGTGTGGTTGTGAGAGAAACCATACCTACCTGCAAACTAAATTTCTTCTAACTTTCATCTCATCAATCAAAATTGAATGATTTAAAGCTCCCCACCTATATATAAGTCTGAAGAACATATCTCGTATTTTATATTTATTTTAAATGCAAGTTTTAAAGAAGTTTTTGGGTTGCTAGCCCTTCCCTATTTTTTGTCTGCTATCTTAAAAAAAACCCTTTGTAGCACAGAATGTAAAACCCCATATTTGATCAATATGGAGTTGTCAATTATATACGGAGTGTATCTGGACCAACTCAAAGTCCAAATACACTCTATATATAACTGACAACTCCATGTTGATTGAATACAACTTACTAAGTTGTTTTCATATGATTCTTTTTTAGAAGTGACCATAAACATGGTCCATCATGGATGATAGAAGACAACCCCGCCAAATATACTCATATTTTTAGGTAACCAAAATTGTGAGAAGATTCAAAGGCTTAGTGTTAGGTCCCATGCTGCCTTTTTTGTAATTTTCATGAGGGGAACATACATTGTTGACGTTTGCAACTTTGAGGAGAAATCTTACAAGGTGGGCATTACCACAGTACTGTAATGGTACGCGTTTAAGGGTTAACCCCTAAAGGACCACTTGTCCCTGCGGGCGACAAATGGGATTTTGGGCATGTACTTATGGCTAAACTACTTTGTGTAATTTTTTGAAACTTTTATGGAAGGTGGAGAATTCAAAGATCTGTGTGGGCATCTGATTTTTCCCTCTGTCCGACATTTATTGAAGAAGTTAAAAATGAATTTATAAGAATTTGTGTTCAGTAGGCAACCCAAAAACTTCTTTAAAATTACAATTTTTTTAAATAATTTTTTTAGGTTAGTTCTTTAGACTTACTTATATGTGGAAAGCTTTGAATCATTGGCAATTCTAAGTGATGAGATAAAATTTATGAGAAATTTTAGTTTGCGGGTAGGTGTGGAAAGTCTTAAAACTATGCTTGCATGCAAACTAGAACTTCTCATAACTTTTATCTCATCAATTAGAATTGAATGATTCAAAACTTCCCACATATACATAAGTCTAAAGAACTAACCTCAAATTTTTGTTTAAAAAAGTGTAAATTTTAAAGAAGTTTTTGGGCTGCCTGCAAAACAAAAATTCTCATAAACTCATTTTTAACTTCTTCAATAAATGTCGGACAGAGGGAAAAATCAAATGCCCATGCAGATCTTTGAATTCCCCATCTTCCATAAAAATTTCAAAAAATCACACAAAGTAATTTAGCCATAAGTAAATGCCCAAAATCCCATATGTCCGCGTAGAGACAAGTGGTCCTTTAAGCGTTAACTTAAAACCATCAGTCCAAATTACACAATTACGGGTTTCTTTCTGCTGTTATAAAAATTCTTGATCTGAGAAAGTTTGATTAAATGTAGTTTTAAGTGTTATATTGAAGATGCGTGTGTTTCTATAAGTAGATCCAGAAATTTCCAAATTGACTATGTATTTTTATATAAAAAGATGTAAACAAATTTCAAAACTAGAATCTTTAATATTTTGACTCACTTCCAAATAATATCATTTGTGCCAAAGTGACCTATATGCTTTTTTAGAGAAACCGGAAAGTGACTTTGAACCTGAGCACATCCATTCCCTAAGAAATGCATGTGATATTAGAGAGGATTGCATTCTATTTGTTCCCAATTTGATAAGGGAGCGACTAGGCGGGCACCTCTAGTTGCTACAAGCATAAATCTGCTTTTACAAGCGTTGCAAACATACAACAAATTTGCCTCATTTGTGACACGGTCAAGAGTCAAACAATAAATCAAGGGAGCAATTGATTTAGCTCCTAACTGTGTCACAAATGAGACAAAAAATTTGCATGTTTGCAATGCTTGTAGACGCAGATGTACACTAAAATATTGCTTTGATTTTATTTCATACTTTAACATAATAATAATCTCAAATTTAATAAATTTGGCTATGGAGATGTCCACGTAGCAATTGGTGAGTGTCCACCTAGTCGCTCCCTTTAATAAATAGTTAAATTAAGTAATGCAAACAAGCCCGACAGATTTTATTGTACATAGACGATTTTCCTTTCATCCACCTACAAATCATCCATCTCCAACTCATCGATCTCCAACTCATCCATCTCCAACTCATCCATCTCCAACTCATCTATCTCCAACTCATCCATCTCCAACTCATCTATCTCCAACTCATCCATCTCCAACTCATCCACCTCCAATTCATCCAATTCCAACTCATCCATCTCCAACCCATCCATCTCCAACTCATCCATCTCTAACTCATCCATCTCTAACTCATCCACCTCCAACGCATCCATCTCCAACTCATCCAACAACAGCTCATCCATCTATATTTCATCCAATTCTTCTGCGACGAAGAGAGCCCTGGGTCCGATTAGGGTTTGTTTTTCGAGCACTCGTTTGTGAGGTGCTGTTGGTCAATTTAGAGCTCGACGAGCTTCAGCTCACAACCATTCGTCATTTCCGGTCTTCGTTCTTACAAAGATTAGCGACCATGGTGGCCACTGCAACAATGGTGGGCGCAATAATGGGCTTGAGCTGCCAGTTCTACTCCAACGGCGTGCGGAAGCTCCCACTTATGCGACGTGAGTTTCGAGTTCATATTTTGATCCTTAGCATGAATTGATCATGTTCAAGCTTTTGTTGCATTTTTTGAGCTTTTTGTGGTGTTTCTGTAAGTCAATGTCGCTTTTGGGGGATGGATGTGACAGATCCATGGGAGCACTTGCTTGCGATTGGATTGGGAGCGGGCTTTGGGAATGCCGTGGCGAAGTGGGAAGTTCGGTTGCAAGAGGACCTAGATAAGAAGTTGTTGGAGGTTCAATCTGCGAACAACAAGCGCTACATTGGTAATTAAAAACGCATTTCATTGTGTTTGCTCGACTTTTTGCATTTCATGTAAACACTGGCTGTGAAACCCTAGCGTATTCGCAAACCCTAAAATTTTATCAAAGTTTCTGGAGAGGTGTTGAGGCGATGGCAGCCCTAAACGCCACATTACTTTGTTTGCATTTCCTAGAGAAGCTCTACAGGAACCTTGAAACTGTATAGGCGACTTTTGTTTTCTTCTTGATTTCGCAAGAATCATGCTAATCTCAAGATTATAATTGCAGTGACTTCAAGGACTTCTTGTGAGATAGCTCTAGTGTTATTTTCCCCTTAGATTTCTTAAAAGAGCTAAGGTACAGGCCATACAATAGTAGCTTTTTTGCAAAGAATGTGTTCACAATAGGGCCTTGCCATCACGCTAGTTTTTATTAGGGAAAATTTCATGGATACCCCTGAAGTTTGCAATATTTTCATAGATACCCCTGCTTTTTCAGAAATATCACATATACCCTTGGACCAAAAAAATTAGGCGTTTGTTTTGTTGTGCATGCCATTTCCCTTCTTCCTTTGTGCGCACGTTGCTTCCTTTTTGTTTCAATGCATTCCCTTCTTCAACATTGGTCATGAAGGAAGTACGAGCACAACAAATATATGCCTAAAAATTATGGTCCAAGGGTGTTTGTGTAATTTCTGAAAAAGCGGGGGTATCTATGAACATACTGCAAACGTCAGGGGTATCCATGAAATTTTCCCTTTTTATTAAGTATTGTGGCCATAGTGGATGTGTGAGGGGCATTTTTGATGTTTTGGAAACCAACTAGATTGATATCAATATGATGGATGGGGAGGATCAGACTTATACCAAGGAGGCCCTTGGTGTCAGTCTAGTAATTTGGGGCAAGAACAGAAATTTCTTCAGATGAGTACTACGGATGCACTTTTTGCTAGTTTTTGGGAGGTTTTGTGGCATTTCTGGTTTACCAGATGACCGCACTTCGAGTATATAATCGTAACAATTTCATACTTGTTGAACAAGAAGAATGTGCAATAGCAGCAATACTATTGTCATCTCTCACATTTGCCTACATGTGGAAAAATTTGAATCATTCCAACAGCCATGTGATAGAAAACCTCTGATTGTGGCCACAATAAGGCCTTCTACCCCAATCGCTGATGTTCGTTCACATTGGGATGTGGCAGGTACCATGAGGGCTGTGGAGGATTGAAGTCGAATCCACTTCATCCAAAAATATAACAGCTGCTGTGACACGGATGGAATTTATGGTTCGTGCTCAAATATCTACTCGTCTCTCCTTCCTCGTTTCTATCAACCGCTCAAGATTCTGCAATCTTCAACTTCCAGAATTCTGTGATGCTTTGTACCATTTGAGGGTTTCTCCATATGAGCGCGAGTGTCTTAGTATGACACTTTATGCCTGCTGAATGAGAGCTGGTAATAGTCGCTGTGACGAGACATTAATAAATAGAAGTAACCATCTTTTTGGTCACATATACAATGTGTGCGCGGTGGCCTTTCTATCTTGCTGATATAGCGTCAGATCACTCAGAGAAGGTGCAGGATGTCACCATAACAACCTTATTGGGCCTGCTTTCACCAACTAAGTAGTGCCAATTAGTTAAACTGGAGTTATTTGCAAATTGGTACTATTTCTGGCTAACTTGGAGAGAAAGTCCCCTTCTTTCCCACCAATTAATTTCACTCCCTGGTTTTGGAAAAGTGAACTGATTGTGTCTATACAATGGTTTCAGTGCTAGATCCGCTTGTACCAACTATGTTCCAACAACGAGCTAACTTAAAAGCGTAATTCAGCAGTAGTTAACTTGCATGTGCAAGCACTAAACAGGCTAGTTGACTTTCAATAAACCTGATTGGCGCTACGTGGTTGATGCAAGTGTACGAAGTTCGTCAAAGGCCTCTGTTTATATTTATGTACTGAATTCATGGGTTTCTCGTGTTTCGTAACACTTTTAGGAGCAGAGAGAGAGTCGTGGAAGTAATGGTCACTGCAAAGATTTCCATGTTCTGCACACTTCTGTATAGACTTGTACCGATAGAAATTTGAAAATCGTGGATTTTAAGTTCGGACTACTGCTTTAGTTGGACCGGTTTGTCTTTCGTCAAGTTATGACTACAATGTTTATGCAACAAATGTGCAGTTTTAGTATACTCTGGTTTTTTTTCTCATTCAACTGTCCTGATTTTGTATTCAAGAAATAGGAAAGTGGTTTTGTCTAGAGGTGAAGCGACTGCATTCAATTATGGCTGTACTGTAGTACTGTGTATGGGATTGGGTTTCGAGAGCTGTTCTCGTTGGTGTTGAGAGATTAGAATCATTATTTCCCAGAACTACAAGTATAGGAGTTACCTTGGCATTTTAAAGCAATGCGAGTCAATAGTTGTTTGTAAAATGATTGCCTTGTCAATCTTTAACAGTAATTATGCCTTGTGTTCAAAGTTGGCGTTCTTATTCATGAACAGTTTCAATACACTTCCAAGGCCGGTTTACACAAACTCACATGTCACAGTGAATTTTGAAAATCTGAATGGTTGCGAGTTTGAAAATTGGGACTTTGTGCTATGTTCCAAGTTATAGTTTGTATAGAAATATTTACCTGGTAGCACTTTTGGGAAAATATTTGTGCCAAGAGATTTTGCTCCCAGAATCAAGTTACACTCCGATACACCATTGCATTATAGTGAATATCCAATGATAAAGTACTAGTATATGAATGTAACTAATATAGCAGCTCCTGCTCCCACTATGAAATTATACTCCGGTACACCATTGTATTATTTTGAATGCCAAACGATAAAGAATTGGTGTACGAGTGTAACCTATGATATCAGCTCCTTAACCCTTGAATGTCACAAAAGCCCTTTGCCGCCATATGTACGGTTGTATATATAGACATAATTGAGCTACTATGAGGGCTATCCAAAAAAATTTATGCACCCTCCATCATACAACCCTTCAATATGATTATAACACTTAATTTCCAGCTAATTCAAACTTCTGAATATTAGTTGCAACCGTATTTGGTACCATATCTCCAAAGCCCAAGGGCCCTTCACGGGGAATCTTTATTGATAAGTTTCTGTTACAACACATATCTGGAGGAAGTCTCATATCAATTGTAACACTCGTTCCGACACTTTTTCTGCAATATTTTCATACGAAAACACTCCTCTAGTGCTCAAAAGTATCAACAACGACACCACATGCGGTAAAGACACGAACACTCTGATCAATTTCAATTGATGTACTAAATATTGGTGTCCGAGATTCAACTTCTAGCCTCGTTCACTACAGGTACACGCAACGGTCTACTTTAAAAGCTTTGACTCAAGAAGTCACAGAAACAGGAAATCTATGCATGTCAGAGTTCTTCAAAAATGATTGTTGCGGATCCGAGCGACTCTCGTCATTGTTTTAGCAAGAACAGTCAAAATTGGTCTTACAACGTAATCACAGTGATTCATAAATGCAAATAACTTGATCCTAGAAATCAGTTTGATCAATCTAGTGATTTGCATTTGAAAGTTTCGCAGAGAGCCTGGTGGACGATGCTTACAAATATCTAAGGGGTGTAGTACGCCGAGAAATCATTGATTAGAAGAATTTACTAGAAATGCCTTGACTTGATCCGTCATGACTCATCTTTTGGAGCTTCATATTGCTCTTCATCCGCTACCTTGATTTTACGACTAAGTGACAACTTTTGATTTCTATTACACGAAATATTGCATTTCGGTTGCCCCACACGCCCACTCTAATTTCTTGACATTTTGCAGTGTGAAAATATTCATTGATACTACAGTAATTTGTCAAAATACTGCAACAAACAATTTTTAAAAGACCTGGTAACAATAACGAACTATTGAAAAAATATAGCAACATCCCGATCATAAACCACCTGAAATCTTAATATGTAGAGAGTTGCATGCACCTACAAGTGGCCAACCAAAGTGTGAAGCAGCTTTACAGGGTAAGGTAACCTAATTGGTAAAGCAACCTAAACGCAATTTAAGGGTATCTAGTAGACTTGCAGGGACATGAATCATTCACTAAGGTACATACTACGCTGTACTCATTTTGAAATTGCAAATTGTCTAAACTGAAATCTTTTCTTCAGAAGCACCGCAATCAAAATCCAAAATTTAGAAGATTTGGCGGTTTACAAAGTGAGTAGGTTATGTCCAGTCTCAATCCACTTGTAGTACCTGCACAAGATTATGAGACATAATTGATAGCAAATTTCATAGCAACTGAAAAGATCAATGTAGGTGACAGCGTTTCTGCCCAGCGAAACACCAGGCTCGTTGCTAAGATAATCACAATAGCCTTTCAATAGGCACAGTTTCCCACACACAGCTCACACATGCCCACGCAATCATAGAGTTTTTGCAGACATGGCAACTCAGCCAGGCAAGTTGTAAATAGTAGATGCAACACTCGAGAAAGGCAAGTGAGGTATCAAATTTGTCACCATACAAATGAGAATTTATTGTACGATTTTATGATACAGATTGGGTTGTGGCGGAGCCACGGCCTACTAATTTAATTTTATTATTTAATTAATAGAGGAACAGGGTCCAAATTCCTTTGTAACAACCAAGGCTTGAAAAAATTGGTTGATAAATCTACGACGCATACTGCGGAACAAATGTGCCTACGTAGCCAAAACCCATGACGAGGAAAGCACAGGACTGCAGGAACAAGTACACAAAGAAGTGGTTCTTGCCCTGGAAATAAAAGTCATACGCAGCACAGAACATCAAAAACCCTCCAGTCCAGAGCTCCAAAATGTGAAGCCTGCGACCCAATGAAACAAAGCAACAGTTAGTTCACATGCTAAATCAAATGTCAGCAACAAAACAAACAAAATTAAGGTTAAGGATTGCAACACACACCTCTCGGACATCTTCCACCCTCTCGCAAGAGCCATGCTGGCCATGCGCTGCAACGTGTACTTCTTCCCGTACTTGGCAGACCTGTACTTCATGAGATTCCCGAGCTTCTCAGTCACAACCCACTCATTCACATTCCCAATGTCGAACAATCCAATCATGGTTGCCTTGGTGCGGTGCAGCGACATCACATTCTCGAACAGAATCCAGAACACCAGCAAGTGCAACGACTTGGGCGTGGTGATGGCGTTCAAGAGAGTGATGGTCGAGGGCACATACACAGCGCCCCAGAACGGCAGATCGACTTCGGGAACCAACACGGATGCAGGGATGACCACGCAGTAAAACACGAATGTCACAACGTGAGCCACGATCTTACGAACGAAGAAGAAGGCGTAGATCATGTGCAACCGCTTCCACAATCTCAGTTTCTGCACACCGAGCGCCACCGACAATGTTAACACACCATAAATTGCAGGGCGTGGGAAACAATGCGTACAGACCACAGCAAGAGTAGGGATTGAATGAATCCCGTACCTGGTTCTTGAGAATGGTGGGAAGCACTTTGCGGAAGAGATTGGCAGGTCCACACGACCACCTGTGTTGCTGGAATCGGAGGGCATTGAATGTGCTGGGGAGCTCATTCTTCACTTCTAGATCGTGCAAGTACACGAACTTCCACCCGCACAAACTGGCACGCACCGCCAAGTCCATGTCCTCCACGGTGGTCCTGTCATTCCAGCCTCCGGCTTCCTCCATGGCCCGGATGCGCCACACTCCTGCCGTGCCATTGAATCCGAAGAATCCGTAGGTTGCAGATCCCACCCTCTGCTCCACTGAGAAGTGGTAATTCAAGGATACCTCTTGCATCTTCGTCATCAAGCATTCGTTTCCGTTCACTGTACAGCCAACCAGTCAATATATACCAGTTACTCATCGATGCCATCTACCTGATCGATCGCATATACCAAGCATAATGAATCTAGAGCTAAACCGACGACCTAAGCATGATTAACCTCCAGTCATTAAGTTTTCGTTCAAACCTTACCAATTTAACGGTACTGCAACGCCAACGTCAGCTCGGGACAGATGTGTCCTTTAAGATTACCGGATGACTTGGTCACCAGGTAAGCTCTGGGAATTCAAGTGACGTAAATTCCTACTATTTTTAGTCGACTTAAATTGGCCAGACAGAAGATTTGCTATTTCGGGAGACTCGCGGGCAAAACGGGCCCACGGTTATCACACCAGGGTCAACTACAGTGGTTTTCAGGAAATCGGGAATCGAAGGTAGATCGGGTTTCAAAAAGATGAAGATCGACGGTGCACAGTCAATAATTCACGTGGATCTTCGGTTGAGATGTTTACGCCGTTGATATGGACGGAGTACTTTGAGGTACAGGCTGAGTCTTTGATTCTGCGTTCAATTATTTCGCTAGACAAAAGAAAAGGCTTGTCAGTGACAGGGAAGCGTTACCAATGCTGCCAGTTGCTTCAAGTCCTCGGTCTTTGGACTCAATTGCTACAGTTGTTAGTAGCTGCTATTATTGGCGCCAATGTCGGTGAGCAGGGGATTCGAGTTCGAATACTAGAGACGAGGACGTCGATTTGGCAATGGAGTGAAATTTATACTAAGATCTGACAGTGGTTGGTTGGAGGGACTGACAGGAGTGGGCAACTTACCAAACTTCCAGCGAGCTTGTACGAGAGCCAACTGGCTGTTCTGCACCAGGAAAGGCACGGTGCGCATCAAAAACTCTGGCTCGGGCTGGAAATCGGCATCGAAAATGGCCACATGCTCACAGGTTGCCACATACGAGTGCTTCATGCCTTGCTTCAACGCGCCTGCCTTGTAGCCCTTTCTGTTGGACCTGGTCTCATACTTGATGTTGATGCCCTTGCTGGCCCAACGCTGCACTTCCATTTGCACCAGTTCCTGCAACCGAAAATCTTTCCTTGCTCAGCTTCTCAAGAAACCAGACTCCAAAACAAAGCGAACCTTGCTTCAGACAAAAGCCAAAACTGAAATCTTGTGCTGTGATCATAATCAAAATTTCTCTGTACCCTGATGGTGAGGTCCGTTGAATCATCTAGCACTTGGATGATGATACGGTCCGCAGGCCAGGAGAGTCCACAAGCTGCTTGAATCGAGAGCTGGTACACCTGTGATAAAATAAAAAAACACACAAAAACACATCCATGATCGATAATCCTCCTCAAAGCAAAACAGCAGTGAAGGACCAAAAGAGATGATTAAATCCCACCAAGGTATTGAATGTGGAGACACTGAATTTGGTTACTACTAATTTGGGATTGTGTTGTGCAACATTACGTACCTCTCGTTCGTTGTACATGGGGATCTGGACGAGCACCATGGGGTACGACGAGTTCCCGAACTCCAAGTCATCCCGGATGGGCTGGAACCTGTACACGCTCTCAGGAGTACGACGCAGCAGCTTCACAAACACCATGACACCGCACATGAAAATCCTCTCCACGAACAGCATTGTCACCATCACCAAGCACACGTTGATGGCGAATTGCAGCAGCGGCGCCACGATGGGCGCGCGCACGTCCAGCCATATCTGGATGAGTGTCTCCGCGAGCGCCCGCACAGAACCCAAGGCAGACGTGTCTGCCATATCGTGCTCGTAGTAGTAGTAGTAGTACTGCCACTATCTGCACCACCACCACCCCACAGGCGGATTCACACGAATACCAACTGGAAACACTTCGACCTCAAAGGCTCGGTTCCATCGATCGCCTTTCTTCTTCTTCTTCTGACCTCAACTAAAGATCTAGCTGTTCCAGGGCATCACCTTCTCGATTCCATAGCCCCCAAATCTCTAGATTCTCCGACCTCTGGACTGAACCAGCTCCTGTCAATCTGCAAGCTACACGAGTACAGACAGAGAGCGAGATCGAATTGGCGAGTGGAAGAAGAGGGGGGAGCTCGCAACTGTAATGCTGATCAGGGCAGGGGTGGGCAGTCTTAAGGGGATCCATGTGCGGCTTGGGGCGCATATAATAATTATACCGTGTATCATTCATACGTCGCACCACAGCTTCGGCAAAGGGCGCGGGGTCGGAGCCGCTGCTGCAGTAGCGCTCGCAGGAGAGGCGGGGCTGGGGGGGGGCAACTAGGGCCCACTCATAATGCTGGGAGCCTGCTGCCCGTTGCCCGTGCTCGGCTGCTCTGCCTGCATTATTATTCCAGCCCTGCGTCCTGGTTCGTGTCGCGGGCGCGGGGAATATTGGCTGGTCGTGAGGGCCCCAGGCCCAGCGTCCAGCGTCCAGCGAGGTCAAAAAGCGGAGCCTCTCTCTCTCTGGCTCTCCCTCTCTCTCTCATTTTACTGTCCCCCCCCCCCCAAACCCCCCTTTGCTGGTGATCATTCCCAAACCCGTCAATCATTCGCTGCCGAAGTCTTTGCCTAAAACTTTCTTACATCACATCTCTAGCTCAATAATCCATCCGTGTCGCCTTGCAAGTCGCACTTTCAGCCTTGGTGGTCGACAGACTGGTTGCTTCCCTGGTGCTGAATTGGTGGGCTGGTGGGTCCCCCTGAAAATCACACACTGTTATGTAAGCAAAGATTGCCACACGTGTAATCAGTAGAAAACATGTACAGTAGATGATTGGGACCTCAAGAACTAGATTAGTTTTAAGTGAGTTATTAATTAGTTACCTTGAGGTTAGTGTCGGGATAGCACTAAGGAGTATTACTATTATGGAATTAATTGTTTTGGTTTATGACTGACGTATGATCTAACATTGAGATTTGTGTTGTATATTAGATTATAAAGGATATTAATTTAGAGGATATCGGTTTAGATAATTCTATTGTAGTGCCTCAATACAATGAAGGTATCCGGACAACATATTCATTTCATGTAAAGAAAACTTTCATTGTAACTAAACAATCTTTTGTAGCTCCCCAACCACCAAGGACAATCATCTACTTCATCTTAGCCAAGCGTTTTTTCTTATAAAGGTTCATCTTAGCGAGGCACCACTATATAGGAAAACACTATCAATGATATGATACAAGATCAAGGCAACTTTAAATAGTCAAGCTATATCTCTCACCCTGCCTGCTCATGGGAGAATCCAAGAGTGTAAGGAAAAACACAAAAGAGACTTTATAACAATCCATAAATTATGAAAGGAATGTCAAAACCTCTCTCAAAACCTCACAAGAGTTGACTTGGCAAAAAATACCAAGTCAAGAAGAAAAGCCCTATCTTATATATTAAACCCTAATTGGCCCAAAAATAAAATCCAACTTTAAATTATTTTTTTAATTAAAAGTAAAAAACATCCGTAGAATGAACTACATCCAATGTGATATAGCCCACAATGCCACATCACATGACAACTCCAATACCCCTCCCCCCTTCCCAAGTCCCAGCCCCTTCCCCTTCTCTTTCCTTTTAATTTTCAAGTTTGTATTTGTCACTACTGTAAACAAGTAACTTCTTCTGTTTGACTATACCGTGAGTTCATTTGAAGCAAGGTTTTATTGGCATGGGTAGTGCATTGGTATTCCCCTTGAAGCCAAACGGTCACGGAATCTCTTGGTTTCAATCCCAGTGCCTTGGAATGAGGCATGTAAATTTGAGGTTTTTGAGACAAATCAGTTTTAGTTTGTGAAGATGCAGATCCTTGTTTTTTTTAATTCTTTCTTTCTTCCATCTCTACAAGTCTACATGAATTGATTTAAAGCCTTGCACAAACAACATGGAGCATCCAAAAAGATCAAACTAGTCACATGGTTGATAAATAGACAAAGTGTCTTTTTGAGCATATATTTGGAAGTAGGTGCATCCATTTCACAAAGCTCTAACTTCCAATAAGCATGTGAAACTGTTTGTTCACTTTGCTGTCCACTTAATGAATAGTTGAATACCTACATTCGTAGGTGTTTGAGATATTCAAAACAAAGATTCATAATAAAATGTAACGTGAAGGTCTAATTCGGAGTTCATATGTGGATTAAAATTGTAAATCTTAGAATTTAGATTATATTTATCCAGTTGTATCTATCAATATCAATCACTAGTATGTTAAAGTCAAAAAAAATCGAAACTTCAATCTCAAAATTATTTTAAAAAAAATTGCAAATAAAATATTGAAAATTTGGAAGCGAACATTATCGAAAGGATCTTAAAACGTGATGTTAAAGATTTTTTTTTGTTGTCTATGTATGTGAGTCCATTTCCCTATAACACTTTTGAACTATGTGTAAACTCAAGGATAAAATTCATGTAATTCTATTTCCATACCTTTGCTAAAATGCCTGTACTATCAATGTTAAATTTTATTGTTGAATAATGCAATTCATCTTGCGAAACCGCTACCAAAACGCTAGAAAAATATCGCTTTTTGTTATAAGTAATGAAGTTTTATAAAAACTATCCATCAATCCAAAACAGGTTGGTTGGACTTCTAAAAGTTAAGTACGTGGTTTGAAGAGTATTAGTAGGTGTAAATAATACTTTATCCATGACAAAGCAGGTTGAGGACCTGAGGAGTGAGCACGTAATCTATTGTGCTTTTTGCAATTGGCCGACCGACATGCACTGTAGAAAATATGTAGGTAAGGAAAACATGGACAAAATCATCCACGCATGCACATGTTCATCCATAAATTCAGGTATTATTACTAACTGCCATCCAAATATCGGCTAGCCTCACATTTCTTAACCCCTAAATGCGTGAGGCCTTTTTGAGCTTCTAGGAATTTGCTCTAAATTGAACAAAAATCTAAACATTTTGATAAATTGTATCAATTTTTTTATAAATTGTAATTGTATAAATTAAAACTAGATATGTTAAACATCATGTAGGAAATGAAAACACAACAATATCACTTATGGATTGAAAGATTTAAATGTTTGATCATGAGGGTGTTAAAAGTGCAAAATTGACGTAAAGCCTTTCAATCCTCTTTTCACATGTTGAATTTAAAATATTGATCACCAAAAAGTGTAATGTTAAAGGACATAACATACATAACTTCAATCATTTTATGGCTTTTCAAAATCTCTTGTACATTTTTTTTAAATGAATTTCTAGTATAGATTTTTCTCTAAGATTGAATGTAATTAAGGCTCATTTCTATAGCTCTCAACACTACAGAAAGTCAAGATCCTTGCACAAAATTTTGAAAAGAAAAATCATAATTAATCATTTTCAAAATCATATTTTTGATACTAAAAATAGACTTCAAAAACAATAATCCAAAAATAAAACTTACTAAAAATAGCAATTTAGTTAGGTTTATTGAACTTCAAAATATTGCCGACACCAAATTTTGGTGCCTCATGCATTTCAAAGGAATTCTGGCTACTTCATCCACTTTTTCACAATAAAGTTTGAGGTAAAGTTTTGGCAAAAATCCGCCCGGAAAAAGGAAGTACCTGCCTACCTGGGGTGACGGTTGCCAGCCACAGCAAGAGATTCCAAATGTAAGCTTAGTGGTTTATTGTTCTGTCTGCTCTTTTTCCTCCTTTCATTTTCCTTTTCCTTGACTGGCAAACCTAAGTTAATGTTCCTTTCTTTGACTTGGCAAGTTCATTCATTTTTCCACCCCAATCTATTTTGGTGTTAAGGTCACATGGGGTAAGATTCTGACCAAAATTTCCCCTCCCCAGTAAAGAATTAGCTGCAGTGCAATGCATTGGACATTATAAGAGCCCCTCTCATTTGGACCCGTATATGGTAGTGTTCACAAATGTGCCCAATTTTAGCAAACTTTTGCCAAACTGTTTTCGGGAATTTACAAATGAGGGCACAAATTCACCAGATAGTAACAAAAAAGGACACACATGCATTACAATTATTATCCTTTGTACTAGCTACAAATCATTTGTCGCTCATTGTCCAACATTTGGTACTCCCAACTTCCACAAATCCCTCATCAAAGTCAATTGTGCAAGGTATTGTGTTCCATCTTGTCTCATTTTTCAAAATGCACTACTGTACAATCTATATAGCTCCGGAAGTCAACCATGGTTGGTGTCATATAACAAGGTGCAACAATAGTGAAATTTTATCTACGTATGTAATTACTTTCAAATGGTGCCTGTAGTTGTACTTATGATATGGTTTTGAACCTTTTGTAAATCGTGCCAAATAGATTTGTGAATTGGCCAGAGTGTTGAATGTGGATTTTCAGCACATTTAGAAGTATTTGAATCCGCTTGAGCTTAAATTATGAAAATCACAGTTGGGAATTTGGGGTCACTGGTACATGACTACATGGCTGACAATGGGAGTGCTCTGGGTTGGAGGGGGGCCCCTCAGTTGGTGGAGCCATGCCCCTGCAGGAGGGCTGATAATTGAACGCAGCGCACACTAAGTTTAAGCACTGAGTGCGGATTCAGATCACATGGCCCATTGGGAACTCGCTGGAAAGCCCTGATACAGTATTCAAAGGGGGGAGTTGCTTTATTTTTGTATTATTTTGGATGGCATTCAAGCAGCTTCACACTTGAAAAACCCCGGAAAGGCTAAATCAAGGGGGCGTCCCAGCCAGAGTTCTTTTCTTAGGCAATTTTTTTTCTTTTTTTCTTTTTTTTGTGTGCCTAAATCTTACCTCAGATTGTCTCTGGCTACCAATACACTAAGAAATTTGAGTGAAAAAGTGGATGAAATTGCCACATTTCTCCTTACTCAAAATCTTGTTTGTTAAATTTTGGATGAAAGTACCTTATATTGGTAAACTTAATGGATGAATGTGCGCAAATTGTTTATTCTTTCCAATTATTGCCAAATTTTCCTTACATGCTTACATTCTGAGGTGCTAGTCGGTTTACCTTAACAAAAACAAAAACAAAAACCTTGTTGCGTCCCCAAACTTACCAAAGAGTGTTGAATTTAGGGAGATTTTTAAGGATGCCCTTGTAGTTTGTCATTTTTGTATAGATACCATTGGTTTTTCAAGAGTTGCACAAATACCCTTGGATCATTGTTTTCAGGTGTTAGTTTTATTGTGCATGTTAATTATTTCTCCCTTGTGTGCATGTTGCTTCTTTTCCATTCTATTGCGCTTCTTGCTTTAACATTGGTCATGAAGGAAGTAATGTGCATAACAAAACAAATGCCTAAATTCAAAGATATGTGTGCTATTTCTGAAAAACCAAGGGCATCTATACAAATATGACAGATTTCAAGGGTATCCTTCAAATTTTCCCTTGAATTTACAGGAAGTGTGTGAGAAGTACATGTATGGAGTCATATCACTTATCCCCTTTAATTTGGAATTACAAAAAAGTTGGTGCTCGGCCCCTCACTCCTTGAGGAATGCCAATTTGAGTTTTAATTTTAAAATTTTGTAGGGTTTGGAAACTCATACATTGCTCTCCATGTCACAAGGCTAGTTTGTGTTGTGGCAATCTATGCTTTTCAAAAAACTCTTTCCAAAAAGGAGTTTTTGTGTTTGAAAATTTTGCACATTGGTCTATTCAAGAAGAACTAAATTATATCCACTAAGTGCACAGTAAATGAATTTAGAGACTTACTATAAGAGCCATATGATATAAATCAAATACACTC
Source organism: Ulota crispa (assembly GCA_963920765.1). Taxonomy (NCBI): domain Eukaryota; kingdom Viridiplantae; phylum Streptophyta; class Bryopsida; order Orthotrichales; family Orthotrichaceae; genus Ulota; species Ulota crispa. The sequence goes on along the minus strand of OY987249.1, from coordinate 16,282,958 downwards.
AAGTATGCCTAGAAAGCTATTTTATATGCTTTTTAACTATGTGACTTGTTTGACCGTTGGATGCTCTGTGCAAGAATTTAAATTAATTCATACAAAGATGAAAGAATAAAGAAACCTTGCGGAAACAAAGATTCTATTTTCGAGAGCTTGTATTATACACTGAATATTGCATTTAGGTTGCCTTCACAATTAGGTTGCCTTACTTTGAAAAATTACCTCATGACCCATCATTTTGCCACTTGGAGGTGCATGATACTCTCTAAATATTTGGATTTGACATGATGTATGACTTGGAAGCATCTAGTTTGTTTTTTTGTAGCTTCATTGTTGTTGACAAGCCATTTAAAAATTATTTGTTGCATTACTTTTTGATGAAAATCACTGTAACAACAATAAATATTTATTTAATGTGAAATGTCAACAAATTAGTGTGGGCCAACCTAAATGCAATATTCAGTGTAGATGTCATAGTTTATTTTTCGTGAAAAACCCTAGAGCAAAATGCTGCACCTTGCACTCTTCAGGTTTTAACCATACAGCAAAGGTTTCATCAGGAGCACCTGAATTGCATTCCTTGCAAAAAAAATGGTAATGGGCAATTGCTCTCATAGTGCCACAGCGCATGCCTCTTGATGGACCAAACCAATGATTAGGAGAACATGATACCAATACCAAGCACCTGAGACAAAAAAAAAAAAAAAAAAAAAAAAATTGTTGGAATTTGAAACTACTGTATAAAAAGTAATCCAATTTGTTAGAAGGTATAATTGTGGTACGTTACATCATGACTCTGGGCATAGTTGTTTCATGCCCAAGAAAAAATAGCTAAACATGGGAAATGCAGATTTTTAGCCTACGAAGTTAATATTTCTCTCCTAAACCTTGAGACAAACGGTACAAATGATGAGGAATTTGGAGAGGCTTGGTACTTACCTCCAACCCTATATTACAAGGGATCACTTATTTGAAAGAAGCCTAGGCTACCTTAGAGCGAGCCTTATGAAGGTTCCAATCCTCGCCTGCATTGCTTGGGTATCTAAGAGCTCCAAGGACGTTATATTAGGAATTAAAGGTGAAATTTAGGAAAAAAAACATAATCCAAAATTCTTTCATTGTCAACTCTGTGTTGAATCTTGCCATTGTTGCAATTTTAAGTTTCTTGCACTTAAAAATCAACTAGCATTGAAACTTTATACAAGAAAACATAGCCAAACCCAAAATTGCTAGCACTACACCCATGTGAGCATGTAATTTGAGAATTTAATGCTATTTTTTTTCATGCAAGTGGTCCATCATTCATTCAATCATGGCATTGTCACCTCCTTGAAAGAAAGAAGAACAAACACAAATTTTTGATGAAATTTTATTGTACCATTGCTATGATTTTAATGTATTTTTGCTTTAAGTAATTCAAAAGTCTTGTATTCTTGGGGGGTAACTTACCACATTTTAGAAATAACGTGTGTCAAAATATAGATAGCCTTTTATTCATTTCACGTAAAATTTATAACAAACTTACAAATAAGGTAAGGGCCACTAAAAACCAAAAATTATTTATAAGTAATTTAGATAACTTCCAAATGTAGGTCATTAGTATTTTGTACTTATAATTTAATGTGTCATACGTTATATATTGCAGACTAAATTTACTATAAACCGTGTGTACAACTCCTTTGGGTAAGATATTGTTTTTTTTTTGGCAATTAAATGCTCAATTTCTTCAAAATCATATGAGTAGCTTCAAGGCTTTAGGAAGGAAAAAGGTTGTATACTTCTTTGTCTAATCCTTCTCCTTTCAACTTGTTTTTCAATTCTAGATTTTTCTTTATAAAGAATATAGCTGAGAATAAATTACGTTAAAATGGAAAGTATAAGTAATGATAGAGTTCCATTAAGTAAAAGCCATTTTGCCAATTATAAGTAATTATAAGGATCCTTAAATTCTTACTTACAAGATAAATAACCCCCCCAAAAAGAACATCGCAGCACGGAGTACTCAAAATATACATAGAGTGATCCCTCGAGCTTGTATTCTTAATTTCAAATTCAAGCACCTCTAATTTTTTTGAATAGAGGCCTTGAATGATAGAAGTGAAACAAATATTTTGATCCAAATCAATAAAAATTGCATTAAACTCTCACTTTTCATTCTCAAAGCACACCTTGGGATATGGCGTTAGCAATTTTGGGTGTGGCTTTAGCAATTCCCTATATATACATATATACATATATACATTAAAAAATTATCACATTAGAAGACAAAAATAATATTTAGAGTTAAAAATGTAACTTTTCAATTAAGGTTTTGATTTTTTTATTTTCTAGCCATCTTCCAAATATATATATTATGTTGATTAGTTCCAATATTCCATTTAATAAAAGATTCTTGTTGTAAAAAGAATAAGTTGTGCACAACATTGAAGATTGATACTCCATTCATTCTGTAATTAGAGTCATTAGCAAGGTGCAATAAAAAAACAAAAACAAAAGTAAGAATGAATGCATTTCCTTATTACAACCTTTATGTGTTTTTGACATTTTGTTCGATTAAAACTTTTGAATTTAGAAATGTACAACAAACCTCGTAGAATACATATGCATTCTAATTCTAACAATTATATTTATTGAAGAGATTTGATGTAAGATGCAAGGTGAAGTGAAAGTGAGAGTTATCAATTACACCATAAATCGCGATTATTGCAAATTAAAGAGAATTGAGCCACACACATACACATCTTTAAAATGCAAAAGCTTCAAGTTAAACAAAAAAAATTAATATCTCTAAACAGTCGTCTACTAGGAAGCAATATCTCCCTAGTATCCATTGAGATTAGGAGTACTCCAGAAACACTTCTAACAAATTGTCTAAATTGCATGTTCGTTAGGTTTGGTTTAGGGAACTTTTTTTCTGCCCGTACAGTTGGACACTCCCCAGAATTATTTAGGGTTTTTGAACTATTATTTCAATTTATCTATTTTAATTTTGAACTGATAGTAGTCCACTTCGCATGAACTGGTACTTTGGTGGTGTTCAGGTGTCAAGCCAATCGACACACAATTATTCATTAGGAAATTTTATTAAAACGGACACATCCTAAAAACATGGATCAAGATTCGATCTCTACCATAATCAAATTAAAAAACAAAACAAATTCATACAAATAGTCCAATACAGTGTTTAGCTGTAGCATTCATGCCACACCAAAACGTGCACTTCTCCTGGGCTCCGAAAATAGTGAGCAATCGAAATACGGTGAGGTCCATGATCTTCATATACTGTAAATTTTCTCATATTTTATGGATTTACTCCTGAATTCTGGCTTTATATAGTAAGTGAACTCTATCGCTTTCCTTATTAAATGTTCCTCGCAGTAAGCTTAGTTGCATTTCATATGTCCCTAAATAAGCTCTAATAAAAACCAATGGCACCAAACGGTCTGTCAGGTTCAAAATATAATTAGAAAAGAGGAGTATTAAACGGCTAGCAGCAGAATAGTCAACATTACTTGAAAAATAAAAGAGGGCGAAGACTAGGTCCTGTACTCCTGTGACGCACTAGTTACTATTTAAAGGGAAAATATCGAAAATAGGCCTCACGAATGGCCATATTTAAAAAATTGGCCTCATCAAATATCAAAGGTAGGTCTTGCAACTATGGTTGCCAAAATATTGCGCATGTCTATTTATTTTTAAATTAAATTGGTTTGTGGTAGTTTTGCTTATAAATGAAAAGATCACCGCATCAATTGCAATTTACTGTGCATTTTGGAATTCCTTATTTTCCTAATAATACTTGCACAAGTTCTGAATCGCAACATAATGGTATCCCATGTCATCACCCTGCAAATGTACTTTTGTACATAAGAAGAGAATCACATGTTTATGTGCACAAGTGATTCACTACTACTTGCTTCCAAGAAGCATATGAAGAGGTTGTACTCTACATCTTGTGTTGCAAAGGGACTATTGGGAACTAGAAGAAAAAAAAAATATTGAATTTGATACACTGTACATTGCAATTGATGCAAGTGTAGTCTTAGTCACTATAATCAGGGCTACCACTAACCAATTTGGTTTGAAAATAAATAGACATGTTCAATGTTTTGACCACCATATTTGCAAGGCCTAATTCTGATATTTGGCAAGGCCTATTTTTGATATTTTTGAAATATCAGGCCTATATTTTATATATGCCATTTATCAGGCCTACTTTTTATGTTTTCCTTAATTTAAAATTTAAATCCCATGCAAATTAATTTGGGATTAGTTGGTTTGACTTTTACTAGTCACCGACGCAACGAGGGAACTAGCGGGTTTTTTTTTGCAAGTTTTCAAGTTCCCGGGCAGCTAAATTCAGGTGCCAGCTCAGAAGGGATTATGTTGGAGGCTGCGTGGCTGTGTGTGCTCAATAATGTGAAACGGATTTAGACAAGGTCTAATGAAGAAACTTCTATTTGTGATATTGGAAATTAAAAATAAAGGAAGTGCCAGACCCCATAGGCCAGCACCAGTCAACTAGTCAGCTATATTAGAGTCTGACTTGAATTTGTATAAAGTACAATAGCAATACTGTAGGTTGTTTTTTCTTTGTTTTTTTTTTGAGTTTTTGAACTTATGCATGCTGCAAGTGTGTCCTTATTAGCGGTCAACGGCCATGAAATTTGTTGGGTACAAATACTTGTCTTTCTCCTTGGTTATTGAGGTGGTTGCTGATCATACCCGGAAATACCCGGAAATACCCGGCCAGTTATGCATCGCATGCCATGTTGGATAGATCCCACCAATGACCTGGTCGAATTTTGGATACAATCCCTTACTAGAACTAACTCCTTCCACATCCTAAAAGATACTAAAAGCAACCCACTAATTGCATTCAAATAACGAGGAACCCTTTTTGAACTCACAATCATCCAAAAAGATCAACACTAAGGTAACCTTACCCGAGCATTTAACCCCTAAATGCCTGCTGCACCAAATTTTGGTGTCCGCAATACTATGAAGTTAATTAAACCTAACTAAGTTGCTATTTTTAGTAATTTGTATTTTGGATTTATTCTTTGTGAAGTCTAATTATAGGATCAACAATCTGATTTTGTAAATGATTAATTATGAGTTTTCTATTCAAACTTTTGTGCAAGGGTCTTGACTTTCTCTAGTGTTGAGAGTTCTTGGAAATGAGCCTCAAATACACTAAATCTTGGAGAAAACTTTACACTCAAAATGCATTTGAAAAAATTGTAGAGGAGATTTTGAAAAGCTATAAAGTGATTGGGGTTACGTATGTTATTTCCTTTAACCTTGTATTTTTTTGGTGACCACTTTTTAAAATCCAACATGTGAAAAGAGGATTCAAAGGCTTCAAGTGATTTTTGTAGTTTTGACACCCTCATGATCAAACATTATAATCTTTCAATCCATAAGTGATATTATTGTGTTTTCTTTTCCTATGTGACCTCTAACATATCTAGTTTGAATTCATACGGTTACATTCTAGAAAAACTTAATACAACTTATTAAAATGTTGCCTTTTTGTTCAATTTGAAGCAAATTTGTAGAAGCTCAAAAAAGGCCTCAGGCATTTAGGGGTTAATCCCTAAGCGCCCATAGTTGAATCAAGAAAATGAGGCCAGGTGGGACCATGCTTGAAAAAATTATTGCCCCTAGCTAGGAAATTAGATAAGGGAAGATTCATCGCTGAAACAGCAAAAAAGGTGCTTGATGCACCCGTCCAAAAATTTGCAAAACTTTTAACCGCACCATTTTGGAGATTATAATAGTCAAAGTACAATTGACTCTGTGGCAACCGGCCAATTGGGGGGGGGGGGTCCGTGGATGTGGATGCAAAAATTCATGCCTAAAAGGAGGCTCTTTTTTATGAAATATAGACAGGGGGTGTGATTTACAAGCATCTTGCTTGCTATCAAATTTGGTGATGTTCTTACATTTGCAAGGTGCTTTTTGAGAGGCCCAAAGTTGCAAGGCTCACACGGCATGGTGGATGATAGATGGGGGACATGTATGGTTTTGACCTCCACAAGGGCACGGCTCCCAATGGTATATTTGCAAAACACTTCTCCAGTTTGAGGCATGCTTGCCAAAACACCCCTAACGGTATGGAACCGGCCACATTTGGTGGTCTCTATCCTTGCGCCCAAACCCTAAACCGCACAAAATGTGATTATGGCGTACTATTGTCATACTAGACTTACACAATCCGTGCTTGTATAAGTGGTGAAACCCCCATCGCCCACTATGTAGCATGAGAGTAGTACCGTAGCCAAAAACAAGTACAGTTTTCAAGGCAACACAATTTTGATTTGGACCTTGTTTTCAAGAAAGTTTGATTTTGGGAGGCCACATTTTGGCATGTGGGGCACTCAAGAGTTAAGGGCTAGGGTACTTCAAGGTCTTGGAAAATTCAAGAAAAAAATTTGTAGGCTTAGCCTTTCAACAAGTTATCATGGAACATTATTTTTGTGGAAAAGTATTGTAGCAAAGTTACAGCTCATAGGGTCCCTAAAAGCTACTGTAGACTAACCTTGAAACTACTTGGATGTGTTCCTATACATGTACTTGACGGTCCTAGTTCCAATCCTCCCAAACTAGCTCCTAATCTGACATGTCGTAGGATTTGGTTGTGTAAGTGACATTCACTGCTCCACTTTTGGTTCACAGTGAGTGGTGAACACCTCAAAAGTAGAGGTCGGCTTTGGGGACCGCTCAAGTATGGGCAAGGTTACCTTAGTACATCACGAACTTAAATTCCAAGCTCTACTTATGGCCGCTTTACACTAGGAGTCAAGGCCATGAAAACTTGGGGCCATTTTGATAAAAAAATCTAGTCTAAATGGCCTCAAGAACGGTCCCAAGTGTCCATTATAATATGAATACAATGAGGGTTAACTCTTTTATGTATAAAGGCTTTGAGGCCAAAAAGCTGAGGCCATTAGAGCAAACTTTGAGAATTTCAAGAGAAAAAATATTAAAAAAAAGAAACTAAGGATAATTGTTGATATTTTTCCTCCATCCTACAATGTTGAGTATCTCAAAAGAATGTTTTTAATTCAAAAATCATATTCTAATAAAATTTTGACAATGGCCTTAGGGCCAAGATTGGCTTCACATTTTTGGAGAGTCCAACTTTTGGAGTTGGGGCTATGTCAAATCTTGTCTTTTAAATATTAAAACACTTTGAAATTTTAGCCTTGATTCCTAGTGTAAAGGCCTTGAGGTCATTTTTAGAACATGAACCAATCATATTCTAGTATTGAGCATGTCAGAGGTTGGAAACCAACCTCAACTCATAGTGTAAAGCGGCCCTTATGAAAACAAATCAATATTAACCCCAAAAGGCCCACTTGTTCCTTCGGGGGACAAAATGGATTTTGAGCAGCTCACTGTAAGTGGAACTTTTATTTTATTTTTTTGAAAATTTCACATAGGATGTGCCTTTTTTTGAAAATTTCACATAGGATGTGCCTAAGGAATGGCTTCAAGGCCCAACAATTTTCATAACTTTTGACTACATGTTTCAAAAGTTATTGCATGGTATGTTGTTTTTTGAAATTCTAGGCACCTTGGGCAGCTCAAAAAAAAATCTTTAAAAATGACATTTGTTTTGTTTTGTTTTTAAAATTGGTTCTTTGGACTAATATGTACATAGGAAGGCTTAGCTTTGAATCATTTGATTTCAATAAATGAGATGAAAGTTACAAGAAGATTTAGTTTGTTGGTAGGTATGGTTTTGAGAGACTCCATACCTACCTACAAACAAAAACTTCTCATAACTTTCAATTCATTAATCAAAAGTGAATGATTTAAAGCTTTCCACATATATATAAGTCTAAAGAACTATATCAAAAAAAAAATCAAAAAAATGTCATTTTTGAAGAATTTTTTTGAGCTGCCCAAGTTGCCCAAAGTTGAAAAAAAACAACAATATCATGCAATAATTTTTAAACCATGTAGTCAAAAGATATGAAAATTTTTGGACCTAAAAGGTATTCCTTGGGCACATCATATGTGAAAATTTCAAAAGAAAAAGATAAAAAATCCACTTATAGTGAGCTGCCCAAAATTGCTATATTGCCTAAAAACAATGCTTAAGCCTTTAGGGGTTAAGAAGGTATAGGAACTTGTCTTGGCCCCTCTAACCAAACATGGACTAAGGTAGGAGGCTTGAACTCCGTTAGGGCATTAAAATGGCTCACCTTCCCAAGTGAACTCTACAGGTACATGTTCTTATTCATAGCCTTTCATTAATGTATAATGGATGTACATTTGAGGAGGTGGGCGGTTTTAGAGCCTTATGGCCTTTCCACTTCAAAATTTCATAACTAATTCTATAAAACTCCAAAAAATATGAAAAAACTTGGGTTAGATGCCAATTTCTCTTGTCTTTCAAGTAAAACTTACTAAAAACTATTTCAAGAAGCTCCACCTCCCCAAAATTTAGTTTCAGCACTTAGATGGTTGATTTATGAGCCTCCTACCTTACATCTTGAATTTACCTAACAATAATCTCTAAGTGTGATCATTTCAAGCACCTCGTTAAAATTCTTAATTTTATGGTTGTAGATTTGATTTCTTTGTATAAGATTGTTTCTAGCTCCTAATTTCTTTGGCATTTCATGACCATAAACGTTTCAAGATTGTTGCATTTTAGATACTGTGTTTATACAATATGGTTCTTAAATTTTCAACATTGTTTTTATCAATAAAAATAAGAATGAACAAAAGAAAGACCGTGAGACTTCATTGATAGTGACATCAATAGTTAGTGATAATAAACGTTTGTTGTATTTGTTGTTGACCAGCTTTCACCTCCTATGATGTGAAATTTTTGCACTATGCAAAGCTGAGGTGTATTACTATTATCAGTTACATTATATTATTTCTTACTAGTGGACCTGTGCACCCTTCGGGCCCACTTCAAACACAGAAGTTAACGGTGAAGGCTTTAATCATGATTCGTTTGGTGCTTATTTTAATTGTATATTATAATCAGACTTATCGTTTGGTTTATTTTAAATGTTTCTTGTTTGCTTAATCGCGTCATATTGTTGCTTATTTTAATTATTTTTTGCTTATTTTAATGGTTTTTGTGACAGGTGAGGCTAATTGTTTTTTCAGGGAATTGATATGTGCACATTGAGGGTTGATATTTGCACACTCCTTTGGGAGGTAAATTGTAGATTTCTACCATCAAAAAGTTGAATTTGAGAATTTTGAATTCAAATTTGGAGTTAGAGATCATGATTTACTCTAGAACCATAAAAAAAGGTTGTAATTAAACAACACTCAGAGAAAAAGCTTAGCTAGGGGAAAAAGTGTTACTTTTACTTTTGTTTGTAAAAAAAGATAAGCTTTTTAATTGGGTGTTGTTCAATTGCATACTTTTTTTATGGTTCAAAAGTAAACCATGGTCTCGAAGTCCAAATCTGGATTCAAATTCTCAAATCCAAATTTTTGATGGTAGAAATCTACAATTTACCTCCCAAGAGGGTGTGCAAATATCAACCACCAATGTGCACATATCAATTCCCTTTTTTAATTGTTTTTTTTAATGTGTGATAGGTGAGGCTTATTTTAATCATTTTTTTAATGTGTGATAGGTGAGGCTTATTTTAATCATTTTTTTAATGTGTGATAGGTGAGATATCAATCTGAGAACTTCTTATGATTATTTTTATCACCCCCCCATGGCCCCATGCATGCCCCCATGCATGCCCCCATGGCCCATGTGAAATTTTATGCAACCCCAACTAATACATGCATACGGACACCCAAGTCTATTTTAGAAAGAAGACAAGAAGATTAAGGGTGAAGCAAATTTAAATCATCATGCAAGGTTAAGAGGTGGATTTTCTCTTCAATCTACTAGTAACATTTTTGTGATTTTTTTGGATTGAAATTTGGTTATTTCATTATCCAAAAGGTAGATCACAAGAAAAGAACATTCTTCAAGTATGAAAAAAACTTTTGACATGCTAGAACATGCCATCACTTCTGTGTAATAATGAACTAGCAAATAGTATATGTAAGGATTATTAGAATGTAAACAATCCAACACAAAGTTGGAGGCTTAGTTCCAATACTAAGTTCAACAATGTTGTTTTGATCATTAATCTAAAGTATTCCAATAGTTCTCAACTTCTTCCAAGTCTTACCTGTAGCTCAAGTTATATTTTAAATACATTTTCAAGTTTACTTCAGTGGCTTAACCCCTAAAGGACCAAGTGTCCCTTTGGGGAACAGGTGGGATTTTGGGTATGTACCTACAACTAAATTAATTTGTATGATTTTTTGAATCTTTTATGAGAGATGGGGAATTCAAAGACCTTCGTGGGCATCTAATATTTTCATCATTTGGACATTTATTGAAGAAGTTATGCATGAAATTCTGAAAAACAAGGGAGGGCAGGTAGTCCAATTTTTATTTTTTAAATTGTATTCTCTTAAAATAAAAATTTGAAATTGGTTATAAATATAAATACATATATATATATATATATATATATATATATATATATATATATATATATATATATATATATATGTGTGTGTGTGTGTGTGTGGGAATATAACTTTACTAAATTTAAGGCTTTTAACAATATATTGGAGTTTAAAATTTTAATGGCACATTCAGTAAAAAATTATGATACATGTATTGGTTGTACTCAATGTGTAAGAGCATGTCCTACATATGTACTAGAAATGGTACCTTTGAATCATTCAATTTTGATTGATGGGTGAGAAGTCTAACTTTGCCAGTAGGTATGGGACTCCCAAACTTCCATTCCTTTTGCCCCCTCTAAAACTTGGTGCTTTACTCTTTTGAGCTTTTTGTATATTTGATTTTTGACTCTTTTTTTTCCAAGTTGTAGTAGACCAAGATTCCTTGGTTTTTGCCATTTGGATCAAAGTAATTCATACTTCTGAATTTTAACATAAATCCTCCAATTTTGCTTAAGTGTACATGCAAATTTCATGGTCTTACGGCATTGCAAGATTTTGCAAAGTATGATTTACACCTCCAATTCACTTGAAAATTCTCCCACACTTACCTAACTTGGTCTTCTACATGGAAAAAATAAACCTCAACTCTATATAGAGCAATTTTTTTGATGTAGTGAGTAGTCATAGGCTTCTGAAAATTTTGGGCAATATGGATTTTTTTTTTGTAACTTCAGATGTCAATATCTCACTCCTCAACATCTAGAATGAGCTGATTTTTTACTGGCTTTTTACTGGCACGTACCTCCCATTGTCTAGGGCAAGATCTTACGATTGGATTTCCAATATGTATATATATATATATATATATATATATATATATATATATATATATATATTCCTATATATATATATATATATTCCTATCTTTCTACTCATTCCCCCAAAAGTGGTAGTTTTAGGTGATTTTCATAGAAAAAAAGGACTTGGTCCTTTAGGAGTTAAAAGCTCAAATGTAATTCCAAATTTTGAGAACTATCTTCAAGATTGTTGAAGTCCATAAAATTACTTCTAATTTTTTTATAACAATGAAGTATTTTCCTTTGATCTTATATTGAGCAAGATAAACTAAAAAAATAATTTCCAACACCAAACACTAGCCATGTAAATTTGAGCCTTTACACAATCTTTGCCATCTTTATCTCTCTCTATCTATACATCTATATATCTATATCTCTCTCTCTATAGTATACATCTATATATCTATATCTATATCTCTCTCTCTATAGTATACATCTATATATCTATATCTATATCTCTCTCTATATATAGTAGAATGATACATGTAAAATAAAAAAATTAAATTCTTCATATGAAGCAACGTATTTTTTGTTTGTTAAACCAAAAAAATAGAAGGAAAGAATACTAAAGCTAGGAAAAGTTTGGAATGTTTTAGACTGCTTTTTTCATATCAACTAAGAATTGAGCTGGAGATTCTAATTTTCAAAGATGTATAAATTAGTTTTTTTATAGAAAGGTTGCCACTAGAATAATAAACTTAATGATTTTTCTAAACCTTAAATGAGGTGTATATCAAACTTATGAAGGCCTAAAAAAGCAACAACAAAAATGCAAACATTTTCAAAGTCACAATAGCTGATTTTATTGACACACTTATGCAATCATTGGAATCTTTGGGGCCAGCAAAAGTCTTTCATAGCCCTAAATTAATGCCTTTGTTATCCTAGACTTGGAATCAAGACTTCCCTCTCCTTCATTCCAAATATTAAGGTTGGGCCTCCTTATTTGAGTAATTTCACACTTTGCGGCCCAAGGTAGTATGCTATAAAACAATCACTTTAACCCTTGAAGGGCCCTTGGGCTGTGGAGATACGGTACCAAATGCGATCGCAACCAATATTCAGAAGTTTGAATCAACTAGAAATTAAGTGTTACAATCATACATATTGAAAGGTTGTATGATGGCAGGTGCATAAAAAAAATTGGAAAGCCCTCAGAGCAGCTCAAATACGTTTGTACATATGTCCTTACATACGGTCGCAAAGGGCTTTTGGGCCGTTCAGGGGTTAACCCCAAAACAACCTTGGAATTTTCTGAGCTTCCAGAAATTTGCTCTAATTTGAAGAAAAAAAGTTAACATTTAGATAAGATGTATCAATTCTTTTGAATTGTAACTGTATAAAATCAAACTAGACATGTTAGAGATCACATTAGAAAAGAAAACACAACAATGTCTCTTATGGATTGAAAGATTATAATGTTTAATCATGGGGTGTTAAAAATGTTAAAGTGATTTGAAATCTTTCAATCTTCTTTTCACATGTCAAATTTAAAAATTTGGTCACCAAAAAAATATGACATTATAGGGTTTAACATGCATAACCCCAATCAATTTATGACTTCTCAAAATCTACTCTACAATTTTTTGAAATGAGTTTATAATGTGATTTTTTTTCAAAGATATAGAGTATTTGAGGCTCATTCCAAGAGCCCTACCATTACCAAGATTCAAGAGTAACCAAAGGTCATTTACACAAGCTTGTAAAGAAGCAAAGCAACTTTTTAAGTTTTTAGGTTTCCTTGTTTGTTTTAAATCCTTTTACTTAAAACGGAATTCTTTTTTGCTTGTAGAATAAGCCTTGAAATTAATATTGCTCATGAACTTCCTTTCTATCTCTACTTTGTAGCTAGAGTTTGCTTCACATTTTCTGCTTATTTCTAAATTCACTACAAAATGATATGACTCTTGTAATTAAAAGTAATTTGCTTGAAAGTGTGTGAAAACTCCCTCTGAACAAGGAGTAAAGGAGGCGATTTAGCAGTTAGCCACATATCACAAATTGTTATTGGTTACTAGTATAGGTACCTGTTGGTCCAACCAGAGGCAAAATAGTTTCAAACCCAATTTCACAAAAAGTTTCTCACACAGTAAGACATTTTTTGTTCTTTAACCACATAGTAAAATAATTTTGGTTTTTTTATTCTTGCAATAAAAGGATTTCTTTTTCTTTTTAACCAAGCAATGAAAGGATCCTTTTTTGTTTGTTTTTACAAACGCAATCCAATTAACATGCGTAGTAAAACAAAAAAAAGTTTACTTACACAATCCAATTTATCCATGCAGTAATATATTGTTTATTTTTGCCCATGAATTTTTTTACTTATGCTGTAAAAAGATTGCCAAATGGCGAGATTTTTACCCATACAATAAAAGGATTGCCAAGAGGTGAGATTTTTTACCCGAGGATCACCAAGAGGTGAATAAAATTCTGTTATATAGATAGATTGTTATTAGTGGGTTGCAAAATCTTAGAATTACAAAGAGAGGAAAATGAGATTAGTTTTATAGAAATTTTGACACTTACCAAATGTTGAACTCAAGTGCATCCCAAAAAAATTAAAGTCCCCTTTAAAAAGTTAGGGTTTGCATTACTTTGCATTTTAGCAAGCAATAAATGGTTTTTCCCTTGACAGTATTTAAGAAGTCAAATAAATTAAGTCTAAGTGGGAAAGTAACTCCAATCTAGCCAATGAAATAATGGCAGATAAGAAGAGCACTTAATTCTGAAAACTTGAATGGCTAAATTAGTGTCTTGAACTTGCAAGTTTTGTATTGATTTTGCATTATATTCCACATAGATTCCATTTTGAAATGATGCGTTTACCTTTACAGATTCGACAAAAAAATTAGGAACTACAAATCAATGATAGCAAGTTGTCAAAATAAAGAGCGGATGATGATTCTTCCCTTTGGACCAACCCCTCCCCCTTAGCCTACTTTGGGTTTTAAGGAATTTGGATAAGCCTCTAACGTGGCCTCTAATGATATACTCCCTCTGTCTCAGAAAAAAAAAACCCCGTGCTTGAGAATTTGCGAGGGATTAAGAAATATTACCAACCAATTGTAATTGGAAGTTATTGGATATTAGTTTTAAACTATTCTAATCACAATTTTAATTTTTTTTTGTCAATTAATGTTTTCTAAAAGAAAATGAATTTAGTGCTTAAGTTTTGAAATTTCAAGTGTTTTGTTATTGTTACCAATAATTAATAAAAATGATTGATATGAAGTGTGTCAATGCAATTGTATGTAAAGAATAAATTGGCCTAGTTGCCCAAGTTGTCCCATCTATCAAAAAACAAAATCGTACTATTGATATTATTGATGATTTTAGGTTAATGATAAACACAATTTGCAAACAAAAATCACTAAACCAAGTTTGCAATGCTAACATTAGCAATTAATGAGCATGAAATGCCCAAAAAATATCACCAAATGCCAAGCAGTTAATTTTTGTTTTAGAGATAAGCATAGGTTTTTTTTGTGACAAAAATCAAGTCAAAAAATGGGGTTTTTTTTTTGAGACAGAGGGAGTAATAGTTTGGGGTCTTTTGGGTTGGATTATTAAGATAGACTAATTGCCATATTCTATTCATGAGGTTGCTTCATATAGTTTTGATAAGCAATGCATTTCACATTCAATTCAGTATGGACTATCCAAGCCCATAGGCGACTGTCATAAAACAACTTTGCTTTACAACACATTGAAATATGTTCAAATTAACCTGTAAAAGACCAAACACCATTTTTGGGCAACATAGCAATCTTGAGCATGCTAGTACTTATAGAATAATAAATACATTCCCACAAAATTTTAGAGGATGCGTGCCCAAAGAGTAGCTTTCCAATGCCACAATTTTCAAACCATTTCAATTTGTAAAAGAAATTATGATGGAAAATACAACTTGCCTTGCTTGCTGGGCAGGATAGACATAATTATCTATTATTTATACTATAACTAAAATTTTGGGATCTTACCTAAAGGTTGTAGGATAGAGATATTTCCTTGTCAAACCTTGACCCAACCTCAATTCAAGAAGGCAACTCTTTTACTTACTACCCTTCACTTCACCTTAGGTGCACATGTGTGGATGTGGCCTTGTGTTGATCAAGCTTGTCAAAGTTACAACTTTTGTCTAATTTCCTTTTTTTCCCCCTTCCTCTCAAGCTAACTAAAATCTAAAGCTCCACTCTTCACATTTTGAAAATACTATTGTATGCGGAAGTTAAAAATTGTTAGAAAAATGTCTTTGTATGAGAATTTTCTTAAAGCTAGTTTCCTATTCTAAATTTTTAGTGTGTATTCCCCAATTCAAAATGTAGTGAATTTTTTTGGGCACATGCTTAGCTATATTCAAATCATGAGTCTAAGAATCCACAAGCAAAAAGTGACACTAGGTAGTGCAAAAGCCTCCCCAAATTAAAGCTGCCCAAAATATTAATGCCCAAAAAACAAATAGTTTCTCATTTCAAACCCTACATTCTCACTATCCATACCATAAATATCTTTCATTTTTTCTCCATAGCATAATGAAGTAGTCTACTAATCCATCCTATGGTAAATTGCACCAAGCTTTCATTTCACTCATTTTTTAACCTTTACCAAAAAAACAACTCATTCTTGATGTTCTTTGGTGAAACATAGTCGAAAAACTTTAGGGGTTAAATGACATGCAAAACTTAAGTAAAAACATAATTGCAAAATACAGGAAGATCTGCAATATTCAAGAACTTAGAAAGTCCATAATAACATGAATATTTTGTAATTAGTTAAATCTGCCATACGCTTGTCTGTATACATTTTATAAGATTTTTTTATTTCAATTTCACAACACATAGACCACCGAAAACAAAAAGTAAAATTCATACGAATTTATTTATTTGATTGAATGAGTTGACAACTCTGTGAATTTGAATCATTCTATATTATTCGACAAGGCACAAGATATAAGGAGACATGATTTGCATACAACTGTGGGTAAAAACCTGATCAAGTTATATTTCATTTAGCATTAACCCCTAAAGGATTTTGACTAAGTTTTCATCAAAATTACTCCAAAATTCCTCGAGAAAAAAAACAACATATAAGGCCATAGCATTTCACTCATAAGTTGAAATGTCAAGAAATTTAGTGCATATGAAAGATATTTTTTATTCACATCTTCTCTTAAAGTTTTAGCCTAAAATATGAAAATTTTCAATCACAAGTACTTGTCCAAAATTGCTATATTGCCAAAAAAAGTAACTTGGTCCTTTAGGGGTTAAGCTTACTTTTCAAAATGGATGTGCTTGGTATTTTGAAAGAAAGTAGATTTTTTTATGGTGAATTGTATTGCCAAGATGAATTTCTATTTATAATAAATTATTTAATGAAATGACAACAAGTATAAGAACACAATATCATATATTAGTTGATTGATGATTTTTGTCCAAAATAAGCATGAATATAAATATGTGACTTCACCGTAATATGTACGTTTTTTTTTTTGCCAAAGTGACCTTGATTGTACACATGTAAGGTAGGAATACCATAAACAGTTCCCCCCTCTAATGACAGAGTAGAACCAACAATAGCTGGCTCTGAAAACGATTATGAAAAGATACAATTTTCTCCCATGTGATTGGTTCACACTTGTTTTGAAACAAAGTTTTAGAAGTAGCTGTTTTAGGTGAACCTATGAAATAAGAATGAATCCAAATGAAGAATCCACATTTATATTGTATAAAAAATTCATTCTTGAGGATTATTATTATTATTGCATTCTTCCTTATCCTTGTTTTTACTCATATTGAGCTCAATTTCTCAAGAAATTCCCCAGGGTTTATGGTATTTCTACCTTATGGCTTCACCACCTCTATTAACTTACAGCACTCTGAAATATGAAAAGATAGAAAGAGCTGGTTACCTTATGTCTCGAACTGTGCATCGACAAGTCACTAACCTTATAGCTTTACAGTTGTCATCCTGTCCTCCGGTGGAAATGGGGTTCACTGTATCGGCTCAAGATACTGAAGGGAGGTTCACACTATGTCCCACGTCCCAAGGTCCACTGAAATTTGAGAATCTACTTAGGACTTAGCAATTCACACTATGTCTCATGTCTTGGTGCACTTAAAAATGTCTACATGAAAATATTCTTTGAAAAATTTGTTTCCAAGAAGAGGGGAATTTGCTCAAGAGTCGAGTCAAGCAAAAACGGAAACCCAAGTTCAAGCACAAGGCCCACCAATTTTTTTGTTTGAAACATTTGAAGCTCTTTCTAAATAATGATTTTTTTTTGTCCTTTGTAAATGAGGAAAGCTCCAATCTTGTGTTGAGTTGGAACTTGCATAGTCCGGCCATGCAACATAGTGTGAAGCACCCCTATCATACTACAAAGTTGACCAAACTATGCAATTTCCAGTTTTTCCACTTTGGGAGAAAAACATTTTGAATACACACTTTTAACTTTTTTTACCACTTTAAGCTCAATTTGGAAATTTTATGCATACTTTTGGATATAACGACCCTTGAATTACATTATGAAGATGATAACAGATCCAACCAACCAACTCCAAAGTAAGAGTATATTGTTGTCCCATGTATTGGATCCCCTAGAGATGCTTACATAGTAACACTATTTAAAAGTTTGGTACTAAGAAAGTGGATTTGACTTTGCCCAAGAATTGGGTGTAACAAAAATGGAGACCCGAAATCAAAACCAAATCTAACCAATTTTATTTGCACAACCTTTTTTTCTCATGTTTTTTTTCCCTTTAAACTCAATATAATACAATATCTCCTACCAGCCTCCAAATGTCCACCCCTTCCCCTAATTTTGGATAATCACTTCTAGAGTGTGTAAGCCTAGCTTCCTTTACTTTCCCTTCTCAAATAAGTCATATTTGAAAGGTTCACTAAACCCTCTACAAGTTACATTTTCTTGGGACTAGCCCATCATAGTAAATGATAGATTGATAGCTTACTTATTGCTTTTGGAAGTTCTGTGACTTGTGATTGGTTGGAACTTGGAAGTATGATTAGTGAGTTGTATTGTTGGGGATACAAGTAACCATCCCTTCGTAACCCCTAAAGGACCATTGTCCCTTTGGGGGACAAGTGGGGTTTTGGGCATGTACCTACATCTAAACTACTTTGTATGATATTTTGAAACTTTTATGGAAGATGAGAAATTCAAAGGTCTATGTGAGTGTCTAATTTTTTCTTCATCCCAACATTTACTAAAGAAGTTATGCAAGAATAATCAAAACTAGGGGCATGGCCTCTCCTTTGACACCAAAGTGGGTTAGCCCTTTCGGGCACAAGCTGTGAACACTTGGGCAAAGAGGAGTGGAGCGGAAGGAGCCTGTCTAGGGGGACTCCCAACCCTCCATTCCTTTTGCCCCTTGTAAAACTTGGTACTTTCATTTTTTAAACAATTTGTGAATTTGGTTTTTGGTTTTTGGTTTTTGGTTTTTTTTTTTTTTTTTCCAAATTGTAGCTAGTGGGCTAAGAACCCTTGTCTTTTGTCATTTAGATTAATGTAAATAAAACCTCCAATTCTCCCTAGTATACTTGCAAATTTCAAGACCTTCTGGCATCCAAGTTTTTTTTGAAGTATGCTTTACATGTCCAATTCATTTGAAAATTCTCCCACACATACCTAACTTGGCCTCCTACATGGATAAAATAAACCTCAACTTTGTGTAGAGCAATTTTTTAACTATAAGAGTGGTCAAAGGCTTTTGAAAATTGCAGGCTGCAAAGAAAAAAACCTTTTTTCTTCACTTCAAGTGTTGATATCTCACTTCTAACCTTCTGAAATAATCTATTTTTTCCCTTGGGAACCTCCTATAGTCTAGGATAAGATCCTACCTTTGGATTTTCAAAAAAACTTTTTTTCCAACTTTACTACTAATTTCCTCAAAAGTGGTAGTTTTCAATGATTTTCACAAATAATAAAGGTTTAGTCCTTTAGGGGTTAAACGGACAAATTTCAATTGAAATGTGTTTGGTAATT
This sequence comes from Ulota crispa, assembly GCA_963920765.1. Lineage (NCBI taxonomy): Eukaryota > Viridiplantae > Streptophyta > Bryopsida > Orthotrichales > Orthotrichaceae > Ulota > Ulota crispa. The sequence continues at coordinate 16,263,641 of OY987249.1, read as the reverse complement.
AGAAGGTGGTAGGAAACGCTTTTAGAGCATCTTCGCTTGTCCAAGCTCTTCCAAAGTTTTCCATCTGTTTTGGCCGGCCCTCAAGCCCTTTGATCTCCACCCATGCTCTTCAAAAAGGTGGCCGTGCACTCCAACATGCCCCATGAATAATCAGTTGACCACTTATCAAAAAAAGTAGATGATAAAGACTACTAAACTTAGGATCATATATGATGAATAGTGGCTTGAAAGGCCCTTGCTAGACACAATAGGACAAAGTGTCTTTACTCTTGAGTGGGTTTTGAAAAGGACCTCAACACTTTTTATCCACTTTGAGCATGTTTAACCCCTAAAGAACCAAGCCCTTTTTTTTGTGAAAATCATTGAAAACTACCACTTTTGGGGGAATGAGTAGAAAGGTAGGAAAAATAATTTTTTTTTTTTTAAAAAATGAACTGTTAGATCTTGCCTTAGACTATGGGAGGTACTTGTAGGAAAAATTTCAGCTCATTCTAGAAGTAGAGGAGTGTGATATAGACATCTGAAGTGAAAAAAAAGTTTTTTCCTTGCTGCCCAAAAATCTCGGTAGCCTTTGTTGGCTCGTAAATTGAAAAAATTGCTCATGCAAAGTTGAGGTTTATTTTTTCCATATAGAAGACCAAGTTAGGTAAATGTGGGAGAATTTTCAAATGAATTGGAGGTTTGAATCATACTTTATAAAATCCTGCAATGCCACAAGGTCATGAATTTTGCATATACACTAGGCAAAATTGGAGAATTTATGCAAAATTCAAAAATCTAAATTACTTTGATCCAAATGGTGAAAACCAAGGAATCTTAGTCTACTACAACTTGCAAAAAAAAAGTTTAAAAAAAAAACACACAAAGAACTCAAAAAAGTAAAACAACAAATTTTACAAGGAACAAAAAGAACAGAGGTTTGGGAGTCCCATACCTACCCGCAAACTAAAACTTCTCATAACTTTCATCTCATCAATTGAAATTCAATGATTCAAAAATTCTCACATTTGTATAAATCTAAAGAACCAATTTCAGATTTATATTTTTAAAAAACACAATTTTTTTTTGGACTGCCCGCCCTCCCCTTTTTCAGAAATTCATGCACAACCTCTTCAATAAATGTTGAAATGAAGAAAAAATTAAATGCCCGCGTAGATTTTTGAACTCCCCACCTTCAATAAAAGTTTCAAAAATCACAAAAAGGTAAATTAGCTATAGGTACATGCCTGAAATCCATTTGTCCCCGAGGGGACAGCTAGTCCTTTAGGGGTTAAATCGCCAATGGAGATGCCCTATGGGCACCCCTAAAGTTGAGCTGGGACTTTGGGATTTTGGGATTTGGGACAAAGTGTGAACCGCCCCCTCAGTATCCTGAGCCTCCCCCGCCTCCTTCGGAACGAGTATTACGAAGATAACGGTGGTGTCAGGGAAAGCGAACATCTGTGCTTTGACATCCTGGACTCCAATATTGAAGCTTTAGCCTCCAAAACACGGAAGAGATGCTGCAGGCGATGCATTCCGTAACTGCGTTGCCTAATTCAAACTTATTAAGTTAATGTAAAACCGGCATCCCCCCCTTCCAAGGCTGAGCTCACGCCTTGGATGTTGAACCCAACCGTGGCACTGAGTGAGTGAGTGTCCCGCAAGTGCAAACCAGGAAGTCAGGATGCTGGAACGCGGAACACTTGTCCCGCATTTTTAAAACTAAATGAGAATTGACTTGAGACCTCAGACTGAGGCGCAGACCGTGTTGATTGAGCTGTCTGATGCAAACTGCAAGCAGCTCATCGATCCTCAATAATGAAGAGGAGCACATTGATATTCCTGTTGCACAAACCCTTTGTCACTCCTTTTAAGACACTTGGGCGTTGAAATGGAGCGCTCAGTCCTCCTCCCCCCTTCCCCTTTCCTCTCACTGAATGTCTACTGTTGCCAGGCAACCGACCGTCCATCATCACTTCATCAGTTCGGTGACTCATTAGTGGAAGTCAAAGCTGGTTGTAGTATTAACCCCTAAATCCCTGAGTGTCCCGAGGGACAAATGAGATTTCGGGCAGGTACCTACAGCCTCATTTTTTGTCTTAATTTTTTGAAACTTTTTTGAAGATAGGAAAACACATAAGTTTTTGGGGAATATAATTTTAATTCCAATTTATGCCTGGAAGCAAAAGTTATGCCTAAATAAAAATTAATGGAGATTGGGCAGCAAAAAAATTTACAAAAACTTGAATTTTTTTTTTGAATTTTTTTTCTCATATTTTATTGTTTTATCTACATTTGGAGCTTTGATTCATTCCATTTGGACTAGTTATGAGAAAGTTATGGACATTTTTTTTTTTTCGGGCAACTCAAGCATCTTCTTGAAAAAATAACTTACAAACTTCATTTTTGAATGCAGTTTTAACATTTTTTCAAACATAATTTTTGGAGAGGGTGAATTTTGCTTTTTAGAACAATCTCACCATTGGGATTATTGTGTTTCAATTCCATTGTAGGGTTATTAACAATTTAAGTTTTTGTTCAATCGCATACCTTCTTCCACCTAATGTTTTTTTAAGAATGAAAAATTAAGTAATTTTTGTTTTGATTTTTTATCAAAGATTCTCAACTCAATTTCCCACCACAAAAAAACAAACCTCAAAACTCTGTGGTGCAAAAAATTTAAGTTAAAAAGGTTCAAAGTCAAATAATCTAATCATGCAGGGTGCAAAAAAGTTTGTTTTTTACACTTTTAAAACAAATATCTTGCAATCTAGGTGGTCAAAGTTTTTGAATTTTTTTTCGCACATTCTTATACTAGTCTAGTACAAGATCCTATGGCTAAACATGAAAAAAGACCAATTTTCAAACTTTTTTACTCTTTGCAATAGAAATGATAGTTTTGAGTGTTCTTTTGACAAAATAAAGGTCCCAAGGATTTAGGAGTGAAAAAAAAGGGGAAAATTTTATGGATACCCTTGCACAATGTGCGGGAAAAATCGATTGCTAGCTCATTGTTAGCCAATGGGATTGGGAAAAAAATCAGTTGCATTTTGAAATTGCCGGCAAAAAGCCAGTTAGATTTTAATTTAAAATCTAAATATAGTAAATTACTATGTAAATTTAGAAAAGTATCCGGCAAAGTCTAGCAAAAAAACTGGTTGAACACTGAAAATGCCGGTTTTTAGCTGGTGAAGTCTAGAAATTTCCTGGACATTGCCCATACAGTTTGTAATATTTTCATAGATACCCTGCTTTTTCAGGAATATCACAAATGTCCTTGGACCAAAATTTTCAGGTGTTTCTTTTGTTGTACATGTCACTTCCTTCTCCCTTTGTGCACACACTACTTTCTTGTTATGCGTACGTACAAAGGAAGAAGGGAAGTGACATGCACAACTAAACAAACACTTGAAAATTTCCAAGGATATTTGTGATACTTCTGAAAGAGCAAGGGTACCTAAGAAAATATGGCAAACTTCATGGGTATCCATGAAATTTTCCCTAAAAAAACGGGATTTTTTTATGGATACCCATGAAGTTTGCCATATTTGTATAGATATCCTTGATTTTTCAGAAATTGCAAAAATATTCTTGGAACAACACAATATTTGTTAATTTGGAAAAAAAACACTTTCCCAAAATAGATCTTGGCCTTGGGGATACAAAAAATTGCATTTGTGAGAATATTTTGGTAATTTAAAGTGATTTTTTTGATAATTCCTTCAAGGTATTCCATCATTGATGTAAGGTCTAGAAGAAATCATCATGAAATTCACTTGAAATCACCTAAAAACTCTTGAAAATGAACAATTATGAAGTCCCAAAATTGGTTTTATTTACTTTTTCCCCAAGTTAACAACTATTGAATTGACTGTAAATTTAGGGCATTTGTTCTATTGTGCATGCCACATTTTTCTCCCTTGTGCGCACTTGGCTTCTTTTTTGTTCTATTGCACTCCTTGTTTTAACATTGGTGATTGATCATGAAGGAAGTAGCTAAACAAATGCCAGTATTTGTGCAATTTCTGAAAAACCACATTACAAGGGATTTGGGCCCAAGAAGGGCCCCTTTCCTAAAATCATAGGAACTTTGGGGAACAATTCCACATGGGTAGGCCAGCCTGGTCGAAGTTTGACCACATCAGATGATATGATTAATAATAATAATAATCTTTTTTGACTATCAGCAGGAGCTGGTTCTCAGCATTGGGAACAACCAAACTCACAACCCTTTGGACGGCTCAATTTCTTCCTAATGAGGGTATTTGTACATATATCACAAACTTCAGGGCTATCCATAAATTATTTCTTAAATAAAAAAATCACTGTAGGTTCAAGCTTACTAGACCACAAATATTCCATACTTGACTAATTATAAGCAGTTGAAACCCCATAGTTCACCACTAAGTGAGTAGATCTGTAACTATTGAGGAAAAGGATACATTTTGCGACTTCTGAATATTGCATTTTTGAGAGTATATTGGTAATTTAGAGTGCATTTCACAATGATTACTTCAAGATCTTATAGCAATGATATAGAATTTTTTGAAAATTCTATCTTAAAACTCATTCTAATGACCAGAATACTCTTCAAAATGCAATATTTACAAGTCCTAAAATGTATCACTTTTCCCAATTTATCTAAGGTTGCATGATCAAGGATATTATTTTGTTGAGGTTTAATAGAAATCAACAAATTTTTGTTCAACATTAACAAAAAAGCATCATGATTAACGCAATCAAAACAACATAAAAATAAAGTTTTCTATTAGTAAAACTCCATAGTGAACCACTAAGTGTGTAGCCATTTGTATTTATTAAGGCAAAATATAATAAGGGAGCGACTAGGCCTGAGTTTCTATGGAGACTCCACCATAGTCTAGCTTATTAAATTTGAGATTATTTTTACGTTGAAACATGAAACCAAAACAAAGAAATACTTTAGAGTACATTAGCACCTACAAAAGTTGCAAACATACAACAAATATGCTTCATTTGCGACACAGTCAAGAGTCAAACCAATTTCTCCCAATTATGGAAAATGAATAACAAATAATAAAAAAATTAATCTCTCAACATCCACGTGTTAAGGGATCCTTGGATTCTGGAGCATTATTATTCAACTCAATGCAATTGTATTATCATTTAACCCCTAAATGATCAAGGGTACTTTTTCTCGTTTTCAGAAGGCGTTTTTGAAGTTTTTGACCTGTTGTTGTAAGATCAATATTGAACATTGAAATAAGATTATGATTGTAGGAACTTGGATTTTAAGGCTTCTAGATAATGTTGCCAAAAAGAATCAATAAAAGCCATGCAAATGTTATGATATATGAGATTGAATGTGGATGAATGCAGAATTTGTTTATTTTTTAAAGTTATCTAAAACTTTTTATGTAAAATTGGTAAATTTTGTGTACAAAATTGGGAAACAACCACTTATGATGATTTGATAATTTTTATTTTTATTTCAAAACTAATGACTTCCCTTCTGAATCCATGATCACAATTTCACAAATGGGCTTGCATTGGAACAGTTATAAAGCTACCACCAAGTATAAAGAATTTTCTTCCTCCAATTATTGACCAAAATCAAATGAAGAAAGAGCATTCAATGGTGAAAGAAATTTGATTTGTATAACAAAAACATTCCAAGTGAAATTAGCCAAAAACCACACTCGGGTTTTGTTAGATGATGAATTTTCAATAGAAGAGTCATGGCTCCTCAAGAGGTCTTGATTTTATATTCAACTTGCTACATATTTTTCCAATGTGGCACCTTGTCAAAGGCTCCTTAGTGACACTATTCATCACATTGTTTGATGCGCAATAGGCATGCTTGCAATTCAGCTTCTACAAAAATAACTAGAATGTAGTATGAAGGATATTCAAACTGAATATTGAAACTAACATTAGACCACAGTTTCTTCAAAATAACAATTACATTCAGATCTTTGCTTTAGTAGGGTCTCAAAATTTCACTAACACCAAAATCTGGTGTCTTAGCATTTAGGGGTTAACCCCTAAATGGCTGAAGTGCAGTTTTTGGCAACATAGCAATTTTGTGGAGGCTAGTACTTATAGTACTTATAAAATAAAAACCAATTTTCACAAACAATTTAGAGGATGTGTTTCCAAGGAAGAGCTTTCCAATGCAACAATTTTCAAACCATTCTAATCTATGAAAAAAAAAGTTATGATGCAATATGTAGTTTTGTTTGATTAAGGGGTAGGACAAGCCCATTTATTTATTGCACCTGCAATTTTTGGATCTTACCCAAAGGTAGAAGGGCAAAGATGTTTCCTTGTCAAATCTAAGGTAGGCACACCTATAAGCGTGGAAATAAGGGTTTTGGAGTAGGTAAAACAATTGACTAAGTTTGAAAAAAATACTGTAAATTAGGAAGTAGAAACCAAAAATGTTGACATCAATTTCAAGGTTCCAATTGCAAACATTTGTTCACAAAGATTTTTCAAAGTTGAGAATCACTAAAATTGTAAGAACCATGTGTACAAGATGCTAAAAACAAGGCTTGTTGGTCCTTAAATAGTGAGATGGGTACTCAAAATTGTCATGCTAGTCATCCACAACCATCACTTCATCAACCATAACCATCACTCCGTCACCCATAAGCATTTGTTTTTTTATTGATTAGCCCCTACCACTGTCACATGACGCCCATGGGGACACAACGCTTATGGATGCTATTACCTTAACCCAACCTCTTTTCATGAGGGCAATTATTTTTGCTTATTGCCCTTTATTTCACCTTCATTGAAAGTGGCCCTATGTTGATTTAGTTTGTCAAAGCCACAATTTTTGGCTAATGTTTTCTTTCCCTCCTTTGAAGTTAGCTAAAGTCTAAAACTCCATTGTTCATATTTTGAAAATAATATTATGTGGAAGCCAATAACTATTGAAAAACGGCTTTGTGCAAGAATTTTCTTGAAGCTAGTTTCCTTTTCTAATTTTTTAGTATGTGTTCCCCAATGCAAAATGTTATGAAAATTTTCAAGCATATGACCAACTCTATTACAAAAGTCAACCTAAAAATTTACAAGCAAGAAAGTGAAGTTAATTGAAGCAAAAACCTGCATGAATTAGAGTTGCCCAAACTTTGAATGCTCCACAAAAAAAATCTCACTTCAAAACTTACAATCTCACAATCTTTGCTATAAATGTCTTTCATCTTTTTACAATATCACGATGAAATAGTCTCATACTAGATCTTAGGATTAATTGTGACATGATTTGATTTTCCATTATCTTTTTGTCTTTGCCATCGTAACTACCCATACCCATTTCCAGTATTTTTTGGTGAAACATAGTCCATGTGCATTTAGGGGTTAATGGACAAAATTAATTGTTGTAACCAAAAAGATATATCAAACAAGCCTAAAACTTCTTCTATTTGAAACGCTAATATATTATTTTTTGTAATTATTTTTTGCCTTTTCGTGTGGTTTGATTTTGCGAATTCAAAATTCTTGCCCATAATTGCACGTATCATTATTTGAATGGTGGTTAAATTCTTTAAAGAAAAACACAAAAAACGAATATTTCTATTTTCGTTTGGCCATGTTGTGGTTGAATGATTCAAGGAAAACATTTGCTTTAGCGCTAGTTTTTTCCTTGTTTTTATTTAAGTCTGCTCTCAGGTGAAATAAACGGTAATGATTGACTGAGCATCGTGAATTGATTGTGGTATTATGTCTTTTATATGTTACTTTTTAATGTCATATAGTACTGTGGGTACTGGGTAGACCTGTAGATAAGGAGATTTGTTCTATATGGAACAAAAGGTAATACACCTGGCAATTGACAGCACGGAGGACTCTGCTGCCATGCTAAACCCCTAAACGTCTGAGCGTGCCGCTCCAACCAGTAGAATATGGGGTATTTTTCTTATATTTGGAATGGATCCACACCTATATTATAGTTGAGATCAATAAAGAAGTTGAAGAATAGATTAATGCAATTCTAGTGCGCTACTTGAGATCCCAAATTAAAATTTCTTATTGGTAGCAAATGACAATTATACGCCACCATGTATACTATGCCATATGGATTATGGCATGAGGGCATGTTTTCAAAGGTCTTAACTGCTAAAGGACTACTTGTCCCTACGGGCAACAAATGAGATTTTGGGCATGTACTTATGGCTAAACTACTTTGTGTAATTTTTTGAAACTTTTATGGAAGATGAGTAATTCAAAGATCTGTGTGGTCATCTAATTTTTTCCTCATTTTGACATTTGTTGAAGAAGTTAAAAATGAGTTTATGAGAATTTTTGTTTGGCATGCAACCCAAAAACTTCTTTAAAAATTGCAGTTTTTTAAAATAAAAATTTGAGGTTAGTTCTTTAGACTTATGTATATGTGCGAAGCTTTGAATCATTCAATTCTAATTGATGAGATGAAAGTTATGAGAAGTTTTAGTTTGCGGGTAGGTGTGGAAAATCTGAAAACTATGCCTACACGCAAACTAAAACTTCTCATAACTTTCATCTCATCAATTAGAATTGAATGATTCAAAGCTTCGCACATATACATAAGTCTAAAGAACTAACCTCAAATTTTTATTTTAAAAAACTGCAATTTTTAAAGAAGTTTTTGGGTTGCATGCCAAACAAAAATTCTCATAAACTCATTTTTAACTTCTTCAACAAATGTCAAAATGAGGAAAAAATTAGATGACCACACAGATCTTTGAATTACTCATCTTCCATAAAATTTTCAAAAAATTACACAAAGTAGTTTAGCCATAAGTACATGCCCAAAATCTCATTTGTTGCCCGTAGGGACAAGTGGTCCAGGGGTTAACCTTACTGTTTTGAAGACCTGATCAACATCAAGCAATTTCGAAGTTTTGAACTATGCTGCCCGGCTGCCAGACTGGTCCTGTTATTTAGGAACTTTGGAAGCCAGGCAATGGTCCGATGGTCGGCTAGTGTACAGTATTTTATCTAAACATGTGGATTGTGAATTGTAAATATTTTCAAGAAAAGCATGGTACGAATTAAAGTTATGATAAAATACTATCCAGCCTGGGGCAGAAGATTCCAATTGAAAGTAGAATCTATAATAAGTGTCAAAGTCAAGTATTCAACAAACTGGAAATTTAAATAAACGCAGTGGCATAGTGAGGTCAAGGAGCACTATTATTAAATATATATCAATCTACACAAATTATTTTTGACTAATGCGATACTTTGAATAGTGCAAGATTGGTTCGGGTAAGCTTTGTCTAATTAGCATGAAAACATGGCATATTTTTGGTCCTTGTTTGTCAAGTTGGATTTGGTCACAACTTTTCAAGGTTTCACTATCCCTCAAGTAGTAACTTGGTGGCTAAGCCTACAAAATGCAAAAGAATTCACGCACCCACTAGTTGGGCTATGTGCTTGTAGAATTGCCTTCAGATTTTGGCCACTTAAGCACCACTCTTTGAGATAGTACTTAGATAATGTAACCCACAATATAGTGAGTTAACTTGAATCAGTTTGAAATACTTTCTAAGTGTACTTTGCAAACTCACCTATTTCTCAACTTAGTGCAAGTTAGTGTATTTAGGCAAGGCGCATTATTTGAATAAATTGTGTAGGAATTAAAATACATACATTTGTATCAAGCAATGAAGGAGAATGATAGATATGTATGTATGTATGTATGTATATATATATATATATATATATATATATATATATATATATATATATATATATAAAATTGGGGGGTCACACCCTTTTATGCTTGGATATCACATGCAATAATGGGGTGTTTAACCCCTAAAGGACCAAGGCCTTTATTTTGTCAAAAGACACTCAAAATTGCCACTTCTATGGCAAAGAGTCAACAAGTTTGAAGATTGGTCTTTTTGCATATCTAACCTGTAGGATCTTGAACTAGACTTGTATAGGAATTTGTTATTCAAAACTTAAAATCTTTGACCTCGCAAATTGCAAGATATTTGCATTCAAAGTGTAAAAAACAAGCTTTTTTGCACCTTGCACAATTAGATTACTTGACTTTGAACTTTTTTAACTTAAAATTTTTGCACCATGGAGTTTTGAGGTTTATTTTTGTATGGTGGGGAATTGAGTTGAGAATCTTTGGAAAATAACCCAAACAAAAAATACTTAATTTTCATTCTTAAAAAAAAAATTAAATAGAAGAAGGTTTGAGATTGAACAAAATCTTACATTATTGATAACCTTGCAATGGAATTGAATCACAATAATCCCAATGGTGAGATTGTTCTAGCAAGCAATCTTCAACCTTTCCAATAGTTTTTTATGCAAAACTGTTAAATTTGCATTCAAAAATGAAGTTTATAAGTTATTTTTTTAGAGCAAACCCAAACCTACCCGCAAACTAAATCTTCTCATAACTTTCATCTCATCTATCAAAATTCAATGATTCAAAGCTCCCCACATCTATATAAGTCTAAAGAATCTATTTCAGATTTTTACTCAAAAAAATGGAATTTTTAAAGTAGTTTTTGGTTGTCCAATCTTGCCTATTTTTAGAAATTCATGCATAACTTCTTCAATAAATGTCAGAATGAAGAAAAAATTACATTCCCACATAGATCTTTGAATTCCTAACTTTCAATAAAAGTTTCAAAAAATCACGCAAATCAGTTTAACCATAGGTACATGCCCAAAATCCAATTGTCCCTCGAGGGGACAGTTGGTCCTTTAGAGGTTTAAGTGGGGGTAGTTATCTTCATCAAAGTGATTTTTTCCTCCCTATTTTTAGATAAAAGCTACTTTTGTGTATTTTAGGATACCCTCTGTTTATTTCTAAATAGTTAGGAAGGTTATTTTTTGGCACCCTATTTTTTTTTCAAACTGCAAAGTACCAAAACTTGGCGCAAGAATGCAACAAAGTTTCTACCCTAAATCCTTATTTTCCAAGTACAATATTGCAAAAAAGAAATAAACCCTAACTTTAGCGTCCACCACCATGGTCCTCCTGCAACTTGCACCAAATTTGTAAACACCAAAAGAACCCTACATTGCTTCAAGCAATCACCCAAATTCAAATTGTAAACCCTAAGTAGGCCCTATAAAAGTAAAACAAAAAAACCAAATCTCCTAAACACCCTAAACTACCTCTATGAATGCGCCAAGAGGTCAAATTTGATAAGAAGATAACACAAAAACAAAGAATTGTAAAGCACCCACTACTGTTACTTTCATGCCAGTAGTAAGCACAGTGAACACAAATGTGAAAGCAATAAGCACGGTGAACAAAAACCTAGAAGGACAATAACATAAATAGCAAAAAGTAGAAAGCGCTATTTCAACATTTGCAGTACGTGCGGCTAGAAAATTCAAGAACAGAATTAACATGTAAGCTTATAGTACAAAAGCAAATTAGATTGCATGCAGGAATCTAAGGTGCATGAACTTGCAGCAACAATAAGAACCTAATGCGCGTGCAGGAATCCAAGGCCTCAAACCCTTACCAATGGTAGGTTAACAGTGTTTCTAGAGTTTTCAACCATATTCCCGCTAACAATGCTAGCATTCTTGCCATGTGTCCAATGAAACCTTAAACCCTAAAAGATTTCCCTCCACTCATCCTACTAAGCACTTTTAGGGAGATCCTATTTTCCTTACCCTATTTTTTTCTACAATATACTAAAATGGAGGTACTATTCACTACCCTATTTTACATATAATGAAGCAAGAGATATATTTTCAATGCTATGGTAGATTTAACAAAAGTATCAAATTTATCACCATGAATAAAATGGACCCTATTTTTTATCTCACCTAATTTTCTAAAATTTCAATGGTCACCCATACATATACATATATATATATATATACATATATATATATATATATACATATATATATATATATACATATATATGTATATATATATATATGTATATATATATATATATATATATATATATATATATATATATATATATATATATATATATATATACATATACATACATACATGTTTGTATGTATGGATCAAAGACATCAATTTCTGATTTTCAAGAAAATAATTAATCCTTAAAGTAACTTAAATCTAAATGGTATCACCTCAATCACTCTCAATTATCTTCTTAGTAATTTCACTTTGTTTGTTTTATTGAGTCCTCACAAAAAGAAGCCCATTTTTTCTTAAACTCAAACCTGCCAGTTCTAGTCCTTTTATTTTAGGAACAAAAAATATCTATTTTGTACAGACCTAATCATAGGATTTTGCACTAGATTTATGCAAGAAGACATTGTGAAAATTACGTGAGGTTTTGACCGGATGGTTGAGTGATGAAGTCATTTGAAGTAAATGTATATATATTTTTTGACCTCTGCCAAATATTCTCAAACCCTTTTGACAGCATGTTGTGGACATTCTTTGCATCGTGGGTGTTGTAGAGAGTTGCTTATGCTTTTAATCATGTTAGGCATATTTTCACAAATTTTCAAAGCCAACGAAAACATGGACGCATCATACATGGCCTTGCATTGCAAATGTGTGTTTGAAATTCACACTACGTTGTCCTGATGGAAAGTATTCCATCATGTAGATATTCATAGTTTTATTAAATATGTTTGAACTTCAATAGGTGATACATTTTGTTTTGAATTAAATAGAACTGCTAAAAAAAATGGATTTGATTTGGAAAGCAAGAGAGGATAAGAGGATAAGAATCTTGAGTGGAGATTAAGTACAAATTAAAGGATGAGCTAACGTGTACTACATGCACCTTACTTTAGAAAAAAAGGAAAAATAAAGGAAAGTTTCTTTTTAGCAAGTGTGAGTTGAGTGTGGATCGCAGTTAATTGCCAATAGAAAAAACTGAACCTTAAAGGGATGATAGCTATTGGGTTAGGTATCTTTTGTCTGTTGTATCTTCCGTCTATGAAATTTTGAGAGCTTGTTTTTGGTGAGGAGATGTTTTTTAATTGTATTTGCAAATTTGATTTGGAGCTAGGATGCAAAAGTTATGATTGCTTGAATTTGAAGATAGCCAAACTATAGGAGGTAAAAAGGCTGAGACTTTGACAATTCAAAGCTGACATTTAGTCCATTATTTTGCAAAAAGATTTGGAGAGTGTGTTCTTCTTTGTCTTAGTTTTTTAGAAAACTAATGGAGTTGAGATTTGAAGCTTTAAGGAGAAAGTTATGAAGGAGTAAATGTATGAAGGTTGGTTATCTTTTGTGAGAGAGAGGTTGCAACTTTGGAAGCCATAACATCTGATGAAATTGATATTTTCTTTTGAAAATTTTATGGGTGATAGCTTGTTGGATTAGCTTTTCAGATTTTTATCACTCATTATATTTGGAGGATTTTTCAGAGAGTTCTGTTATTTGAAAGTTTGAGAGATTTTGGGAGTTTTTCATAGATTTTGGGGGGTTCATAGATTTTTGGAGTTTCATAGATTTTGGAGTTTGATAGATTGTAGGTCTTGAGATTTTTGGAGGGATTAGGGGAATTGAGGAAAATCTCATTCTGCAGAGCAAGTGCTTTGTAGAATTCTCCTTTTTGAGTTGGTAGTAGGAGAGGTCCATTCTGCATAGCAGGTGCTCTGTAGAATTTTGTTAGAGTCTGCATGAAGATTCACCAAGTACACACACAGTCGCAGCCAAACATCCCAAATATTCCCAAGGCGCGCTCTTTGCAACTCGACAACGTTGGGATTTTTGTAATCCAACTTTTTGAGGGCCAATATTGAAGTATAGAAATCCAAAAGGTGGATTGAATTGAAAGATTTTGCTTTTATTGAGAACCACAAAAAAAAGTTGACCAAAAAACCAAATATCTAATATCTATTGCATTTCAAATGCAACTACATTTATCATAAATATTATTATATTCATCAAATACACTATTGCTTTAGATGTGCTCCAATGAAGGGTCGTGCCTTCATTGGTTGCTATTGGGAAAAGACATTGGAAATGGTGTGCCTAAGCTGCCCCTTGAAACAAAAATAACCCATAAACATTAATAGTATTTGAACCATAACTTTGATTTCAATAAAAATATTTACAAATAAGAGCATGAAAACGTAAAATATTACAAATATGGGCGCAATTTCAAATTACATACAAAGAAAGGCACAATTTCAAAAAAAATGAAATTTTTGTATTTTGTTTTGGTTTGGATATTTCTTGATTAGACACGTCACATGAAATGTTAGCTAATTCTTGAAAAACTTAAAGGTCTCTCCAAATCAAGCCTGAATAAAGAAATTTTAATAAAGGACATGACAATTTTTGGAAACTTTTAAACTTTTTGGAAGTTAGCTAACATTTAATGTGATGTACCAACCAATGTCCAAACCAAAAAAAATCTACAAAAAATCACAGTTTTTTTGAAGTTGTGCCCCTATTTGTAATATTTTATGTTTTCATGCCCCTATTTGTTAATTCCCCAAAATTATATCTCTTTATAACCCTTGCAAAATTTTATTTCATAAAAAAGGAAAAAATCAAACGAGTTGATCAAAGATCCCAATAGAACAAGCTTGCCTAAAATTCATCATGTTCCTAAGGGATAATGGGCCTTTTCGGGCTAAAGGAACAATCATTTACAACTTCCTAGAATACTAAACAATCATTGTTGGATATATCTCAAAGACATAATATCACCCAAGTTTGACATGTAAGGTAGTGTTCTCTAATTTGGTGCAGTGTTTGAATTTGGTGCACCTCTAGGAACAACTGACATGTTCCTTCAATCATCTATTACTATCATTGATGAGTTGGGTGGGCTTAGCTAAGCCCACCTAACTCATCAATGACAATGATAGATATTTGAAAGATCATGTCAATTGTTCCTAGAAGTGCACCAAATTTGAACACCACACCAAGTTAGAGCACGCTACCTTAAGGCTTTTCATCTCTTGCACAACAAATCAACAAGGTCATGTACCATGAAAGAAGAACTGTAATTTTGAATGGATGGTAAATGGGTGTATGGCACCAATTCAAATTGTCTTGTTTGGCATTTGTTTACTCTGTGTTGATAAATGGATTTCTTCAGCATGAGCTTAAAAATAACTTGCTACAGTAGTGCCTCGCTATTATAAGAAAAAATGCTTGGCTAAGATGAAGTAGATGACTGTCCCTAGTGGTTGGGGAGCTACAAAAGATCGTTTAGTTACAATGAATGTTTTCCTTATATGAAATGAATATGCTGTTTAGATACCTTCATCGTAACGAGGCACTACTGTATTCTTAAATAACGTAATAGAGTATTAAATCCAAAGTTGGATTACATAGTCAAATTAGCAATTTCTATTAATTCCTGAAGGCCCAAGCCCCTTTTTTTTGGAAAGTCGTTGAAAACTGCCATTTTCAAAACTGCCATTTTTAGGGGAATGAGTAGAAAGGTAGTAAGTTTTTTTTTGGAGATCCAATTGTAAGACCTTGCCCCTAGAATACTGGAGGTACTTGTGGGAAAAAAATTAGCTCATTTTAGAAGGAGAAGAGTGAGATCCTGACATATGAAGTGAAAAGAAAAGAAAAATCCTTTCTACCCAATAATTTTAGAAGCTTTTGACCACTCTTGTAGCAAAAAAATTGTTTTACACAATGTTAAAATTTAACTGCTCCATGCAGAAGATCAAGTTGGATATGTGTGGGAGAAGTTTCAAATGAATTGGAGGTATACAACAACATGCTTCAAGAAATCTTTGAATGCCAGAAGTTCATGAAATTTGCAAAGACACTAGGCAAAATTAGAGGCCTACTCTAATCCAAATGGAGTAAACCAATGAATCTCAGCCTACTACAACTCCAAAGAAAACAAACAAAAAAACATACATACATACAAATCACTAAAAAATCTAAAGCCCCAATTTGCACTAGGAGCAAAAGGAATGGAGGGTTGGGAGTCTCCCAAGACGGGCCCTTTCCACTCCACTCCCTATTGCCCGTAAGGGCCGACCCTCTTTGAAGTCAACACCCACTTACAAAAAGAGAGGGCCTAACACCATATTAAGTAATTTGGGACAAAGGGTACTTTTTGGGACTTTTGAAGGTTTTAGGTGATCACCTAGAACTGAGCTCCAACATTTTTTTGGGTACACATGTCCTCACTTGAGAGGAGGAATTTGTGAGAAAAAAATCTTAGTGGCTCAAACTGAATCTGATACCTTCAAATCTGGTTTAAGGTGACTTTTTGGGTTCTAGGTGGAGTACAAAATGGTACCTCCGTTTTTCCCAGATTACTTAATATGGTGTTCCCTGCCCAAATTGCCCCTTCTCCCCTAGGCCCTAGCTTTGGAAAATTCTTGATAACTTCTTTGTCAAATGTTGGAATGAAGAAAAAACAAAATGGCCACATAGGTCTTTGAATTCTCCACCTTCAATTAAAGCTTCAAAAAATCACACAAACTAGTTTAGCTATATGTACATGCCCAAAATCCATTTGTCCCCAGAGGGGACACTTGGTCCTGTAACCCCTAAACCACAAATGTTTGTTCAACCGTCGGTTGAAAGTTTTGGTAGGTTCCTATGAAGTCAATTTTTGGCCGCTGTTTCCGAAATCTAGAAACAAGGTGCACACACTAAATACCTTTGTGTGAAAAAAAAACCTCAATTGGATGCTCAAAAAGATTATGCTGCCCAAAAGAATTTGGGCACTTTGGCTAGTTTGGGCATCTTTGGAGACAAAAAATCTCAGCAGCTTTTGAAATTTGGCATACATATAACTACTAAAATATGGTGTACAATTGTCAAAAAAAAAAAAAAAAAAAAAAAACTCTCACATTGCATTTTAAAGGGAGTCAAACTTTGTTAACTATGTCCTGGACTCTAGGTGGTTTCAAGAAAAAATAGTTTCTTCTAACTTCAAGCCCTATTATCTTGCATTCCATAAATCCAAATTTTTCTTCAAATTTTTTCAAATATTCCAGATGTTTGCCTCTAACTTTTCACTTTCCAGATTTCAAATAAAAGACTTATTCATTGCACAAGAAATCATGAAAAAATGACTAGTGTATTGCCAATTCACTAAACTTTCTTGCATTGCAAGGTGATTTAGAATAAGCTAGACTCTATATTTGCTTCTGAAAATTTTCATGAGTGAACCTAACATCATATACTTGTGAATAGTTAAAAGTCTTGTTTTTGTATAGAGCAAAAATTTACTTTAAGAGAGCTCAAAGTCTACTGACCTTGTTTCATGGGAATGAAAAAAAGCTATTTTTCTCACTTCAAACATTATAACCTTACAATCTATGCGGTCAAATGGGCTGGATTTTTTTTATACATTGCCTTAATTGTATATAACACTTTTATATGGTTGAAACTATAAAAAAAAAGTTTTTATTTTGAATTTTAAATGAATCATCAAAACATGACAGTTTTGGTCTTAGTTTTCTCTACAACACCATTTGGACTTCAAGGGTTAAGGGGGTTAACCCCTGAGCGCCCAAGAGACATTATAATGTCTCTCAAAAAGTTGGGTCAACTCAATTTTGACCAATATAATTTCATTGCACGTTTGATGAAACCACTTCCAATCTAATCTAGCATGATGGAGACGCTTTCCACTAACAATTCATATAGTATGATCTTGTGAATTATATTTTTGAATTCACAGGGGCACTTTGATTGCACATGAGTCAAGCTTTTTTTCGTTTCGACTCTGGGCGCTCAGGGGTTAATAACATAAACCATAAACCCCACCAATAGCTGCACTCTTGCCACATACATGGACACATCATAGACTGGAAATGTGAGGCTTTGTGGATGACGCACTCTTCTTTGCCAATAACACAAAAGCAAGTCCACCTTTCCATCAATTTTTATTTTTTTAGATGCCCCTTAAAGTGGTCAAATTCTTTGTAGTGCTTACAGGACTAGATTGCCAAAATCCTAAAAGGCGTACAACCTTATTTGCCAATCACACATGGGGTTTTGTAGAAGAAAAACAACAAAAAAAGAGGAAAGCAACCGTGAGTTGTTGTCTGATATGGACAGAATACAAGTGGCTTCATAGGCAACCATTGATTTGAATGCCAACCCTTCGTGGTCGTGCAGCAGGACATGTAGTGACTGATTGTAAAGGGATTGAAGAACCTCGTATCCTTTTTTAAATGATTGACTGACCGAGTTGGGCATAACAAACATTTGGTACGTATATAAAATAGGGAAAATCTGAAAAAAATTCCCATAATTTCCTGTATTTTGCAAGATATCCTTGTGATTTTCAAATTTGTAAAAACACATTTGTAGGGGTCCTATAAAGCACCTCCATTGTTATGATGCATTGAGCTATACACATGCTCAAGGAAATGCTTTCACACATAATTTCACAAACATTATGTTCATTGAAGGCAAATCTTTCAACTATGAAAACAAATATGCAAATACACAAATATGTTGAACTATTAGCTTTGATACTTAGAGCTAAGCTGCTTGTTTGGTGATCGATGAATTGAGGGTACATGTTTTGATGTTTTTTTGTATCATATATGGGCAATTGCAAGGGTGGTTGTATGCTTTTTGCCAGCCACAGTGTAGTTATACCACAACATTATGGAATCCCTACAAAAAAGCATTTTTGCAATTCAAAAATTACAGAGATATTTTTAGAATATGGCAAAATTTAGAATGTTTTTCAAATTTCCCTACAGTCGCTACGTCCTATGGCCATAACTTGGTCACAATGAACAGGACATATTTTTTGATTGGTGATTCTCCTTTCCAAAAGGTACTTTTCTCAGACTGCGCTCTATTTTTCTCTATTTGGTGTAGATATGGAAAACAAAAAACTAAGGGGAAATTACAAAATGAGTAACAAAAATGAAAGAAATTACAATTTGGGTAACAAAATTCAATAACCTCAAATCTTTAATGGGCTGTGCAACTGTTAAGGGCGCAAGTTGTAAGTGCCGTTGAAGCAACTGTTTGTTGCAACCCTTGTTCTATTCGTGACTTGTTCTATTAGTGGTGCAACCCTTACTAGCACCAAGCAACCAAAGTTTGCCAAACAATTATAGATCGCACATTGTTAACCCCTAAATGTTGGCACGGACAAAAAACGCTTGTTGCCTCCGAAAAAAACTCTGTATCCCAAAAAAAGACCAATTTTGATCTGATTTTTTTTCAGAAGTGATCATAAAAGCATAATGCATCATGGAAGGCAAAAAAATTCTTCTTGAGATGCATTCATTTTATTTTGTAACCCAAATTGTGATACATGGTGTTAGCTCCCGAGCTGCCCTTCTTGCAATTTTCATGAGGGCACCATGCACTGTTGACTTTTCTAGCTTTTTGAAGCAATACTACTGGTGCCCATGTGCAAAGCACTGTAGAATGCTACAGGCAGGGCAAGCCTCGGTGATCCATTCGTCCTTTAAGGGTTAAGGAAACTTCACTTGCCATTTGCTTACTTTGGAGCTTCAATCTTGCACTACATTTCTTGCTATGCTCTAACATGAAACTAAAACAACACTTACAGCTTGCACCCTTGACAATTGCACAAACCATTAAGATTATTGAATTTTGTTACCCAAATTGTAATTATTTTCAAATTGTTACCCAAATTATAATTTCTTTCCTTTTTGTTACTCATTTTGTAATTTCCCCAAAAACTAAACTAAACTGTATTTTCAAACTTTTTGCAATTGACTAGTTATGGAAACCATAACACTGATACAAACTTTTGACTCGTGTTGCATGTTTTCGTCATTATTTATTCCTCATTTACAGTGAATTTCCATGTTGGTTTGGAATAAGAAATATAAAAAGACAATAAACAAGTTGGATCTGTAAAACCGTTTGTTGTTTTTCATTTTCAAATTTAAGGGCAACATGAAAGTTTATCCTTGGAACCTTGTGAACATATATTTATGATGGTTTTGAACACATTGCCTTTTGAACTGTGTGAACTTACATCATTTGTCTTATAATATTTTGTATTTCATATCACAAAGGTCCATATTTTGCAATAGATATTTTTTGAACTTATGGAAATAACATGGAGCAATTTAGTTTTTGCATACTAGTTGATTAATTTTCAAAATCTAGAGTTATGTAACTTTTGTCATTGTCTAGAAAAACGTTTTACTTAAATTCTTTGGAGCAATTTACACTACGTTCTATTCCTATTGGTTAAATGGTTGTGAAAGGCATCATTTCTTTAATATTCATTAGTTTAATGAACTTAACAAACTATGCATTCAAAAATAACATTTAGTACCACTACTAAAGGCTATCCAAGAGAATGGTGTGGAATATTCCACACCCTTCTTTAGTTATGGGGACATTTGGTTGAATTTGTCAAAGAGTTTATGAAAGAGAGGCTCAGTTTAGTGCACATGCATTGATGTGGGGGCCAGCCATGTTTATATTGATCGATCGATCGATCTATCTATCTATCTATCTATCTATCTATCTATCTATCTATCTATCTATCTATCTATCTATCTATCTATCTATCTATCTATCTATCTATCTATCTATCTATCTATCTATCTATCTATCTATCTATCTATCTATCTATCTATCTATCTATCTATCTATCTATCTATCTATCTATCTATCTATCTATCTATCTATCTATCTATCTATCTATCTATCTATCTATCTATCTATCTATCTATCTATCTATCTATCTATCTATCTATCTATCTATCTATCTATCTATCTATCTATCTATCTATCTATCTATCTATCTATCTATCTATCTATCTATCTATCTATCTATCTATCTATCTATCTATCTATCTATCTATCTATCTATCTATCTATCTATCTATCTATCTATCTATCTATCTATCTATCTATCTATCTATCTATCTATCTATCTATCTATCTATCTATCTATCTATCTATCTATCTATCTATCTATCTATCTATCTATCTATCTATCTATCTATCTATCTATCTATCTATCTATCTATCTATCTATCTATCTATCTATCTATCTATCTATCTATCTATCTATCTATCTATCTATCTATCTATCTATCTATCTATCTATCTATCTATCTATCTATCTATCTATCTATCTATCTATCTATCTATCTATCTATCTATCTATCTATCTATCTATCTAGGGGTCAAGGATGAAGTTCGTGGATGATACTTGAACAGAGGGAAAGACAGCCTCTCTTCAAGCTACTGAATGTTATGAATTTGTCACTTCAACCACCCTACTACCAATTGCTCTCTTCTTCTAATTTGTAAAGTTCTATCGTCTATGATGCTCCAAAAGACAAATTTTTATGAGATATGTCTTGAAAAGATGGCATCACCTAAGTTTGATATGCAACACTTCTGAACTTGAATTAATTAACCAATGTACCGTTGTGGAAATCCCAAATCTGGGTGGATGTTTTCAAATTGTAAATTTTCTATCAATAAGCACGGTAATGTTCACAAAGAAGGCTCTCTATTTTGTCAAAAAAAATTTAATTTAATTTAATTTTTGTCATTATTCAAGTTCACTTTTTTGGTAAAATCTTGTAAGGAATTTCTTTTGACATCCAGAAGAGCTAGATTCCAATATAAGTGTAAAAGCAGAGTGCATTTTATGTTAAAAAGAAATTGTTTCTTTTCACAACTATGAATGATAATAATGGGAAGGATTGTAGTCAGTACAGTCTAAGAGAATGCAAAACTGTGTTTTTTTAAACTTTGTCACCATCTTTCTACTTGTTCCCTCGATCACCTTTTCTATTAGTATTTTAACCCCTAAAGGACCATTGTCCCCTCAAGAGACAAGTGGGGTTTTGGGCATGTACTTTCATCTAAACTATTTTGTGTGATTTTCTGAAACTTTTATGGGAAATGAGGCATTCAAAGGTCTATGTGGGCATCTAATTTTTTCTTCATCCTGACATCTATTGAAGAAGTTATGCAAGAATTTATCAAAACTAGAGGAAGAGGGGCAGTTCAAGCATGGGCTCTCCTTTGTAAGTGGGGTGTTGATACCAAAGTGGGTACGCCCTTCTAGGCACAAGCTGCAAACAGTTGGGCAAAGAGGAGTGGAGCAGAAGGAGCCTGTCTTAGGGAACTCCCAACCTTCCATTCCTTTTGCCCCTTGTAAAATTTGGTACTTTTATTTTTTAAGCAATTTTCATATTTATTTAATAATTTCATTTTTTCCCAAATTGTAGCTAGAGGCCTAAGAACCCTTGCCTTTTGTCATTTAGATTAATGTAATTCACATTTCTGAATTTTACATAAAACCTCCAATTCTCTAGTATACTTGCAAATTTCAAGACCTTTTGGCATCCAAGTTTTTTTTTAATTATGTTTTACATGTCCAATTCATTTGAAAATTCTCCCACACATACCTAACTTGGCCTCCTACATGGATAAAATAAACCTCAACTTTGTGTAGAGCAACTTTTTAACTATAAGAGTGGTCAAAGGCTTCTGAAATTTTTGAGTAGGAAGGAAAAAACCTTTTTTTTTCACTTCAAATGTTGATATCTCACTCCTCACCATCTGAAATAACCTAATTTTTTTCCCACATGTACCTCCCATAGTCTATAGCAAGATCCTATGGTTGGATTTTCAAAAAAAAAAAATTCCTACTATTCTACTCACTTGCCTAAAAGTGACAATGTTTAGTGATTTTCAAGGAAAAGGGGCTTGGTCCTTTAGGGGTTAAAATCAATATGAAATAAGAGTTTGTTGGTTGGAATTCTACTTCAAGCCTGTAAGACTAAAGAGTTAGCACGCATACATAAAAAACAACTCATACCATATTTGATTGATTTTGAACACTCGAAAGTCCTAACTGTAAATAAAAATTACGGCATAAGATAAAGAGAAATAAAAAATTTGGTCAATACATAGCCTTTATAGATTGGATGGAGAGATCCTTTGATAGGAGAACCAATCTATGCTTGGCAAGTTTAATTATAAAGAATATATACTTACCCTCTAAACGACTAAGCCTTTTTTTTTTGCAAAAGTCATTGAAAACTGCCATTTTTAGGGCAATGATTACAAACGTACAAAAATTGTTTTTTTTAAATTCAACCGTAGGATCTTGCCCTAAACTATGGGAGGTACTTTTGGGAAAATAATCAGCTCATTCTAGATGCATGGGACTGAGATATTGACACTTGAAGTGTGGAAAAAGGTTTTTTCCTTCTTGCCTTTGACCTCTCATATATCAAAAAATTGCTCTACGCAAAGTTGGAGTTTATTTTTTTCATGTAGAAGACCAAGTTGGGTAAGTGTGGGAGAATTTTCAAATGAATTGGAGGTGTGAATCATACTTTGTAAAATATTGCAATGCCGGAAGGGCATGAAATTTGCATATACACCTAGGCAAAATTGGAGGATTTATGTTAAATTTAGAAATCTGAATCACTTTTATTCAAATTGTGAAAACCAAGGAATCTTAGTCTACTACAACTTGGAAAAAAGAGAGTCAAAAATCAAATACACAAAGAGCTCAAAAAATTAAAGCACCAAATTTTACAAGGGGAAAAAGGAATGGAGGTATGGGAGTCCCGTACCTACCAGCAAAGATAAACTTCTCACCCATCAATCAAAATTGAATGATTCAAAGCTTCCCACATAAATATAAATGTAAAGAACCAATTTCAGAAGTTTATTTTTTTTAAATGAAATTTTAAAAAAAAGTTTTTGGGTTGCCCGCCCTCACCATTTGTAGAAATTCATGCATAACTTCTGCAATAAATGTTGGAATGAAGAAAAAATTAGATATGCACATACATCTTTGAATTCCCCACCACCCCCACAGTTAAAAAAAATCATAAAAATTGGTTTAACCATATATACATGCCTGAATTTCCATTTGTCCCCTAAAGGCACAACAGTCCCTTTAGGGGTTAGCACAAAAGAAGCTTTGTATCACGATGACCTCTTACAGTCTAATACTTGTCTTTGTTCTCTAAAATTAGTTAATTATGGGGTAATTGTGAATATTTGAGAAAACATGATAATACTTATACATATCTATCAATATTACTATTATCAGGAGTCCTTATAGAAACGCAAGCCGTTTCACTCATGAGGATGAGTACTACAGGTGAATAATAGAGATAAAGAAAGGGGGTAAATAGAGAAATTAGAGAAACAAAAAGGGCATATAAAAATGGGAAAGCTAAGCATCAAACTTTTGAACATAATCTAGTAAAAAATTTACACTTCCGCTGGTTACAAATTGAGAGTAACTTATAATGATTTTGCATCGTCACCACAGTACACGAAAACTGTCATCACTGACACGTCCAAATTGACTTAAATGTCCAAATTGATAAAAATTTGACAAAAACATGTCCAAATTGACACTGCTCCCTTGGTGGCGCCACACCAATTAAGCCATCCATTTTACAATTGTTTATGGATACCATTTGTTTCAATAAAGTGCAAAGAATGGTTTTAATATGATCTTTGCTTCAGTATAAACTAACAAAAACTGCATCAAAACAAAAAAAACAAAAAGAAAGAAAGAAACAGCATTTCAAATGGCTTGGTACAGATTCTTGGATTCTAGGTGGCCTTAATTCTGTGCAACAGAGGCACTCCAGATTTTAGACTTTAGTAACTTAGGTGGAGGGTCTGTCTTCATTTTTTCATTGGAGAAGAAGGTAGTACGCTCAAAAACTGCCCATCTAAGCGCTCATCCCTCTTTTTCATGGTCTTCTGTGAATGGGAGGATTTTTAGTTCATTTTTCAGACAAAGAGAAATAGATGCTGAATGCAACACGTCGTTTCATATTTTTTGAAGTATTTTTGAGTTATTTATGAATTCTCAAAGTGCATGTGTCATAGGTACCTATTATTAACCTTAGACCTTCCAAGAATCGTTCACTTGCAAGTTGTGAAGAGATTTGAAGAAGAAGGAGAATGATTGGCTCTTGTAATTAAAAACAATTTTTTTCATGCATTCAATGAGTTGTAAGAGGTTGATGTAAGAATCACCACTGCACCATTTCACAACAAGCTACTCAATGATTCAAAATGAGCAAACGGTTTTCGAGCGTACTACCTTAACAGTTTCAATTTTTTTACCAACTAGATTCGATGAAAAAAGTTTGCGTTTTTTTTTTGCCAATCCATTTGATCCCCTTTCATTACTTTATACTAATGTATGGTCCTTGAGTCTAAGCGTTTATTCAAACAAATTTGGTATTTAAATAGTAAACTTCTATTTTTGTGTGTTTTTCTAAATTCATAATGTTTGAGTTTTTTCACCCCAGGTCCACATAGTAAGGAGTTCCTGAAAAAATGGAGGCAGGCCTAGCCCCTGCTAAAAGCTTAACTCCAATTAACTCCTAAAAGACCAAGTGTGTTTTTTGAGAAAAAATCTCAGAAACGGCCAACTTTTAGTGCATTGCCCAAATTTGAAAATAAAAATCTTTTTTTCTCAATCCCAACTGTACAAAAGTGTGTCAAATAGATAAGTTAATGTGTGGAGAAAAATTCAACCCATTTGACTGCTCAGATTGTAAGTTTATAATGTTTGAAGTGAGAAAAATAGCTTTTTTTCATTCCTGCAAAACAAGGTCAGCAAACTTTGAGCCTTCTTAGAGTAAAATTTTTGCTCTACACAAATTTGAGCTTTTTGTCCATCAAGTATAAGATGTTAGGTTCACTCATGAAAATTTTCAGAAGCAAATATAGAGTCTAGCTTATTCTAAATCACCTAATAATGCAAGGAGGTTAAGTGAATTGGCAATACATTAGTCATTTTTTCATGATTTCTTGTGCAATGAGGAAATCTTTTATTTGAAATCTAAACAATGAAAAGTTAGAGATAATCCTTTGGAACATGTGAAGAAAAGTTTCAAGAGTTTTGGATTTATAAATTGAAAGATAATAGAGCCTAAGTTAGAGGAGTTCTTTTTTCCTTGAATTTACCCAAACATAACAAAGTTTGACTCCCTTCTAAATGTGATGTGAGAGTTCATTTTTTTAAATTTTTTTTGACAATTGTACATTATGTTTTTTTAGTTACATACTTACCAAATTTCAAGAGTTGGTGAGAGTTTAAGCATAAGATTCTCCAAAGATGCCCAAGTTGCCTGAGCTGCCCAAATTCTTTTGGGTAATAGAACTTTTGAACCGGGCATCCAATTGGGGAAAAAATTACATCTCCACTTATGGGATATATATTTGTACCTTGTGTAACAACTTTGAGAACATCCAATAAAAATTAACTTCATATGACCCTACCCGAGTTCTCAAGTGGCTGCTAAGCCACTTGGTCCTTTACGGGTTAACCCTACTATACAGGTGATCTTGATTTGAAGGTGATTGAGCAGGCCTCCACAAAACTGTAATGGCAAAAGTTAACAATTTCAAATTCATTTTAATGGAAACATGCGCCACAAACAATTCAACAGCAAGGAAAATTTTACAAGTTGAGGGAACAAGAACGCCAAATTTTAAAAATGTTTTCCAAATGTCAACTTTGTATGTTTGTGCAATTTTGATGCAAGGCGCAAGGCCTACTTGGGCCAGTGCAAAATTAGAAAATTTTGTATTCAATAAATAAAAATATGCAAATGTATTAGTATGAGTTTTGTAGTATTGTGAGTCCTAAAGTATGATAAAATAGCAATTTATCAAAGCATCAAATAAATTTACAACGCACCATTCAACCCTAAAGGACCAAGCTTTCAAACTTCGGAAGAATGAACGGCTACAAACACAAGAATGAACGGCTACAAAAACATGTCCCAAGCATACATGAACTTCTTTATTTTTTCTTCAAAATGATATGGGCTCTTTGTATTACTTTTCCCACATGAGCAATACAGAATTTCTTTTTCTTTTTCAAAAACATACTTGAGATCAAAGAATAAATAAGTAAGTTCAAAAATAAATTTTGACTTTTGTGAATTTCAGAAAAATTCAATCTCAAGATGCAACAAAATTTTTATTTATAAGTGCATCACAATTAGAACTTGGCATTATAAACTTAAAGAATGAAACACAATGGGAAAACCATAAATACTTAATTAAAAAAATGTGAAAAATGAACAACAAATCCTTGGATGCCATGCTTAACAGATTTGGGATGGTCTCAAATAAAAATCATATCATAATGTGGAGAAAAACTAGAGGTTTTTGTCAATGTGCAAATTTTGTAAAATGTATGAAGAGATTTCATAACATGAAGGCAATCTATACTTGAAGAACTCAACTCTAGAGGATGTGCATGACATTAAAATATTTCACAATCACCATGATTGTGTAAAGTCCAAATTTTCCTTTATAGTCCAAAACTAAAGTCTTGCACAACTCAAGATGTGGCACTAAATAAATAAGCTATCTAGTGAGTACAAGGATCAATATAACTATCTAAGATGTATTCTAAAACTTTTTTTTACTTGTCAACAATTAACTACTCTCTCATATCTTCCCTTAAAAAATAAAAATAAAAAACCCAATCTTTCATTGAAGGGATTCAATCTCTTGTATAGATATGAGCCTATGACTTACTAGTCATCTCGCTAGTCATAATTAAAACTTAAAATTCAAGTAATTTTGAATGAGAAAACCCTTAAAGCTCATTGATCCGCTCTTCGCAATTAACATATCAATAAGTTATATCTACAAGTCATTGTAAAAGTTATGGATAAACATTAACAATAACCCATATTGTAAGGTGTAATCATTTCAAGTTAAATTGAGCTTGTAAAAAATGGCTTAGTTGATTTTTGACAAAAACCCACATGTAAATTTTAAACATTAGATGTTTCAAAAGAAAAAAAACTCATCCAATTTCATGTCGTTGAGATAAAATCATTCTTGAATGTTGCACATAATTCTTATTAGATAGTGGCATTATTTAAACCCATAATTACTTGAATGTCATATCACTTTGTATATCATCAACAATTATGAGCTTGACATTGTGTGAAAAAGACATGCAACGATGTTTTGAATTGATTTGACAAGAGCAAAAGGCATTGGCCTGGAATACATTGAAGTGCAGATCTTTGTAGAGAAAGGACTCAATAATTGATGCTTAGTCATGATATCTAAATAAATATAGAGATGGACTTTGACCCCCAAGTCTAAGGGATGAAGGCCTCCAACACAAGAGTCAAGACTATACAAATGTGTCTTTGCTAACTTTAATGTTTTACATATTGCACAAATAGGGCTAAAATCAACTCTCACAATCATCAAAATGTTCATCACTTTGTTGCTACTCATAATTAACATATAAATATGTTTAAAAATAATCCCCCTCTAAGTACTTTAGAAATTCTAAGAATATAGTGAGTTATAATAACAACAAACTCTATGCGCCAAATACCAATTTATTATACAATAGGTTTTATGTTCTACTTCATCAAAAATTTAAGAATATACATAGTATATTACCACATCTATGAAAACTTAAATACTTCCATAATTTTTTAACCCAATTAGTACTTGGTAAGAGTTTCTTTTTTACCTCAATCCTTTCAAATTCACGACAATTGAAAGAGATGGTGCTCCACGTTGAAAATCACCTTTTGAGCATTTTTAATGAAGAAACATGTTTTCTAAGGTAAATTTTTAACATTGTAAGTCACTTTTGAGCTTACTTTATGGCTCAAATAACTTCCAACATCGAATACCACCTTTGTGCCTATTTTATGTGCCCAAATAAGGTAGTTCATAGTTTGGAATATTTTTAACCATCTTTGAACTTATTGAAGGTCTTGAGATACTGTAACTTCAAGCATGAATTCAAGATGCCAATAATAAGGGTAGCAACACCTTCTTTGTGAGTGTCCCCATTGGTGTTGCCCACCAATTAAATTATGTGTCAGTGACTGATAGATACAAAAAAATTGGTTATGGGTGACAAAGTGATGGTTATGGGTGATAAAATGATGGTTTTGGGTGACAAAGTGATGATTTTGGGTGATTGAATGACGATTTTGAGTGCCCCATCTCACTATTTAAGAACTCCTCAAGTTAGTATTATGAGCAAATGAGCACACTCAAGACTTCAGTAAGCGTTTTTTTTAGCATCTCCTACACACAACTATACATTTTTAGTGATTTTGGACTTGAAAAATCTTTGTGAACCAAATGCTTGCAACTAGAACTTTTAAATTGATGCCAATAATTTTGGTTTCCTCTTGCTAGCTTGACAATTTTTAAAAAAATCATCAATTGATTTTCCTACTCCAAAGTCCTTAGTTTCATGCTTATGAGTGTTGCTACCTTAAAGTAACAATGGTAAAATAAATAAATAAATGAAACCAAAGGAGATCTCAAGAGCAAATTCATTGGTAGAGTGTAATAATACAAAGTAATTACATTTCACAAAATAACAAATTGACAAGTCTAGCTGCAATGCTTTTAGGTTTGTTTCATCAAAGATCAAAATTTCTTTCATTTTTCCTTCTATATATGTTATCACAATGAAAGGAAACTCTTTCAAAAAAATCTATGTTCTTCCAAGAGACATTGATAAACCATAAGGAATATATTGAAATGAGTCAAGAACCTACACATGTAA
This sequence comes from Ulota crispa, assembly GCA_963920765.1. Classification (NCBI taxonomy): domain Eukaryota; kingdom Viridiplantae; phylum Streptophyta; class Bryopsida; order Orthotrichales; family Orthotrichaceae; genus Ulota; species Ulota crispa. The sequence continues at coordinate 16,234,209 of OY987249.1, read as the reverse complement.
AATGGTTAGGTACTTGTATGTTTTAAATAGCCCGCTACAACATATTTTAGAGGTCACTTAACCTTGAGCGCCCAGCCCATATTCATCAAAATCTAGACCCACTCACACTCAATCTAACCAAATTGTTATCACAAACAAGATTCACAAAATCTAACCGTATTGAATGGTAGGTGAGACAAGCTCCAAAGTATAAGGAAAAGGACAAATAATTTGACCATACCAATCGAAAGATTATAACAAGTCAAACAAGAACTTTTTCATTTTTAAGAGCCCATATTTGGAGCATTGGGGCGCTTAAGGGTTAAGATGTTATGCAAATATGTTGAAGTTCCAATGGATATTTTATATTTGAAAAATTGCCATATACATTCATATCTACTTGTTTAGTAAAAATTGGTTAAACTTCAAATTTTACACAAAGAACTTAATCTGTATGGAATGGGATGATCTTAACATTACAATCGTATCAAGTCTTGAACCTTACATAAAGTAAAAAATTGCTCGATGAAGTATAGAACACAATAACTTGGGGCAAATTGCAATTTTGGTACCTTTGGGTTTTATGTCCATAAAAGAGTATTTATTGAATACTCTTTCAAAGACATAAAACCCAAAAGTCTCAAAATTGCTTTTTCCCCAAATTAATGAATATTGTGTTGTAGTGTTAGGTACATACTTGATAAGTCCTAAAATGATGTCACGTGTGTGTTTGTGACACAAGATGTTGGAATTTTGAAGACCTAAAACGAAAGATGACTATTGGAGTACATTTGAACCCATGATATGAAGTCCAACAATTAGATATGAAACTGAAACCAAATCCTCAAATTTGTGCTAATGCCAAGCATGTAGAGCGATAATAGGCACTCAAAACCTTCTAGAAGAATATAAAAATTGCTCAAGAAATTGTTTATTTCGTAGCCCCTTTTATAAATGAAAGCCGTGGGAAAGCCTTTTTGGCAATTGTTTCTTACAAAACAAGCTTCATTCCTTTAAAGCTTCTTGAAATAGGAAAAGTTATTAAGTTATTTTGAAGCATCTTAACCCTTTAGTGACCAGTTGACCACTTTTGCGTTGATTTTGGTACTCCGTGGGTCTTGTTATCTTTGTTTCATTTAATTTACAAAAACACAAAATGTAACAGATTTGGAACATCAAATTGTGCTCCTATTGGAACAAATTTCAAAGCAAGGCATAAAGAAATATAGTAGCTATGTGTGTTTTACATATGAAGCTGGGACTCTTGTATGGGTATAACAAATGAAATACTAATTCAATGCAACCGTGACGTGGCCCCAAGGCCCACACATTGCACCCAAAGTATTTGGTGCTAGCTCTCTAGCAATTGTGTGAAAGATGCATGGTTTATTTAGAAGTTCTACTTGTGGCCGTATTTCAGCTACAACATTGCATATTCCATGAAATCTTAGGTTCCAAAGGCTTGGTATGCCAAATGTGGGACCTTGTACCTGAAATGACACCCAATGTAGATGATATTGACCAATTGGATTTTGTGGAAACATGTTCCATGCATGTTGTATTCAACCATATATGTGTGGCCACATTTGTATTCTTCCAATGCTCAATTTCACAAATCATGCCTTGAAATGCACAGATTGACTCAAATTTTGTAATTTTTTTTAGAAGTGCAGTAACCTAAAAGGGGGCAATAGCCTCTACAAATCCCACCACTAATCAAAAGTTTCAATTGCATGATTGACACTAATTAGTTAGAGTGTCTCATGTTTTTGCACAACAAGTTTTTTTGGGTCATCAAGCTTCTCACAATCCTCACGTAGAATTGTCCCGATAGATCAATTTTTTTATATATATTCATATTGCCAAAGTTTATAGCTTTGATATGTCTAGTCCGATCTGGTTTTAGAACCACAAATTTTATCCTTGAATGTGTTTTGTAGACCGTATAGTGAAAATTTGAGGTGCCCTCCCCCCCAAATAGTTGACAGTCACTAAAGGGTTAAATGGGATTACATACATGAGTTAAGGTTGAAAGGATTTCCATTCTCAACAATACATTTAAAAAACTTTGGCTCATCATTATAGTGTTGCTTTTGTGATCTTGTTAATGTTTTGAAGTTTAATTTTGTATCATCTATTTAATCTATCTTGAATTTTATAACCAACTTCTTGAGGATTGCTTTGTTTTGCCTTGTATCTAATTGTGGGTATAATAGTTGAATCTTCTAAATTGTATCAATGCCATACAAATTTCACTCATCACTCCAATAATCTACATCTCAAAATGAGATAGTGTCACATGCTAAGATTTTCATTTATTTATTTAATCTTTTCATTGTTAAAAAAATCAATTTTCTCTATATTTGCCTCTTAGGTTAAGTTGATGAATTTCCTTGCTTACAAGAAATTTTCAACTTTTTTTAAATTTGTGATCATTTTCATTGCAAAATTAGCATACAAACAACTAACATAATGTAGATGATGGTAGCTAAAAAACTCTTGCTTTGCTTAGTGCAAGAAGTTAACAATATAGGTGGTCAAAGTCAACTAAACTTTTTGGATATGGGACAAGTTTTAATTTTTTGTTTAAACATCCACAATCTTGCAATCTACGGTCAATGATTTGAGAATTATTTTTTCAAATGCTTATTATTGTTTAAAGCTGATTATTATAGTATAAAATTTGATGATAAAAAAAGGGCTTTTTTTAAGAAGTTTCTTAGATCATGTGGATTTGGACTCATTTTTATTATATTGCCAAAATGAATGGAGTAAAAAAGATCAAGCAATCACGCACTATAGCACTCACTTGATTAGTGAGTAGCTAAAACCTATTCAAACTTCATTTACATTCATTGGAGATGTAGCTTTTGTCAACACAAGGTCTCTTCTTTGTTCATGAACCAACCAAATTTTGAAGTAACCAAAGAGAATCATTACAGCTCTTTGACGCTTAAACAAAAAGTGAAAGAATTAAATGATACATGAACTATTTCAAAATTCTAACAAATACTTGGGTAAACATTATTTGAAGCCCTACAATGAAGAATTTCGTATACACTTTAAGCAGCTAACTCTTGAGACCACACCAAAAAAATTGGGTTAAGTCATCCCAAGTTGAGGTTCATTCATTCAATCAACTATTATTAGAAATGGAATATAAACATTGGCAATTGTAAAAAAGATTAAACATGTTTGGTAACTTTCATCCATTTTTTTTGCCCAAACACTTATTGTTAAAGCATATAATATCAAAATGAGATGAGATTTTAGCAAATATTAGCAGTTGGCTCTTGCTGCGCTACACATTCATTATTAGAATTTTATTAGAGTTTTCATATATTAAATAGAATGCAAAGTAAAAAAAATCGTATATCTTCAAATTTCAAACTATATATATAATATCATAGAAACTGGATGCAATATTAAAGAGGTCAATATGTGATATTACAAAGGTCAATGTGATTGTATGTGCAATATAACAAAGATTGAAGGGTGTGACATTACAAAAATCGGTAAGTGATATTACAAAGTTCACTGTGATTTTAGTACAGTAGTAATGTAGTATGATTTGCCATGAGTAATTGGCAATAATTGCTATCAGCTTGCCTTGGAAGTTGAAATTCCCGTACCCCCAGGCCAAAAAGCTGCGCCTTCTCTTGTACTGAGGTTGTTGAGATCTTAAGGAAGTCAGACCCATTTCCAATTGCATGCGCAAAGAACATGCCCTAAATTCTCCACAAAATAAATCAAAATTTAAAAGTACAACTTAAGCATATAGTGTATGACACTTATACCCAACAATTGGCGAATTTGAGTGGCCACTCTATTATTCAGTAAAAAAAAAGTTATCAAAAATCTGAGACCACTAGGATGAAGCTTGTGTTTTGTTCTTTTTATTTGTGAAATTCCTTTTGAATCAATGGGTGTATGTGTTATGCTTTAGTAATTATTGTTGCTGTAATTTAGTTGGTCTTAGGTGTCTCATGCACTATAGAATGAGAGCACAAGTTTAAAAGTTGATTAATTCAAATGCCAGAAACATTTATTTTTATTTGTTTGGATAGCAAAATTGGAGGTAAGTCACAAATATCATGATTTATCATCCAAATTCTTTTTGAGAAAAGTTCCTTGAGTGTGTACGTGCAACTCTTGTTAATGTAAAGTTCCTCATTGAGGATCTACATAATTTTCTAAACATGCAAATGTTGGATACATGAATGAAAAAAATATAGTTTTCTAAGTGTACTTCTCAGCCTTAGGGGAGTCATTTGGATATAAATTCAATACTGCATGAGAGACAATATAGGGTGAATTTTATTTTTGATTCTAATATTTATAAAATGTGTAGATTCATAGCAAGGTAATGAAGATGTTTTTTGAGTCAAAGTAAATGTTATATGGCGTTCCTTATTCACCAAAATAGGAAAACGTATATTTTAAGATGGACTTTGATGCCGAAAGACATGTATACAGAGGGTTTAATAAGATGCCCTTTTTCTCTTTAAGGATTTATCTTGGGTTGTAAAAAAGTGATCCCCCCAAATTTACATCTTCCATCTCCTTGCTTTAAATTTGAAATTCAATTTTAAAAATGATATTTTTTTGAATCTAAATCCAACTAACAAAATGAAGCTTACCAAATCTAATTTCTATGTCAATTTGAAAATTTGAAAACTTTCAAAATTTAAGTACTACATTGAAATTTGAACTTTAGGTTTATCTCCAAGTTCTACCAAATTTTCAATTATAATATGACACAAAAATTTGGTTTACTCCACAATGTTTTACATTACAATAAACATGTAGATAGTAAACTTTCAAGATTTCAAGCTTATTTGTATTTGATAAGAACTTCCTTCACTTTTTCTTTCTTAAGAGTCCACAATAACTTCACCAAAAATTCCGAAGTATTTACGTCTCAGAAGGAACACGTGGTATCATCTCCAAAAAAAAAAAAAAAAATACAATTTTACCCAAATTTAATTGCAACCTGGCCAATACAAATGAAAAATTCTGAAAGTTTGTCCTCATGGTTATAGGCCAGGCATTTGGGGATAAGGTAAAGTGCTTCAACCTTTGTGATGGTTAACGCCTAATCTTTGAGTGCTAATGCGGAAGTTTTTTTGTTGATGGTTTCTTAGTTGTAAGAAAGTCAAATTTTATTTTGTTTTTTAGAAAATGTTTATGGAGACAAAGTTCATCACGGAAGGCAAAAAGATTAATCTCATTGAATGTACTCATATTATGAAGTATCACAAAAATTGTGTTAGGTCCCGTAATGCCCTCAGTTTGCAATTTTTGTGAGAGTAACTATCCACTGAAAAAGGCCAACCACCTGGCTCAGGAATAATTTAAAAAAAAACAACCGAGATGCATCCCACCCTGCCAAATCACCCCCCAGGCGTCATCCAACCGTCAATGCTAGGATTGAAAATAAATTCACACCCCTCTCCAACGGCGATGAAATACGGATACAAAAATATAGGAACAAAGTTCATATACGGAAATATGGATTCAACAAACACAATTTCAATATTGGTATCCCATATTGTTTGTAAGTCCAACTAATGTCAGAAAAATTCAAATATGGGGTGGGTGGTTACTAAACACTAGACATTCGTCTCGTTTCTTGAACCAATGACACAGTGACACATGTACCCCTTTCAGTTTACTAGGAAAAGGTTAACCATGACATGTGTACCCCGTCATTTTTTTTGTATTGTTTTCCAAAATGTCAGAAGTGTGACTATCCACTCAAAAACACACACAATACCACATTGCATATTGACTTATGCAACTTTTGGGAGTAGTAATAAGTCTTGTGGCCACTTTGTCGCACCATTGCAGCAGGCGGCCATAGTGACCAATCTGTCGTATAAGGGTTGGAATCTTATTTTGTGAGCAAGAATTCTTAAGCCATGAGTCTTGTGCTTGGATTTTTTTGTTAAAATATTAAATTTCACAATCCTACATATATGTAGGACCTTATAACTGTGCATTTTAACCCCTAAAGGCTTTTGACTAAGTTTTCACCAAATCCGCTCCAATCTAGTACAAGTACCAAATTTTAGATATAAATCATTTTTGGACACATGTAATCGTAAGATCTTGTAGACACTAGTATCAAAAGATATGAAAAAAAATTCAGAAATTTTCACCATGTTGATTGTAAGATATTTGAGTTTGAATGGACAAAAAACCAATTTTTGTTCTTGCAAAAATCTAGGCAGCTTTGCTTCACACGGTCGTATTTGTATGAATTTTTTTCCAAAATGGTTGTAATTCTTTTAATTCATTCTTCAAAGCAAGTTGGGTACACATTTGAATTTTTCTAAATCATTTGGAATTGTACATCACATGGTAAAAAACTAGTAAGTAAAAAGAAGTAGAGAATGATTCAAAACACTAAATTCTTAAGAATTCAATTATATAGATGAAAAATTGCCAATCCCAATGGTTATAATGTTGTAATAATAAATCTACTTCCTTAGGCTTTATTTTTTTCCAAAATATTGAAAATCGAGTAAAATAAAGGACTTCAAAGTTTATTTTAGTGTAGAGAATGCATAGTTGCTTGCAAACAAAATCTCCTCATAACTCTCATCTCATTGATCAAAATGGAATGATTCAAAGCTCCCCATGTATGTATAAATCTAAAGAACCGATTTCAGTTTTTTCCCCTTTAAATATAAATTTTAAAAATGTTTCTTGAGCTGCTCAGGCTACCCGCCAAATACAACAAACTACATATCATGCAATAACTTTCGAACCATGTAGTCAAAAGTTATGAAAATGATGGAACTTAAAACTACTCCTCGGGAAAATCTTGAGTGAAAATTCCAAAGAACAAAAATGAAAAATCCATTTGTAGTGAGTTGCCCAAAATTGCTATGTTGCCAAAAAAAACATTGTTTGGACCTTTAGGGATTAAATTCTCATCCCATGACAAACTTGATATTTTTTAGTTTTTTCATTGATTTAAAGTTCAAAATTGGTTTCCGCTCACAAGAATCTTGGCTTACTACTCATGGTCACCATTTTATGTTCACAAAATAGCATTGCCCGTGTAAATACTAGTAGCTTTGTTTTTGTGTCTTTTGATTAAATTCTTTAAAAAAATTACCATTTTTCTTTTTCTTTTTCTTTTTCTTTCAATACTCTAAAATTCCGCCGCAAGCCTACCTCCAAATAATATTTGTAGGAGCTCAGCATCATTGGTACTGAAATGTATGAATGATTGAAGGGAGCTGAGTCATGCACCAACAGAACGCCTGCTCAGACAAACCATGTCAAACAAAACAAATTTCAGTAACTTATGTATTGCTCACTTGGCAGAGTCGCCTTGGGAGTTGCATTCACACCAACTGGCATTAAATTCTAACACTGTAGCTTGGTGTCTCAAAATAATGTTTTAATTTATTAGTGTGGGTAAACGAGGTATGTTAGAGGTTTTCATAATTAATTAAAGGGAGAGTACCGAAAATAACTCTGACAATTAACTCCTAAAGGACCAACTGTCTCTCCTCGGGGTAAATGGATTTTGGGCATGTACCTATAGCTAATTTATTTTTTGTGATTTTTTGAAACTTTTATTGAAGGTGGGGAATTCAAAAATTTACGTGGGCATGTAATTTTTTCTTCATTCCAACATTTGTTGAAGAAGTTATGCATGAATTTTTGAAAAAGGGGAGGACAAGCAACCCAAAATAAATAAATCAAAATTGTATTTTTTAAAATAAAAACCTGAAATTGGTTCTTTAGATTTATACAAATGTGGAAATTTTTGAATCATTCAATTTTGATTAATGAGATGAAAGTTATGAGAAGTTTTAGTTTGCGGGTAGGTATGGGACTCTCAAACCTCCATTCTTTTTGCCCCTTGTAAAATTTGTTACTTTACTTTTTTGAGCTCTTCTTGAATTTTTTTTTTTACTTTTTTTTTTCCAAGTTGTAGTAAACTAAAATTCCTTGGATTTAACCATTTGGATGAAAGAAATTTAGATTTCTCAATTTTACATAAATCCTCCAATCTTGCCTAGTGTATATGCAAATTTCATGGCCTTAAGGCATTGCAAGATTTTACAAAGTATGATTCACACCTCCAATTCATTTGAAAATTCTCCTACACATACCTAACTTGGTCTTCTACATGGAAAAAATAAACCTCAACTTTCTGTAGAGCAATTTTTTTGATACAAGAGCCGTCAAAGGCTTCTGAAAATTTTAAGCAACAGAGATTTTTTTTTTTTTTTTTTTTTTTTTTTTTTTTTTTTTTTTTCCACTTTAAATGTCAATATCTCACTCCTCTACTTCTAGAATGAGCTGAAAATTTCCCACAAGTACCTCCCATAGTCTAGGATAGGATCTTACAATTGAATTTTCAAAAATACTTCTTTTCCTACCTTTGTACTCATTCCCCCAAAAGTAGCAATTTTTAGTGATTTTCAAAGAAAAAAGGGCTTGGTCTTTAGGGGTTTGAAAAAATCAAAAATAGGCCTCGTCATATATAGGCTTTGCAACTGAGATGACCAAATTTTTTTGCAGGTTTGTTTATGGGAATTGATATATGCACACGGGGGGGGGGGGGGGGTAAATTTTAGATATAAGCCATCAAAAAGTTGAATTTGGAAATTTTGAATTCAAGTTTGGATTTAGAGACGTAGATTTTGCCTAGAACCACAAAGGAGATTACAATTGAACAATGCCCAATGGAAAAGCTTAGCTAAGGGGCAAATTATTATTTTTATCCTTGTTTGTAAGAAAAAGCTAAACTTTACCATTGGGCATTGTTCAATTGTAACCTCTTTTGTAATTCTAGGCATAATCTAGGTCTCTAAATCCAAATTTGAATTCAAATTTTCCAAATTCAACTTTTTGATGGTTTATACCTAAATTTTACCCCCCTTCATGTGCATATATCAATTTCCATAAACAAACATGGACAAAATTTTGGTCATCTTAGTTGCAAAGCTTGTATATGATTAGGCCCGTTTTTTATATTTTATTTTCAAAATATGGCCAATTGTCAAGGTTATTTTCAAAATTTTCCCTTAACCCTTGAAGTGCCCTTGGGCTCTAGATATACAATACCAAATATGGTTGCAACCAATATTCAAAAGTTTGAATCGATTGGAAATAAGTGTGACAACCATACCTATTGAAGGGTTGTATGATGGTGGGTGCAAAAAAAAAATTTGGAAGGCCCTTAGAGCAGCTCAAATACGTTTGTATATATGACTGCGCATATGGCCGCAAATGGCTTTTGGGCCGTTCAAGGGTTAACCCCTGAACGGCCCAAACTCCCTTTGCAGCCATATGTACGATTGTATGTACAGATGTATTTGAGCTGCTCTAAGGGCCTTCCAATTTTTTTTATGCACCCACCATCATACAACCCTTCAATATGTATGGTTGTCACACTTAATTTCCAGGTGATTCAAACTTCTGAATATTGGTTGCAACCGTATTTGGTACCGTATATCTAGAGCCAAGGGCCCTTCAAGGGTTAAATCAAATATCTTGAAAAACATAGTAGACCATTTTATATTAAGGTAGGAGGCTCATAAACCAACCATGTAAGGGCTAAAACTGAATTTTGGGGAGGTGGAACTTCTTGAGGTATTTTTCAATAAATTTTCCTTGAAAGACAAGAGGAATTAACACCCAACTCAAATTATTTTGTATTTTTTAGAGCTTTGTGGAATTAGTTGTGAAATTTTGAAGTGAAAAGGTCATAGGACTCAAAAACCGTCCACCTTCTCAAATATACATCCATTGTACATGTTGAAAGCTATGAAAAACAACATATACAAATGAAATACATTTGAAAGGTGGATGGTTCTGGATGGTTTATGAGCCTCCTACCTTAGTAGTCATGACAATGAAAGTTGGGGTCCATAAAGTTCCATCATCAACTCACTACTAGAATTGAGAAGGTATTAACCCCTACAAGCCCAAGCCCTTTCTTCTAGTGAAAGTCACTATTAACTACCACTTTGGGGGAATGAGTAGAAAAGTAGGAAATAAAGTTTGTTTTGCAAATTCAATTGTAGGATCTTGTCTTAAACTAGAAGAGGTACTTGTGGGAAAAAATAGGCCATTCTAGATGGAGAGGAGGGAGATATTTTCATCTAAGGTGAAGGAAAAAGGTCTTTTTCCTTGCTGCTAGTAAATTTCAGAAGCCTTTGACCACTCTTACATGAAAAAAAATTACTCTACACAAAATTGAAGTTTATTTTTTCCATGTAGAAGACCAAGTTAGGCATGTGTGGGAGAATTTTCAAATCTTTTGGAACTATACAACACATGGGGAAAAATAGTAAGTAAAAAGAAGTAGAGAATGAGTCAAATCACTAAATTGTTAAGAAGTTATTTATTAAAATGAAAAATGCAAATCCCAACGACTATAATGTTGTAATAAACAATCTACTTCCTTAGGTGTAGTTTTTTTTCCAAAATATTGAAAACTGTGGAAAAGAAAGGACTTCAAAGTTTATTTTAGAGTAGAGAATCCATAATTGCCCACAAACTAAAACTCCTCATAACTTTCATTTCATTGATTGAAATTGAATGATTAAAAGCTTCTCACCTATAAAAAAAAATCTAAAGAACCAATTTCAATTTTAAAAAAAGGTGAATTTTAAAGAAGTTTTTGGGCTGCCCAGGTTGCCCTCCCTCCCCTAGGCAGCAAAAATTCTTACATAACTTCTTCGTCAAATGTTAGAATGACAAAAAATTAGATGCTCGCATAGGTCTTGGAATTCCCCACCTTCAATAAAAGTTTCAAAAAATCACAAAAACTAGATTAGCTACAAGTACATGCCTAAAATCCATTTGTTCCCCGAGAGGACAGCTAGGCCTTTAGGTCAAATGCAAATCTCTATACATTACTCTCAATTTCTAATTAAAGGCATTGAGATTGATTGTATGTTCAATTTGAACGATGCAATTTTTTTGTGAAACTTTCAAACAATGCAACAAGAAGCAGGTGATTACAGCCAGAAAATATAACCATCACTAGTAGAAAACTATGTTAAAGTCAACATAAATTACATGATGTTTCTTTGTTCTTAACGTAAAATGTTGCCTTAGGAATAAAGAAACATCATGTATTTTATGTTGACTTTAATGCAATTTTCTACTAGTGCATTTTTGAAGCATTCAACAAAAGAGGAGAAGAAAAGAGAGTACAGGGATGGAGGAGAGGAGAGAAGAGAGGAGAGAAGAGTAGAAGACGGAGAAAAGTGGTCATCCAAATGGAAATGCTTCAAAAATGACGAATTTTAATAATGTACGTTGTTTCTCTCCTTAGATGAGAGTTTAGTGTGAGAAATTGGATTGAGTATTTGTGGATTGAGTATTTGTTTTGGACTAAAAGAATTTGGAGCCAAAATAATGCCACATAGGAACCCTACCGTTTGAAACACTTAGATCTAAACTCATAAGGTGAAGCCCTTAGGACCACTTTTACACTCTTTAGTTAGATTCTCGAGTTTCCTTAATTTTGACTCCTAATGTAAAGTGGCTGTTAACCCTTGAGCGTCCCATTGACCTGATTCTGGTTGCTCTACATTTCAAAGGCTTGTTTGAGGTCCTGGATTTAATTTTTTGATCTTGCTATAAACTACAATTATGAAGGTATTCAAGTTGTCCATATCATTGGAGTAAGGGCAAGGAAAGTTAAATGTTGTACAAGTGTTGCAAGAGATTTGATTGGATGAAACACCATATGGGGCGTGGTGGCAAGCAACGTTTTCCAAACTACAACCGGTCAGTATCCCTTGCAAGCTTTGGTGTGTGTGCTTTGTGGCAGTAGGAAATTTCTTAGCAAGGGTTCAAGGCATGTTTTAGACCCTTATTACAACAATCATCACCAACTGTGCATGTCATTGTTTTCCATGTAATAGCAATTTGAAGCCCTAAAACTTGACATAAATAGAATTACAATCTTCAATACTTTACAAGTGTGTGCATTCACATCTAATCTTGTTCCTCACAAAATTTCAGATGAATTAGGGGCTTATAGAATTTTGTAAAAATCATCAAATAGCAACTACCTACCAAAAAATGAGATTTTGCCATCACATGTTGTTTGATCAAATTTTATAATCTCCCATCTCCCACGGTCAATTGTTCCCAAAGTTTGCAAGTCATTTTCTAAGTAGGTGTTCCACTATTTCCAATGGTCACTTTCTATGGATCATTTGATTGATTGAGATACAATGCATCAAAGTTGTTTGTTTCCAAAAACCTTGATTTTGGTGAAAACTACCTAGGCGCTCAAGGGTTAACCCCTCATCACCTAAGGTCCAAAGAGGCCTAATAGCATCCTTGCTTTTCCAGTGTTGCAAGTCTAAATGTCTATAAAGTATGAAAATCTCAACCATACAATCTTGTAGTGTGCATGTTGTAGATGATGTGGATCAAATTTGGGGTCATTTGACCACATAGATTGGAAGGTTATAATGTTTAGTGTTGAAAAAAGATGTTGAAGTTTTCCTAAAAACATGTTTGGGGGTGAAATTTGATTTCTAAACCTACTCAAATGAAACTTATTTGAGATGTAAAGTGATTCAAAACCATTACAAATACACAGTGGTGAAAGAAAACATCATTTAATAAACTCATTGTGTTTGCAAAATTGTTTTGAAATGTCAAAAAGTAGTGAAAAAAGTAGCAAAAAACCCTCAAAAAAATCACATCTATAGCTAAATCTTCCTCTACTACAATGTTTCCCATTCACTCATTACTACTTGATATGAAATTCTGACCAAAATAACTAGACTAGTATGAGCAACTTTTCCAATGAAAAAAAATACTAAAAACAAACTTTGTATGACAAAGTTATAAGCCATCAAAGTTCATTGCAATACAAAAATTTGTGGATTTTGAACTTTGAGTAGCTCCCAAACATTCAAAATGACTTGGATTGACATGAAAATTTTACTAGAATTACTAGACTTTAAGGGAAACAAAACCCAATAAAATTTATTGAAAACAAACATTTGATGAAAAAGATGCAAGCCCTCAAAGTTGCAGCCATCACAATGTAGTGTGGTGAACTCAAATTGACTATGTGAACTTTGAAAGGCTTTTAAAATTCAATAAATTATGTCTTAGATTGATTTGGAAATTTTACCATAGAAACTAGACTAGTGTGTGCAACTTTACTGACAAGTTTGATTAAATTTGGACAATAAATGCAAAAGCTACATCACTTCAAATTAGAGTACTAGACTTCTAGATGACACTTTTGGTCCCCTTAAGCAATGAGGGGTTAACACACAAAGAAATTCAAATTCAACAATGTGGTATTTGCCTTTCTTTTCTTTTATTTTACTTTTCTTTATATACTTCATGATAAAAACAAAATTGCTAAAACAACACCCCCATATGTTAACGCAACACCCCTAAATTCCTCCAATGTATGTCATCTAAGTGGCAGAAAGACCAATGACAAGGCTTTATTGCCAAAGAAGGTATCCCAAACCATGATAGAAGTGCACCCATTTTTTTAAATTGGTGCCAAACAAGCCACATTGTATTGCATGTTTGATTTCCGCAAAATTTTGATTTGGCACAATTTATCCAGTGATGCATTTCTAATATTATATTGTCTATCCAATTTTTGTGCTCTTTCTAGCTAAAAGGGTGAGCATAATTTGCACGCTATAGTGACAACATGCACTCAAAAATCATATGCCCACATTGAGGTGTTGCGTTAACCCCTAAAGGACCAAGGGCTCTTTTGGGGGACAAATGGGATTTTGGGCATGTACCTATGGCTAAACTACTTTGCGTGATTTTCTGAAACTTTTATTGAAGGTGAGGATTTCAAAGATCTACGTGGGAATGTAGTTGGTTCTTCATTCTAACATTTATTGAAGAAGCTAAAAATGAATTTGTGGAAAACAGAGGACTCTGGGCAGCCCAAAAACTTCTTTAAAAATTGCGTTTTTTTCAAATAAAAATCTGAAATAGGTTCTTTAGACTTATGTAGACGTGGGGAGCTTTGAATCATTCAATTTTGATAGATGAGAGGAAAGTTATGAGAAGTTGTAGTTTGCAGGTAGGTGTGATTTCTCTCGCAAAATCACACCTACCCACAAACTACAACTTCTCATAACTTTCCTCTCATCTATCAAAATTGAATGATTCAAAGCTCCCCACGTCTACATAAGTCTAAAGAACCTATTTCAGATTTTTATTTGAAAAAAACGCAATTTTTAAAGAAGTTTTTGGGCTGCCCAGAGTCCTCTGTTTTCCACAAATTCATTTTTAGCTTCTTTAATAAATGTTAGAATGAAGAACCAACTACATTCCCACGTAGATCTTTGAAATCCTCACCTTCAACAAAGGTTTCAAAAAATCATGCAAAGTAGTTTAGCCATAGGTACATGCCCAAAATCCCATTTGTCCCCCAAAAGGGCCCTTGATCCTTTAGAAGTTAACAACACGAGGATGTCACTTTAGCAGTTCCCTAAAAAAAAATTGGTGGAAGTTTTGCTAAACTTGACAACGTGTGTGCACAATGACCCATACTCATTATGCTGCAGGCTGCACTGCTGCAGTACCAAGTTTCTACAGGAAATTGGAAGGACTTATTATATGAATCCATTACAACTCCGCAGAGGCTTTTGTCAGTCCGCAGAAACAGCTTTGGATTGCTACAGGGGTCCATATAGGGAGAACCTGAGGACCCAGCACGTGAATTTGTGGCTAATGTATTTCATGTGTATGAATGTAGAAAATTCTCTACTATTTAACCCCTAAACGACCCAGCGTGCAGCTGCGGTCAAAATAGGGTATTATTCCCGTATTTAGAGGTGTTGTTGTTTTGGATTTTGCTTGGATTTTTGAGGGTTGTGTATTGCTGTTTGTTTACACCTTTTGCAATGTTTGGCATGTTTCTGCGATCTTTTTCCAACTTTGCAAAGCGTTTGTATTGGAAGTGGGCTACAAATATGTAACTAGAGCGTATCTGTGATTTACGGATCCCTGCTATGGATTCCCGAAATGAACCCGCTGCCAGAGCGCCAAGAGCAAGCGCTCACGTCTAGCCGCTCCAATTCACAATCTACATCAAGAAAAGAACAAAAATCAAATTCGTGTCACCGTAGAATTACAATACAGCCAGGATTTTACGGTTCCCTGTGGTCATTTAAAGGCTAACCCCTAAGCGCCCAGGCCATATTCACTCAAATCCATACCCTTGTGTACTTAGTCCAGTAAAAGTATTACCTAAGTAGAGTCAAATAGCTTGAATTTTTTTTGAGTGGTAGTAGACACATGCCTAAAGGTACACAAAAAAGCACAAGTCCTTTGACTATACCATTAAGAAGAAGATAAGAGTCAAACCTGGACATTTTTCAAAACTGAGCGCCCCATTTTGAGGTCTTGGCGCACTCAGGGGTTAACCCTTAAGCGCTGGGGTAACCATGGCCCGTGTAGGAGCATGGACAAGGGACAAAAAACGTCCCTTTGGTTCTTTAGGGGTTAAAAATTAAATTATAGCTATGAAATACTTGAAAAGCACAGCTAGAATTGAAATTAATTTAGCTCTAGGATCACTCCTTGGAATTTCAAAATACCCCTTGAGAGACAAGGTGTTTTCTGGGATCCCCTGTGTATATTTAAGGAATTGATATATGCACACATGGGGTTTGATATATGCACATTGGGGGGGGTAAATTTTAGATATTTATCATCAACAAGTTGAATTTGGAAAATTTGGATTTAGATTTAGATTTAATGACCTTGATTTGGTCTTGAACCACAAAGGAGATTACAATTAACCTCTAAATGCCCAAGTGGCCCTTTGGGGGCCAACTAGGGTTTTGCGCATGTACCTATAGCTAAACTACTTTGCATGATTTTATGAAACTTTTATTGAAGGTGGAGAAAGACCTACATGGCCATCCAAATTTTTCTTCATTTTGACATTCAACAAAGAAGTTATGCAAGAATTTATCAAAACTTAGGGAGGAGGGGCAGTTCAGGCAAGGCCTTTCCTTTGTAAGTGGGTGTTGACTCCAAAAGGGGTCAGCTCTTATGGACACAAGGTGTGGATACTTGTACAAAGGATAGTGGAGTGGAAGGAGCCCATCTTGGGAGACTCTCAATCCTCCATTCCTATTCCCTTGTAAAATTTGATACTTTCATTTTTTGAGTGGTTTGTGCATTTGTTTTTTAGTTTGTCTTTTTCCAAATTGTAGCGAGTTAAGGTTCCTTAATTTCTACCATTTGGATTTGTGTAATTCAAATTTTTGAATTTTCCATAAATCCTCTAGTTTTCCCTAGTGTCTTTGCAAATTTCATGACCTTTTAGAATTCAATGATTTTTGAAGTATGTTGTACACCTCCAATTCATTTGAAATTTCTCCCACATACACCTAACTTGGTCTTCTACATGGAGTAAACAAACCTCAACTTTGTAGAGCAATTCTTTTAGCTATAAGAGTGATCAAAGGCTTTTGAAATTTTTGGGCAGGAAGGAAAAAAACTTTCCTTTTCACTTTAGATGTCAACATCTTACTCCCCTCCATCTGAAATGAGCTCATTTTTTTTCCACAAGTACCTCCCATAGTCTAGAATAGGACCCTACGGTTGGATCTTCAAAAGAAACTATTTTCCTAGCTTTCTACTCATTCTCCTAAAAGTGGCACTTTCTAGTGATTTTAATAGGAAAAAGGGCTTCGGCATTTAGGGGTTAAACAACGCCCAATAAGAAAGCTTAGTTTTTTTAATAAACAAAGGTAAAAGTAATAATTTGCTCCCTAGCTAAACTTTTCCACTAGGCGTGGTTCAATTGCAACCTCCTTTGTGGTTCTAAACCAAATTAAGATATCTAAATTCAAATATGAGTTCAAATATTTCAAATTTAGCTTGTCAATGGTAAATATCTAAAGTACCCCCCCAGTGTGCATATATCAAACCGCGCGTGTGCATATGTCAATTCCCTAATACATTTGGCATTTAAATCCACCTCAAAGTATCTATATTCCTAATTTATGGTGAATCAAAGAAAAAAAGTTACAATTTAAAATATATTTCAATTTTCTTATCATACATCTACAATGATTTCTATTTTGTAAATTTGAAAATCAAAATCCACCCTATAGTGTGTTTCACATGATTTTTATGCCACTAACCTAGCTTTGAAATTTAGCACATTTAGCAATGTTTTGAAAGAAAATTGAGTTAGTTATAAACATCTCACTAAGGAACTATTGGTTGAGGCCATGAAAACTTGGGCCCATATGACTTTAAGAGAACAACTTCAAGCATTAGTTATATTAAGAGGATAACAAGATATTTTCTTTTATGTCTAAAACTCTTGAGATCAAAAGGTTTAGGCCATGATTATAAACCTTTAACCCTTAAACACCAAAGAGGACAATTTTCATCCCTGCAAATAGCACGGGGCCCCATGTTCCCACAGTGACCCCCCGTCGTTTAAGGGTTAATTTGTTTAGAAAGAAAATGAACAAGACCAAGTAGAGTTGTTATGATTTCATTTCCCTTGACTTGTGCAAAATATCCCAAAGATAAAGATGAAAAAATATGTATTTAGATAAAATGAGACAACTACTTCAAAGAAACTAATTGGCTTGAGTCTTAGTGAATCCAATCCTTGAACTTTGAAATTGTGTTTAATCTCTTCTTTTTAGCATTTTTTGAGACCAATCTAAGAACTCAAAAGACTATCAAATAGCATAACTAAGGTCAAGTTACTTAGTACCAAGC